>JAIEZT010000107.1:14126951-14704686 GCA_019594935.1 Periophthalmus modestus
AGCCCCTCTGCACACCGCCGCCACATGGCCTACTGGAGCATAAAAAACAACGTAGTAGGCCCTTTACATGTTAAGTGAAAGGAGACAAGACATACTAAGTATAAGTAAAAGTATCACATGAAGAAATCTACTTAGCCTATGTAAAAGTAGGTCTATTGAAGTACCCATTTAACCAAATTTTACCCATTTTTACACAGATTTGTAAGTATTTACTTGATAAAGAAAATGTGCAAATTTTTGTTCAAGCGGAGCAGCACAAATTTATTTCATTATATTAATTTCATTAACTCATGGGTGTGAAATAAATGTCACTGCTGTGAACTGAAGGTAGCTAGCTACTGCAGCTGCAGTCATTCTGGTATAAATATATAGGGAGAGAGATGTTCTAAGGGAGACTGGCTTAGGACACCGGAGGGCTACCAGTCTGTAGCCAGTGCAGGCCTGGGCCCTGTCCTGTTGTGACAAAGAATAAACCTTTTTGTATTATATAACCAGGTTTTGCAAATGGATTATTATTTATTGAGAGAGATAAAGCATTTTTCACAACCCCCCCTGCTTTAGGTCTAGGTCTACTTTCTACTTTTGAATGCAGGTAAAAAAATCTAGTACAGTAGAAAGTACAGATACCAGCTTTAAAATGTAGTCAAGTAAAAGCAAAAAATATCTACTTCTTAGAATAAATAACTATGCTTAGCTATTCTTTATAAACACTACTACACTTTATTATTATACTGCTATTCTTAATTATTGTATTGCTATACTGTAGTTCATTATTGTACACATGTTCATGTGAAGACAAGGACTAGATATTCTATATCTATCTATATATCTAATCAAATAAGTAAGTAGGGCAATGACTTATTGCTGGCCTGTGCACCAACAAAGAGGTACTATGGTAGCCTCCCACTATAGTTTACATATAAAACTCATTGTATTGGCGTTAACATTCAGTCTCTGATTGGGAATGTCTATTTTACAGATATTGTACAAGTATTGTTGTCTAATGGTTGATAAAGTGAATTCTTTGAATTTCATCTCTGTTTCAAGGTTATGCTTTGTCTTAACAGAAACAAACATGAAAGGAAAGGACTGTTTTCTTCAACATGCTGTTAACTTGTTTTAAACAAACTATGGATAACTAAAAATTATACTTATGTACAGTACTTTTTCTTTTGTACAGCTTACACCACTGCTCCCAGATGCATATGCCAGTTTTCTTTCATGATCACATTTTTATAAGTAATATCCAAAAGGCTAAATCATAAATGTTGAACTTTTATATTGTATTAATGGCTAATAGACCCTAACACTCAAGGTCACAGAATGCATAAAATAAAATTGTGAATATAAAATAAACTCATCTAACAAATTAATTATAAGCCTATATTACATACAAACTGCACTGTTGAATGATTTTTTCCAGTTCTAATATAGAGAATTCTAGATCACAAGTTAACCAGATTTACTACTGCTACAAACCTAAGGCGAGACATTTCAGGTGAATAGAAAAAAATCTTAAATTTAGAGGTATCTATTTGAAACTTCTTTAGTTTACTCTTTGTAGTTTCCACATGAACGCTTGTTTGTTAAGACACCAAACTGACCAAAAAACTAAAAATGTAAAAATATGAGTTGAATTGAGTTTTGCCTGTAGTGTCTCCCTTAAGTCAGAACTCAGAGAAAAAAGGAAGCGGACAGTGGCTGCTTTATATCTTTACTGAACACTAAAGGAGCAAAGGGGTTTTGTTCACATTGCTCCTGCTGGAGGCTCAGGACATTGACAGTAATGAAGAAGAGGTTACACACAAAAACACTCAATGTAAACACAGGTGCATATTAAAATAGGCATGTCTTTAGAGACTATTCTACTAACTCTTATCTACGTTGCATGTTCTTAACTCAGCTGTTTACTGGCACTGCAGTTGTTTATGGAAAAACGTTGGAATAGGCCAACAATGTCCCACAAAATGCGATTAGTAATGCATTAAAAACTATTGTAGCAAACTATCTAGTACTTATGTTTGAGAAGTTATTTTAAAAAACATGGGTTAATAATCAGAAGATGTTAGCTTATCTGTTATTGCCAAAGACAACTAAAGTGCATGCTGCATTCCCCACACTCAATCCTACTTGAGTTTATTTTCATACAACTTCGAGTCACATTAATGAGGATAAAGCAAAGGACACTGTCCCACAGTGTTTTGTGATCATTCTTCTTCTCAGGTTGGTAGTTGCTGTTGCTTTTGTGTTACCCTTTTCCCAGTGGTTTGCTGGTGCTCTCATTCAGAAAACATGATCCACAAAGACCATGTCTTAAAGGGACACTTGCTTGTTTTGACTTTTCAATTATAATTCAGTATTCAGACAGTGCATGCATTTGGATCGTAACATATAGACTGCCTGTATATGAATGTGAAATCAGCTTTTTAAAAGAAAATAGAAAACAAAAAAACATGCATGTTAATGTTTTTTATCCATGCACTGATTTGAAATAGGCTCTGTGTAGTTGTATTTTCTTTCATCTTAGAAAATGTCTAATAAAACAAGGATTTTGGAAAATTGGCCCCCCGGTGACTGGGTAGAAAATAACACAAGAGCATTCAGAACATTTGGCACTTTTTTCAAACTCAGGTCCCACAAACCAAATTTGAAATTGTTGTGCACGTTGTTTGTTTTTTTATATGAGGTTTTCGGTATCGTTCGACTAAGAAACATCTGAGAAGGTTCACCCTGGGATTTAGAAATATGTGGAATGTGTGTTTATGACGGCCCAATAATCAAATACGTCCTCTGCATTGGGTCAGTAGCAGACAGTACAAGACCAGCTTACAGTGACATGTGAACAGACATGACATTAATACAAGTTAAGTGGACAAAAATGTAGAAATAGTGGTTTATTTAAAATAGCATATCCCCATAAGAGGGCCTTTTTACATTGTACTCTTGGGCTGCAGCAGCATCAGTGATTTTAAGTCAGATGGATAAAAACAATGCAATTAAAACAATAAATATGACAATATTTTGACTAGTTACTTGCCAGAGGAAGTATTTGAAGTCGAGGGCTGTATTCTGTGTGCTGTGTAACTGCATGGGCACTTGTCATTGTCATCAATTAAAGGCAATCAGCTTTAAAATCTATGTACTAACATGAGCTAACTGTGGCCAATTTTTTTTTTGATTGATTTTACTCTAATTGTTGGCCAGTTGGTTCTAAAAAAATCCCTTATTAATGACTAACTTAGACACTCTCTTTGGTTAGAAATAAGGTCCTGCTCTTTGTTAGTTTCCCTGCGCCATTATGGGACATTATATCATCCGATTTGCATACAGATCGTCAAAAGGTTAACCAAGGCAAGAGGCCGTCTTCTGTTCACAAGCTCATGTCAGGTTACATCCATTATATGAGCACACTGTTAAATATTCAGTAACACTGAGAAGTGTTTTTGAGATACTGTTACAAAAAGCTCCTCTTGTGCTTACTGTATAATTGTCTATTTCTGTTTAAGTTAAGGTAAGAATGCCTCTCCTTTAGAGGAAAGTCATAAGCAGCTATTTATTCAAGTTGTGTTACTTAAAAAAAAAAAAAAAAAAAAGCTGAATACTGTAATTTAATAATGATTGCATTACGTTTTGTCTATATTTACATTTAGTCAGTAGTCATGATACTAGCATAGCATAACTGAGCATAAGAAATTTGCTTTTGCAGGTGTCTACAAAAGTTGTGCCTATGTCACACGTACATTAGTATAAGTTAAAAGCATAAATGTAAAAATGTTAATTCAAAACACATATTATGTACAAACAAAGAAAAATGACATACGAGAGACCAAGGATAGTCAGCCATCGTGTGACGGTGCATGTATCTGTCATATGCTTGAGTGGTGTAGTTGACAGTGTTGCGATGGAAATCATCTTAATAAGAATGGAATAATGCAATGTGTGACTGAGGACTATATTGTTGGCTTTCCTTGTTACATGAGGTCTTAATAAAGTGCCTTTACAGTTGTGCAGAATTTAAATCCCAACTCTGCTTGTTTACATATTTCATTTTCATATTTACAAAAATAACACATGCCCGATATAGAATCAAATTCTCCAGGAGTTATGTTTGAATCAAAGATTTGTAACTTTTGGATGGTGGACAGTGCTTCTCTGAAGCCATCACTTAGGTCCATGTCATATAGGACAATCCAAAGACACACATAACCTCACATGTAAATGGTGTAACAGGCCAGAATCCTGCCTAAATGAGGGTTTTTGCTCTGTCAAGTACAAGTTAGACTGAACACTGGAAGCATCAGATATCACCAGTGGCAATGGAAAACCAAGAAAATAAGTGTATCTAAATGACCCTTTGTAATGCCCCTTCATGGTTCCATTTCACATGCTCTTTTTAATTCTTATCAAACTGACATGGGTCAAGTAGAGTGGTGTGGACAGTAGACTGTATCCACTTTCTTATAGAGTAGGTTTACGGTCATCTGAAAATAGCAATGGCAAGTGTTAACAACTACTAACTCAATACCATTTTCTGGCTAAAGTAATGATTATATCTGTTAGTGTTTTTGGAGCTTCCTTTGAATTAACTGAATAACTTTTTAAATGCCAGGCTTAGGGAATAGAACTCTCTACTGTAATGAAGGAGGGAGCTCCCAAAGGGTCACTTAAGTCTGTTTCTGTTAAAATACTGAATGTTTCTGTATTCTTCAAGTGTTAGTTTCTAAGACTTGTGTGTATATAGTATGTACGTATGAGGCCTGTGTTTGCGTACTACTACAACTACTACTATTACTACTAGACTATGTCCGCCTCCACCACACACTGCTCCCTGTACTCCTTGACCAGCTCCACGCCCAGAGTGTGCTGGCAGAAGTGAGCCATGCTCTCCCACAGCTGCGGCTCCAGGAACATCTGGCACATCACATGACCCTTCAGAGAGGAAGTATGCCTCTGGAGGTGACCCAGGAACTGCTGCCGCACCAGGCCCACGTCTTTTCCAAACATGTCAATGTTCAGGTAGTACCTGCACACACACAGTTCAGTGACAGGTTGGTTTGGTATTGGATTATTGGGGATTACATGTAATAATACTAATAATACTACTATTACTAAAAAAAAAAAGAATAATAAAAAAATAAAATTAAATAAAATAAAATAATAATAATTATAATAATAATAATTATAATTATTATTATTATTATTATCAATAGTAGTACTAGTACTATTAGTATTATTATCATCATTATTATTATTATTATATGCAATTATTTCATTTATTAGGACAGCTTTGGTTACTCTTATGTAACCTAACTAGGCAGATGGAAAGTCTTTCATTGGAGTCAGCAGCTGGGGGGTCAGAGTGGTCGCCCGCTTTCACCACTGATTCAATACAAATTCTATTAATTGCACAGCCCAGTTGGCGAGTGATTGGCTTGTCACCCATCAATAATGGACATAGTGGCTTCATGTGATCTGGTACTTAATCTCCTAGGCAACATTTTTTCCATAATATAATGTAAGCACTGGCACTTAAATATGGTGAAATAGGGATGTGAGTTACCAGTTGTCTCCTATGGGCACACTGAAGGGGAAGGTGCACAGGCTGGCCACACTGGGGTTGCTCAGATCGTCCACCATCCAGTCGATGTCCTTCTTGAGCAGGATGGCCATGTTGCTGGACAGAAGCTTGAAGGGCTGCCAGTCCTGGATGATAGTGGCATTAGGCAGGATGGGCTGCATCAGGTCTGTACCCAGGAACAGGCGCTGGATTGTGGGATGGTCCAAGCGCAGAGGGGCCGCCCGCTGAGAGGAGTTGATCATAGGATAGTGCAGGTCTTCACCAACACCCAGCTCTGACAAACGCTGTTTCAGCTCCTCAGCCCTGAAGCGCACCAGTAGGATCCCCTGTGCAGATAGAGCAGACAACACGTTAGCAACAATGTTGTCTTCCCATGGCTATATTCACCTCAAATGTCTGTCTTATCATGTGGGATGTATACACTCATGATCAAAATTTTAAAACCAGTTGAAAAATTGCAAGAATTCACATTTTGCAGTGTTGAATCTTAAGAAGGTTCTAAGTAGTGCTTCAAAATGCAAAAAGAAGAAATGGGAGCGAGACAAAAACAAATCTGAGTAAGCAATTTACTGCAAACAACCATTAAACTGAAACAGGCTGTTCATCAGCAAAAATGTGGATTCAGTGTAAATTTCTGTCAGGTATCCGCACTGTCACGACCTCCTGATGGCAAAGGCAAAGAAGCTTTCCCTCTTTGAACGTAGTTGGATTGTTGAGCTGCATTAGCAAGGCCTCTCGCAGCGTGCCATTGCTGCTGAGGTTGGACGCAGTAAGAAAGTCTTTTTAAACTTCTTAAAAGATCCTGAGGGTTATGGGAAAGAAGTCAAGTGGTAGACTCAAAAAAATTTCACCAACCCTGAGTCGGTGGATCCAATTGGCTGTCCGTCAAGACACGGGATGATGCTCTGCCCAAATTAAGCTTGTTACTGGTGCCAGCTGCAGTCCCATAACCATTAGACGGCATCCGCGAGAGAAGGGTTTTAAGAACAAAAAATGTCTTCAAAGACCTCGTCTCTTTCAACAGCACAAAATTGGCCGTTTGGAGTTTGCATGAGAGCACCAAACATGGGACTTTAAAAGATGGAAGAAAGTTTGAGAAAAGATGAGAAAAATTTTAACCTTGACGGTCCTGATGGCTTCCAACATTACTGCAGAGGCGTCATACGGCAGCTGGCTATGTGGAGATGTTGCAGGGGTCATCCCTCATGACTGAAGGCCATCGTCTGTGTGGTAATGACTGGGTTTTTCAACAGGACCACGCTGCAGTTCACAATGCCTAACAAAGGATTTCTTCCATAGAAGTAACATCACTCTTTTGAACCATCCTTGTGTTCGCCTGATCTAAATCCAATTGAGAACATTTGGGGTTGGATGACAAGGGAAGTTTACAAAAATCGACACCAGTTCTAGGCAGTAGATGCCCTCCATGAAGCCATCTTCCCCACTTGGAGCAACATTCCCACTAGCCTCCTAGCTTACCGAAACAAATTTTTGAGGTGATTAACAAGAATGGCGCAGCTACTCATTACTAAGTCCTTTTTTGGGTTTTTTAGTTTCAGTTTAATAGTTGTTTGCAGTAAATTGCTTACTCAATTTTTTTTGTCTCACTCCCATTTCTTCTTTTTGTATTTTGAAGCACTACTTAGAACCTTCTTAAGATCCAACAGTGCAAAATGTAAATTCTTGCAATTTTTCAACTGGTCTTAAAATTTTGAGTGTATATGGTCACACTTGTATTTAAAGCCTATAGAGGCAGAGTCTCAGAGGCCTTGTGTGTTTTTCCTAAGCAGCATGTCTTATCATTGTCATGTGAGCTGTTGTGGTGACTGGAATAAAAACCTGCTTGGTGATGATGCGATACTTCTGGTAGTCTTTAGGCCCCAGCTGGTCATCGCGAGTCAGGCGGGTCACTTTGACTTCAGGGAATCTGGATTTGACCAGCTCCGAGCAGAAGCGCAGCAGGACTCCTGCCACTCCTTTGCCCCGCTCCTGAGGGGCCACTCGCAGCCCCTCCACCAGCACCGTCTCCCCTTCATCGATCACACATACGGACTCCAGGGCGATCTGCCACAGGGCAACACATAATTAATTATGTTTCATACTCAGCAGTGAGAAATAATCCATTTCTTACTATACTACATTTAATCCATGTACAGAGTTGAATTCTAATCTCACTGAGGTCTCCGAAATGCTGTCAATCTACTACTTTTTTCCCTGTAGTTTGTATTTATTCACTTTTCAACCTTATCTTATGAGGTAATTTGGTACCAAAAGTTGTGCTGACCTGTACTTTTGAAGGCTAAGGTAAACTTTGTTGATTCCCATGGGGAAACTTTGTGAACTTATGAACACTTAAATAATTGGATAATAGAGTCACCACTTCATCTCAAACCCCCTTTAACCCTGAACTATATCATCCATGGTTGTGTCCTTCTCTGGTAAGTCTCTGACAAAGCTGTTCCTGAAGGTGATCACAAGGGTAAGCCTGTATGGCTATCTGTCTGGTGTGGGTGACTCACCACTTTTCCATGCTTGCGGGCCAGGATGACGATGCGGTTGGTCTCCTGCAGCCAGCTGGTGTATCGGGTGGGCAGGTAGTCCAGACCTCCATAGATGTCCTGGCTCATGGCCATGATGTCCTCAAAGTCCTCTTCTGTGGCTACAGTGAACTGTAGCCCAGCGTGAGACAGCGCCTCGGGCAGCTGCGGCATGCTCAGACTCGTGTCAATCTTCATCTTTATCCAACTGATGGGATATAAAGCACAATGTGGTTATTACAGAAACTCTTTCTGGAGCACTGAGCGGGTTGCATGACCTACTCCACCGCTTACAAAACCTCTGTGTTTGACTCTTTACACGTTTGTCAATGGTTTGGCTCATGATTCAGAAAACTCTATTCGTATGGAACACATGAATCATTTTCTTACATCAGGTGCACATATTTAATAGTTCATGTCACAAAGAGAGATCAAGAAACAGAAAACCAGTGTCAGGTGTACAGTTGTGCGGTCACAATGGTCACAGTCATGATCCCTGTGTGGACACTGCTGTTAACACAAGTCTTTTTGGGCCTGGACAATCAAATACATTCAACAAAAAGTGGTGCTGTAATTTTCCTCATAGATTTTGATAATGAATACACAATGCATGTAATGTCAAATTACTAATACAGTATTACTGAGTTATGTGTGCAAATGACAAACAAATGTAGTGTCACTATGATACAAAATAACACATGTTTTAATACAGGCCATAACCATTAGACCCTCTTCAGTTTGGGCTCACTGAATTACTAACTTGGGTAAAATGTAAACAAATTTTTCAGTCACTGTATTTTAGGCATATGCTGCAGACCATTGCAAACAAATGCACAATAATACAAATAAATAAATAAATAAAAAAAATACAAGATTTTGTCCCCTTCTTATTAAATAGTAAATGACAGTTTTAAGGAGTAATGTATGTGAGAACAGAAAAGGGAACATAAATGAAACCAAAAATAGTCCCCAGGCCCATTTCAAACCTCGGATACCCCTTAGTGCGCACATGAGGTCATATACACAGTTTGTATTGTACATGCCACTGGTCAGTGTTCCAACTGCCCTCTTAACTGCACTTTCTTTCAGTCAGACAGGAGTGTTAAACCTCCTCAAAATCAGGTCCTCGAACATCTCATGTCTGACTAGAAGAAACCCGTAGAAACTGGGCTTTAGTGCTGCATTGGATAAGTCTTACCAGACACACAGCATGTCAGAAATCAAAGCAAAACATGCAAAAAACAAATGATTAGATGATAAATATAAATAAACAAATGAATGAATGAATTATGGGTGTGGTAATAGAACACAGAATATGTAGTTTGGACTAACAGACAGGAACCCTATCAATGTTAACAATGTAATGTGCTATAATGGCCTTCCTCCGTATGACTTCATAAGAACTAACAAACATTACTCTGCTACAATTTGCACTATTGTACAGTTTTAAATAAGTTTTCAACATGAGGTAATGTATGTGCTAGTATATTGCTTTGAAAGCATTGCTCTAGCTATTTGAAAATGAAACTAAGACTGTAGTGACTTATGCGATTAACAGTTCTATTGTGAAGAAATAGAGGACAGAAGACAGATCGATGTCAACAGACGGCTATGTGACAGCAGACAGATAATGATGCAGAATGATGTGAGTGAACTAAAGCAATGAGCCCACAATAACATGTGCTACAGAGGAGAGCTCCAAACCCTTCATGAAAACAAAAAAGAATACAAAAGACCTTTTGGTACAGATTCTCTGTAACACAGATATATACACTTCATTGACACTGGCATGGGGACAGTAGCATAGTGGCTAAGAAAATGCTAACATGTGCTGTAAACCTGTCTTTAGGAGACATTTGGTGAACTCATGTATCACAGTCAAACCAAACTGGTGTGCCATGCATATTGAGTGTCCTGTGGATTATGGGCGCACATTTAATAGAATTAGCCAGGGGGGCACAGAGAAATGCTCGACATGTCCCAATAATCTATGAGAGAGCCATGTGAGCATGGGGCCTTTGCAGTGAAAACACTGTCTGGTCAGCCAGACCTCACAGGGGCACTGGTACTTTTCCATTGGGCTTTGGGGCTGGTGCAGGCCTGCCAGCCCACTCGGCTGCTGCCAATGAGAGCTATGCTACTTTGTTTTCGACTTGTCCTCTCTCACACATCCATCCATTCATTCATTCTTCTTCCTTCCTCTCTTCAGCTGGCAGCGCACTCCAAACACGCTGGAATCTGGCACATTTGTAAAGACGGTTCAGATGCATCAGACACAGCAGCGGCCAACGGCTTTGGGGATTTCCACAGGTTGGTTGGAAACTTTTATCTGCCCTGTGCAAGTCAGAGAACCGGGTTGTGAGAGTCTTTTGGTCCCACAGCCAGGCGTCCATGGAACAGGCTGCCCTGCATATCTAAGTGCAGTGAATAAGAAAGGCTTGAGTTTAGTGTAATAGCCACAAGCTGCATGCACCTGTTGAGCCTGTTGAAGTGTGCTGCCAGCTCTGCCCTGTCTGTACACAGACACCCAGCATAGTGTAAAGAAGAGATGTGGAGCAGCAGGTAAAAGGAACACACCATGTCCTCAGCAGCACCTCCCGCTGGTCATGTGGCGCCGACACCAAATTCATTCATGTCTCTGGGGCGGATGGTCAGGTCCATGGCTTCGTGCCTGTGGGCTCCAGGCTGATGCAAACACATTAGCATTGAACTGGTCCGGCCTATACATGAGACAAACCATTGACACAGAGGCACCAGAAAATGATTAGTTGGTAAATATCCAAAAATCATTCTGTGCTTGTTGCCACATAATGACATGAAAGCTGATCACTCAGTGTGCTTTGGGCTTTTTGCATTTAGGAACATACTCACATGGGTACCGATGAGACCTTGTAACATGGTTTACAGTCATTACACACACCTTAGGCATACATGAAGCTGGTATCCATCACAGTCACTGGAGGAGCACTGATGTCCAAGGCAAAATAGGGAAAAGTCATTTGGATTTTAGCAAAAACATTTTTTCAGAAAAACCCATTTCATACAGTCATTGAGGCCATTATGTTGTTTACTTGGCTGAACAGATATTAATGGATCTAAATGATTTCTTAAACCAATTGGGTATTATAATAAACATAATCACACAAAATAAAATACACAGACTTTGTCTTGTTTTTAACAGAACATTTCTGTAAGTTGTAGAAATATAACAACCAGTAAATAAGGCCAATTTTAAAAGATAGTGGCCTTGGCCCAGTGAATGTGTAAGGTCATCTGCTCGAGAATTGGTTGTAATGTCTGTTTTTCCCAAGCCAACAGTAGAGCGCATCTATTTCACATCTGCTATTTGCCAATACCATTCTAGAATAGTTTCAGCTATCTTCTTACCTACTGAAGAACAAGACAAAAATATTTTGACACTCAAGTGTGTCAACTTCATAAGTATTATTATTAAGTACTGATTTGAAAGTAGAAAATACTGGAAGATATGCAGAAAAGAAAACACGTTGTATTCTAAAACACATCAAATTATGTTGTTAGATTACTTTTAGTCTACAGTCATAATAACCAATGACAATTATCATTTTACAGCTGCCATAAATTACTTTAGGCTTTGATGTTGAATTGTCAAGACAATTTTTTTATTTTGGACAGCTCAACCTCTTGACCACTTAACACCCAAGCATGTTATATTTAAGCTGTATTTAGAAGAAAATAACACAGGGTGATATCAAGTAACATGATATGATGTCTACAATGAGTAGCTATTCTAATGGTTAGCAGGGTAACCTAAGGACTTAACAGGCTGTCTTGGGTGGCCTTGTATGTATAGCTGGTGGTGGGGGTAGGGCAAGTGGAGGAGGGGAGAATTTATATATGTCATCTGTTGCGGTACAATGATGGAGCAAAGGTAAGTGTGAAGTACAGACGCACCACAGCACAGTTTATTAAAATGCATTATTAGTACTACATTAATAATCATAATAATATGTGACTCTAAAGCATAGAAGACAGTAGAAGACTATGTAACAACTCTGACGTGGAGCATTTTTTAATTTTTTTTTTTTTTTTTAAAGAAAAGACTTAAGTATTTGAAATTGTGTGTTTGTTAAAGAGGCCTTCTTGACAGAAACAAGACATTCAAACTGACTTTTCAGCTGATCATTGCAGATTTTTATGAACATTCCATATGGCGTTCTTAGTCTCACTGCTTGTGTGTCTTGTTTAGTGGCATATACATATGATTCTATAGCTGCATTCTTAGGACAAGTAAATGTATTTTTTTTTTTTTTTTTTTAATGCTTCTACTCTATCCTACGTCCATCTGTCCAGTCCTTTCGCATGAACATCCCGTCCCCCTCCACATAGTAAGCCCCCACCCCCTCTCTATTTTGGGTCCTCTGCTGGAGCCCTCTGCACTGCAGCAGCAGCCCTGCACCTCCAGGACCTCTAACACCGCACAAATGGGAGTGTGTTTGTGAAATCACTATGCACGGAGCACATACCGTAAATCTGCTTCTTCAATCAATGGTGGGAGATAACCCAGCAGGCTCTTATGTAAGAATATCAGAGTGGTCACAGCCTGATCCACACTGATACCACTGAAATGGGTTAGAGCCCATCTTGTGCTCTTCAATGTATGCATTTTAATTACACTTATAGTACATCCAGTTATTATAGAATGCTTGTTATACCTTAATGTAACTTTTAAAACATATTTTATAACACAAAGAATATGCCATACAATACAATTCCCATTTTAGTTTAGTTTTTTGTGATAAGGATAAACTGTATTTGCAAATATTCAGAGAAAGGAAGCATTTGTTAACAGCTAAACCTCTATTCTTCATACATTTTTCTGATGATAGCCATTCTGTATTGTGTCCATCTGCCTCACACCCTCACCTAATGATTTGTAAAAACAATCAAAAGCTTGTGTGTCTCAAATTGCAAACTGACTCTCTCTCCTGTGCATAATGCTATGATGACTCTTATTCATAGTAACAGTCCTGATGCAGGGCTGATACAGAACATATTGAGGACGCACAGCCCCTAGAGCCTCGAGCAGGTCAGCAGATACATTTGAAAATGCACAACAGCTGCATGTCTCACCTGCACAAAACCTGCTTTCTCCACAAAGACCCGCCCAAACACAGTCAAGTTTATGAGTTTATACAAGAGAGACACAACCAGAATATGTAATAGCTTTAAAGAAAACTCTTTTATCACCACTTTCTCATAGTAAATATGGACTAGTTTTCTGTAGCCTATTTGTTAAGTGATCCATTACATTTTCAGTCAGCATAAGGTAAAATGTAAATGTGTAAGGTACCCTTCAAAACTCTCTCATGCATTTGTGAACCAATGACCTACACAAGAACAACCAGCTTTATTGAAAATCATATAGGCTGACTGGATTCAGTCCCCTTTACTGAATGGCCTAGGCAAAACTGCAGTAAATACATCTAGGTCTAAGAATTATTTGCATCATTAAATTTTTTTCATCTTTTATTCTATTTTTATATTTATTTGGCTCTTTTTTGGTACAAGAAGCAAACTGAACGCATCGGAGCATTTGGGATTTTCTATGATTTGCTAATTAGATAAATTTTTTTGCAAGGTTAAGCATGCAAAAATGCTACTGCGGCTTTTTTGTGTGTGACCAAGGCATGGGGGCAGTACATAAATGAATTATAGATCTGCAGCCCTTATCACCACGGCCTAAATTTTCTGACATCTAGCGCAAGGGCGACTGACAGGAACTGAATCTGGACTGTCAAAGAGGGATCCAGCTGGGCTATTCATCCTCAGCGTGTCGTCATAAGTCAACATCTACCGTCTACCCATCCAACACGCGAGAAAAGACGACAGTAAGGCCTAAATATAAGGACAAGCTACTGGCCAACACAACGCCAATGCGGATAAGATTTGAACAAAGGTACATCGCGGGTGCGTCACAAGAACTGGGCCCAGATCGGTCACACGGTCTGCTGGTAATTTTCCTCCCGTTATCTAACCGCAGCGGCGCACCGGGACCGGCTGTGCCCGCTCTGCCGCAACTCTTACCGCAGGAAGGGAGGGGGGGAGCCGTGTCCTTGCAGTGTCCGGAGAATGGAAGTAAGTAGGCAAGAAGATGGAGGTGATGGACGGTGCCTTGCTGGATGCAGCTGCTGCTTCTGCCGGCGGTGGTGGTGGTGGTGGTGGAGGTAGCTGGAGGATGAATGGATAAAAGGCAGAGAGAGGAGAGAGAGAGAGAGACCTGGTTTGGAACGAGAACGAGAACGACAGAGAGACGTGCGCCCCCGAAGCACCGCCCCCTCCCAGTGCAACAACGTCAAGTGTCCGTACTGGATTGACTGGCGCAGAGGACGAACAGAAATGGTCCCCTCCCCCCTCCCATAAGGCCCTGCATCCCTCCCGGTGGCTCTGCGCTTTGTACACGGGACACATGGACTCACATGTGTTTGATATGCAGAAGGGGAGGGGGGCCTGTGGATTCATTGGTGCGCTCTAGTCGTGCATGGATGAATTACAAGCTGACTCTAAATCTTGTTTTTTTTTCCAGGCTGTTCCGGACAGTCACACGGGACAGGTTCTTTGTAAAGTGGCTTGGAGATGTCACATTCTTTTATTTCTTTTAAGGGGAAGTAAGCCTCTTAATGGTGAATAGAAGGCCCACATGCATTGCAGTTTCCATGGCATTAGGCAGGTGCTCATTACGCACATTACTGAAAACCAACAATAGGCTCTTGATTAGTGTAGGAATGCCTGCTCATGAAATCTGCAAGTCACAAAACCTTCAGTAGTTTAAATGCCGATATATTTTCAGCACCAAGGACAGCATTCATAATGGCGCAGCCTACATGCCTCCAACAATCCTTTCAATTAAATACAAAAGATGGCAATTTTTCTGTCATTTTCACAAGATTTGTCGAAAACAGCTTGTTTATGTGAAAATTAAATAGTTGCCACCACAATGGTTTACTGAAAAAAGACATTTCACAATCGTGAGATTTTTATGCACCCCTGCTCCCCTTATATGCATTGAGGCATACAAATAGATCTTTACATTTTGCAGTGCAGCTGAATAAGCCTAGATCCTCATGCAATTATAAAATAATAGTGCACGTATGCTGCTTTCTACTGCAAGTCACAAAAGATAGGAAGGTGCTTAAAGGAACACACATTACCTGGAAGACTTGTGTGCTACCCCATAATGTTGCTGCCATCCTCACCTACCTGCTTGTTATTTCTGAAGTGTGAACCTAACACTCTCAGAGCTAAAATAGACAGCTTCCCTCCATAACAATTGGTTCTTGCAGCATTTCTTGCAATTGGCATTTAACATGAAATGATTTCATTACATTTTGTCTATGTATCAGCCCATCTATGTTTAAGTGTAAGGCATTATTAGTAAAGTACTGTAATTAAACAAACAAGCAAAACAAAACAAAAATAGGTATCTGTACTTTAAATTTTAAAGTGGATACTTTTTACTTGTACTTCACTACATTTGAGAGAAGGTATCTGTACTTTCTACTCCACTACATTTTTGAACACAAATGAAAAGTAAAAGTTCATTATTATTATTATTATTATTATTATTATTATTATTATTATTATTATTATTATTATTATTATTATTATTATTATTATTATTATTTTATATTGTTGTTGTTATCATTATTATTATTACCATCATCATTATTATTATATTTTGAGACCTGCTGAAAAGGCTGGGGGGTTTATCTTTAAAATGTTCAGAATTTGAGCAAACAAAAATACACAAATAAAAGTTAGGGAGAAAAAACT
Source organism: Periophthalmus modestus (assembly GCA_019594935.1). Taxonomy (NCBI): domain Eukaryota; kingdom Metazoa; phylum Chordata; class Actinopteri; order Gobiiformes; family Gobiidae; genus Periophthalmus; species Periophthalmus modestus. Next base: position 14,142,879 of record JAIEZT010000107.1, read on the forward strand.
ATAAATTCAGTTGTTTTCTGTTGAACAAAATTAATCAAAAATCAAAGACAGTTCATTTGAAGTGTTTATTAGATCTGAAAATCTCTGCAGAATTTTTACGTTTTACTCTTTAAGTACATTTTTAAGTGAGTAATTAAAACATTTTACTTAAGTAGATATTTCCATGTAATACTTTTACTTGAGTGTTTTGGGGTTTTTTTGGGTGTTTTTTTTGCTCCAGTAGCTGTACTTTTACTTAAGTAAGAAAACTGAGTACTTCTTCCCCCACTGGCCCGGATTAACATTAAAATAAGGGAGATGTAAACCAACAGCGATCCCTTTGTCCTAAGAGGATTAACGCAGTACATGGAGATATTGAGTTAGATTGAATAGCAATAAATAACATGCTTTTAATAACAGTACCACATGTGAGTTATTGACTTGACTAATGTATAGGGTCATCTGGTGAATCAATATTTCATAGGTCTCCATGGTGTAATACAGGCTATGTTTCCATTTCAGCTGTGTCATGGAAATTATCTCTTATATTTGTAGTAGTGTTTAGTAGTTAGTAGAGTGATTCATTCATAGGCACACATGTGTTGAAGGAAAATACGTTATCCAGCCTCCACACATCTAGTAATAAAGGAGCTAATAAAGAAGATGCTTATGTGAGTCATTAAGGATAGTTGGCTTGTTAATTGTATTCTCAAATATTAAAAAAAAGCTCTTCAAATTTTCCTAATATTCCCTCCTTTGACACATTCAATGTGTCAAATATGAAAAGGTAGAACTTGCCAGTCGGCCAAATCAAGCTACAGTATTATCACAGCTGGCTTTCATGAGGCCATGTTATTTTAGAAAACCCATACCATTTTAGAGAATTTCCAGGGAAAGTTTATGTTTCTTATATTGTAATTATTTCCAGTTTTCTGAGGACATGCAGGATTCAGCACTGAACATCAACAAAACATCCTGCCAGCAAAGCCAAATTGTTGTGGAAATCTGTAAAATAATACCAAAAAAATACAAGAAGACTGTCTATGTTGTTAGATTACGTTTGTACCGGTAAACAAATGATCCCACTGCTGACAGAGTTTCTGCTGCAGGGGGCCCAGGACAATGGGGTAAGAACACTTAAATACTGTCTAGGGTCTGAGCCCTTCCCTACAATTTGCATCTAGGTAAGACTGGCTGTCCATTTGGTCTTCTTAGCTCAGAGAGATAACACCTTTACATTAACATTTGAGTACACGTAAGGATGATCAAACAATAGACATGTGAAATCAAACAGCAGACATGCAAATGAAAAACACAAAGGTACCTATAGCCTTCCTGTGAGACTGCAGGATTCAACAAAGAATAGTGTGGCTTTTAATTCTTCTTACAGTGTATCTCGGAGAATGGAAAACAACACACAATACTAAAATTTCTTCCTCCTCCCTTTTGCCATTATATGGCCACATCATTATATAAGATGAAAGAAATTATTAAACATTAAATTATTAAACAAAAATACCATCATACATTTTAATGAAAATCACAAGTATATTCAGTATATTAACTCAAATGTCCTTTTTATTCAGCTTGTCAAAGTTGGATATTCCATAGAGTTCATTTAAGTCCAGTGTTGTAAGAGAATTTTGATATCTTTGTCTGAATTTGTTAATTTGGTGACTTGATCCTGTTCCTATCTCATTGTTGCAGGCCAGCTTAAGCAGTTCCTTTCGTTGAACAAATTTGTTTGTTGCTGCTTCCATTATTGACCATGTCATTCAGCTTGCTTTTTTGTTCATAGATCTGTGATTGTGCTTTGGTGATATTCCACTTCAGGAACCTTATGGCTGTAGTTTTTTCAGGTTGCTCGGTCAGCCATTTTCACCATCTTCTCTGCCTCTATAGTGTTTCCATCTGTAAGGTACAGCTCATTGGTTCAGTTTCTGGTTATACTTCTCTGTGGCCCTGGTGCCTCTCTCTCTTCCATCTGTAATTTTCAGAAAAAACAGAAGCTAAGTTAAAAAATGAAATTCTATTGACAGGATTACCACGTGTGCAAGTGACCTTCTAGTCACTTCAGAATTCTGATGTATTGTCCAAGACTTTTACATTTCCTTAGATGCTTCATCACTCCTATGCTAGGACAAGAATAGAAGTTTGTGAAAAACATACATTGTTATATGAATAGCACCAATCTTGTGCAGACTGTTTCCAGTAGTCAGGGCCCTTCTGTTTATGAAAATGCTTTGGTTAAATTACAATTCACAATAACATACTTTTTGTGAGTTCCAAATTTGTTGATTAGTTATTAGTAGTGTAATTAATTCATAGGTTCACATCTGTTGACGGGAAAGACGTTATCTAGTCTCCATGCATCCGGTAATAAAAGAGTTAATAAAGAAGACGCTTGTGCGATTCATTAAGGGCTGTCAGCTTGTAAGTTGTATTCTCAAATATTTTGCAAAAATTTCTTTAAATGTTCCTAATACTCCCTGCACCTGAAGATACACTCAAGTTGTCTAGTTGGCCAAGTCAAGTTGCAATATTATAACAATTGGCTTTCATAAGGCCTTCATGCTATTTTAGAAAACCCACACCATTTTAGAGAATTTCCAGGGGGGAAAAATGTGTGTCTTCCTCTGAATTATAAGAGGACAGTTTCCAATTTCTTGAGGACATGCATGGACATGCACGCACATGCAAGCGATACTCAATACTGCCATATTGAGTTACCAATACAAATCATCACTCTTACTCACCAACAAAGACAGTGTTCCACCCAAGCAAAAATGTTAGCATTGAGTGTGCTCTGTCTTATAAAGAGGTCATTAAAGAAGACACTTGTGCGTGCCGTTAAGGGTGGTCAACTAGTCTTTTCATCTACACCTTTACAGTTGTATTTTGAAATATTAAAAAAAAATAAATTTCTTTCTAATTTTCCTAATATTCCACCCTTTGACACATTCCATGTGTCAAATGTGAAAAGGTAGAACTTGCACAGGAAGACACGCTCAAGTTGTCTAGTCGATAGACTCAAGTTGCAATATTATCACAACCAGCTTTCCTAAGGCCTTCATGATATTGTTCATTCGCTCCACAATCAGTAGCCACAGTTTCCCTGGGGCAGACTGACAGAGGCAAGGCTGCCTCGTTGTCACCAGCCCCTTGACGCACACACCACATTCATACTAGGTAATAAGAGTGAAGTGCCATGCCTAAGAAGACAACAAGGGTTTTTCCACTGACACCCCACTGTGGCACCAGAGATTCCCAGTGGTCTCCCATCCAAGTACTAACCAGGAAGCTAAGCAGGGCCAGGCCTTGTTTGACAACAAGGTTTGGCCATGACCAACAACCCAATGTAAAGAGTTCCATGTACTAGTCATCTGCATGTTCTAAAATCTGCTGCATCTTGTGTGAAATTAGTTTTCCCAAAGCAGAAAATATTGTCCCTAATCTATGGGTGCCCAAGTTGCCCAATATCTATGTACTAGTCCAAATATGCACCAGATTAAATGATTTACATGTGTGTTTTCATGATTCAATCATGATTACTCAGCACATACTGTCTTTTACAATTTACATATTTTGAACCAAATGAAAATTTAAACATTAGCTCCAAAACCAGCAGAGAATCAAATGCATAAAAAAATCTGTCTTGGTATCAGGAACAGCTTTATCATATTGTTTCTTCAATACCCAACATAATTATCCCCAATATGGACATCTTTTGCATTCTGTTAACTGCAACCTGCAATTGTGACTTGAAAACACAAATAGAATCCAAAGGCAAAAGTTATAATAATAGCAACTGTCAGGTTTATTTTCCTATCATACTGGAATCATTGTGCAAATAGTCACTATATGTGCTTTAAAAATCAATCTATATTTGTCAAATCATTCAGCACCAAGGACAGTGATCATCTGTTGGGGGGGTACAATAGAACCTTCTGTGGTAAGGAAAAAGTAAAAAGAAAAATAAGACCTCCATGCACTAAACTACAACAGCAAAACATCAATCAACAACATTAAGCTTTCTATGCATATTTTTTTGTTTTTAGAAAAGTCTTGTTGCTGGTTTTGGTTTCTCCTTACAAAACAACAAACAAACAACAAAATGCAGCATTATGTTATTGAAGAGTTGACATAATTTGTGTATAGGTCAAAAAGCATGAAAAGGAAAAACAAGTAATAGTAATTTAGCTGTATTTCTTGTACAATTCCTTGTGAAATTGGTTTATGAGTTTTGTAAGAGTTGGCAATGACACCGGCAGTTGCATAGATGAGCCAAATTATTAGTAATTAATTTTACTGCATTAATTATAGCTTCCCACCTATCCTAATTCTATAACCCATTCTAAAATCCTGGACACAGCTATGCTATATACCTAGCATGTTGTAGGACTGAGACTTAAAAGCACGTTACAAAAGTTGTCACAAGGCTATATGGAAAGTTACATATGGGAAATACTGCCCTCTGCTGGCTAAGAAAATAGCACAAAAGAAAACGGGAATAAAATGTACAGTCTTTGAGATTATTAAGGTCTGTATAAGGCTAAGTTTAGTTAGACTATTGATTATCTTTGTCTTGCTATAGGGAGGATAGAGCCTATTAATCATAGTTTCTCTCTCTGTTGTTTCCGTTTATTTATATTTTATATTCATTTGTCATTTTCTGTGGGCCTAAATTACTTTCTGCAAAACAAATTGCATATTTTTGATACTGTAATATTTTGTGTGAATTGCCTTACAAAACAGTAGATCTATTTCTGAAAAGTTTTGAATATATTTCCAAAGCAACAGTTGAATGAATACACACCCTAAAATAAAGCAATTTGAATCGAATGGGCGTATTCACTGCCTACACTCGCCTTTTATGGCTGTAGAACTTCACTTCCCAGTGCACATTGCGGGATCCAATTTGACAAGCAGCCAATCCGCGCCATGACAGTGTGACACGTGACACAGAGCGAGTTCCGACTGTGGCTTGGGGGAAACAGATCGACATTCAGCCACGGGAGAAACGCACTTTGCGGGTAAGTAAACGTGCCCAGCCTCGGTGTAGCCCTCTGATCGGCTCAGAAATGCCTTTCGCAGAATATTAACCACGGTTTGTGTGCACTGCGGAGTATTTTTAGCTTTTATTTCGGGCATAATAAGCTGTCGTTCTGTGCTAGGCCTCCGCTATTTCCTGGTGTAACTCCACAGCTGTGCCCACTGGAATAGCCAAGTTGGAAAAGTTCAGTTTGGGGCTTTAAACGGGCCGCAGTTCTTTGGTGCTTTGGTTCTAATGGTTAATCTGAGCCGAACGTGTCAGATTAAGACTGCATCGATGTCGATCGAGTAGCTAAATACACTCGTGTTGATTTGTTGTGACAACTTCGACCGCCAACTTCACCATTCACCGTAGACCTTTTACCATAGACCTTTTACCATAGACCTTTTACCATAGACCTTTTACCATAGACCTGTTACCATAGACCTGTTACCATAGACCTGTTACCATAGACCTGTTACCATAGACCTGTTACCATAGACCTGTTACCATAGACCTTTCCATTCCGAAGCAAGCACTCTGTGCCACTTCATAGTAGCACTGTAGCTGTAACTGTGTCCTTGTTGGTCATTTTGCTTTCACTACACAACACTTAAGCCATTTACCCCATTCTAATAGTGTTGCCTAACTTGTAAAATTCCCTCTGGTAAAGTGAAAGTGGTGCTTGATTGCAATATCTGGTGCCAATGCAATGCTTCTGCCACTATAACCTACTTTGAATGTCTGTAGGCTTCATGAAGTAGGCGCCTCCTGGGTAAAAAGGACTATATTGATTTACATTAATTTGAGCTGCTATGCATTGGCCGTAATACAGTTCCCACCTCATAATGTTATGAGGCCAGGTGTGCTGTTGCAGATAATATATTTTGGGAGGAGCAACAGGATATTTTATTGTTGACTTCTCTTGTACAAACATACACTGCTTTGTAACTTGGGTCTGAAAGTCATATAGGCCTATGATTAATTCAGTTAATGTTTTGGATATCCTAGCTGTTTTCTTTTTTGTGGCACAATGATGGCACAAAGTCCAGATGGAGTTGCACCTCTAACCACATGGTGTTTATGACAGACTAGTGTAGAGTTAAATGTATTTGATGGTTTACCGTTTACACTTTTTCCTATAATAATAAGTCTATCTATGTCTATGCTATCTTTGATTTTTCTTCTCTTCTTTGCAAAACACTAATAACACTTACTCATAGCAAAGCTCCTATTAAAATAAATGTGAGGGTATCACTGTCGCTCTTGAGTTAAGTGTTAAGACAAGTTCTAACACATTCAGTTTGAGGCACATCAGTTTTTGAACAGGGCTAAATGGTGCATTCACATGTGACTGCAAACAGCATTTTACCTTGGTCTGTTATCAGCCCAATGTGATTTGTGTGGATTTGTTGTGTTGTGGAGTTGTGTGCCATGTCTTGGCTAAGGTTCAAGTATCACACACCAATTAATAGCTTAAAATTATACTTATAATAGGGCTGTGCAATTAGTGAAATTATAGAGATTGTCATTTTTAATTGTCAGTGATCAACTTAGGCCTTTTTAATGGAGAGGTGTGCAGCCAGGCCTCAGTAGAATCATGTGGTTTTGAGCAGAATTCAGACTTTGGAAGACGAAATGTGAAAAATCTGTATTTAAATTTGATTAGTTTTTTTTCACAATGAATAAATAATTGACATACAATTGAATAAAAACTTGTGCTTTACGTGTGATTATTTGCTTATAACTGCTAATAATCACACATTAGATGGGTCATAATGCCTAGCTGCTTTACCGTTATTTTATTGATGAAACTACAGTTTTGTATATTACATATTCAGATTTAAAATATCTCCAAAACAACAACTGATTAACAATTTGTCAGTATATCCAATGGTGGATGAATATACAGAGGTAAAATGTTACTCAAGTATCACATAAAAAAATCTTCTAAGTAAAAGTATTTCACTCGGGTGTTGTTTATTAGTTTGGTGTTAAATGTGTTAAATTTGGTGTTAAATGTAGTGATATTGATTTAAAAAAGTATACATATTTTGGTCAACAGAAACAATACAAATCAAATTCTTAATTTTTCATATTCATTTTGTGAATTTATTTTTGTTTGCTTAAAGCCAAAGCTCCAGCTCAAAAACTTTAGTTCAGCTGTTACCACAAACATGAGAAAAATAACTCCTCGCATCATACGAAAAGTATAAAAATGTGGTTGAAGAGAAAGTACAGACAGCTGCTCTCAAATGTAGTGAAGTAAAAGTATAAATCATCCACTGTAAAATGTACTTAAGTAAAGTACAAATACCTAAAAGTTCTTCTCACAGTACTTTACTACTTTTACTTCGTAACCTTCCACCACTGAATATATCCCCCACTTTTTACATTTCACATTATATTTTTATGAAAAGTTGTCTCATGAATGGGAAGGATATGGTTTTAGTAGCAGTAATGTCTTTCCTTGTTCTGTTGTGGCAAATGGGACCATAATTTGCTTGATCCAGCTTTGACCCCTGAGTGCCTTATACTTGTGCTATCTTTTCCAGCCGCTGTGTATCTGATGACAGCATGTGAGCAGCAGCAGGAGGAGAGATTTAGCCAGGTGTTAGGAAGTGGTCCAGGCCAAAATCACACTTGTTTTTGATGTTTTTCACACATTTGTTTTTCAGATTCTGAGGCTGATGTTTTCATTTTGGATCAAGCTAAATGTAATTAATTTGAAATTATGTCTAGTTTTTATTCATCTTTTAGAGGGAGCGTTTTTTTATGGTGTAGTACAAAGATTTACTGTGTTGATTTTATTTGCTTGTTAATGAGTAGAGATGGGCAGATTAGGTAGATTATATTGTTAATGTTTCAAATTTATTAAAAGAGCTGATTAAAACTCAAAAATATGATAAGCCTCCAAAGAGTAATTAATTCTTAAGAGTAATTTCTCATTGTTTTCTGATACTTGAAACTCAACATTTAAAGACATATGTTACCATTTCTGTTTGAATGACAAGGGCCTATATAACTCTTTTTCAAACTGAAAATCCACATGTTGAACCTTATCATTTAGTTTGGGTCCTGAAAGCTGCCATATTATTAAGTCCTTTCAACTGGCAACATTTGTGTGTTTGAAGAAATACTGCCTCTATTTTTTAATATTAAAATGAAAATGTTTCACCTTAGTTAATTTGTGCTGATAGTGAAGACATTGAACTTCTGTCCAGTATGGCATTAAGTTTATCTGGATGATGAGCAGTTTTTTTAAAAGCACCTGTAATTAAATAAATGCAACATACATAAGTGGAATTGTATACTATGGAACTTTTCAATAACATCTCGATGGAGACAAGCAGGTGGTGGGCTCTAAAGTTACAAAGTGCTACTTTTGGCTTAAATGGCTTAGGTAGATTCAAACTGAAAACCCTCCTTGATAGGTATGATGTTAACTATATTGTTTGTATGGTTAGGATGGGCAATGTGGACAAATATGATTACCGGAACCTCAAGTGCATAAATATCTCTTCACAAGTTGTTTTTTTTTTTTTATAATTGTATTGTTTTGTTGTTTTGTTTTACAATTTTTATTACTTTTTATTAGACAATATGCTTAACATTCTAGTATTGAATACAATCTAGTTTCCAGTAGCATGACGTGTACCCTGTATTACCATGGAATAATTGCCCTTGAATGAGCTTGTAAATCGAACTCCACCCAACAGGTTCGGAGGTGTGGTCTGTGAGATAAGAACGTCATTGCTCCTTTCACTTTCTGTGGTCCAACTGTAGCGTTTGAACTCGTCCATTGTGCCCTACTGTATTCATTACAGATCTGCTTTTGTCCTTGTCTTGTATGTGATATCCACAGTTATGTAGTTTAGTGGGGCGTGTCCCTGACCACTGCCAGCTGGAGAAGTAGCTCACTAAATCCACCATTCTCATTACTTAGAGATAATAGTTGGGTGCAGTAATCGGATCGTCCAAACAGACCAGCTCCTGAATTTTTCATTTCATGTTGCCAATAGCCACACCTGCTTGTGGTGCTTAAAGGGGAGTAGGCTTTAAACACAGGTGCACAGACCAACCCTTGACTACTCTAAATGGGGCCAAAACACTGTGGGGATAAAACCTGGCATCAAATGTGATGTTAATGGGTTTTATATATGAATTTCTACATTTGTGAAAAGTTATTATTCAAAGCATATTGGGATTGTTAAGCAATGCCAATAATTGAAGGAAAGAGGCTATTATATTAATGATATATCTATGATATATATGAAAAATTGGCAGAAACAGGAGTTTGAATTTAAGTGAGAACTGAGAAGTGGTGTAGTGAAAATGTGTGAGACTGGCTGTGCAGTCATGTGCACACACTTGCTGCCAGAGAAGAAGATGGAGTTACAGAAGACTCACCGATATAAACACAACACTTAGTCATTTAGAAGAATCACAAGACATTACAAATGTGCCTCCCACTCAACACATATTATATTAAAGCTTAATCTTCTGTTATTGTCTAATATTCCCACATGTGTTTGGAGTCTCTGGGTGACAAAGTAAGTGCTAAATAGATGTGCTTTAAAGAAGACATTTTATTAATCTCCTGTCTTCTCAAAGACCAAGAGAAATGCAACACACCAGAGGTGTCAAATAGTAATACATAACAATGAGCAAATGCATTGTTCTGAGTTAAATGTAGGGTACTAGCTTTCTCTTCTCACTACTTTATTAGTGAAGGTTTTTATGGCAACATTCAATAATGAAAATGTAGAATGTAATGAATATATGACAAAGAAAAACGTTCGGGTTTTATTATAAATCAGTACACATCTTGTGTGTCTGACATTGATGTTTATGTCCATTAATAAGTGGGTAATTGACATCTGGGGGTGTTTTTTTTTTTTTCTGTCCTGGGGTGCGACATGCTTTTGTAGCAAAATACAAAAAATATTTTCAGAAACAAATCAGTTTGACAAGTGTAAAGAAGCCTTTTTGCAAAAAATACAACATTTTTTGTACAACTGTTTTAATTTCAGACACATTCACATGCCCTGCAGTGTGACCTTTCCTGTCACCAGGCTGGACATTCACTAGAAATTTGCCTTGTTAAAAAATTGTAATAAATGACTTAATATGTTTATAGTGCTAATTTAATAATTATGTGACTGTCCCATCTTAAAGAATCTTATTAACGATTAGAATTGGATTTTCCTTGGTGTAATTTTATTAAATAATGTGTACATGCTTACCTTTCTGCAAACACCTTTTATTAACTCTCTGACACAAGGGACTCATTCTAGAGTTTTTTGAAGAAAAGTGTTACAGTCACACCACTGGACATTTTAGTGTTTTTTTGTTAAAACACAGTATAAGGAAATGAAACATAACTTTATTGTAAAACTAGCTGTAATTTATAGATTGCGTATTTGCGCACAGTTGACTTGAATTCTGAAGGAAGAAAAACATTATTTAGAAAGTAATTTAAAGTGATAGTAGCAAAAATGGGTGTCACGTCAGGTATCTATGTACTATTTGATTTCATGTAAACAGAAATTAATATATTTACAAATATGAAAGCAGTGTAAAGCTCCTTTGATGTTTGTAGCTGACCGCCTAATGTTTTGTATTTTTGTGTTTGCGTGTGCTTTTGTGCAGCCTGTGGAAGTGCCTCCTGAGTGATGGCCTCACCCGTGTCTGTCTACAACTCCAACTCCTTGGGCACACACATCTCTAGCGTAAGGGCACACGCCACCCTTCTTACTACTACTAATAATATCTAATACTTTGATCTATAGATATATACGTATATGTGTATACACACACACACACACACATATATACAGATATATATATATCGTAATTTTACAGTCTATTTTAATGCTTGATTTACACATCTAGTTTTTAGGAGGTGGTAAAAATAAATTATATGTGTTTTTATTTTAATGCCACTCTATGTGAATATGCATCTGTAAAGTAGATTTGTTAAATTAAATCCCATTGTCTTGTTTTAAGTAATGTTGTGGTGCTGTCTTAACTTAAATGAATAAACACTCAAATCTTAGCTATAGGCTTCTAAAGTTAATCTCGATTACAATACTGCAGAAGTGCAGTATTGTAATCGAGATTAACTCAGTTTGTAAGATTCTCTTCTCTGGCTGATATCATTTGTTTAAATATAATTCAAATATTTTTTGACTCAGTTGTGCTTCCTCACATGTACCTGCAGGTGTCCAGAGACTCTCTAAAGATGGAGCCAGTCACCGATGTGTCGCTGCTGCCCGGGGAGGACGGTGTCATAGGTCAGAATAGAACACTTACTCATATCCACAGCTCTGAAAAGCTCACGCAACACCAATTTATACGAAAGACCCCCCCTTATCTGATTTCACTAGGCTATTGCAGATTTGGAATTTAAAAAGTCTACTCACAAAGTGAATTGTGAGTAGATTTTTGAATTGAATGACCTTGGCTTTAATCAATTCAAGTTGCAATTGGACTTGAACTTTATCTCTTATCGGGGATAAATTAATGTCTATTCATAATTTTGTTAATGAGAATTCAATTTTGCATTTTAATTTTTTTTCACTTTAAGAATGAAAGGTCCCAAAGTTGGTGCCTAAGTCACTTAACCTGCTGTTTATTGTTATCCATATGTTGTACTGTGCATATGGTCATAGCTACTTATTATGCATAATAGTTTTTGGACTTTTGACTTCATATTTTATTTCCATGCTGTTCTTGTACTTTGTGTTACAACACTGACATTTCCCCATTGTACGGGAAATAAAGATTCTCTATTTCTGCTAGTGCTAGTAGTCACCTACAGTTTCTCGCTCTTTACAACCTTCAGTTGGTTTAATGTCTTTCTTATTCTGCAAAGCACTTTGAATTACCTTGTGTATGAATTGTGCTATGCAAATATACTTGCCTCGCTTTACCTTTATATTAACAATTAAAGCTATTTCTTTTAGCAGTTCCACACTGTACTAATGCAAGGCTATACTGTATCAATGGAAAGTCTTGTTACTGAGCTCAACTCTCAAGTCATTATTTATAACTACTCTGGCTTCTCTCTTCTGCTTTCTCTTCCCTGTGTGGAACGGCGCTAAATATAATAATAATAATAATACTGTTTATATTTGTGCAGAGAAAGAAGTCATCTACATCTGTCCATTCAACGGCCCAGTCAAAGGCAAAGTGCTCATCACCAACTACAGACTCTACTTCAGGAGCTCAGATGCGGTAAGCATCTCCACACTGTAACATGCTGTTTCAGTTCAGTTCTAACAAAGGAAAAGAAAGTTATACCTATTTCTCTGTGTATACTGAATGGTCACAACGGTCCAGAATTACAAAATAAATGCACCTTTCACTTTCATTTTGCTCTAAAAAGAGACTCTCACTTCATAGTCCTCTCACATCCCACCCATAGCAACCGCAAAGGCCAGGTCCCAAGAAGATGAGTAAGCAGTACAGAAATAGAATGATACAACAGTTATATGGTTAATGTGAAAGATAGTGTTACCAAAGATTTAAAAAATTCAAACTGGATTTACATTATAATTTAAATTATTGACACACTACTGGGATTTCAGTACCACAATGAAAAGGAAAAAAAAAAAGTACTATATGTGTATGTATGTGTGTATGTATGTATGTATGTATATGTGTGTGTGTGTGTGTGTGTATGTATGTATGTATATATATGTATATATATATATATATATATATATATATATATATATATATATATTGACGTATTGCACAACTTTATCATATTTATGTGATTTTTTATATTACAATACTAAATTATCTAGCTTTTAAAGTATATAAATGTACCAAGCTTTACATTTGTTTAAATAAAATTCACAGCCAGATGTTTTTATTTTTGTCATTGTGAGTATAGTTGTCCATGTCTTTTTAGGATTTAACCGTAACGCTAGATGTTCCTCTGGGTGCTATCAGTCGAGTGGAGAAGATGGGCGGCGCTTCAAGTCGAGGAGAGAACTCATACGGCCTGGACATCACCTGCAAGGTCAGACCCAGGGGCACAAAAGCTGCTCTGATTCTTTAGATATGTTTCTAATGTGCTTAGTCTAATGCCATGTTTTTTAAATCTCATATTCTTGTATCTGCAGGACATGAGGAATCTCAGGTTTGCGTTGAAGCAGGAGGGTCACAGCAGGAGAGACATCTTCGATTTCCTTTTCAGACTTGCCTTTCCTCTCTCACATGCACTGGTTAGACTCATAATGACTGTATAGAATTTGAAATATTATTATATTAAAATGTAATATTGCGTTTGGGTGCATTAAGGTAAATGTGGTGTTTATCATTTTGGGGCAATACGTTTTTTGTAGATCCAGACACTGTAAATCTAGAAATCTTTCAAAAGATTCTGTTCCATTTTCAGATTGGAATAATGGAAAAACTAACATGGAATTATGTTGCCACGACACTTTTAATAGGATTACTTTATTTTGGAAACAATGTCAGAGATGCCATGTTGAGATGGCTTTGACACTTTCAGAGGAGGATTAATGAATACACTGGAAGAAATTTGTTTTTTGAGGAATGGTTACATATTAGAAGGTGGTAATAAAAGAAATTTGGGATTTCACAGTTGTTGATCATGGTGCCAATAATTGTGAATGTTACACAAAAATGTGATATTGTGACACCCAAGGACAACCAAAGAAGAGATTTATGAATGTAGTAAAGCAGGATGCTGGTTTGGGTTTAAAATGTAGCGGATTTGCTATGGCAAGGCCTGAAAAGAATAGGACTGTACATGATTTTAAATTGTGCTTTTGCTCTAAATGCAGTAATGCACAGAGGCAGTCCTTTTTTAGTGTGAAACACAGGCATCCGCCCACATCAAAGCTCTCTACTTGTGCATGAATTAAACACCAAAATAGAAGATGCATTGTACTCTATAGCATTCTGTGTGTTTTTAACAAATAGCTTGGCCAAAACCCGGTCTAACAGAAGATGGAAAGTTTGGTAGAAGAGTAGAGTATATATTGTTTTAATACGTTTATGCCTATTAGCTCTTTGATTATGGAACTGGAACATGTCAATAGATTTAACATTGAGTATTTGGTTCTTGAAAAGTATTTCCTGAAAAGTCAGCACTTGCACATTTTAGAGGAAACAAACAGGCGTCACTGGACAGAGAATACAGTTTAGTATTGAGGTGTGCTGCAGCATATTTTCCAATTGTATTTTGACAAGCTCTTGTTCCTGTTTCCTCTGCAGCCTCTATTTGCCTATGTAACACAGGAGAAGTATGAGGAGAATGGCTGGAATGTCTATAAAGCCATGGATGAGTTGAGGCGGCAGGTAAGCCTACATATGGACATGTATTTGTGGAATAGTGTTTCAATAGAAAGCAGTGAATGAATAAGGCCTTCCTGGTTTGTAGGGCTTACCCAATAACAAGTGGCGCATTACCTTCATCAATAAGAACTATGAGCTGTGCGACACCTACCCCACTGTGTTGGCAGTCCCATACAAAAGTAAAGAGGAGGATCTGAGGAGAGTGGCAGCCTTCAGGTCGAGGTCTCGTATACCGGTGAGAGGGGAGCACAAAATATTCATGAGGTTTAACAGTAATGATAAGAAATGCTTCAGTTATGTAAAGCGTTGTTAAAAAGAATCTAGACATTATATCTGTCACTGGTTTTGTAACTTTTCTGATGGAGAGTCTGCCACCTGGTTGTCTCCATGGTGATGTTATTACTTTGCCTGGAATGTTCCACAGAATGGCATTAAACTTATATTTGAAATGACTGAAGATCAACTAAGGTCACTACAGCAGAGGACTCACTGGTCGGTGGTCTGGTGGTGGCTCCGGATTTTATTCCCCAGCTGATTACCATCTGCCCAGGTGCAACTCATCAGCTGGTGGGTGGATCTGGGTGGGTGGAGGCAAGACAAAAACGGTACAGCAGAACATAGTCCTTTACAACCAGGCAAAGATATCATCTCCATGGAAACAAACAAACTGCAGCCCCCTGTGAGAAAAGCTACAGTGTAGCTTTAAGTAACCTTAGATGCTTTATCATTGTTATTCCTCTGTTCAGCAAATACTGTTTTTGTTTTAAGGCATCCATGCATTATCAGGAGTTTAAATTTGCTTGCAGTATACTACTGAACTACTACAGTAGTGAAAAGTACTACTACTATACTGAAAAGTAATTCAGTGATGATATGTAAAAACTGGCTGATTTCTTGTTGTGTCTGATCTGATCCCAAACCTAGTTATATAAAACATTGTTGTAGTCAATGCTTTCAGTTGAAAACCATACAGAAAACAAATATATAAACAAAATAGATCACTTGCTATGGTAATCTTTTAAATGTTTTAGTTTGTGATAATGTGTTGTATGTCTCTTGCGCATGCAGGTTTTGTCCTGGATCCATAGGGAAAACCAAGCCGTAATCGTGCGCTGCAGTCAGCCTCTGGTCGGGATGTCCGGCAAGAGGAACAAAGATGATGAGAGATACCTGGAGATGATCAGAGAGGCCAACGATACAGCCAAACTCACAATATACGATGCTCGGCCCAGTGTCAATGCTGTGGCCAACAAGGTCTGTCCGGTGTATCAAATACACTGGGTGCATTTACATGGCCATTTACATGATCATTAGAATACACCTGGTGACATATATCAGTTAATCAGTGACTTTTATTTTTATTTTTTTTTAATAGTCACTGTTATAATTGGAAGACAATGAATTTGACAAAAACTGTAATAAAAACTACATCGCCATATCATGATTCAAAAGTTTTCTCTTGAATACTGCTCTATTCTGAAAACAAACACCACACCTTCTATTAGTCAGCCTCAGCAATACTGAGTGAGTGACAGGTGGATTTAACCACAGTGAAGTGTAAACTTTCAGAAGCAGATGACTTTACTTGCCTCTTCAAGAATACTATGTTTACACAAACCATGATCTGGCTCCAAGGAAATTGTGATATCAACTTTGTGGCATATTTCCCAGATTACTCAGATTTAACAGTTTATATGATTTTTGAATAATCCGATAACTCCAGAAATCAGATCAGATTTTTGATGTGCATGTAAAACCCACTGACAAACCAGGTTACGTTTTAATTTATGCAAACTCTTCTGTTTCAAGGCCACCGGTGGAGGTTACGAGGGGGACGAGTACCAAAACGCAGAACTCGTATTCCTGGATATCCAAAACATTCATGTCATGAGGGAATCTCTGAAGAAGCTCAAAGATATTGTCTATCCCAATGTGGAGGAGTCTCACTGGCTCTCAAGCCTGGAGTCCACACACTGGCTTGAACATATCAAGGTTAGAACTAACAATTGTAATACTTTTAATATACATTTTTGTACTATCAATATTTGTATTTATTTGTGACATTTTTCATATTTCTGGTGCAGCTGGTGTTGTCAGGGGCCATCCAGGTGGCAGACAAAGTGTCCACGGGGAACTCTGTGCTGGTGCACTGCAGTGATGGCTGGGACCGGACTGCACAGCTCACCTCTCTGGCCATGCTCATGCTGGATAGCCACTATCGCACTCTCCGAGGTTTTGAGGTACACCCATTGTACAATTGCTGGGTTTCATCTGATGTCACAACATTCTATTGGTCAATAATGTTTAATAAAGATGAGGGGCAGGTAAAATTAACATAAATAAAATGCTAAGCTTTGTTGTAATACAGTGACTACTTCTAGTCAATAACTGAAATGATCAAGTTCAGCATTTGAAATTACCTTTCATATATACCGTTTATAAATATTTTTCTTTTCACCATCAATAACGAACTGCATACAAAATCTGTTAACAAACTGATGCATATTGTGTGCACTGCATATGTTGATGCTTAGCCAGTGCATTAAAGTGAATGGAAATGTATTCAGATGTGTAGTGTGCATTTCTATTGAAGAAATAAAGACTTGCAGATGACCAACAATTAATCCTTTTTCAATTTAGTATGTTATGTTTCTTGGCATAGGTGCTAATTGAAAAAGAATGGATCAGCTTTGGACACAAGTTTGCCTCGGTATGTAAAAATCACATACGTTCCCATATTGATCTATTACATCACCTTATTACGTAGCAGTCCAATTGATGCCCCACTGATTTGGCTGCGATTTTGTGCGTCCAGAGGATAGGTCATGGGGACAAGAACCACGCTGACCAGGACCGATCTCCCATCTTTGTGCAGTTCATCGATTGTGTGTGGCAAATGACCAAACAGGTAAAGCCCCTCCTCAATGAATCCTGCTCATGGAGGTCACACATCATCTTAATTACCTGTCGAGGTTAAATGTGAAATGGATGACCTTCTACTGTAGCTGCTGCCAAGGTTCCACAACAAGGCAGTTTGTATAAAGGTTGTTGCTCATTTGTTATTAGAGGCAACATATTATGTAAAGTCGACATTTGACTTCGCCATAAGCATACTCTTAAGTTGTATTTCATTAATCCATGCCTGTTTGAGCTGTAGTTCTCAGAAAATTGCCCACATCTGTGTATGTACTTGCAGTTATTAAAAAAAATACAGCTACAGCGGTCATCCATAGAGGTTTCAGAAATTTTACATAGCCATTTTTCAACAATAAAACCATGTAAATGAGTTTCTATTATTAAACCGTTTAAAATAAATATTGTGATTTACAAGGAAAAAAATACCAGAGGAAAAAAAAAACTGAACAAAATCTTTAAGTACCTATTCCACTGATGCTTTTGAAAGACAAAATGGAAAGTAAAAGAAATCAAACTACATACTGCAGAAATGTTTCCCCAAATCTGTTATGAGTTTTAGTTCCTTATATTGCTCCAGTTCTGATTAACTTCTGCCTTGTTAGTTTCCCACAGCCTTTGAGTTCAATGAGCGCCTCCTGCTGACCATCCTGGATCACCTGTACAGCTGCAGGTTTGGGACGTTCCTCTATAACTGTGAGAGTGCTCGGGATCAACATGTAAGACACAATAAACACTCCACTCAGTTTAATATGTACTGTTTTTCATTGACTCTTTTTTATAACAAGTTTAAATGTGTGTCTTGTAGGAAGTCCGGATCAAAACAGTGTCTCTTTGGTCTCTGGTCAACAGTAAAACAGACTTTTATCTAAACCCCTTCTACACCCCAGAACCCAACATGGTTCTCTGTCCTGTTGCCAGCATGCGCCACCTAGAGCTTTGGGTATCGTACTACATCCGGTGGAATCCACGCATAAGACAACAGGTAATATTTATGATGCAACTGGGCAATTGCAAATGCATGACAAATGATCCCTATCTCTAAAATGTAATTGCTAATATTATGTTTTTGTGTCTAATAATATTTCTGTTCCTTGTTAAGAAGTAATATCTTATAATGCCCCTATAAAACAAAATTAAAAAAAAATGACAAACACTAAAACCAAACCGGAATTACATGAATAACATAACAAATTATTGAAATAAATGACTACAATTGACACACATTACAACAACAAATAATACATTTATATAGCTATTATTTTTAATATTTCTTCCCTGGGTGAAGTGTAAGTTCCAGAACAATGAATTAAATGAAGACTTTTGCCATCATGATTAACAATTTTATTCCATGATCAGTGAGAACTATAATGCTAACTGCCATAATTGTAGTTTTTTGGCAATCTTCTTTTGTTAATGTGATGATAACTCAAAGCTGCCAGGGTCTATGTAGCTCAACATATAAACCCACATAAAATTGCTCTGAATTTTTTTTTAAGAGACTGATTTCTGTGTTTGCCTCCCTCACAGCAGAGCCCAGTGGAGCAGCGCTACAGAGAGCTGCTGGCCCTCCGAGACGAGTACTTGAAGAAACTGGAGGAGCTTCAGCTGTCTGATTCCAGCCCTGCACCACGAGTGGCCAACAGCACCACTCCCAACACGCCCTCCTCCAACTCCTCCACGCCTTCGCAGCACTGCACCCACCTCCAAACGCACTTCTGAGGGTTCTTAATGTCCCTTATGTCGCTCGCACACAGAGAGTTCCCGGCTGTGGGGAACTAAAAATGCTTATAGTTAGTTTGGTTAACGCCTAACACCTGAGTGGTGCTAGCGGTGATTATGCAATACGTCACACTATAGCCTTGTCTCATGATGTTCCTTTACACTCATCTACAGTGAAGCCTTAAAGACGTTTGGCGATGTTCCGTGAAAGGGCTTTAATTCGGAACGGAGCACTGTACTGTACACAAAAGGAACAAACAGGTTTACTAATCCGCCCGGCTTTCCTCCCTTTAACTGTCTGTCTACAATGAGTCAGCCAACAACTTGTCACAGCAGGGCCACCGCTGCTTTCAGGGACGCTCAGTGAAAATCAGGGCTTTTTCTTGAATTAGATACAACACCAGGCACAGTGGCTAGATAGTAGGGTAGAACATGCAACATAAACGTGCTGCTGCTTTCATGTGGCCCTCAGACTGTGGCAAAATCATGTCTGTAAAGTTAATTCCCTTGATAAGCAACGCATATTAGTGGGCTACTTTTGACAAATGATATAGTTTAATTACTAAATGTCAACACATTTTCAAGTGCTTTTCTTGACATAAAAACATGCCTTGCCAGATGCTCTGTTGATCAGGGCATTTATAGAAGAAAAAGGGCAGGTACCTAACTTGGATGAGCCACCTCTAACTGTCACAGGGTACATTTAGCCAATTAAAGGATGTTCTTTTTAATCATTGCAACTGCCTCTAGTGGTCCAAAGGAAATTCACATTTAGGAGTGCATGAGGGACACATGAATGCTGCTTCATCATTGTGTTTTGATAAACTGAAGTGGAATTTGTATTTAGCCTGTGCAATTAACTGACTAAAATTACTAGTGCTTTCAGGAGTTCATGTGGCCAATGTTCTACGCACCTTGCAAAACAATACAACTCCTATGACCTTTCTGTACTGCTGCTTTACTTTTAAACTGAATCTAAAAGAATTTAAGGACTCTAGTGTAACTGCTACTGTCCCAGCGTTGGAGGCTTGTCCCCAACTACATGTAAATAGCACTTGAGTTAGATTTTTTTTTAGAATGGTCTATTGGTGATTTGGAGTTGACTGGTTTTATTCTCTGCTGTCACCTCAGCTCACCTAAGCAGTATTTTTCTAACCTTTCTAAGCTAAGCGCCAAAACTGTTCATAAACAATGAGCTTGTTGGACATTTTGGTGCATTTTAGGTGCTCGAGGTAGTATATAGGGAAATGACGTGGTGTTTGCCTCTGATCCTGCTTGATTTGAAGTGTTTTTGTTTTGTTTTTCCACTCGCAAATGTCAATAACGTTAAACATGCCAAGAATACCAAACACCTAGATTGACTGTTAACATAGGATAGTATTTGGCATGTTTTCATTCATAATAAAAATCTAAATATTTTCATATTTTGTACATTGTAAAAAGACAACAACTCATACTTATTTGATATTATAACCTAATAGTACAGAGATGTTGGTTTGGTGTGGAGGTTGACAAATCCTAAATGCATAGTTACAATCAGGTTGTGTTTTCCAAAATTTGGCAGCTTTGTCTCAAACCTTTCAAAAACAGTGATCTGATATTATATAGATAGGAATTATTTTGTATTAGTTTGCTGTAATGGAATCTCAATTTAAAGGAGCAGACAGAAGTCTTGTAACAAAACAATTAAGAAACTCTACAAACAGAACAAATGAGTAAAGTGTTATCCTGTATCTATTCTAATCTACTTCACTCAAAAGCAGATGTAGATATAGATAAATGCATTCTATAAGCATTGCCATAAACTACTCACTTTTCTTTTGTATATTTGAAGCTCCTAAACAAAACCTTTACTTCAGAGTAATCTGTAAATTGGAAACACTAGTACAATATTAAAATGTTTCTTTTACTTTTTTCCATCAGATAAAATCTATAGTTTAAAAAAACAAAGGTTGGTGTGTTTTGAGATTGACTCTGTACATTGAAGTGTCTTGTTTGCTCAAAGAATATGTGTCTTCTTCAGAAGATGATTTTTTTTTTTCATTGACGCCTGTTCACTTTAGGGTTTCTGGCCTCCTGGAGCACCAGTAATGTACTGTATAGGCACTGTTGTGTGTGTGTGCTGTAAACATAAGTGTGTGTCCGGTCTAGATTTGTGCCTTGATTCTTTGTGAATCACCAGCTCCTCTTCTGGAGATGACTGTATCATCTGTCCCAGGTCATGTTTACAGAGAGACTGTGGCAGTCAGTTTAGTTTAGTTAAACTTTGACATAAATAGTTCAGTGGTTCATGAACAACCTCCCATCCACCAGTGTTCAGAAACGGGGGCATGTGCTGTTGTGCATCTCGGAGGTTTGAGCTGCAGCACTTATACAGAGCATTGATTATCTATCGCCTGTGCAAAGCAATATTGTCTTGCTCTAAGAGGCTATCATCTCCTCAGTCTACTCTGAAACATGACTTGTTTGCCTTTTAGTGCAGAATGTCATTCTACCAAACCAGTCCTTTGACCTGTGTTTAGTGTCTGATCTGATAAAGGTTTGAGGGAAGAAGAGACAGCAGCATAAAGCAGTGTGAGTGCATAAGGCAAACACAGATAAAAATCTATTTTTGTTATTTTTTACTTTGTACAAACAGTTTGTTGTAATTACCTCAATCAAAACCTATTTTACTGTCTAAAGGTCTAATGTTGTAAAAATACAATTATTTTATGTAGTATAAAATTCTACAGTTTTATAAGAGGAAAATAATGTTGGCTCAGAAAATGTTGATTAATTGTGGATTTTGTTTGCTTTATTGGTTTAGTCTTCTAATGTTTTTGAAGGGCATTTTGGGTTTTTACTCACTAATCCCTAGTGACAAGACAGGAGCCCTTTGCTTTGCCTGTCTCAGAAGTGTTTTAAGTTCTCTGGTAAAAAGCTGTCCAAATTCACTTTGGCATAAAGCTAACTGACTAGAGAATTAATATTTTCATTTCAACTTTGATTATTGTAGAGAATCCTTGTTCTGTAACATCCTACTTTTTAATAAATACAGGTAAAATGTGTGTCAGGGCTTTTGGTATCACTAAGGGAACATGTCCAAGATGTCCTGTCAGAATGCATTTTAAATGTGTTTCTTATAATCGTGTTATATTCTCCACTGTTGATGGATGGACTCTGTTTGTAAATAATACTGATTAAATTAATTTAAGAACGTGTCTTCCGTCGTTATTTGGATTTTATTGTCTACAATTAAATTTGCATGACCTGTATGATGACTGTTTAAAGTTTATTCAAAGGATACATGGTTTATATGGCCTGTGCATGATGTTTTAATTAATTAATTTTGATGTAATTGTAATGAGAGCTAAAGGCTTCATACTCTCCTTTTTAGACTATAGTAAATGTCTTTCAGTGCGTTTCTAGGCTAGATAAACAGTGGATTTGGCCCATAAGCTTGAGGCGTGTGTTGAGAGTAAACTAGGCCAGGGCGATGTCTGGGCGCTAATGCATGTAGCAGCCTCTCCTCTGTCTGCGTCTGTAATACCGTGCACTCTGTGGTCTGTGTGTATCACTGTCTGCACGCGCAGCTCCACACAGCTCTGCCAGATGTTTACGTGCACGCGCGGGGCTACTGTCACGCGCCTGTAGAGGGGCGGGGCTTGTGAAGAAGAGACGCTTTGGGGCAAAAGCCAACATGACCGTACACTCAAAATGACAGGAAACAAGAGAACCCTGCCCATCAGCCTGCTGCTGCTGTAAACTACTGACATGTCTCCTCCGTGACATTTACCAGTGAACACTGAAAACGGAAATCTCTACTCGGGCTTGGCTCCAGCACATCCTCCTTCATATCAGCGGAACTCGGCTGCATCCGCCCGGTGACCTACAGAGAATCGTGCCGTGGAGATGGAGAAACAGATTGGAGCCGGGGCCGGGCCGGCAGACGGAGCGGGACCTAACAGAAAGCCCAGGGCTCCGGGGACAGGCGGATCTACCAACGGTGACACTCTGGACAGGTGAGTGACAAGTGTTAGCGGCTAACTCGACTGCTATGTCTCTTCGCCTATTTGTAATGTTTCTTTCAAGAAATTGTATTTTTAATAACGTAACTATCTGAACCTAATACCGACCACTTTAAAGAATAAGTTTATAAAAGTGCAAAACAGGTAGTTTGAAACAACTTGAGTTAACTAGACTACTTCCGGCGTATGCAAATCAAAATATTGAATTGATTTATTTATTTCAGAGACAGTGCATATTAATGAACATTTCTGTAAATATGCCAGAATTAGCCAGGAAGACTATTTTTCATCTTTAGTCCTATGACAGATGTTAAGGTCGGCAGAATGTAACGATATACCATAAGCAAATATTTACACTATTTACAAAACGCAGACACGTCAGTCAACCAACAACAGTCCAACAGAGACATCATAGAACAATTAACAACAATTAACAACATCACATGCACAGGAGACACATCATATCATAGAAGAATTACTTTGCAATTACACAGCATATGGCAGATGCTACGCTACATTAGCAATAGCGAGCTAACAGTTAGCATTAGCTAACAACAATCCCATCAAACGGGCTTCTGCAGTGTTTTTGAACACTTCATTGAACTACTTAAATAAGACAAGAACAGTAGTTTGTATAAGGTAATGGCCTTAGGTCCAGTTCATCTTTGCTAAGTCTACCTCAAGCCAATGGTTAAGTAAAAGATGCAGCACATTTGTTAGGATGTTCGAGCTCTGTTACAGCAGGCACATAATAAAATGAGCTTTTATTTATGCATCGTTGTTGTGGAGACTACAACATTACCTTAAAAAATCCCATCCAAACAATTGAATATATGAAATAGCTGAAACTACTTAAACTGTGAGCTCCAATATGAACTAGTATGTATTGAATTTAAAAGCTGACACACTTTATTTCAATTATAGAGTTATAATTTACCGAATGTTCTCATCTTCCACAGTATGCACTCTGAGTATGTTGTTTTAGCTGTGGTCTCTCTGTCTCGCTCTCTTTCTCTCTCTCTCTCTCTTCTCTGCTCAGTCCCACAGGGTCCCATGTGGAGTGGTGCAAGCAGCTCATTGCAGCCACTCTCACCAGTCAGATCTCCAGTGTGGCCCCTGCAGACCCAAACCGAGAGAACAGAGTATGTATCCAGGGCACCACAGTACCCACAGTTCCTCAGCGTGGCACTAGCCCTGCTCACAGCCCTATGTTCTCTTACTGTTAGGTAGGAAGAAGACCGGACTGGTTGGTAAGGGTGCCACGTGTGCTGTATGTCACCACAGCTTTTTATGTTTGTGTGTGGCTCGATTTTACTGCAGTTTAAAGATCTGCTGGAGGTTTTTGCGCTTATGACAGCTTTTGTATGTATCTAGGCAGGTGTACTACTTTCATGTCTGTGTTCAGAAACCCATTTTAATGTGGGCAATTTTTAATTTTATTGTCAGACTACAACTGTTTCTTTTTCTTTTTTTTTTTTTTTTTTAGAAACCATTAAGTACCAACTCATAAAACACTACATGCAGGATTGTTTTGTATATGAGATTTAGAGAGACTGTTTCTAAGGAAATATGAAAACTAGAAGGAGAATAACCTCAGAATAGAGAGTGTGGGGTTGAGTACTAAAATTCTACAGAAGCAGAAATTAATGACGAATAACTTGATCAGAAAAGTTATTCACTGCACTTCACCCCTGCTGGGACAGTTCACCTGCTCTGTTACATTCGATCGTAACAGACTGATCTTGCTCCAAGTTCTTTATGCCCTTACGCTCAGATGAACACTTTGTGTCTGTCCCGCATTGGCAAATTAGAATAATACAATGCAGCTTGCAGCATAAGTACACCTTGTAACTGCACCGCTCTAGGGGCTCAGTCTACAGTGGCTTCAGCAGTGTGAGAAATGTATAACTGTGTGTAATAATCCAGGCTTGTTTGACCCTCAGGTCTCCAAGAGGTTCCCACACAGGGTAAGAGCGTCAGAAGGAACTGTCATAAGGTTTAATGCTTTTTATAGACGAATGAGCACAGTTTTGCACAGTATTTTAAGCACCATGTCTCTCCAGTTCAGCGGCCTGCTTCATCTATTGGAGTCTTTCATACTTTCCTTCAGTATGATGCTGTATAAATTGACTTTATGTATATAGTCATTGCTGAACGCTGAATTTGACCTCTCGTGGTCCTATCCCGTTGTTCCTCCTTTTCCACGCTGTCCTATTGCAGCAGGACTCTCTAGAGGAAGAGGGGCTCAGTCACCATGGCGACAGTGACTCTGAGCTTCCCCCTGATGCTTCGGCAAGTCTCCGTGTCTGCCCCTGTCCTGCATGTCTGTGCTGCACCAGCCTGTACACTGTCCTCCATCTGTGCTCTGTGAATAAATTATAGTCATTCTTGTCTGTGCAAAGTATGGCATTGTCTGTCAAAATGCTTGATCTTTTTGTATATGTATATTTATGTTGTGCATTCATCCGTTATTGTAAATTTAAACTGAAATCATTAAGGTAAGACCTCCTTTAATAAGTTAGGATACAATTGATTGCTTTTTCCCAATGATCAGGGATGGTAAATTTTTTATTTTTTTTTAATCAAAAATGTATTTTTTTTGTTCTTTTTTTAATATAGACAATATGACTTGGTATAGAATAAATACTACAATGCAAGTTTCTTATATCCATATTTTTAACTGCCATTTTTGCAACCTTTTCTATTTTTAGGGTTAGGGTTATATACTTAATATTCATAACTTTCATATCTTCAGTGGTGTATCTGCATTTCATACAGGATTGATGGGTCAGTGGAGTTCCCATTATATTGATGTGAAAAAATATTATTAATAGAGTTGCATGTACTTTGCACGTTGTTGCACTGCCACGCACATAGATTGCAAAGATGGTGTAATGTGTGCAAGTATCATGTCTGCTCCCTAACTGGTATTTCCATAAAACTCCTGATTGCTTTTACAGGCTGTGTTCTTCCAGTGCTGTTAAAATCTAAATTGTCTATTTTTTTTTTTTCTGTGCAGAACCTTCCCGTGTTGAGGTACGGGGCACAGCTCAAAATGTCCCAGAACCAGGTCCCTCTGCTGCCAGGAGAGAACATCCACATCACAGGTGTATATCCAGTAGTGTTTAACAGTTATGTAATATTTGTATATATTGTGAACTTAATGGTATTTCTCCTAATTCCAGTCAAGGATGTGATGTACATTTGTCCGTTCAGTGGTTTGGTGAATGGGACTCTGACTATCACGGACTATAAGCTGTACTTCAGTGGTGTGGAACGAGTAGGCTACTTAAACTACATTATTAGCTTGTTTGTACCACATTATAACTGAAATGGCTTATTCAAATAATCTTTCAACCCTAGGAAACTCCTTTTATTCTTGATGTGAATCTTGGTGCCATTAGTCGACTAGAAACGATCAGTGTTCCTAACCAAGGAGAGAACACCAAAGGTCTAGAATTGGTCTGCAAGGTATCCCATAAAAAAAACTATTCTACATTCAGTTCTACCAATAGTTAATGTCACAATGATAAATGTACTAAAATTGCTAACCACCCTAATTTATTGGCATGCTATTTTTCACAGGACATGAGGAGTCCCAGGTTTGCCTATAAAACAGAAGAGAACCATCCTGATGTAGTGAAGGTCCTCTCCCAATATGCCTACCCTCTCTCCAACAGCCTGGTCAGCTTTAGTACATTTTGACCTGATAATGTCCACTCTGATTGTTGGTTATAATAAACTGATTCTCTTCCAGCCCCTGTTTGCATTCCTTTACAAGGAGCAGTATCCTGTGGACGGGTGGAAGGTCTATGATGCAACAGTGGAGTATAGACGACAGGTAAAAACGATATCCCAAAGTATAAAGTAGTGTAATGTATATGGCACTGAAAGCTCATGCCAAAATTCTACACTAATAACGTCATAATGTACATATAACAGGCAGACTTGTTGTTCTCGTCAGGGCTTGCCGAATGAGAGCTGGACCATCAGTAAGATCAACAGTAGCTACGAGCTTTGCGACACTTACCCCTCCGTCCTAGTTATCCCCACCAACATCTCAGACGAAGACATCAGACGAGTTGCTCTGTTCAGAGCCAAGCACCGTATACCAGTCAGTGCTTTTGCTATAGACTCCTTACACACTACTACAAGCAAACAGTTTTCTAACTCAAATTATACATAAGGTTGATCACTTCTCCACAAATCTGACCTGTTACGTAGTGCCTAGTGGTGTCTCCTTGGTGTGTGCTTGTCTCCTTGGAGATATAGAAGTTTAATGTCATAGTGTGGATATCTGTGTAAACCTTCAGTCGTTCAGGTCTGATCCATAACAAAAGACGAAGTTAAAATCTGTCAACTGGACAAATTGTTGTAGGAGTGAAGACGTTTCGCTGCTCATCCAAGCCACATCTTCGGTTCTGATCAGATTGCTGGTAACCACTGCCTTATATCTATCTGGAGGGAGGGGCTAACTACAATGAAACTGTCCATCTATTGTCTCCAGTTTCAGCTGGAGCTACCTTATTCAGTAGCCCCTCCCTGCAGATGGATATAAGGCAGTGGTCACCAGCAATCTGATTAGAATTGAAGAAGTGGCTTGGAGTCTTCAGTCCTACAACGATTTGTCCAGTTGACAGATTTTAACTTTGTCTTTTGTCATAGTGTGGAACATTTTAGGGAAAGATGGTATCTCAAAGGAGACAACTAGGACCCTGGCTGCACCAGAAAAGTTACATAGTGTACCTTTTTAAACTCTTTTCCACTAATGCATTATTTTAAACATAGAGATATCCAAATTCAAACATTTTCAAAAAAAAATGTGGACAGTAAATACATTGTGGTTGTAAAATGTTAAATGTTCAGATGTGTTATTGTTTCCCAGTTGACCTGCTTCTGTCTGTACAGGTGTTGTCGTGGATCCACCCGGAGACACAAGCCACTATCGTGCGCTGCAGCCAGCCCCTCGTGGGCCCCTCAGACCGCCGCTGTAAAGAGGATGAGCGCTTCCTCCAGATCATCATGGACGCCAATGCCCAGTCTCACAAACTCACTGTGTTTGATGCCCGCCAGAGCAGTGTAGCAGACACCAACAAGGTCATTTAACGTTCCTATTAATCAGATTTAACATCAATCAGTGTCATAATTTCAGAGGTAAACAAGGAGCCATGATAACTTGTTTGAAGACTGACTGTTTATGAAATATCAAAACATTTGATCCAAAGATGTTGAATCTTATCATTACAACTACAGGCATATTGAGATGTGAATTCTTCTTCTGTCTATATTCTTTCTCCTCATGACACCCCCCGCTGCAGGCTAAAGATGGCGGCTATGAGAGTGAGAGCTTCTACACAAACGTGGATCTGAACTTCCTTGAAATTCCAAACATCCACGTGATGCGGGAGTCTCTTAGAAAAGTGAAGGACGTCGTGTATCCCACCATAGACGAGGCCCACTGGCACTCAGCCATTGACCAGACCCACTGGCTGGAATACATTAAGGTACTGACATCTGCTTGTGAGAGTGAAAATTACATTCACGCTATTTTTGAGTAAAGGAGCAAACACCTAACAATAATTTCAAATAGAAACATGTAAAGCCTATAATTTACTATTTTAGTAACTTGCATATTTTATTATTGCAACATATTCAGAAGCTTGAGTTAGTCTTATTTAGTGTCAGTGTATAATGTGTATAATGTAGTGTAATCCCTGTATGTCCTTAGCTGTTACTGGCTGGAGCAGTGAAGGTGGCTGATAAGCTGGAGTCAGGGAAGACTTCTGTGGTGGTGCACTGCAGCGACGGCTGGGACCGCACTTCTCAGCTTACCTCTCTGGCCATGCTCATGTTGGACAGCCACTACCGCACCATACAGGGCTTCCAGGTCAGGCTACATCATGAGGATTTTAAATACAATATCATTTGTGACAAAAACACCACCCACAGCCACATTGTAACTCATTGTTAAGGTAGACAAATTTAAACTCCAAAGGAAATATGCATAAACTGGTCAAATATGAGAACTATCTTTACCATTGATGTCAATCTTTGCCCATTTGTGTTTGTTTGTAATTTTATAAACACATTATAATAATGAAGTGATGGTTGAATTTCTGCAGGTTTTAGTGGAAAAAGAGTGGATCAGTTTTGGACATAAATTTTCTTCTGTAAGTATTAAGTGTTTTTTTTTTTTTTAATTTCCATATAACATACAACACAACCAGGAGTATTGAATTCAGTTGTTGTGTTGCAGCGTGTTGGTCATGGAGAAGACAACCACTCCAGCTCTGAGCGCTCACCCCTCTTTGTTCAATTCATAGACTGTGTTTGGCAGATGACTCGACAGGTGAGATTTTATTTACATTTGAAAGTGTATTTTATTTAGTCAGTTTTTAAAACTACCATGGTTCGGTGTTGTGTGACTACAGTTCCCAGCAGCCTTTGAGTTTAATGAGCTGTTCCTGATCACGGTGCTGGACCATCTGTACAGCTGTCTGTTTGGGACTTTCCTCTACAACAGTGAACAGGAGAGGACAGTCCAGGTTTGTGCTAAACATTATAATAAGAGTTTGTATGAGACCTGCTTTAATTTGTTTGTTCTGCTGTTGTGTTTAGGAGGTCCAGAGTAAGACCATCTCTCTGTGGTCCTACATTAACAGGTAAAACGCACATATTAAATTAAAAAAAAAAAAATTGTGCCTGTATCTAACCAGTGAGTGCCTTCCTCCTTAGCCAACCAGAAGACTTCACAAACCCCTTCTTTGTGGACTATGAGCACCATGTTCTGTATCCACTGGTGTCATCCAGACATCTGGAGCTGTGGACGGGATACTACGCCCGCTGGAACCCCCGCATGAGGCCACAGGTCAACATCAACTTCCTTTCTTTACATTGCTTATTGATTTGCAGCGATTTGCACATTATCTTTTTTAAAGGTGCACTGTATAACTTTTCTCCTGGAGTATTTTCCACTTGTAGACAAATGAAATAAGCATTGTAAGTGGGAAAAAATGGCATACTGGGAAAAAAATCCTGGCAAAACGGTCATGTCTCCATGGAGACAAACCTAGCCACTAAGGTTACATAGTGCACGTTTAAGTGTAGACCAGACCAGTATAGTGTAGAATAAAACTGGTGGCAGGTAGCAGTTTTATTTCATCCCTCCTGACCACTAGGGGAAGATGCTGAAAACACTGAATATTCCCTCCCCACATGCAGGAACATTTTGTACTTTCAGCACTGCCCTCTGGTGGTCATCCAGGATTCATAGAACCGTAGTTAAATACAGCATTCATGTAAAATTCTTAACTCTTTAATATTTCGTAGCTCACAGTCAGGATAGACAATTGAAAAGCGTGCATACCCTCTAGTTGGTTTATAAGATAAGAGGTGAATGGCCAATCATACTGAATACCTAACATCTTTAAACTGTGAAATATACAATATTTTAGGTCATAGTGAAGTAAGTACTTGGCATGCACCTAGGCTTTTGTGCTATTTCATGTTACCTGACAGTGTTGTTCTGTGCCCAGGTTCCAGTACACCAGACCCTAAAGGAACTGCTTTTTGTGCGGGCTGAGCTGCAGAAACGCCTGGAGGAGCTGCAGAAGGAGGCTGCCTCTCACTCCCTGCCCTCGTCCACAGAGCACTCCCCCTCACACCCTGGGACACCCCTCCATTCTGCTGTGTGACACCCAACCACACCCCTGCACCACCCCCAGCCGTCACACACTGGAACACAGACTATGCGCCTAATGGTGTAATGAACACCTTCCCAGATAAAATGCATTGTGTTGGAACAAAAAGTACTAGAATGGGGACACCTTTCCTAAATAAGGCATAACTTAAGACAGTATTTTAAGTAGTTTTATATTGTAGTATTTATTTGAACGTTCACTTGATGTATTTTTAGTTACATTGTTCTTTAATTAATTAACATAAAGTCTATACATAAAGTCAAAACTACCAGACCTGCTACTAATCTGAGAACTATTAGAACATGGGTATGTTAGTTTTCAAGTTGGCTGTTCTGAACTTTTCTAAGGATAACATTTGTGCTAGGCTTTAAATTTTCTCCTCTATGACAGCCATGACTAGGTCAAAATACTGAGGGACATTGGAACTGTTTTAGGTAAAATACATTGTTAGGGATACTGTAATGCTCACATACTGTATGATTTTATTTATTATTTTACATATGCATTCTGTTGTATCATTGTGCATTTTAATTTGGAATAGCTTAATTGAATGCAGAAAGTAGAAAATTTATGTGCCATAAATGTTTATATTGACACTGTTTACATACAACATAAGCATTTTAAACCTGTCTCTGCCTGGAACATCAATGGATTATGAGTAGTAATCTATATAGACATTCAAAATAATTTACAATATAGTCACACTCACACATTGTTGACCTTACATTGAATTTTCATATCTAATGTTCATCTTAAAACACCCAAGGTATTACGTAATAACTATGTGATAGTTATACTGATGTCCCATAGTTGTATGAAGAAGCAGATACCATTACTGTTAAAGATATTGTTTACACAGCTACATCATGGCCGCGTTCACACATTAAGAAGTGTCCTGTTCTTACTGTGGACTTAAATGATTGGTTTGCTCATGGCAATAATGTTACAGAATGCATGCCTGCACTGGATGTAATCCTTTACTGTAGTGGTCTGCTCCTACAGGCACCAACAGACTTGTGGTGTGGGCCAATGTGAGCATCCAGTTTTTTTTTGTTTTTTTTTTTATATTACATTTATTTTACAATACAAGCCATACAAACTTCTGACATTCCAGTTTTAAACAATAAACACTGACAAACTGAGGTTTCTGTTTTTTATTATTATTTTTTTTCATGAGTAACAATGAGTTGCAACATACTGCCAAAGAGCTATTGTAATAAGAGAAAAGCAGATTGTTCACAATTACACTTAGAGCGTAACCACTGGCCAACATTCAGTTGTCAAAAAGACACAGAGGCTACCACTGTCTAGCTACAATAGTAAATGTTGAATGTAGAGAAAGCATGCATCAAAGAGAATGTACATAGGAGTATTGCAGTATTCTGGTGTAGTGTGGATTTGCTTGTAAGGTATAGTAGAGCCCTCAGCTAATGTTTGTGGGAAGGACAGAGCTGCAGGTTTTGTGAATGAAAGGGTCTAGTGGCTGTGCAGGACCAGGCACTGCAGTGGGCAATAAGGGGCCCTACTGGAGGGCCCAGGTCATGTGGCTGAAGGTACAGTGCACAGCAAACAAGGTAATCACAAGGTGTTTTACAAAAGAGTTGTTAAGTCACTGCTATGGCAACAGGTTAGACAAGGAAGAGAAATTGTCCCTTCTCAAGAGCACATTTGGGCTGAACAGTCGTGGAGTAGGGTCAGTACACAGTGTTAGTGATATGAGATAAGGCAGTGAGGAGTCACATACAGCTACTGTGTTCAACTTTATGACTTAAACAGTCCCTATACACTTGGCACAGGCAGCAGTGCCAGGTTGACATGGTGAAGATGTGGTTAGAAAAGTTTTACAGTTATAAAGTGACATTCATGC
Organism: Periophthalmus modestus; assembly: GCA_019594935.1. Lineage (NCBI taxonomy): Eukaryota > Metazoa > Chordata > Actinopteri > Gobiiformes > Gobiidae > Periophthalmus > Periophthalmus modestus. The sequence continues at coordinate 14,175,435 of JAIEZT010000107.1, forward strand.
TGTCAATCCTATCAGACCTTTTGTGAGGATATGACAAAGACAATTTTAGGTGCAAAGAGAACGCTATACATAGATCAACTAGTGCAGTTTTTGCAATGCAGTTTTGACCATTTTATTTGATACACTCCAATCCTTCATCTTTGGTGAAGATCTGTTGCTACAGTTTTTCTCCGTCACATATTCTATACATTCAGTAAACTGACAGTTGTGCTGTTTTGAGTTTTGATGTCCATTGAGATCAGCAGCCACTTGGTATGTCCCTCCTGGGGACAGGGGAGCTGTGCTGAGCTGTCTGGTGCAGGAGCGAGGAGGGACAGCCGTGTCCACTGAGACAGCACACAATACAGAAGCCCTGCCTTCATAGAAATAACATAGGCGCCTGCCATCCCTCATGTCATATTTCAGAAAAGAAATCGCTTGATATAAACTGTGTTTTCTTTCAAGAAAAATACCAATTCCTGCATTATGTCTAGAAAGACTTTTGGAGAAGGTGCTTGATCAGCTCAATTGTCTGATTAAAGATACTTGCTAAACAGTTTGCTCCTCTCATCTTCACAAACACTACAAAACATACATGTAAGCAGAGGCACAGTCCTGCTGCAGTTTCCCAGGGGATACCAAATACAAAAGGTATTTGGCACAGAGACGTTAAAGGCTTCACTAGTTTGTCCCATCATAGAGGCACAGAGCCAAACTCAGAGATATGCATAGACCCCCCACCCACTCTATCATCCATATTCACACTTAGCCCAGTAAAACTAAAGACTGACTCTGGTGCTTGCATGGCCCACTGAACAACCCAGTGTAATGAACAGTATATATATTTGCTGAGGACTTTATCATAAACATAAACCTTGTATCCATGAACTGATCCAAGCTGCTCTGTAATCTTCATCTGGCTCTCCTCTCCCCCACTTTCTTACAGACCACTCGAGTCTACAACGCTACTGCAGAAATGTATTGCTCCTCCAGCCCCTACATGCAAGCTCCAGTACGACCAGAAAGCTGAATTTACAAAAATGTCTGCTCAGCTACAGGCTAAGCTACAGGCCAAACTCGGCTACAAAGTGTAAAAAGACAAGAGGAAGAGTATAGCTCAAACACACACACAAAATTGCTCACTGAATATGTACAAGCCACACTACTCTCTACAGCACACAGACAAGTCCAGAAGCTAACTACTGCTAATGTCGCCAACAACTTGTTTTTCTGTACGATTCTGCACCTCCCAAAAACTGTCAACTACCCTCACATGTCAACTATCTTGTGTCTATTCATTTACTCTTTATATTAGTAACACGTTTATAAGTGCACACTGTAGTAAGCAGTGGCACGGGGCACAGTGGGATTGTCTGTTTGTGGCTATTGAACAATTATTGCAATTACAATTCAGGCAACTGCAATTCAAATACTTTTTGTTCAGATTGTTCTATATTGCTTAAAAAAGGCTGCAGGTGTGAGTTGCTTGGGGTTGGCAAAGCTCCCTGACAAACATAGCCCAAGTTTAAGCTTTTTGTCAGCCATGGTCAAACAAAGCATTATTGTCATGTGGTCTTAGCTTTTACCACCACAGATTAGACAAAGTGACACCAGTTTCATTGTTCAAAAGCTCAATTTAAAAAAACGGCAGCAGAATAATTTTGCAAGCTTATCTGTAAAGCTACATTAGGTAAAGTGACTACTGATTTCTTTTTATCATTCAGCCATAGTTGGAAACAATAGGAATTGTGTATTTTTCCCAAAACCATCTTACAACTAATCTCCACGCAACATTCCTTTCCTTAGTATTATCAAAAACAGCAGTCTAAAAAACTAGAAAAAGATACAGGCTGTGAGTAGAGACAATTATCAGATGCCTTACAATAGAAACAAGGCAACTGCATTATAAGATACACAACTAACGTTACTGTTATTATTATTATTACATATGTGAAATATTGAGGGGAAAAAAACAGTAAAATACCACACCTTCTTTACAACTTTTCTCCATGTGTTTGAATAAGTGGCTTAGAGTTATGAGTTATTTACTCGGTATAAGGTACAATACAATCTTAAATGAATTCCATGTTATTTTTTAATATATCCTAGTCATGGTATTCCATAAAGCCAGATGTCCACTGCACGATTTTGTTTGTCTTATTAGATTATTGGATGTCACACAACACAACATGGGGAACTTAAATCGTACGGCAACATAGACACGCTGTCAGTTGTAGCTACGACTAAAGTTTGTCTGACTGACTATCGGTCTCCAGCTCTGGCCAAAATTGTGCAGTGAACACCTGGCTTAAGATTAAAAGAGAACTGTTTTCCAGACAATACCAACAACAAACAAACTAGGTAACTGCCCTCACAAATGTCAACATTTTTTCCCAGAGTTTTTTTTTTTACATCTGAGTATTCCATGGACCCTAAACTGACTTGAAATAAAACTTCCACCATCCTTTGCATGCTCCTTGTGTGCTATAACACGCTGCAAATGCCCCAGAAATCTGTTCGCTCTCATTTCTAATCACACAAAAAAATAATCAGTGTTAAAACATTTCCTGCTGTACATGAGAACATTGCCTTCATAGTTCAATGTTAGTAAAAAAAAAAAGGAAAACTAAACTGCAGACCTGCACAAATCTGGAAAAGTAATAAATAACTATGTACAAAAGCTAATGGCAAAGTTTGGTAAGAGTCACAGCAGTAAATTAAAGTTAAAAAGTCACATTCAGAGCAGCGTATGCAGCATCTGGGGAGTGTGTGTGCTTGTGTGGTAGTCTGTGTACATGTGTGTATTGTATATGTGTGTGCAAGTGTGTGTGTGTGTGTGTGTGTGTGTGTGCGTGTGCGTGTTATACAGGTCAGGGGTCGAATGGAGGAGGTTACACGGCGTTCTCTTCAGTTGGAGGCTCGGCCTTGGCTGATTCCAGGAGTGTCTGCTGGACTGTAGGGAGAGTACATGTCAAAAATATGAACACAGAACATATACAATAGCACAATAGCAACAGGAATAAAACCAAGAGTCCTTTTGACCAGGGGTATCCAAATGTTTTTTTAATGAAGGCCACTTATTTCAACATAGACCACAGACCGATGATCAGTACCGTAAATCAGATCAGAGAGGTGCGTTCAACATACATTTGACTAAGCCAATACACCTTTATTACGGCTTGCATCTTTAATATGTGGTGTGTTTCTCATAAACATGCAGTTTATGGAGGTAATGATGATTTATAAAATTCTTAAATGGTAATTTGGAATAATTCACCAGGACGCCTAAGTCAGTCAGTTTGAACCCATCTGATTTTGACATATTATAAACATGATAACCAAGATTTCATGCACATGGCATTCATTAAACAACAACCATTTAACTCCTAATAATGTAAATCACTCACCTTGTGGCTCTGTGGCCACCACAGCATCTGGGTTCTCAGACTTTACCATCTCTGCATTCAGACTCTCTGTAATAGACACAGCCCAGTGTTACAAACTCACCACAGGGCAAAATCACTGCTGCACCAGAACAAGCCTGTTTATGTGCAATAAAGAGAAAGGACTCAATGGAAAACCTGATTATATTACTCTGGTAAGCTCTTGTCTGATTTAAAGAAAAGCCTTGTTTCAGAATGTCATTTCAGAGCAGATACTAGACAGAATCTCTATTAAAGCGTGGATAAACGTAGCAGGTCCCTGTGTGGCCAGTTAAAGACCACTGCTCTGTCCCAGGCGCAGAATGGGACTCTGTCTAATAGTGTCCCTCAAGGTTTAGATCTGATGTGCCAGTGTTTTCATTGTGTCACTCATGCTGCACTCATACGTTGACTCCATTTTCACTTCAGAATTTTAAAAAGTTTTCACATTATAGAACTTTTATCACAATTTCCCAAATGTCACAATGGCAAAATCTGGGTATGGGTTCAAAATTTTAGCATAAATACAATTTGTTGTTTAAATCAGTTGTTAATCAGTTCACAATATTTTTCTTAAATTATATTTAAAAAAATAGTTTGGAGCAAAACTAACTTTTTGGTGCTGCAATTAAAAACAAAGTATTTTCCACTTCCAAATGACATTTGTAGTGAATTACAGTGACATTTTAAAAGGTTACGGAAGTTTAACAGTAAAAAGTTTTAAAGAAGTTTAAAGACAGAGACTAAATGACAAATCCTTACGCTGTATACTGAAGCAGAATTTCTTCTTCTGGTAGGAGACGTAGCTACTGATGGCCCCCACCAGTGCCATAGCAACCGCACTGACTATCCCGGCAATGGTGCCCACCTCAGCCGTGGTTTCTGCAACACACTACAGTCAAATACACACACACAGACTGAATCTACATATAGATATACTATGTACCGGAGGTGTCGTCATACTGGTCAATATGGCCCGGGTCACTGGGCCTGTTACCTAGAACAACACCCCCCCACTCCATTAGACAAACAGTAGACCCACTCATGACAGCTTTTGAGATTTCATTATAATGTGTACCTTTGCCCTTGTCCGGGCTGTATGAGCCGTCCTTACCCACATCCTCCAGGTCAGAGTCGGAGAATGCACCTGAGAATACATCAGTGACTTCAAGTTAAACAAGAGAATGAACCAACTGAAAATGTGCTCCTGAGGTGACAATGTGCACAAAAAGCAGTGAATGAATTTGATGCAGTTTACAAAAGCACTTTCACACCACAAACAAGCTGGTCTTTGATTTGGAGGATCTCGAGGATCACCCAGAACCATATACTAGTGGTTTGTGTGTGAGGTATGGAGTACAGGACAAACAGTGTGGGCCTCTCTTCCATGTCCTTGTGCTCTGTCAAAGCATTTGCCTCAATGTCTTGCAGGTTAACAACATTTCTTCAGAGAATCAAGGATATGAAAGTAACCTAGAAGACAATTTTAGGACTTTTGTATGCCTTGGCTTGAAGGCATAATAATGACTCACTAATTAGTTAAGCAAATAATCAAACATCTTACTTGTGTAACATTGGGTATTACAAAGAAAAGGAAAACAGAAGAAGCACAGATCTATATAGTCAATCTGAGGAAAAGAGCTTCATCTTGGGCAGCATTCAAGTGCACATGCATGGGACTGGTATCAGCTACTAATATAAAACATAAAAGAAAAGAAAAATATTCTTTCCTTCTTTTTTTCTGTATTCATACTTATATGTAGCAAAAGCCTGTATGACTCCTGATAGAGACACCCACCTCCCTTTTTCTTATCCTTTCCAGCAATATCGTTGTTTGGGTCCAGGGCATCAGCCAGGTCAAAGTCATCAGCAGCTGGGGTTGACAGGGTTTAGGAAGGTCAAGGGAAGAACAAATGAGGGGAAAAAATATTGGGAATAAAATATCAAGAAAGGAAATGTCTGATGTTTTTAATATATTTTTAGTAAGCTTGTTTGATTATACAATTTTTTTTCTGATTTACATTTGTTAGTGTTAGATGGAGGTTGGAATTACTTCTCCGAACTGTGACTAGGCAGTTTTGTTGGATAGTAAAAAGTATGTAAATGCCACTGCTACAACCCAAGGCATGTCATCAATATTCAGTTGGTATATGGTGCTATTCTATGCACACTCGTGGGAAGAAGAAAAAAAAGTACTTCTATGAGGAAGTAATGCAGCTAATGCTTATTGTTGAAAGGTTGTAAATACAACATTACAACAGCATAAAGGACTGCATTGTTTAGTCTATAGTTTGTGTGGATGTTCTATATTGAGTCAGTATCATTAGGGCTAAACAGAAAAGGCACATGCAGAGGGAGGGGGAGAGGGTCCCAAGAGGACACTTGTCCCTTACCTGGTTTGGGCTTCACTGTGGCCTTGGTGCTGGTGGGCACCTTGGGGACGACTTTGGGTGGGGCTTTGGTGGTTGTGGTAGAGTCCTCCAGGGAAATGTCTACAAAAACAATGGCGCCATTAGACATTTACAATACACAGTAGTGATTATGAGTGCCTTAATTTGAATAGAAATCAGAATGAAGCCTTATGTAATTAATGTGATCATGTAATTTTCTCAAACAAACTACAGCTACATCCAAGGGTCAAAACTCACTTAACATACATCATGGCTTATCTATCTATGTATCTATACACACATGCACGCACACACACACACACACACACACACACACACACACACACAGAACTTTTTCAAAGTTGCATGAATGAGATGAAATGAGCACCTGTTTTGCACTGTTCTTACCCTCACCTGCTCCCCCGGCGCCACCTGCTGGAACTGCTGGTGTTGCAGGCTTTGCTGAAGGGGTCACTGTAAATAAAGAGAATGGAGCTTAGAGCTTTTCTGTGCGCATATAGTAAACAACTCTAAATAACATCTGTACACTGCTTAAAAAAATGGAAAAAGATATTAACATTTATTCCTTGTTACTTGATAACTTCCTCTTATTGATTCAACTTGTCTGATATTCAGAATGAAAAATAACAACATTACACTGAAGATATGTAAATGTCAACAACTGCAGTTCTATGCTTGTGATGTAGCCATGGACAATGAGAATACTAACAAATAATTTCAGAAATGCTTAAACCTAGCAATATATGTAATGTGTGTCAGTATTATTTTATTATGTAAATAATACTTGCCTGGATCAATAGCATCAGCCAGGTCAAACCCGTCCTGTGAGATCACTGAAGAAAACAGAGAAAAGTAAGTTTGGTTAGTGTAGCCCTCTCCTCCAGTGTGTCAGATGTTTTTGTGTGTGCAGACCCCCGCACCCGCCTGCCACACCATGCTCATGAGAAAATCATCCTTTTGTTTGGGTCCAGGACTGTAGAGCACATTATTGACATGAAAAGGACAAAAGCTGAGAGGAACAAAGAGCCTGGGCTTCACTGGATGCCACTCTGACATATGGAGAGTGAGGGGGAGCACAGTGGCTGGGTCAATGTTTTTACCAGCTTTCAACCCTCTGTCAACAAAAACATTAAAATAAACTCCAAATCTCACTTTTTTCCTTCTGTGCATTTAGAAAATATATTTCTTTTAACATAGAAGATGTACAAAACTGCAAAATGAGAAAATAAGTCTTGAGTCTCTGTGCTATAAATTGTTGCAAGAAATCAGCTATTATATTGAAGGTGACTTTATGCCAGTGATACTGCAGCCATATAGCATGACCATTAGTCCAGGAGCCTCCACAACATTATTTTACTACCTTTTTTATTATGATTTTTCATGAGTGTACGCCTTGAGCCATTATGAGTTTGGGTTTTTTTGTTACAACTCAGCCCCGTTCGATCTCAGGAACCCCAAATCCTTTTTTCGGGACCCATCTTGTCCAAATTTCATGACTATGTGACAGTGGATGTGACTACAGCATTACTTTTACAGATATAATTTCACAGAAAAGAATACTCATGTGATGGGGAAAACAGCAATAAAACCTTACAGGGGTTTATGCGTTTCTGTTTCAAATTATTACACCATTTATAGAAAAAAATAAGTAAAAAAAATTGCATTCTCAAGGACAAATCCTCTCCACAAAGTAATGGATTGGAACACATTGGCATGGAATTACAGTTTTATATGTTAATAGTTCCCCAATTAATCAGCTTCAAATTAAGCACAAAATGAGCTCTGTATCTCTAATAGTTCACCTGTAATAACAGAAATAATCTTCCAGATCTCTAAACTAGGCATGCCCAAACTATGGCCCGGGGGCCAAATGCAGCCCTCAGATCAATTTTTCTTGGCCCTCAAGCTTCCAGGTGAATTGGTCCATATTACCTTAAACAGTACTTTTGACTGTACTTTTCTGAAAATCTACTTTAACAAGCCTGTATCAAATATTTAATGTGTCCCATTGAGGATGTAAGTATGAATAAAGGTCTAGTGGTTTAGACTAGACCTTGTAATAAACACACAGATTTGCAGTATTCACTGTATTAGTGACCAGTCTATGGCCCTCAACTTTGTCTGTGGTTTTATATGTGGCTCTTAATGAGAAAAGTTTGGACAACCCTGCTCTAAAAAGTCATTTGGCCATAGAATGCATGTGGACTCATTTTGTGGGAAAACTGCAGATTTCAGAATCAAAATTCAAGTTTATATGTGATATATTATCTAAGTGAAATTTTAGTCTTGCATCTTTTAAAGCCTTTTGGGTTTTGGGGGTTTAAAAGGGTGAAAATCAAACCTAGAAAAAAGTAACTTCCCTTAACCATATACTTTGGGCAGTTTGTCCAAAGTATTATGTATTATATTTTGTTTTTTTTTTTTTTTTTTTTTTTTTTTACAATATGGGTTATGTAAGATGTAAGATATGGTCAGTGTAACATAAACTTAAAGCAATGTAATTGTGAGACTTGATCAGTGGCCTAATTCAGTTACAGTTCAATTACTTGTTATTCATTGAAGGATAATATTGCATTCCTTAGAGAAATGTGGACTCATTCCTATGCATTTAATTTCATGTGGTATTGTCTCAGGTGTAACACTGTTGTCTGGAGAATAGTGGGTAATAATATTGTGTACAGCTCTTCTTGTCATATACACATGTGAGGCAATTTTTAAAAATGTTTTTCTATAAATGGTCTAATAATTTGAAACACAATAATTATGTTAAAAATAAATTGAAATTTTCTGTCAAGACAAGAGTTAACATATTTTGTTTCATTGAAGAAAATGATGATACATTAGCCTAACTATGCCAGTTTCATATGGAGAACCATCTAAGCAAACTTTTTCATATAGGTCTTGGCAAGAACAACGTCATTTTCGCATTCTTTTACAAAGTGATGTACTGAAAGGTCAGCAATCCACTTTCAGAGTTATGAGTTCTTAATATGCATCACAAACCCTCTGCACTCAGTGACCTCTGGAGCAGTGTAGAAGCGGTCTCTGCTCTGGGTGTGTCTGGCTTTATCCTGTATCACCTCCACACTGGCATGACTCACAACATTTAAATTATAGATAAACTATAGCCCTAATTAATGACAGCATGCTCAATACGTCCCCAGTGCTGTCATGGTAACAAATGTCATGCAAGATTATCTATGCATATGTAGGTAAGAGACAATGACATGATAACATTAGGATAAACCTGAACTAATCAATACCTCTTACATGAAAGGTCCAGTTGGTTAATGTCATTGAAATCCTGCATGCTATTTAATTTAAGTCACTGTACTTTCTGTGCTAGTCACAAGCCTGGATAATAGAATGGTAGAAGATTGAGGAGACAGGAGAACCCTCACACCACACCACTCTAAGGTATGCACTTTAGTAATTTCTGGAGTGGAAGCCCATTGTCAGTACTTATTGCCTTGGTTCAATGATTGGAGATGTGGTCTGTAACGAGCAGTTGGCATGAAGTTCCCTGTTGCTAATGTCAGCTTCATGTCTAGACTCATTTCTTATCATATTTTATCAATCTGCAATGTCACTACCAAAAATTTTTTTATCTAACAAGCTGTTTGTTGATAGTAAAGTATGCATTCAGAACTTTTGTAGCTGTTTTTATATCACAACACACCAGTTTTTATATATACTGCATTTTTATGGGGGTCTCCCTTTGTATGCAGATAGGTTTAGCCACCACTTTGACATTTGTTTTGTCTCCCTATATGTATAAAAGAGGCATTTAACACAGGCTTTATCAAAAATTACAGCCTAAATGTATTCAATTTTGTATTAGGGTTTTAATCATCCATTCTTTTGCTATGTACTGGAGTGGGATTCCTTTGTCAGTACTTATTGCCCTGATTCAGTGATTGGAGATGTGAACTGTAACCAGCGGGTGTCATGAAGTTTCCTGTTGTTAATTGCAGCTTTCTGATTACAGCAAGGAGATACACTTTATCAATCTATACTCTCACAACTGAAATTGTGCTGTAAATACAAGTGCATGTTATTACCATATAATCAAAATCGCATTACTCAGATGCGTTTTCAAATGCCAACACATGTCAACATTTAAGGCAACTAGAAATGTAATATGTGTGTGTAAATATTCTTTTATTGAAAGTTTTACTTTTTACAGTGTGAAATAAGCTTTTTCCCCCCTAATTTATGTAGACTACAATAAAAGACAAGCACATTTTAACTGAACCACAGACACCATTCCCTTGTTTTACAGCACATGAACATGAATATAGATTTAAGTTCTGCTGACCTCTGACTTCTCTCTCTCTCAGTGCTTAGTCCCCATTGGCTGGCCTGGACAACCATATTCAGGAGTTTTCAATGCATTAGTAATACCCAACAAGTAAAGACGGCACAGGTTTTATGTACCACAAACATTTACAGATATTAGTTAGTGCTTAAATAATTCTATTGAATACACAGCAGTGTGGAATATACAGGGTGGAGATCTAGACAGAGTGTCCCATTCTATATTCTGGCTATAGTCTGAGCCTTTGTTCACCTGCCCGAGTAGGCAGCTCATCTGTCTCACCATAACCACCATTTTGATCACCATCTTCCACATGGCCGCTATAGGGTTGAGTGACATCAGGCGTTTCCTGGCAGTGTGTGCCCCAGTCAGACGCACTGTGGGCGGTGCCAGCATCACTTTGATCCCCATCACTAATCCCTAGAAACTAGACTATTTTACCGCAAGAAAAATGAATAAACCACATAAATACATACTAGCCAAAGATGCGTGAAAATATGTAGGCACAGGTTTTCTGATTTAAACTGGCAGTCTGGTTTTGCAGTCAAAGAAAATCGAAGCACATGGACCATTTCTCAATAAAGACAAAAACGGGATGCGTAAAAGTGGATAGGGAAAGCTACGCAAAACTAAATCAGGCTAAACGTAACCTTGGGGATTGCGTGTTTAGCTTTTGGCACAGGAGCCGATAGGTTCCTGTGAGTGCACCACAAAAGGCTGAACATGTGGAAAGCGGTTCGGAGGTGTGTACGGGACAAAGGCTTACCTTGGAGCGGCAGAAGCAAAGCCAGGACCGCGCACAAAAAAAGAGTGGTGCGGTGGAACATGTTAACGGTGTCCGAGCACACTTCACGCACAACAAGCTGACTGCACTCGGCGGAATAACGGGCAATCCCTGGGCTATGAATAGACAGCCGGCCGGTCTGGTCTGCGCCGCAGTCAAAGCGCTCACTGTGGCCGCCACGCCCACGTTGTGCCAGTTCCGGTGAGGTGCGTCAAAATAAAAGGAATCGCGATGAGACTTTTATTTTGGAGGGAAGTGCTGGATATAGAAAGTCGTGTTATTTTTTTTTTGTGTTTGTATTTACTACATTCTAATCTTTGAGAAATTGAGAGAGTCTTTAAGAAAACTATAGGCCTAACTCTAGAATTAATGAATTACACCTCATCTTTTTTTCCCCCATTCTTAATGTGAGTAGTGTTGCCTCTCCACGGATGTGACCTGTCATTTTGGCGCCTCCATTTAATAGATGAGTTTAATGCCATAATGTGGAATATTCAAGGCAAACGTCTCCATAAAAGTAGAGGCAAAAAGTGGCGGACATTATCTTAAGAAGGTTATAGACCACCTTTTAGGACGGCGTCTTTTGATCCAATTCAGGATGATTTTATTTATTTATTTATTATTTTGTATGTTTGTATTTTTGTTTTTTTGTTTGTTGTTGTTGTTTTTTTTTTTTTTTTTTTTTTTGAGAGGGTTGTTAAAGGGCATGCCAGCAGACATTCTATGATGGCAAACAGGACCATCATAACTACTCAAGCCAAGGTGTTTTTGTTTTGTTTTGTTTTGTTTTTAAAATAATCAGATCTGCTTTATTTTGACTGGAATTTTTGTTCCTCAATAAACACTACAGATTTCCTCTTGTGTCGTTTATTTTCATGCCCTCGTATTTTTGTGGCTGATGTGATTGAGGTGGGCGTGGCTCTGTACAGCTGCAGAAGGAGTAACCACAAGCCTCCAGAGCGCAAACTGCTCTGGAGGCTTGTGGATCAGAAGACGCACGGCGCGCAACGGCAGAGGAGCTGAGGAGATGGGAGACAAACCAGGCACCAGGTGAGGCTCCTGACTGCATGTATTTATTGCATACGGAGAACCAAGACTTCAGAGACGCATATTTTGTCGTCATATTCTGAAAAATATACTCAGAATTTAACATAACCAGAATCTTTCAAAATTCAGTGCCAAATGTCAGCCAAATAAACCATATGGCCTTACGCAACAGGATGTTTATGGAAGATAACTGAGAAACAGCGAAAGTTCCCTATTGGATAGAACTGCATAACAGGAAACGAGATTGGCACATTTTTCCATTACTTTATGTCTTAATATCTTTAGCCCAGCGTTAACGTATAAGCTAAAGCACAATTTGGGAAAACACTGCATGCCTTATAAGGTTCTATATGTTTTAAATATCAGGCAAGTTATGTAGCTTCCATATAATACTACTACAAACTATATTAAAATATTTCAGCAGGGAGAATGACTTACAAATCCATACTCCAAAAATAGGGGAAAACCCATTGTTTTCAATACTTAATATTACACATTATTTTTTGCCTTACTATCACTGGTTTAGAGAGATTTGCTGAAGCAGAGTTTTTGGTGACCTGGTTTAAGGAAGTGAGGGTCCTTTTTGCTCTCTGCCCGGATGTGTCACTGATGTTTTCCCTCTGAAAGTAAAAACTAGCACATTCTTCTGTGTGTCCAGTCACCTGGTGTACAAGGGTCACCAGCTAAAATTGTAATATCCTATAGTTTTCTTAAAAAATTGAATCATAATCCTATTGTTTGCAATTCACCTTATGTACACAGATACATAACATAAATCATATTTGGTTTTCTAGTAGACCTACATTAAGTCCACAGACTTAATGTAGTTAATTTAGACCTAGTTTAGACCTTGATCAGTCCTGGAGCCATCCATCTAGTAGAAGTTGTTTTGTCTTATACTCTTTAACTCAACATTATGTGGTTTAGTTGCATTGTATGTGAATTTTAGTTCTTCAAATTTAGCTGTCACAAGTTAGAGAACCACTGGTCTAACAGTTTTGATAGTAAAGTACGCATTCAGAACTTTGTAGCTGTTTTTATATTCCACCCAACTTTCCCATGCCAAATATGAAATTATTATCATCACAACACATCAGTTTTTTTTATATATATATACTGTATTTGCATGGTGTCTCCCTGTGTATGCACAAACACTTAGCCACCTCTTTGACATTTGTTTTGTCTCCCTGTATGTATACAAGAGGCATTTAACACAGCCTTTGTAGACAATTACAGCCTAAATGCATTCACAGTTTCCTTTGAGGGTTTTTTAATGTGAATTTTAATTGTCCACTTTTCCTGGAGTCTATCAGGCCATTTCCTGTTTAGTTTTTGCAGTGCCATTCAGTGGTCTATGTGATCTCTCTAATAAAGCTGCCTAATGCTTACTTTCCATTGTATGCATTAATAAGTGTAGATTTGAATAAACAAACAAAACAAGCAAGAATATGAATACCCAGAAAAGTTAATGATCACATATCATCTTTAATGTGTTGATTTATAAAGCCTTTTCCAATTATATTTTTCAGGGTCTTTAAAAAGTCCAGTCCAAACAGTAAGGTATGGGTAGGTTCATTTCTAGTATAATTTGTGTTTATGTCAGATGTTGTCAATCTTTATAATTGTTTTCAGCTAACAGTATATCTCGGGAAGAGGGATTTTGTTGACCACTTGGACCATGTAGACCCTGTAGGTAAGTCCAAGACACACCAAGAGTATTATAGCTGAATTACTTGATAATAATAGAAATTAAATTTTAATTTGACAAAGAGCTTATGATTTTAATGTTTTGTTTGGTTTGTTTTTGGAAATAATGATTAGTTTAAAGGTGCATGATGAAACTTTTATGGCAGAGGTATTAGAGTTATCTTTCTCCATAGAGACAAGTAGTTGACACCACCAGCCCAGGACACAGGCAAAGTATACATATACATGTTTTTCAAGGTACTTTAGAGCAATAAAAACAGTTGTAATTGGATAAATGATATATAATAGGTGTTTAATGCCATACTGTGAAAAATTCCTGGCAAAGCAATAACATTTCCAAATGGACACATGCAGGTGGCACATCCTTCACACAGAGGTTTCATAGTGTACCTTTAAGTAGATAAAGGAGCAAAAGATCATCGATCATTCCAGATACACAAAGTTAGTAAAACAGCCAATAGTATTAGTAGGTTCAACTCTCATCATTCCCAAGATCAAAAGACGTTGTGGCTAATTGAGCGTTGAGGGAGAATTTACCCGGGAACGCTTGATTTACAGCCCTTTTAAATTGAAAAAGCAGCAGATTTATTCAACATTGCAAATCATGTAATCAGTGGTAAAACAAAGGATACGTGGTAATAACAGGTGGATATCGGTCTTGTAATGGGTAACTTATGATGCCAGTCAGCCCATCATGTACTTTTCCATTTGACAGGGACACGCTGCATATTCATGTAATTATCAAGTGTCCTGATTGTTATGCTACATGCGGTACAGCTCAAGCTCTACAGCTCAAACAGCTGGCATTAAGGAGCTGTCTTCATCACATTTAGTTGTGTCATGCAACAGCGAGAAAAGTTTCACTACACTTCCTCAATAACAACTGGGTTAAATATTAAATTTTATCACCAAATTGAGGTTCACTGTAGTTGAACTATGTTGTTATTTTTATGTATTTACAAAAACAAAAAATATACAGTTTTAGATTCCAATTTTATACTCATAATTCATAAAGTGTCAAGAGATACACTTGAATGAAAAAAAATCTCCATTGGTTTTACAGTCATGAAAAAATTGCCCAGTTGCCATGGCAATTAAGAATTTAGAACAAAATATTCTATATGTGATGAATGGTGAAGTTATCAAAATGACACCCATGAACAGGACGTTGATAAACATTAATTAATTATATTTTCAGATGGTGTAGTACTTGTAGATCCAGAATATCTCAAAGACCGCAAAGGTAAGTTTATCTCTACCTGTATATTTAACCAGATGCCACGGCCCTCTTGATATGTTTTGTTATTCTTTGTAGTATTTGTGACTCTCACATGTGCGTTCCGGTATGGTCGTGAGGATCTGGACGTTCTGGGACTGTCTTTTCGTAAAGTCCTCTTCAGTAGCACAGTCCAAGTTTTCCCCTGCCCTCCTTTGTCCCAGCAGCTGAGCCAGTTACAGGAGAAACTCATCAAAAAACTGGGACTACACGCCTACCCCTTCAACTTCACTGTAATTTACCCGCAAACACTCGCACATTAAAACTAACTAAAGTACTATGTTGTATATTTGGGGTCATATCATAATATTCAAAGTACATTGCAAATATGACATGGTAGAGGTCTTGGGTAGAAATTTATGCTATTAAATATTTTCCTGTTGTGTTGTCAGAGAGCTATTTTAAAAAGTCCCTGTTTTGCTTTTAACCCATTTTTACTAAGTACAAACACTATTTCTTGATTTGGGCTTATTTTGAAAAAAACCCCCAAAACATTTCATATATTTTATATTTTTTGCCTTCTAATGTGCAGGTATTGGGGCAGTTGGCGCCATACCAGATTTGTTAGTGAATATTATTCTAAGAAGTTAAAGTGCAAATAAACTGATTTATCTGATAATTATGGTAGTTAATACATGTGTGCTTTGGAATTTAAATTTGTTTACAAAAGGAAGTAGAACCAATGTGGCTGGGTTGGTCTGGTAAAAACAATGGCAAAAGTACTGGTCTTGCTGTTTTGAACATAGCTATCTTATTTTGCATTATGATTCTCATAGCATTTATCACTCACATTACATGATTACTTTTTTATGTGGAGCTAAAATGATGTTTTACTGAAATGTTCATTCTCATAAGACAGCTGTTAAGCAAAGTGCCTGTAATAATTCTAGTATGTGTGGGAAGATTGTGTCTGTATTAAACCCATCCATCACCTCACAGCTTTGGGACATCCCTTTAGGAGCACTGGGTTTATTGGACTCCTTCATATGAATAACGACGCCTGTATGTTACAGCCAAAAACAACATGTTAACTGGCACTATGCATGACTCAAACCAAGAAGACAATTTCCCCTTTATCTCAAAATTTCAATGTATTTTCGTTGTTAATTGGGAAACAAGCTAAGTACTCTATTTCAACAACAAGAGTAAACATTGCAATTGACAGACGCATTCAGACACATTCAGTAACGCTTTAAGTTGCACTATGTAACTTTTCTGATGGATTGGTCCAGCACCTGCAAAGAAGACAGTGATTGCAGGCAAATGCAATAGATTGAAAGTGCTGTTTTAAACAGTGTTCAACTTTGACCACCAAATACGCCCATTAATCAGATCTAAATCTTGGCCATTTTCAGACTGATGCAAAATACATCCATTCTCTGTCTCATTTAACCAAAGGTGCACTATGTAACTTTTCTGGTGCAGGATCCATCACCTGATTGTCTTCATGAAGATGTTTTTGTTTTGCCTGGAATGATCCACGGTACGGTATTTAACTCACCTATCTCCATGGAAACAGGCAGGGTGCGCCACCAGGCCAAAGTATAGGTCAAATCTGTGGAGAGGCGACCCGCTTACAGTAAGAATTCTTTTCAAGATGTTTCTGAACAATAAAGTACCTGTAACTGAGTAAATGCAAGATACATTCAATGTCATACTGTGGAACATTTCAGGCAAAGAAAAGTTACAAAGTGCCCCTTTAAGAGTAACATATGACATTAAATCCAAGTATTTTTTAAATACACAATATATATATATATATATATATATATATATATATATATATATATATATATATATATATATATATATATATATATATATATATATATGTACATATATATAGCATACACATATACACAATATAGGGCAACACAGGATAAGAAGAAAAAATGTTGGGAGAAAGGGGAAAATAGAACAATAGAACAGCAGCGGTGATGGTGATGGACGGGAGGTGCGCCTGGGTGCTCGTTGTCCCTTTCTGGGTGCAGCGGCTGTCCCTGTGTGGTCCTCTGGAGGATTCCTGGGTGCTGGTGGTGGTCTGTTTTTGCACTCTGGGTCTGGCCGGTTTGCTTCCGTCGTGTCGCCTATGGCGGGTCCTGGGGGTGTTCGACTCGGGTACGCTGGCTGCCCTTCGGCTGTCCGGTGCATGGATGGGGGGGCGGGTGGACGTCAGTGCGGGCTTGGCCTCCTCGGCAGAGGTTATAGGCAATGGGAGGAGAGTGGTGATGGTGGTGGGGAGGGGACACTGGTGCAGATGGGGGAGATGGAGAGTCGCGAGGAGGGAGGGTTTGGGGAGGGGAAGGAGGGAGGGAAACGGGAGTGTGTGCCCTGTCTAGGCTACCCCACTGTGTGGGACACAGCCCTGGTATATAGATAGATAGATTTTTTAAATAATGTTTAGTGGTAATTTCATTGTTTTTTTCAGATTCCACACAATCTGCCATGCTCAGTGACGCTGCAGCCCGGCCCAGAGGACACAGGGAAGGCCTGTGGAGTGGACTATGAGGTCCAGGTGTTCTGTGCCAAGACCGAGGAAGAGAAGATCCACCAAAGGAACTCAGTGCACCTCCTCATCCGAAAAGTCCAGTACGCCCCCGAGACCCCTGGCCCACAGCCCATGGTGGAGACCAGCCGCAACTTCCTCATGTCAGACAGGTCATTGCATCTGGAGGCGTCACTGGACAAAGAGGTACACCATATTATTGTTGCGTCCATATTTTTAATATCATGACTGCTGTAAAGGGCAGATGTGGGTAGTATTTAGTTACATTTAATTGAGTAACTTTTAAAATAAATTGTAGGTTTTGGACAGCATACTTTTACTCCTACTTGGGGTAATTAAGGATGAAGTAACATTACTCTAACTTGAATAAAAGTTGTGATTGCTCTTCCCACTGTGAGTGATTAGCAAATACATTACATACACAACTTAAAAATCCTTACTCTTACAAATACTCTTACCTGAGTAGTACTATCCCCCAATACTACTACTACTGTTACTTGAGTAATTTCTTGGACCACTACTTTTACTTGATTAATATTGGAGTAACGGTACTGTTACTTGGGTAGCATTTTTATAGTCTACACACCTCTGCATGGTTGGTACACATGTTTCCCCACTAACTTGAAGTTTGGTAGTTAGACCCCCATTACTGGCACTGCATAGTGAAACTGGAGTTGTGTCTTTGGGTAAAACACTTCTCCCAATGTATGATATGAGACAAAGTTAAAAGGAGGGTCCAAAACAGAATGGCAGAGTGTGACATGTCTGTTGAATGAGTGATGGTAAATTTAGAGTTTTTCTATATAGTTATTGTTTTTTTATAATTACGGACCATTACTGACATGCTTCCTTTGGCAGTTGTATTATCATGGAGAGCCTATAAACATCAATGTCCATGTCACCAACAACTCCACCAAAACAGTGAAGAAGATCAAAGTATCTGGTAATTAATACAAATAAATATATTATATGTATTTACATTCTGTTAATACTACCGTAATTGTGATATTGTAGTTCGACAGTATGCAGACATCTGTCTCTTCTCCACTGCGCAATATATGTGTCCAGTGGCAATGGTCGAAGCAGAGTGAGTACACATGCTAGAGTTTAAAGTCATATCCCAGATTTATTTATTTATTTATTCGTGTATTCATTTATTTATTCATTTATTTATTCATTTATTTATGAGTTATACGTTAGTTAGTTACTTACTGCAACTTAAATGTACCTGTGCCTTACAACTATCTTGCATTTAATCAGATGTTTGATTTATTGAGTTTTATAGCTTAAAAATACAATTACCGGTAATAACCTGCATTCTGTGAGCGGGGTTTCCTCTCCATAGATCTGGGTGGTGTTCCCTGCTCGTCTTCATGGAGATAGATAAGTTTAATCCCGTACTTTGGAACATTGTAGGGAAAACAGTAACATCTTCATAGAGATGATGGAGTAAATGGCAGACCCTCCACCAGAAATTTTATATGGTGCACCTTTAGTAAATAGATGCAACAAAAATAAATGTATTATTAAAAATGTCTTATTGGTTCTGTAGCTTGTAAAAGGGTATGTGACTAGCTCTTATTTTCTATGCCATGGTGAATATGATTTGATGCCATCTGTCTGCAGGGACCAGGTTAGTGCCAGCTCCACCCTTTGTAAGATCTACACTCTGACTCCAGTGTTAGGCCCCAACAGAGAGAAAAGAGGCCTTGCTCTGGACGGAAAACTCAAACATGAAGACACCAACCTTGCTTCCAGCACCATGTAAGCTAATACAGTGCCCTCTGTTGATATTGGCACCAGTGATCAAATATGATACAGTTTTTTAGCTAGTGTTGGTTATTCTGAAGTTAGAAAGTAAAAAATATATAATCTCTACTGCCCAGGTAAATTAAAGAATTGTATCATCCTTATCCTTCATCCTTTATATATATTTATGTATTTTATCCTCCTCTTTTGTGCATACTTGTCAAGGTGTCAATGGAGCTCAACAGTGACTACCTGCTCTGGTTCCGGAAGTAAATTTTTCATTAATTTTTCCATAGACTTTTTGAATATTTCAAATATTAAGAGTTTAAAAGTATTGCAGAGGCTAAACAGCTGGTGGTAACAATTATCCATAAAGCGCTTATTTTAAGTCCAAAAAATACATTTAAATGAGAGATTCTGCAAAATGCTTTAATAACTGATAAATAATAACTAGTGGTTTATAAAGTTTTAAGAAACAGATTTTTTTAAGATAAAAAAAATCTTGTCTTGTGGTCATTAGTTACCACTTAGCTGATTATCCCTAGGCAAGCCTGCAAACTTTTTTATTTTTTTATTTTTTTATTTTTTTCCGAAAGTCTATAAGAAAAATAAATGGGAAATTTACTTCTGGAACCAGGGGTGTGCTGTCACTGTTTAGCTCCATAGATGTGCCAATAGAGGTTGACAATTCATAAAAAAACAAAAAACAAAAAAATCCCAAACTTATCAAACATTATTACAATTGTCTTAACCTGTTACAGAATGAAAGAGGCATCAGATAAGGAGACTATGGGAATTCTGGTGTCCTACAAAGTCCGGGTCAAGGCTGTGGTGTCTCTTGGAGCGTAAGTTAACCATCTAATAAAAATTATAAATAACAAATAAATAATCATAACAAATAACAAATAAAACAAGATAGTTGTAATAAATTAATAGTGAACATTATACTTGTTGTTAAAGTAGTTCTGTGGTCTAAAATTATTTACTAGGTTTTGTTTGGGCTCATATATTTAAACAACTGAAATTTGACACCCTCATTTGTTTGTCCTATAGTGACTGTGAAAATTATGAACTATAAACACATTTATCAGAAATGGGTAGACTCAACAACACGGTTACATAAAGACTCAAAGACACAAAATTGAGGGTGGCTGAACAAAAAAACATAATTATATTTCCTCTGCAGCCAATTTGTTCGCGGCAATGAGAATGCAACAAAAGATAATGACCATAATGACACGCCTGCCATAGCTTCTAACAGTCTGAAATATTTGTGTTTTGTTGATTGCATGGTAACTATTGATCTTTAGGGATGTGGCAGTGGAGCTTCCATTTGTTCTGATGCATCCCAAGCCTAAAGAAGAGACGCACACTCCTCCACAGCCTGGTAATCTCTCTCACACGTAAATCTCTACAATACTAAACAATCAGAGGACAATTAATGAACTGTTTGTGTTATTTTGTCCCTGCTGCAGAGACTGGCGTTCTCGTGGACACAAACCTGATAGAGCTGGAGACTAAGTAAGTGTGGTCATGTAATTCTAGCTCATCTGATCAATATGAATCTATCACTGCAACAGGGGTTTAGGCAGGCTTTAAACAAATCACTTATTGTGATTGGAGTGCAGCAAATCAGCAAGGAAAGCCTAGCCCTAACCCTCAAGTCTGCAAATAGTAGAGCTAAGCTGTTGCGAATAGCTCAGGTGATTAAAGTTTACATGGACAGCACATCCAATACATGTTTTAGTATTATATAGTATTATACCTTCTGCATTTTGGGCATTATTATGCACAAGACTACTTAAATCAAGGTCATGGGGGCTTGTGCCAGATATGAAATTCAGTGTAACAAATTCCAATAATTCACTGTATATTTATGTTCTTATTTGGGGCAAAGTAAAAAGCAAAAGAGCACGATACATTTTAGATGAGAACAGGAACTACCTTTTCAGATTATGCTGAAGGCAAGTCAAGCCAATATTCTGAATATGAAATCAACTTCCTTATGCCTCTCTTTAAAAGCTGTTATAAATGTTTTATGTCTTGGGTCTTGATTGCTGTATCCTTTAACAATTTTAGACTAACAAATGCTAACCGAAAAGCTTACTACAGTAGTTATACCTCAATTTTATTCTTCAAATAATTAATACTAGTTTGTATTGATGAAATTTAATAGAAATTCTTCCTCTTTGTAGTACACCATCTCAGGTGGATGATTTGGTGTTTGAAGACTTTGCTCGTCTGCAACTCACTGATATGAATGTCAAGGAGGAAGACCCATTCTGCTAGCTCCAACTGTAGCCACTACTGAGGAACACTTCTACACATGAGCACTGTGCACTGTACAGGGCTTAAAGTGACAAAAAAAGAGCTTTGTGTAGCTCGGTCAAAACTTGTATCGACATTTTTATGGGCACTTTTAAATGACTTATATTCTCTATAATTATTTAATCCTAAAAGGTAGTTGACATGAATACAAACGTTATGGATTACAAAAATTCATAATAATGGTGGGGTCTGGGGGTCCTCTCCCAGAAAATGTTTGGATAAGTCAGGTATTTAAAATAAAATTAATCTAATTGGTACATTTTATATAAACATGTTTGGGCTGTCTGTCAGATTGAGGAAAAATATTAAGTACAGAAAAATTAGTAAAAGAAAAATTAAAATCTGTCAGCTAGACAAAACGTTGTAGGGGTGAATACATTTTGCTGCTCCTCTAAGCCACTTCTTCAGTTCTGGTCAGATTACTAATGGCCTCTGCCTTATATCTGTCTGAAGGGAGGAGCTAACTACACTGAAATGAAAACACCTATTGTTTACAGTTTCTGTTTGTGGGCTAGGTCTAATGAGCTAAACTAAGTGTGAACTGTGCCTGAGTCATATTTAGCACAATCGTTCAGGCCCCTAATGGGTGTTCCCACACCTATTAGCATACTGACTAGCCCTATTGTTTTCCTTGATTTAGGTCTGAGGATGGAGTTGATATCTAAGGCCCCCATTTCTGTTCAAAGATGGATTGTCTTTCCTAACATTGCTTCTTTAACTCCCCTCTCAAACCATGTCTTTTCTTTGGCTGAGATCTGTACCTCAGTATCTTCAAAGGAGTGGCTAACAGCTTTGAGACGGAGATGTACGCCAAACTGGGGTGCTGAGGAGCTCTTGCATCAGTGTTGGTACATTCTCTTATGAAGTGGCTGTTTAGTTTCTCCAGTACAACGCTCACTGCAGTCTTCACTACACTGAATGGAGTAGGCCACATTGCTTTGATTGCTTTAAGACAGTTTCTGTCTTAAAGTGTTTGTAGGTTTGAAATAGACCGGGGCTTCATGCTGTCTGAAATTCCTCTGAATCTTTTCAGACACACCAACTATATAAGGAATTGTTACATCTTTTCTTGTAGGTTCAGATTCCCTTGTGTCCTATTTTTTTTAGCTCTCTTAAGTCTATTGCAGGCCCATTTTGGATATCCACAAACAGTGAGGGCTTTCTCTACGTGTTGTTCCTCTTTCACTTTTCCCTCTGTGTTTGTGGGAACCATTTGAGCCCTGTGCTGTAGTGTGCACATAGCATTAATATGTGCAGTAAAGAGTTCCAGATTTTGAATTTTGATTTTTGTGGGTGGAGTGCCCGCAAATGAGGCCATTCTGTTCAAACTGTTCCATATATAAGTTAGGAAAGACTGGTGAACTGAAGAAGCAGCTTGGATGAGCAGCGAAACGTCTCCACTACTACAACTTTTTGTCTAGTTGACAGAGTTGAATTTTTTTTTTTTACTGTGGATCATACCTGGACGACTGAGGGACTACACCGACGTACAGAAATATTGTTTAATAACTCCACTGCTACATCATGAGTTAATAGCCTGAATTTAGATGAAGTGAAATGATTAAGCATTAAAGACTCACCCATCATGTGTGTTCTTATATTGTAGCCCAAGATCTTGTGGCTAAAAAAACAATAATTTTTGATCCGTCTGAAAGCCTCACAGTTGGTGTGGTTATGTGTCAAACAAAGCAATGTTTACACCTATACTTCAATTCACAATAACACTTCATATTGTGGTCTTATAAAGGGATACAAATGTAATTGAATGAGTTTGCAAACTTCTGAATAACTTATGCTTGCCCTGTTGATAGGATGGTGAGACCATATATTAATTAATTTAAAATTTGATTTTTGGTCAAATTTTGTAATTTAGGTAAAGTGGGAGGCCATATTCAGGGAAGAATAGAGTGGGGCACTCAGTAATAGTTTTTTGAATGCATAAATACTACTACTGAATATTATTTCTACAGAAATATGTGAACTGCTTTTTGTCTGTGTTTGAGTATAAACACATTTTACTCACTCAGCATTCATACAGGCCCTTGGCCTAAGTGTAACTTTTTTTTTTTTTTTTTAATTTAGATTTAATTTAGAAGCCTTTTAGTCCCCAGTTAAAAACCTAATTAAAAGAGTTTGGTCCTATCAAGTCTTATGGGGCAAAGTCACATGTAGGCCTATCAAATGAGTATCACGCAGCTGTTTACACGCAAAGCATTCAGTCAGTGTCCCAATGTATCTGATAAGAAGTTTTGGGGTATTTCTTTGTTGTGTAAGCTATAGTCAATAAATGATAAAATCATGTCAATCATACAGCGAGACCTATATACCGTAAACACGTTTGTGGATTTATTGGGTTATTTCAGGAACATTTGTCAAAGCCTCGAAGACATATCGAATATTCAGCAACCACACTGTCGCATCTCACTGTAATCTGGTCTCATTTATCGTTTTGTTGACCGTGGTCTGTTTGCGCTATTTGGTTCGAAAGGTAGACTAGAAGCACGGGAGCATCCGACACACAGGCAGTGAATGAATTAGCGCTGAGCCTTTTCTGTTATAACGCGTCGTGTCGAATAAACGCGTCCAAAAGAACTCACTTGATCGCGGTCTCCGACTCTGTACCTGCAGACACTCCTTCTCTTGAGCGAGTCACTGGCAGTGGGTTCAGACTCGGACCGTGCGTAATTATCCGACCGCGGCGCGCTGGCTGTATTTAACACATTGTCAAACAACGGTTATAACTTCGTTTATTCTATCTCATAAGTAGGACACAGGACGACAGCGTGCTCAGCAGATTGTGCATACTTAAAAGCAAATCTAAGCGGAGAACTTTTAGCCCTGACTGTAATATAGAACTTGTATGAACGTTTATTATCAACATTTATAGTGGCCTTTACACAACTACCTATGGAATAATTACTGGTGGGGATTGTGTGTATAGTGTCCTGTGTGATTGAAAAGTACATTTTAAGCAGTATATCTTTGTTAATATGTGCAAAACAATTTACGATGTTTTTGATTGTCACAAGTTGGCCTGTATACATTCCATACAGTAATTATGTTGCACTACCATCAATGTATTGATACTACTAAATATTAAAAACTATGGTATTACTAAAACAAATGCATTGACCATTATTGTAAAGTGATATGGGTACTTTATTCGTATTACTGAAAACATTTAGCAATTTATGAAGGTTAACTACTCAACTCTTATCCAATCAAATTACAAAACTGCTGTACAGTATAAAGGATTATAGATGTGTAAACTTGTTGGATTTTATTTATATTTTTTTTCCATTTGACATACCTCGCTACGTACCCATACAATTATGTGGGTGCTTTTTATTGCAAATTAAAAAATGTACATAACATGTTGGATACCTCAATCAGTGGGTCTCAGAAATATGACAATTAAATTGTGAATTGCTATGGCAATGGTTATAAAACAAAATATATATTTTGTATGGAAAAAAATCCTCAAAATGTTCAGTACAACAGGCAGCTAAAACCCACGATTAGACAAAGCTGGAAGCTTAATATGAATTAATATGAATTGAAGATATTCTTGTGTTCCTCAAACTGATGGTATGCAAGCTCCTTCAGGTGGTACTTAGACTGCTCTTCGGTATGTGGCTTTGGCAAATTTAGATTTAGAGTTAATTGTTTATAGTTGTTTGTCCTTCTTTTGATAATTTCTTGTTTATTGCATATTTGATTTAGATCTGGTGGTACCCTGAAAGCTAAATATTTTCTTTACGATATTTGGTGTGAAAAGTTTGAGAGCCACTGCATTACTTATTTGTAAAAATGTAAAAAAAAATGTTTAAAAATTGTAAAAAGAAAACAAAAAAACAAACAAACATTGTCAAAATCAATGTACAAAATGTATAATGACATTCACTGCTCAAGTGTCAGTATTCTCATGACTGCTGCTGCTCCAGCATGACCTCACAAGTGCGTCCAAGTTCACCCAGTTTGACCTTTGCATACTCCGCTCTGTTCAGGGCCATCTGACAGTCCTTCCGAGCTGAATACGTGGAGCCCTCATGAGGTTGACCTGTAGCCACCTGTAAAACAAAATGTCTACCTTTATAACTTTTTTTTACAGCAGAACACGGTATAATTTCACTTGTTTAATATAGCAAAAATTATATGTAGGTTGTGCAGTGCATGTATTGGACCTGTGTCAGATATCGGATCTGCGCACTCAGTTCACTTTCCACTCGGTTCACAGAGCTCTGGAACTGCAGCAACTGTCTGTCCAAGAGGCTGGCGTTGTGTTTGTCTTTTGAGAGCTCCAACACTATATTACCTACAATATAAACACAAGGGTTTGGGGTTTATGTGGGTTAATGTTGCATTATACATTTGAACTTATTAAAATCACAAGAATACAGCAGTGATTCTCAAACTGTGGTACATCACCCGTAGTATATGGGGTCTGCAGGTGGTAGGTGGATTTCTCTGCAGTTCAGATATTTGCCGGATTTAATCAAAAGGTTTTCCTCCTTTAGGAGGGTTAGTCATAGCTTAGTAAAGCAATTGTGTAGTCCAATTATCACACCTGGTTTAGGTCTAATTTAGACCTAATTCATCCTTTTTAGATCTGGTAATGGGAAATCCAAATGTTCCTAGGTGGTGGGCCTACTTGGTGTGGGAAAAAAGAGAGACAATCACTGGAATAGTATAATTATATTGTAGATTTGTCAATGGTTAAATAGTTTTGGTTATTCAGATTTACTATGGAATGAACAATTAAAAAAAAGAGCTATTTTATCAACACAGAACATTAAAGGGCCTAATTTGTACAAGTACAAATGACAGAATGTCCTGAGTAGATAAAGTTGATACAACTGCCCCTCACCTGCGCACTGTAGGATCATGGCTATCTCCTTCTCTACCTCCTCCAGAGCTCTGAGCCGCTCGTTAGCCATTAAAAACCGTGCTAATTTCACTATTTATAAACCAGAAAATTAGTTAATCCATTAGAGGGGGGATTTTATCAGCGAGTGTGAATTAAGGCTTGGATCAAGCGTCTGCCACCTCCAAACCACTAACAACAGAGCGGTTCGGAAATCAACCGTCGCACAAAGATGACGTATGTGCGGCACAGTCTGAAACATGGCTACATCGTCTTGGCTGCATGGCCCGTCTGCTATGCGTCTCACTGAGGGTTTGGTGTCGGTTCTGAAAGAGCAGCGCCCGGAGTATTTACCGGCTCTCTTGTCCAGCTACAGAGAGCATGGCGTATTCCCGACACAGGTAAGAGCCCCCCAAACCGCGGCCGTTAGTTCAGGATCTGTGCGTTAGCCCGCGGAGGCTACAGCAGAGCACCTGGATGGATGGATGGACAGCTTTGTTGTTCTACTACACATCTGGGGACTGGGAAGCGAGAGTTGCTGACCTCTGACTGACATGTGTATATCTTTGAGCTTAACAAATGTTTTCTTTTCACAGGGGGCGAGTGCTGTTGGAGGTCTTATGGGTTTTAGCAATGCCAAACTTGGCTCGAGTAAGACCAGGTGAGAAGACAGGAGCATGGGATCAGTGTCAATAATATGGTTGTTGTCCATGTAAGTGTTACCGGTGCCAGCCCTGGGGGAAGCTGGGCGGTAGCAAGTGCCACACACTTGGGTTAGACGATGTAGCCTAAAGGTGTGATGTAGCCCTAAATAGACGAAAGAGGAGATCTATTAGTCTGGTCACAGCTTGTGTATTATTGTTATTATTCAATTTTTCACTTTATTCAAGTGGTTCATTCTCTCAAAAAATAATATAGTTCATAAAATAATAAAGGACCATAAATAAATGAACAAGGAGTAAAAGCTAAAAGTAAAATCTGTCAACTGAACTGAAGAAGCGATTTGGATGAGCAGCGAAACATCTTCACTCCTACTACTTTCTGTCCAGTTGACAGATTTAACATTGGCTTTTACTATAGTATTCTTTGATCCATTTTTCCTTACATTGTCACACTATATGTGACTATGCCACCACTTTTTACTTACTCATAAAATTCTGACTTGGTCCAAAAAGAGGGCTTTGTGGGTCTTGGGACCAAATAGGGTCGAGTTGAAACAGAAATGAAAAATATTAATAAGAATAAGAAAAGGTAGCCAAACAATCACAGTGGAGGGCTCTGACTCTCAGACTAAATGTTAGTCTGGTTACAACTTATTTATGAAAGCTGCAAAAAATAGAGGGGGTGTCTATTTCTTTATAAAACCTTAGACATAGCGTTTTTCAACCTACTACATAAGCAATGCAGTCTATGATGTAAGCCTGAATGTATGTGTTTCATCTTCATAAATACAGTTCAATTTCCTTAGTGCCATTTTATACCATGTGGCATGTGTTTACTGTAATTTATTCCTAAAAAAAATGTCAGCTGTTATGTACCTACACTAGCTCTTGGCATTTATTACTTTAAATGAGTTCTATTCACATGTTGTTTTGTGTTGCAGGTTTGAAGGGCTGTGTCTGCTCTCAATGCTGGTCAAGGACAGCTCCAGTGAAGTGTTCCAGCAGCACTGCCTCTCCTGGCTGCGCTCCCTTCAACAGGTTATCCAGGTAACATCATTATATCATTGCAAATATTAATTTGGGTGTGAGTCTATGAAGATGGTCATACTACTTTTTGTATTGCTCTGCCTCCAGTCTCAAGCTCCAGTCCAGACCATTCAGTTAGCGGTGAATATTTTAAAAGATGTGTTGCAGTATTCGTCACAGATTGCAGAGTTGTCTAGGGAAGTGGGTCTCAACTCCATCCTGGGCATTCTTACTTCCCTACTGGGGCTTAAAGCAGAGGTATATGAAATAGTGATATTCTTTGTTGACTGTGTGGGAATTGGTGTTTGTGTGAAGCCTATGCATTATTTGTGTTGGCAGTGTGATTTGGCAGCTATGGAAGGGATGACGGCTTGTATGAACTATTACCCACGAGCTTGCGGTTCAATGAGGGTAAGTAAATCCACCAGCATTTTTGAAATATTAGCAATTTTTTTGTAAGCTGTATATGTGTCTTGTATTGCTTTATTTTCTAGGATAAATTTGGAGCTTATTTTCTTTCAAAAATGGATAGCATTAACAAGAAGACCCAAGAGGTTTGTTACCATTCACATTTGTATATAGTTTGTGGCCTCCCTACTTTTTTGTGCCTGAATTTATTTTTGCTGTGTTATTCCTTCAGATGGCATGTCAATGTTATGGTCGCCTGCCTTGCCTTGGGGGTCTTCTGGATCGGGGAATAGGAGGGGGTAGAGCAGAGGGCTGGACCACTCAGATTCACTGCCTGCTTGCTTCAGCCAACGTCTTGCTGGATCAGATCTACCATGGATCAGAAATGGGTACATCATAAAGGAAGCATTCGATTATTCAGTTTCCTCTAAAATGTATATAACATTTTAACGCATATTCTCTATCTTCTGTTTTATTTTGGGCTATAGAAGGAACAGTTCAATATGAAGGCCCAGGAGTTGAGTTGGCCTTCCCTCTTCTTGACCAAACAGACCCCCTCCTGGTGCTTCAGTTACAGCACAGATACACAGCCATTTGTTTGGCGCTAAAACACACCCTCAGGTAGTAAACAGATGTATCAAAAACATTGTCATAATAATTTGGATCAAAATGGTTTCATAATAATATTAAAATATTGTGGCCACTGGTATATTTAATTAAACATAAAATTTTGTCCCTCAGGATGGATCCAGCATCAGCAGTTCGGCTTCCTGTCAGACCAATACTCAACCTTGTCTGTCGAGCCCTTGCTGTCAGCTCTAAAAGCATCGTAAGAATACAACTTATGCTGTAGTTTGTTAGTTATGATATTTTCAAATGTATGAACCAAAGTAACTGCATTTCTTTGTATCTCAGAATTTAACAGGTGATGGGAGTGTGCGATTGCTGGTCTTGCCTGTCATTCACACAAACACTCTGGAGGTCCTGTCTGCACTTATTACAGCGTAAGTGCTGTTTCACTATAATTTATATGCATCTTGTGAAGAATTTGATAAGTCAATATATCTCCTACAGAACACGTGTGGGAATGGTTCAGTATGCGGTAGTACTGCAGAGGTTGTTCTCACAGACTCTGTCAGCTTGGACACCTCTCCCTGAGGCCAGTCTGGGCCAGCAGAGGGCATACAGGTATGCAATCATGAAATGCTATTTAATATGTTTATTAAGTGATGGCAGTTTTCTTGACAGTATATACTAGATCAGTTTTATATACTGGAATGTTAACCATTGCTGCAGCAGTGCAGAGCTCCTAAATGCTAATGTTGTTATCGTCAAATAGTAAAAAACAAAATATTCTACCATGTAATGATGATATTGCTTCTTTGATATGAATGTTTTTTATTGTTGGTCTTTAGCTCCGTGAGGGTGGCAGTGTACAAGGCCTTAGAGCTGTGGCTGCAGGTGGCCGGAGCCTCTGCAAACATCCTCCAGGGCAGCTCTGTTCACTCTGAGCATCTGTTCAATCATCTGCTGGGAGAGATCACACCGGGAGCTGAAGCCATCAAGGTCTCCTCTAACTTACATTCACTCTTTTTGGAAAAAACATTGGACATTAGATTTACTCAACAAGTAAGAAAAAAATTATAGTGATTGTTTCCCTCCTATCTGCAGCTTCGAGCTGGTCTCTCTGCTGATGTGGTGCCTGGAGGAAAGCCTGGTCCTCGCAGAACCAAGACTTTGGTCATGTCAGATGCGGTGGCACCCATGCTCCAGAGAAAGGGAGACCAGCTTGCTAATGTAGACACATGTGTTTCAGCCCTTAGAGGTGAGATGTCCACAAGTTTCATACATGGTACCTATTCACATCTGATTTATTTTCTAATTTAACATTTTTACAGTTCTTAGAGAAATTATACTTAGCAGTGGTACACTACTAAAAGATGACATCCACAAGGTATGTCTTTTTTCTGCCAAAGGCACCACTGTTGCCTTGCCCATGTAACTTTATTATTTTGGCTTTTTTAGCGCCTCCATGATGTGGTGTTGCCATTGTGTGTGCGTCTTCAGCAGCAACAAAATAGCAGCAACTTGTGTGAATCAGTAGGGGGCGTCAGTGGCCAGTACAACAGCGCTCAGAGCAGACATGAACTCTATAGGTCTGGACTGTACAATACATGCACTAACTAATCCTAGACAGTGTTGTACCACATCTGAAAATATTTATTGTCTTGTCTTAAAACTGTAGGCTTTTGCTGGCTCTGGTCCTGGTTCCTTCACCATGTTGGCCTTCTCCTTTGACCTGCGCTGTGTCCATCCTGAGCAGAGGGCGCACAGACAGAAATACCAAGGTTAAGATTGAAAATATAATACTTTATCCGCAAGTAAAGTGTAAATAGTGTTATAGATTTGTTTATGAGTTAGTTAGACCTGTATTAGCTAGCTCTGTAAGTGTGGTTTACTAGGCTTAATGTTGCACAGCTCATTTGCCTTGTAGGAAATGTGTTCTGTTAGATCCTCTGCATAACGCACCCTATTATGCAGTATGCAAACTTTATAGGAATGTAAATGACAACAGTCACAAGAGTGACTCCTGTTTCAGGAAGCTGTAGCTATTTTAGCCTGTGAAAATGTTTAAAAAAAGGTTTTGTATTAAAATTGTGTAACCATTATAATTTGACTATGCAATGAGAAAAAGGCTAATGTTATGTAGCCTCTTTATAATCTATTCAAATATAAGTTGATCAAACTAAATCATTTTAATTTAAAAATATAAAACAAGTGTTCACTAATGTTAATGTGTTGTTATTTTCAGGTGTCTTCATTCTGCACTGAAGCGCTGACAATCTGTAACCTCCTCCTCCACCCTCGCACCCCCTCCATCGCCCTGTCGCTACCCCCTCTCACTCTCAAACCCACCCCGTCTTCCGCGGGCATCCAGTCTGCTCAAGGACCCAATCCAGGACTGACGTTGCCCACCCTTCTAGTTGGTACTAACAGTGCCCCCTCCTTCCCGTCCCGCCACTCTCTGGGCCTGGGTCATGGCTCCCTGCTGGGTTCCCTGGAGAACCACCTGTCTATGGTCCCAGGACTCCCAGGACAAGCACCCTCTGCGGGTGACCTAATGCACCCTCCTCACCCTGATTCAGCTCCAATGGGGCCCCCAGATGGACAACGGCCTGTTTTTGTGCGCTACGACAAAGAAGAAGCCGAGGATGTGGAGATTTCTTTGGCGAGCGATTCTGATGACAGTGTGGTGATTGTCCCACCAGGTATGCTTGACATGAACAACCAGCAGGAAGAAGGTTTACCCACACCTGGTGCCACTAGTGTCCCATTACCTGGTGGAGACACAGTCTCCATGGCAACAACAACATCAGCACCCACCACTATAGATGGAATGTCCCTTGCCAATGATTTAACCACTTCCTCTCCTCATCTGACATCTAACACAACTTCTGTGAACTCATTCCCTCCTTCCAATGTCTCGGTTGTATCCTTGGTTCCTCCGATAGGTCCCAACACGCTCCCAGGCCCTGGTACTTTAGCAGAGCCACTGTCAGGACGACCCCAGCTCCAGCAAATGCTAATGCAGACCAGCACTGCAGCGCCAATGGGACTCCTGCACCAGCTCCAGAACCAGCTTACCCAACCATCCAGGACCCTCCAACACCCACCACCTCCACCTGCAGCCAACAACGAGGACTCCGCTGTGATCAATATCAACAGCACCGATGAAGAAGAGGAGGAGGAAGATGAGGAAGATATGGATGACATGGAAGATGAGGATGAGGAAGGCCTGGATGAAGAGGAGGAGGAGGGCAGCGAGTATGCAGGGGAGGAGTTTTACGATGGTGAAGACTATGATGAGTACGATGAAGAGGAGCCCGAGGAGCTGGAGGAGGAGGAGGAAGAAGAGGATGAGGACGGGGACATTCCACCGCTCGAGGGTTCAGAAGACAAAGCCAACGAGAGCGGGACAGAGGAGGTGAAGGCAGTCCAAGCTCTGGCGGAGGAGGGACCCATAGAGGAGCCATTCAGTGTGGAGGCAGAGACGGAGGGCGGCATAGAGGAAGTCCAAACACGGGCATACCCAGAGCTTAAGGTGCAGGAGGTGGAGAGCATTGGCGTACTGGAGGAGGCCCGGGAGAGCGAAGGCGAATCTACCATGGACCCCACCATGCCTCAGATCCTGTGTGTGACGGGGGGCGCCATGGAGGAGGAGGAGACCACGGAGGGCGGGGAGACATCCCAGGAGGAGGCAGCCACATGGGAGCAGGGAGAGGACAACAAGGTGGAGATAGAAGACTCATCGGATGAGCACGCTCCTATTGGGAATCAGCAGGCAAGTATTTTACTTTTAGTGAAAAGACTAAAAAAATTATAACTGAGAACAGAAAATAAATGTACTTAAAGGGCTTGGATGAGACACATTTTTATAACAAATAAATTGTGAAGTTTGGGCCTCACCTCACTTTTTAACTTTTTTAATTTAATGTTTGTTTTCAGTGTACCACTGCAGCATCTCAAGAAATCTAACTTGCTACATTTAACGCTTTATTGTCCAAATGTAAACACATGGGAAGGTCATGTGTGGCAATTTTGTCTCATGAGATCTTGTGGCACGAGATCTTTTCCCACCCCTTGTCATTTTAATTCAAAGGTTAACATTACATTATCATTCAGAAATTTTGATTCCATACTAGAGGAATTGTGATCTATTAGTCATTGAGAATTTCATTGTGGTTTGATCATCGTGTCAGTAATCAAGATTACTGTGAGAAGAAACATCACAATTATGTACCATTATTCATAATACTAAAATTTGATCCTGTGAAATTAAAATGGCCTCTTTTGTCACTGTAGGAGGATCAAGTTTGTGAAACATCGCAGGAAGCTGGTGGCAATGAAAGTGTTGCCAGTGCTCACCAAGAGGAGGAGCTGGAGGTCTCACAGACAGGACAGTCGGACAGTGGGTCAGGGCCCACCACAACAGAGCAGGAGGAGGGGCTGACCGAGGATACAGAGGCGGAGGTACAGGAGCAGGAGGGAGAGGCAGAACAAGATGAAGAAGAGGAGGGGAAAGGAGTGAAGAGGAAGAGGGAGGAGGACACAACACAAAGTACAGAGAAGAAAAAGGTACAAGCATCAATTAGTGTTTCCCACATGTTTAGATTGAGACTATGGTGGCACAAGCAATACATATTTGAATCATTTCAATTTCACTTAATGCCTCTACTATCTAAAAAGCACAGATTGCAAGTATAAATATAGATACTTCTTGATCTCTATGTCAATAGTACAATCAAAGTTTGGTTTGGAATATAATTGTCTAATGTTGGGCCTCTATCAATAGGGCCTTCGCATTTTGGCTGTTGTAACACTCAGCCACAGTATAGTAGAATATAGTATAGTTGGCACTCATTTATGTTTCCTCTTTCTACCAGTGTGATGAAGACACCATGGCCTCCATGTTGGCCGACTTTGTGGCCTGCCCCCCTGATGAAGAGGAAGGCCCCTCTGGATCAGACCAGCCCAGCCAAAACTGACAGAAATGCAGCTCTTAGAATTTACTTTTCTTCTGTAATATTTTTACAATTTTTGGTTACCTCTTTCCTCCCCTCACTCTTGATGTTTTTGTTCATGTAGTGTACAGAACCTTCCTTGGAGAAAGGTGGAGTTCACAGTTTTAAATCTATTGCCAATAGCTACGTTATTACTTCACCTTGGGGGAAATAGAAGCTCAAATGACATTAGAACACAGTTATATAAGAGACGTTTTGTGTTTGGCTCTTACAGTTGTTCATTATGGACAGCCTTGTATACTGTTCTTCAACCATTTTTTTCTGTTCTTTATGCTCTGTTTTGTCTTCATTGTCATATGATAAATAACTACTTCTGAAATGATTGTATTATCTGTTCTTTGATTAACATCAAGAAAAATGAGCAACATTTTGTCCTTCAAAACTCCTATTTGAATGGGAGAATGAAATAACTAAAACAAACATTAATGCATTTCTGACCTTAATGTCAATAAGTGAACATGAAACATGGCAAGTGAGGTCTTTACCTGTTTTTTTTTTTTTACAACTACTCCTATTTTATCCAACCAACTCGGCCCACGTCCTGTTAATCGTCAATTCATAAATATTGGAATGTCATGCTTCTGTGCCCTGGCTACATTTGAAAGAAATAACTCGAGTATGACCAAATCCAGCTGGGTCAACATTGCAGGCCCCTGTGAAGGGTGGACTGGGATTTAAACGGTTTATCTTGGAACCAACCGCTGCAATGCGATGCACAAATGGGAGTTTAACCACTTCTTTCTCTGCTTTTTTTAAGTTCATACTTTCCTCAACACATTTTAGGATGGTGTTGTTTTTCTTTAAAGCTATCCAGGCGATCTGTGGGATTGTTTAAGCAAAAGACTGCAAGACGCATCACTTTTAAGAAAGTTATTTTTGTAGGCATCTGGCAGAACGGTAAGCAAGTAGTGAAAGTGTGTAATTTAAATGAAGCCACTGCTACTTTCAATGAGTGTCACTCTTAAGGCCGCAATCACAGCTTGGCGTCAACTTGGGGACAGCCGCACGTGCAGCTCGAACAGGACGTGCGCGCGCGCGCGATTCGCTTTGTTTGTCAATGGGAAAGACGACACTTGCATCAGGTCTACAGTGAAAAAAGCTAGCTGAAAAGGCTTGTATTTAGCATCTGTACAGGCTGGCCACGGCAAACACGAGAATTAAAAAAATTCTTTCTGAACCCGGGCTCCTTCAAACGATATGTAACTGAACCAATAATACGTTGTGCCGATGTAATTGCTAATTATTAACTTTTGAAATCCTCTTTTTTGCCGTTTCCCCTTTACTATAGCTGCTACTACACTGCTGTCGTTATTACTACATACTTAATCCTTGACTAAAATATACTCAAGTAAAAGTATAAGCAAGTAAAAGCACTGCCTAAAGATGTTACCTGCTCCTTCATATCCTGTCCCTGATCTTT
This sequence comes from Periophthalmus modestus, assembly GCA_019594935.1. Classification (NCBI taxonomy): domain Eukaryota; kingdom Metazoa; phylum Chordata; class Actinopteri; order Gobiiformes; family Gobiidae; genus Periophthalmus; species Periophthalmus modestus. The sequence continues at coordinate 14,210,924 of JAIEZT010000107.1, forward strand.
GACACTCTTGCTCAACCCTGTCGCATTCCGCTGATCTGTATCTGCACATCCCACAAACTCAACTTCCCCCGCAGCACCTCGGGGTGTGTGTCCTCATCTCTTTACATAATGGACCTCCCTAGATGTCACCATTCAAATGGTTAAACAAGTGCGTGTGCGTGTTGCAGGTTGAGGGAAGGGCTTGTGAACTTTTTGAGAGCTGCAGTGTGTACAGAGTGAAAAGACTCAAGCGAGCCCTTGTCTGCTACAGAGGAATACCAGCAAACACAGACTGCTGATTAAAGGCATCGGGTGTAAAGATGACTGAGGTATGTAGACTTTTTTTTTCATTTCTTTTTTTTTTTTTTTCTTTTTAACTTAAAAAAAAAATCTTTCCTAGTTGATTTGATTTTTTTCCCCAGAGTTAATTTTAGGGGAAAGAGCAAGATTCGACTTAATCTCACTGCATTCAAAGCTGAACTCTATATGACATGGACCTATTTGTTTTAATCCAGTTAGAAACCTACACCGTAACCGTGGCAACTGGGACGTCTGAGTATTCAGGCACCAATAACTACATCTACGTGACTTTAGTGGGGGAGCAGGGAGAGAGTGAACGCACCCTGCTGGACAACCCAGGCCTAGACTTCTGTAGAGGCGCTGTGAGTGCTACTAATGTATTTGTTGGTCATGATCAAGTAGTAGTAATAGTAATGTTATTAATAGTGTTGTATAATGTGCAATGTCATACACCATAACAAACAAACATGTAAGGGGAGCAGAGTTAAATGTTGTAGGCCTACTGTTTTTGTATTCCTCCCAACACTCTAAAACATGCATCCAGTATTTGAGCTGTACGCATATCTGTGACATATAGAGACAGTGACAAATACAGCATTTATGTCACTTTTCCCTTCTGCTCCAGGTAGATAAGTACAAAGTGAACAGTCCCTCTCCATTAGGCCGCCTACTGTTGGTGCGATTGGAAAAGCAGAGGTACTGGGTGGAAGACAACTGGTTCTGTCGTTATGTCACTGTGGAGGACCCTCACGGACACACAGCCACGTTCCCCTGTTACCGCTGGCTGGTCGGAGACACAAGAGTGGAGATCAGAGAGGGAGCTGGTGAGAAAACAGATCACACTTACTATGAATGTACAGAATAAAGCTTAATCCGGGGAAAACTGTAAAAATGTATTAATGTATTATCATCTTGATATTTGAACATAAAACATATTTTGCTAAATATACCTCTTAAAATTAAATTAAAATTTAAGTTTTTTGGGAAGGCTAACCTTTTCTTAAGGGTTTTTTAGAAGTGATTGGGGGGGCAGGTCACAATTCCGTTGTGAAACTGGCTATTAAACAGCAGAAATGTTTTTGCAGTTAAATTCTAAATGCGAACTCAACCCATTGTACATTTTTGTAACTCTCTGTTTTTGTCTAACAGCTAAAACATTAAAAGACGAATACCTACCTGAACTGTTGGCCCATAGAAAGGCTGAGCTAAAAGAAAGGCAAAAAATATACAGGTACATAAATAAATAATTCCACCCATCTTTTGGCTGGGAATATGTCTTATGGCTTTTGCACCACATTTAGATGGTTAAGCTGGGCTCCAGGTATTCCTCACTGTATTGATGCTCAAACTGAAGCAGACCTACCTCAAGATGCACGCTTCGACAATGAGAAGAGAAGTGATTTTGAATATTCCCTACACTATGCGTGAGTGCAACTTATTTGTATAAAAATATTTTGTGGGCTTTATTAGAATTCTTTTCCTGTCAGATTGATGGAGTTGTCCTTGAAGAAACTTGCCATCAGGTTCGGAAAGTCCTGGAATGACCTGGAAGATTTCAGCCGCATATTCTGGAAGTTGAAAAGTCCCATAGCTGGTTAGTTAATGCAAATCTGCTTGTATTTAGAAATCAATGATTGTGCTCATTTGGATCTAGTTACACACACTGACTTTGCATCTCACTTTAGGAAAGGATTTTGTTACTGTCTTTTTCATGTGATATGACAACACAATAAACTTCATTGTGTTCACTTGAACCAGAGTATTGTATGGAGCACTGGAAAGAGGACTGGTTCTTTGGATACCAATGTCTAAATGGCTGTAACCCGAGGATGATCCAACAGTGTACAAAGCTTCCAGAAAAGTTCCCAGTGACAGCCGACATGGTTCAGAGCTCACTGTGCCACAAAACCAACCTGGACAAAGAGTTAAAGGTACAACTCAAAATAATATTGATGTTTATTCTAAAGTAAATGTCAGCTATTTTCTCATATAGCTATGTCATTATCTGTTTAGGCAGGAAACATCTTTCTTTTGGACTACAGCATCATGGAGGGGCTTCCCGCCAATGTTATCAAGGATAAACCTCAGTACATAGCTGCTCCCCTCTGTCTCCTATACCAACATCCAGACAATGGGCTCATTCCTATTGCAATCCAGGTAACTTGGTGCTAGCTTCAGAGTTAGACATGTGGCTTGTGTTTATCCATGGGCCCCATCCTGTTGTACACATACTTTTTCATTCTAACAATATGTTTACATGACATTTACACTAAGATAAATATATGAAGTCTACCAATGGCACTTGTTCCACTTGGGAAATTCTTAAAGAAACAGTACACAGTATTTGGTACTACATTCTACTGCCCTATAATGTGTAGCTATAATAAACATCAGACAATATTATGACATATTATAGGGCTCCTGCTAATTATTTTGTTAATTGATTCATCTTTTGATTATTTTGTTGATTAATTGTTTAGTTGTTTAGATTGTGATTTGTTTACTGAATTTATCCCAGATTTATCCCATTTATCCCTGTAGCTAAAATGATGCCACTTGAGGCATCCTGATTGAGTAAATTTGCAGCCAAAATAACTTTCTTTCCAAAACACAAATTTCATACTTTTGAATTTCTCATGTCAACTTTCCAATTCCAATCCAATCTGTTTTAACATGTAAAAATACTACAATGATCAACTTTGAAGTGTAGTACATAATGTTCTGTCTCCAGCTGGGACAGACTCCAGGGGGACACATGCCCATTTTCCTCCCCAAAGACCCTCCCCTGGCCTGGCTGCTAGCCAAGGCCTGGGTGCGACACTCTGAGTTCCAAATCTTCCAGCTCCTGTCTCACCTCCTCCGCACACATCTGGTAGCTGAGGTGTTTTGTGTGGCCACTCTGAGACAGCTCCCTGCAGTGCACCCAATTTACAAGGTAACTATATACTCTCTGCTTTTAGACTCCATTTATTAAAGTTATAGTTTATTGCTAAATATCAGGAAAACACACATAAAATGCATGCATTAGGCCCATATTGGAATTTTCTTATTATGGATTTTATTTCTGCTTTTTGATTTCTTTGTTGAAGCTCTTGGCTCCTCACCTGCGCTATACTTTGGAGATTAACTGTAGGGGGCGCACACAACTGATCTCCTCTGATGGCATCTTTAAACGGGTCAGTGTTTCAAAAAATGATTACTTAATTAAGTACCTTTCACCAATGCTTCAATTAAACGGTGCAAAAACTGTTGTTGGAATTGCGTTAATTGTAATGTTGTACAGGTTACGTCCACGGGCGGAGAGGCTCTGCTGATACTGGCTCAAAGGGAGTATAAGGTACTGACGTACCGCTCGTTGCATCCTCACCATGACTTCAGTGACAGAGGCATGACTCGAATTCCCAAATACTTCTACAGGGATCATGTTCTGCTGCTGTGGGATACCATACACAAGTAAGACAAATCTAAGACAAAATGTACAGTTTATTGAAAATCCTGGTCCCACTATATAAGCCTCGTTTCCAAGGCGATATGGGGCGATATGCGGCGATATGCGGCGGTGTGTGTGTGTGTGTACATATATATATATATATATATATATATATATGTGTGTACATATATATATATATATATATATATATATATATATATATATATATATATATATATATATATGTGTGTGTGTGTATATATGTGTGTATATGTGTGTGTGTGTATATATGTGTGTGTGTATATATGTATGTATATATATATATATATATATACACACATATATATTCTGTTTGGTCTTCCACAAAAAACTCTCCATAACTTCAACTGGTTCAGAACTCTGCAGCTCGCATCATCACACACATATATTACAACAGCTCCACTGGCTCCCCATCACACACCGCATTCAATACATACATATATAATATATATCTGTGTGTGTGTGTGTCTATAGCCATCTATACCTGTGCCCTCCACCCTCTATTATTATTATGATCCATTTTTTTTTTACTCATCATTTCAACTCTACTATTTCCTTTTCATTTTTCTCTCCATCTCTCTGTCACCCTCTCTTGTCACCATGGGGACCAGGGCCTCAGCCGCTCTGCTCCCCAGCTCTGGAAAATCTACATATCTACTGCACTCTTTTGTTTCAAAACCCAATAGTTAACTCGCCTATTCACTCTAACCAACCTGCACTGTCATTTTTATATTATAAGCTTGTTTTTAAATGGAGGATTTTAACTGTTGATTTTAACTGCTTAATGCATGTGATTGTGAGATGTATGTGAGGCGACCTTGAGTGCCCAGAAAGGCGCCCTATAAATAAAATGTATTATTATTATTATTAGATGTGTGTGTGTATATATGTATTATCGGTCTATATATATATATATATATAATTTATTATTATTAATTATTATTATTATTATTTTTTTACTCATCATTTCAACTGTACTATTTCCTTTTTCATTTTTTTCACCCTCTCTTGTTATACCGCTAAGAATTTTAAATCTACATATCTCTGCAGTTTTGTTTCAGGAATAGTTAATGTGTACTACAAATCAGACTGTGATGTTGAGGAGGACCACGAGCTGCATGCATGGATCAGAGAAGTGACAGAGGAGGGCTTTGCAGAGCTGCCTGATTTCGGTCTGTATTTTGAGCTAGAGGTTGTTTTTACCATCCATGATTTCATACTGATATAGTGATTTGTTTCTCACCAGGTTTGCCCAGTTCACTCAAATGTCGAGAGGAGTTGTCTACATTGCTTGCAGTGATCATCCTCACATGCACGGCTCAGCACGCAGCTACCAACAATGGACAAGTATTTAACTTAAAGCAAATATAGTTATGTTTTATTTGAAGTACACGTTTGAGTTTCTAAACTTTTTTTTCAGTTTGATTGGTGTGCATGGGTCCCCAACACACCCTGCACCATGAGGCTACCACCTCCAACAGACAAGGATACTGTTACCATGGATACCATCATGTCTACCTTACCAGATGTCAGTCAGTCTTGTGTGCAGATGGCTATCACGTGGCATCTAGGCCGAGCACAACCAGATGCTGTAGGTGAAACTTTGCTTATGTCCAGTCATAAGGGGTTATGTGTTCAAATGAGCATTTAAATGATTATTATTATTTATTATTATTTTTTTTTTTTTATGAGCAGGTACCACTGGGCTTCTACACAGAGGAGCACTTCACTGAGAAGGAGGCACAGGATTTGATTGAAACATTCAGGAAGGAGCTAAAAGAAGTGGAGGAGCAGATCGTAAGCGAGAATGACGGACTGGAGCTGCAGTATTTGGTTCTCCTGCCCAGTCGAGTCGAAAACAGTATCACAATATGAAAAACACATAATGACTGGTATAGTGCAAGTAAGTACAACCTCTTGAAATTATGTTATTAGAAAATAACTGCATTTTGTTTAGTTGATAGTGAGCCAGATGTTTTTATGAGACCCACCTCTGTTTAAAATGTTTATTTGTTTTTTTTTTTTTGTTGTACAGAAAATCATTTGTGCGATTGATTTTTATGTTACTGTGAACTGTATTGCCATCTTTTTGCTGTTGTTGATTCTTCTTTGTGTAAAGCTTGTGAAAAGCTTCTAAGGGTTATTTGGTCTATCAGGGGGTTTGTCTTACAATAAATAAATATTAATACATTACTTACTACAGTAATTACAGAACCGACTTATGAATTAATAGACCTACTGTTTTCATATGCTGCTGTCATATTGAGTCTTTTAATAATTTGACAATAAAAACCTTTCAAAAGAAACAAATTAAACTTGGTATTTACTTCCTGTAGATGTAGGCCTTGTTATGGCTATGGCAACATGGCCTACATTATAATAGTGTACCGTACTGTACATACATTTATAGTCGGTGGTTTTCCAACTATGTACTGACCTTAACGGCTAATAAATCTAGAACAAATGTCTGAACGTTTGACATTAATCTAACCAGAGAAAATTTAATGGCGTCTCTTAAAACCTTCAAATGTCCCACAGTAAATGGGATACATGAACGCATCACTGTCTCTTAGCCACTCCCCTTGTGTTATGAATCTAAAAATGGCTTGTGAGGGTGAGTGATGTGTAAGTGAGCTACTAAAGTCGTGAAGATATTTGTTTGACTATTTTAATGTTTATGAAGGTGGCTGTCGTTTTGTGCAGGCTAAACGGCATCAAGAACAGTTTATGGGCGTCTTTCTTTCTCTGCCGTGAGCTTGCTCCGAGTAGCAGCTAGCTACTGGGTTAGCATCCAAGCAATTGCAATAGATTCAAGGCATTGTTGACGTCTTTTCAAAACATTTAGTTCCCATTAAAGAAGCGAAATGACCTCAGCTTCGACTAAAGTAAGTTACTTCTCACTTTTGATATGGTCGAGTGTACAGTCGAATTCTTGTCCTTTTTGATGCGCTGGGTATGTCTTGTTACCCACTAATGCAGAGCCATGCATGTTAGAGTACAGCCTGTTTACAAACATGCAAACACGTCAACACCATTTCACAAGTACATATATTTGGCTACATGATTATTTTATTCTTGTTGCAAACAGTACAGTATTAATGATAATGCTTTTAAAAGTATATTCGTTGTCATATAATGACTGTGTTGACCTTGTTCTCAGGTAGGAGAGATCTTCTCTGCAGCTGGAGCTGCCTTCACCAAACTGGGCGAACTGACCATGCAGCTTCATCCTGTAGCAGATGCCAGCCCTGCAGGGTAAAAACCTAACATGTCCACATATTATTCATACTGTGAGTCTGATTGATTACTACATATCTTTTTGATTAGCACTCAAACCAAGAGCACAGTTAAGAGGAAGACATTTGAAGACAGCTCCCTGGTGACATCTGATGGCCCTAAAAAGACGAGCAAGAAGACAAGTGCAGCTATGGCAAGACAGGCTGCCGTGGTTCCTGTGCCTGATGGTCAGGTCGTGAGCACTTCCACAAGAATGCAGAGTCCAGCTTCAGCCCAACTTCCTCTGAAGAAACAGAAGACAGCAGGTGAGCCATATGTCCTATAAGCATCATTTCTCCAGAAGAAAGTGAAAACTCAGGTGTTTTGTTTAGACATAGGTCTTATTGTGCTCATGTCTGTATTACACGTGTCTGTCTTGAGTGAAACTTATAAATAGGAGCTCATTTATGTGGTCTTTTTAGATGTGACTCTTAGCGCTCTGAATGACTCAGATGTCAACAGTGACCTAGTCGACATAGAGGGACTTGGAGATGGATCTTCAAAGAAACTAAACACATTTGACCAAGGTAAATGTCAGTACATTTCTAGAAAAATGTTTTTATTATTTCATATATATTTTTCCCATTTCCATAGATAACTTAAATCTGGACTCCAGTCTCATCATGAATTCCAGTGACATTCCACTGCTCTCCCGCTGACCAATTCTACTTTTCAAGGACTTCTGTTTTTGATAGGACAATATGACTCAAGCTATGTGTAATATTATTTTATAAAATATCTTTGCCAGTATTATGTTTGTATGGATGAGTTATTGTGCATTTTAGTAAACGGTTTCCTTAAAGAACAAAAACATGTTTTTCATAATTTTCCAAAAGACCTTACGAATATAATTTGGTTGGAAAACATTTCTTATTAGTATTTGACAAGCTTTTTCATAATATTAATCGTAAAAAAAACAACAACTAAGAACTATGAAACTATCACTGAATGACTGGATGAGCAGCATGTACCTGACTGCAGCAGCATGCCACACACTGGCAGTGCATAGAGGATGTACCAGTAATGACGTGCTGCTAAAGTCTGAAACAGTGTTAAAATCAATATGGTGTTCTTTATTTAATTTCACACAAATCATTAGGCCTAGTGGTTGTTTGACTATATGTAATCAGCAAAACTAGACGTAGACATGACTTTAGGGGGCAGTGTGTGGACGCGTGGCTGAGCTGGAGCCCAGGGCGCACAGAGGCAGCACATCAAGGTTTGGAGTGATTCAGCACAAACTGCAAAACATGACGTGCTGCTAGAGCAAGCCCTGGAGATGGGTCCTCCTGTACAACAGCTGAGCCTGCCCACTGCTGCTCTAGCTCTGAAACAGAAACATTCAGCATCTCTGTTACATTGACTGTTGCACAATATCTAATGCATGCCACTTTAATGAGTAGCTGTACAAAAATATCACATTTTAACACATTGGCCTTATTTTACATACAACACTTATGAAAAAATTATACAACTAGAAATAGCCTTCTAGTAAGAATGACATTGATACTTGATCAGGCCTAGTTCAATTTACAAAATAAAACATGTCATTGTTAAATGTATATCTATGGAGCAGCAGCCTGTGTTCATTACATCTCAAGGAAAGTGAAAATGCATTTCATTACTCACTGATAGCAGTTTAGGTTTAATCAACATGTAATAAGCTATTTATTATGAGGCAGAATGGCAAACTATTCCCTAATTAAAATGACTCACGTTATTGCACGCAAAATAACCCAAGAAGTTTTGTTAACTTTTTGTCGTTCAAGTGGGCAGGGGTCTTTGGGAGGGGGCTTCTTTGGCAGGGGGAGTGTCCGCTCTTTTTAACTTTACGTCGACTAACATTTTCAAAACTGCAGAACGAAAGAATCCTTTTATTGTTTAACTTGGTCCTCATGCACTGATGAGGGTGCATGATTATAAGATAAATAGATCGAATAACAGGCTGGTAAGAGGAACTAATGGTTGGTTAGAGCCGTGCAAAGCTGAAAGTAGTGCGTCCATTGTCTCATAGTAAATCCGTTGTAGCCTTGCGCCCTCACATCAAAGGAACCGCGCGCTCTTTTAGAAGCAGCTGTTTCATACGCACCGTCACCTAGCAACATATCTGACAATAAGCGTATATACAAAGTTATTATGGCCCGAAAAATAGCAAATAATACATTTAAAACTTACCTTCGGAAGAAAAATAAAAACCCAATATAAACAAATGCTTAAAAAATGTCCAATATGACAGTAACGCTGGAAAATTATGCTTCTTTTTAGCGAAAAAGGTTTTGATGTCTTGAAGTGTTTCTGTGCTGAGGAGGATTTGAAAGTGGCGCCAACTCCTCCGCTGCTCTGCTCCACATCCGTGACACACACGCACACACAGCGGACACACGCCGAGCCAAACGGACACGCACCCGAAGGTGACCCACAGCAAAATGTTCCTCATCTCCACTGCTACAAAACTGTGTGTCTCAATCTTGAAAATATCGCACGAGTGATTTTTACTTATTTTTTATTTCATTTATTATTATAACCGTCGCTGCTCCCCTGGGCCGCGGTGCAGGTCGGGAAATTGAGTTGTGGTTTAGTTTTGAATTTTTGAACTCAGAACACATGTGAGTTGTCTCCCTCTACTGGCCACTGTGCAAACACTGCGCACAGAGCAGAGGTAAGGGATTGTATTTTTTGTCTCTTGAATAGTCTTCTTTAAAGTAGCCTATAATGTAGTTTTAAGCAAACAAACACTAAACTGTCATAAGGTTGCAACAGGGGCTGGCTCTGTAGTTAGAAAATGACTTCACCAGCACAAAGGGTTATCCTTGTTCAGACCTATTGTGCTTGTTGTGCAAACTGTTGTTGTGTCCTTCAGCAAGACACTTTGACATCCAATTCGGCTCTATGTAGTGTGTGTAAGTAAGTGGGGAGTAACCTATGAGGAGCGAATGAAAAAATGCACGAAATTTTGAACCAGCCTTGAATATCAGGAAAAGTGCTACATGAGTAGCATGAGGAGAAGTAATAAGCTATTCCTGTTATTATAACTTTTATTAGACTCATAGCGAACCTAGGGGGCCTAGTGCAATCTGCTTTAGTGGAATAAAGGACTACCAACCTATACAATATAAAATTGACCTACATCAGGACCAAATCTAGTATTTTATTTTTCTATGCTCTAAACATGCCATTCTAGTTCAAAAAATAAAGATATATTACAAAATATAGCCTACTTACCTAGGATTCAACTTTTATTAATTCAGGATAAAAAGGCTCTGCTCTCATCTAGTATAAACTATTACCACATAATATTGACTTCAGAGATACTCAGACCACATTGTTGCATTATTCATTCACTCACACTCTGCGGTTGTCAGCTATTTCTGTAGCTGCCCTGCGGTACACTGACGAAAGGCTACTAATCTGCGCCATAGGCCCCCAATTATCACCATTCACTCTTGTACCTGCTACATTCATATATTCTTTCATACATAAAAGGCATAAAAAGGGGCTTAGTCAGGACTTTAATCATCTTTATTTTCAAATTAGTTAATAGATCCTTCTAAGTACCCTTTGGTATGACAAGGAGCCATTTGTACTCAATGCTAGACTTAAGTAATTTTTAAAAAAATAATTTAAATATAGGGTTGCTCCTACTGTACATCAAGTAGCCTATACCTCAGACTTCTCAAAGCAATCTCATTATGTGCCTATTACGATTTTACTATTTTCTCAAGCCAGTTCAATTCAACATTAATTCCATTAGAATTCTTAATAAATTATAAACATAAATTCATGAATTATTTTATTGCTCTTCTTTTTCTGCGTCCTCTCCAGGTTCGGGCTTGACCCTGAGTGGCACCAGGACTCCCCCCGCATGCTGCGGTAGGTTAGCGTTGACCACTTCACAGCACTGCGCCCCACCTTTGTCTTTGGTCAGAAAGTAAAGGAGTGCATTAAGCCACGCATTGAACGACGCCAGTGGCCTGGTAATCTTGTAGCACATGGACACCATTGTCATAGTGTTGCACGGCACTCCTTTGGTCACTTTGAGGAGGAAGAAGATGGTTCTTGTCACATGGAATGGAAAGAAGCACAGGGCGAAGAGCAATGTGATGGTGATGATGGTTTTGATAGATTTGCGTCGCCGATTGGCATATGGGGAGTGGGCACCAAGGAAAATAGACATGCCATCATTTTGCCGGGTGGTTCTCGTCCATCTCACTCCATTGCTGCCTCTTCTATCATTGCTGCTTGACTTATGTGTGTCTTCTCTGTCTTTTGGATATTTGCAAGAGGGAGGCTGGGAATGCAAGGTCCTAAATATTGTCAAAACTACGTGAGAGTAACACCAAGCAATGATCGTGAAAGGTATAAAGAAGCCCAGCAGGTGTAAAGTGATTCCATAGGGTACATATAGTGAAAACTCCTTGTCTATAGCATCATCCCAACAATTTTGATACTCCTCAATGAAGCCTACTGGCCCATTATGGCTACTAGTCCCATTCATTAAAGAACCCTCAGGTGTCTGCCCATAAAGCAGGCTAGAATTGCTGGTTAAACTTGTCAGTCTTGTTACAGAACCAGTCTGGGCAAAACGGAAAATTGGACAAGTCAATGCAAATACTACCGTCCAAACTATAACGCATGTGAACTTGACTGCCTTCTTTGTTTCTAGAGTGATAGTCTTCATGGGGTGGCAGATGCCCAGGTACCTGTGCACAGAGATGCAGGTGAGGAAGAAGATGGAGCAGTAGAGGTTAAAGTAGAAGAGAAAACGGACCAAGCGACACATGAAATCGCCAAAAACCCAGCGGTCTCTCATGATGTAACTGGCCACTAGGAAAGGTAGTGATAGGCCGTACATAAAGTCCGTGGAGGCCAGGTTGACCATATAAATCAGAGAGGCATTCCAGCGCTTGGTTTGGCGAAAAGAGCGAAATAGCACCACAGAGTTCAGGGAGAGGCTAAAGAGGAAAGTGAAGGAGTAACATATTGGCAGAAAAATGTATTTGTAGGATTCGTCAATGTTACAGGAGGGAGCTGACTGTGTGGGGGAGGGGGAGACAGGCACCCCGCTGAGGTTGAGGAAGTCGTGAAGTGGGGGGACACTGGTGTTGGGGTGAAGTTCTCCTTTGGGGGCCATTTAGAAATTTTGTCATCAGACCATAGACACGTGAGACAGCATTGTTGTGTTAAGGTTTAAAAGAGGTCCTGTATTTTCCTTCTGCATCCTTGTGTTGGGTATCATTCACTTATTTTGTGGATAGATTCCAGACAGATAAGTCCATTGGGCCCTGGTACAAGAGAAAAGAAGAGCAGGGTTGGTAAGTTGGTCAATGTGAGATTGATTAGATTCAAAGTTACTAGAAATGGTTATACCAACATCATCCTTACACCACTTTTAACTATCAGCACCCATCTTCTTTATGTTTGTCCTCCTAAATGTCATGATTACTAGGACACTTTTTGTCCCAGTCATTTCCTAGAACACTGAAAGGAGGTTGATGAGACAGTGGACGTTGCACAATCTGACCTCCTGTGTACCGCTGTGTGGATGTAGTGCTTGTTTGCCTTCCTGTGCACAGGGGTATGCTGCTGATTCAGTCTCTTCTCACCCCATTAACTTACCAATAAGTAACCACACTTCCCCACTCTCTGATTCATCCCCATTTATCAGTCATTGGTGCATCATTTTTTAGTACTGGTTTATTTTCATATTCTTGGTGTCAGTGAGACCTGAAGTGCACATGATGTGCTATTGTGACAGGTGTAGAGTCCAGAGGATCTTTGGCAGCTGCAGACGTCCATATTAGCCTCAGCACACAGACAGGTGCGTCCAAGTGTTCTGCCGCTAATGCTCAGTGAGCCATTGGCAGCTTATACCAGCACTATTGAGCTCAGGTAAATATGGGTAATGTGTCAACCAGTAACATGACATGTTTTAGAACAACATGAAACGTGTGAGGGTCTTGTCTATCTAGTATAAATGCTAAATCTACAAAAGGACAATTTGCTAGACCTTCAGATGATTTCTCTGCCATTCATTGCTATCAAATGTCATTGCAAATACTGTAATTAGGGCATACATCTTCATTTAAATTATGCATCAAAATAAATTGGTTAATTGGTTTATAATTTATATGTAAATCCTCATCTTGTGTTTTGTACAACTTAATTGAACGTTAATAAACAGAGAAAATGGATATGTGCAAGATTTATTATAAAAATCAGACATGTAAAATATGTCACCATGACAATTAGAAATATGATACAATATTGTAATAATGTTTACTGACCATTAAAAGCAATTAAAAATTTTAAAATAGATAGAGTAGATGCAAGATTTTTTTTTTTTTTTTCTTGTGTGATCTAAATCTAAATTTAGCAAGAATCTGAATCAGAACATTTTCCTTTTTTCTTATTTTTAATCAATTCTAACTCTGCAGGGGTAGCTCATGATTACTAGATAGAACTTAAAAATAGTCCGCATGTCCTCACAGATGAATAAAGAGCAGTTTGAAAGTGGAAATGAAATTGGTCTGAACTCATAAATACCTGCATCACTGATGTGCGTCTGGCTAAGTGCTTACCTGTGCTGCTGCCTGTTTCTCCATATGGCTCATGCTGTCTGTGTCCCATTAAAATAATGACAAGACCATACATAAGTCATCCAAAACAAAAGGTGAGCTGTCAACAGTGTTAAAAATATATCCAGTCTTAGTGGAGTCCTTTGATACGACACTAGTCACTCTCTGGTAGTGGAGGAGCAGGCCATTAGTGACCTTGACCACTTTGGCCACTTCACTTTTCACTCTTTTCAGCTCCTTCTACAATCCAATGTTTCTATGGAAACACAGTCCCTCCCTCTGTGTGTCATCCAGCTCAACTCCCTCTTGTCTGCGCGCATGTGTCAATGTTGTGTATGTAATAAGACATTACACTTTCTCTGTTAGGTCAGACATAACTGTGTTTACTCAAAATACAATTAGAAAAACTGGGCATCTATGCAACTGTTTTAGTGTTTTTAACAAAACTTATTATATTACAAGATTAACAAAAGGACAAACATCATAGTATCTGAAAGTAAAATATGCATGACAAATTTATGCAATGGGATAGACATTTAGCCAGTCACTAAAAAGGAGGGCGTACCAACACCAGACCAGAGTAAAAATAAAGTCATGATGATTAGCTGGTACTTCCATCAGGAAATGTATGAGTCAAATGGAACACAGGAGTGGTGAATGTTTGTTGAATACAAAAATTAAAGCTTTTTAAAAAATACAATCAATTATCTGCTACATAACAAAATAAACACTTTTTCAAGGCATGCGTGACTATGACATTTTGAAATATGCTCCTGTTAAAACCCTCAATAGTAACCTAACACATACATAACAACAAACTAATAACTAGCAGCTTATCTACTTAAGTCCCTTTTACGCAGTAAAGTACTGCATTTGAAATATAAAGCAGAGGATCTGTCTATAAAGGTGCTTCTGAAATGGTGGTGTTGATTATTTCAAATCAAAAAAAAGATGCAAGACTGCATCAAGTGGTTAACAACAATAGCTGTCAACTAAGACTTTGAACAGACAGTCACTCTTGAATTGTGCTGCTTTAAATAACAGGACAATGTCATCCTTATGATTGTTGAACACACTGAAAGTAATGTCTGGAGCAGGTTTCTCTTGTTCGTTACCACAGCTGCCACAGATCACACAGGGTTCTACATTTAAAATGTGCTGATTCACTGTAGTGAACATAAAATACACTAAAACATTTAAAAAACACAAACAATAGTGTGCAGTCCGCTGTCCTGGAGGACACATTCTTTCAAGTGTTAGTTCAGTCCAGATGTGAGGACAGTTCACAGGTTTGACCCCTGTGTGAGTGTTTTGGACAGCGTCCCTGAATGAAGAGCTCACAGGGTTCATACTGCAGTCAGGTCCTGCACCTCCAGCAGCATGGCGTCCTGCTCCGTCCTCAGCTGGTCCCGGATCTGCAGCAGCCCCACCAGCTCTGAGCTCAAATCTGAGAACACACAGAGCAGTCTCTCATCTGAGTGCTTACCAACTTACATACAGTAAAGCTCAATTGCTTCATTAGCACAGCGCATTTCTTTCCTTTAGATTTTCTACCATGGGACCCAACATTTGAAATACAACATTGTCCTGGTACACATCTTACAAATGCTTTGCTAATATGTAACTACATTACTTCCTCTTTCTATTTATATATTTCAAGAGTTTTGCTGTGTAAGCAGACAGGAGCTTGTCCAGGTCAATACTGTACTGTATGATGTTGCATTTGTGTTTTGGATACTAATAGACTAAAGATGTTGTCATCTAGTGAAAGAAGAGATCAAAAAACTGTTTATGCCTAATGCATAAAATTATGTTAACACCAGTGTTGGGAATCTTACTTCAAAAATGTAATTAGTTATAGTTACAAGTTACTTCTCCCAAAAAGTAACTGAGTTACCATCTCAGTTACTTTTTGGGAGAAGTAACTCGTTACTAGGCAAAGTAACTATGCCGTTACTATGTAAAAAAAAATTAAACACAACAGATGTGAACCTTTAACATTTATTTCACTTTAACAGATTGTAATTATATTGCATTTGTTTAAAGTGATTCACATGTGACACCAGCCTGGACACTTCAGTCACATTTAAACATATGTCCATGTCAAATATGTGGCAGTAGTTTGTGTAAAGTTGGAGGAGGAGGCGCCGTGCGTCAGGGCGTCACGTTTATGATCAAAACTCAACTCGGACCCAATCAGCTGTCAATGCACGTGTGACAGGACACCATTTCCCATCATGCATTGAGCGTTTGTAGTCCATGCAGGCGCCGCAGTCGGTGTAGAGCTGCTGCGCTCGCCTCGCTCAGAAATTGCGGCCGTGTCTCAATTCGCCAAATGCTCTGTTCCATGTTCTGTTCGAAGTGCGGGTCGAAACACCGCCCGACTTAAATGCTCCGTTCGAGCGGCGCATTTAAGACACTTTGGTGAATTGAGACACGGCCTGCGTCGGCCTCGCTCTCACGAGATTATCTGCGCCCGCCTCGCTCATCTCAAACAAGCCTCTGACCCCGAGCCTCTTTCACCAAAGAAACACAACAGCTGCAGCTCCTGGTCTGAGAGACTCTGATGAAGAGCAGAGTGAACTGAAGTAATAGTAACGCGCCACATTTTACTGTCAGTAACGGTAACGGCGTTGGGACGCTGGGAAAAGTAATTAGTTAAATTACTCCGTTAGTGAAAAAAAAACAAACGTTACTAACGCCGTTATTGTTTAACGCCGTTATTCCCAACACTGGTTAACACTACTAGCAATACAAAAGCCTGAGTGTTTACCTTGTATGGTTTGTTTAAGAGAGGTAGAAACCTTGTTTAGCTCCTTAATACTGAAGTTTTGGAGGTCAGTACGCTCCAAATGCCTCCTCTCGATGACAGCATCTTGAACAGCAGAGGACTGAAAAACAAATGATCGACATTAGAAACACACACTACTAATGCACAATTTATGTGTAATGTGTTGAAATGTCATGTGACCCCTTAATTTTATTCAAAGTAAAAGAATAGGTCGCTTTCACTGTCTCCACCTCATGCTGAGTTCTTGCGTGATTTACAGACCGAATGTTACTGACAGCAGAACAAGTTGCCCATTCACTCATTGGTAAGGAGTGATTGCTAATGTAAAATGTCTGGGCTATCTGCTGTGACATATTGATGAAACCACTCTTATTGATAAACCTCTGGCTGTGGGTTATAAAGCCAATGTATATTACTAAATGTAGTGCTTCTCATCTTGTATGAAATGAGTTTGCAGTAGTTACGAGACAGTCGTCTTACCGATGTTTTGTGGTCCGTTCTCAGTCGGTCCCTCAGGTTGCGTAGTGTGTTCCTAAAACCTCGAGATGATTTGGGTTTCTCTGATTTGGCTGATTTTGATGACTTTGATGATTTTGACGACTTGTCTGACTTGGCTGTGAGCTGAGGGGGATTCTTTTGCAACTGAGCAGACTCCTGAACAACATTTAAAAATATTTATTTACATAATTATCAGAATTATTTAATTGCTGCTAGTCTTTAGGTACAACACAGCATTCTATTCCATTCCTGAATTCAAAATCCAATTATTGTTACAAACAAACTAAATAAACAACACCAGCTATAATAGAACAAAACAAACCACTAGGTTTAAATTTGGGTTCAAAAGGGAGTTGGACTCCTGACCCACTTCCCTTTGCTAGGAATTTACCTTAGTATTTGGTACTAGGTATTAGTGTCACTACTAGCATTTCAAACTCAATTTCAATACTAAGGAATCCACTTAACATTCAATACTGATTCCGATACCACGGTGATAATAAAAAACACTCCTTATTTAGACAATAGACAATCTGTGTAATCCCTCTGTTGTCCAGGTAGGTTCCATAGTGGTCCCTGGGCATACTACTCTATGTGGTCTTATACTTATGATAAAGCTCAAGAATGCTGAAAAGCTATGTAGGAAAGGTTCATTTCTGTACAGTGAATGTGACTTTTTAGTATCAACCTGATACCTGATATCTGACTTTCAATACTTTTGACAACCCTACTAGGTATTTACCTTGTTGTTTGTTGCATCCTTTTTATTACTGCCTTCCTCCTTCTCCTCCTCTTCCTCACTCTCGCTGTTGTTAATGAAGCAGAGCTGCAGGTTCATCTGGGTCTGAAGTCTGAACACACAAACTGACTGTTACATGCCAGTTTACATATAACATGGGCAGTACACATGTGTAAATAATGTACTTACCGAGAGGTGAGAGCCATTACATGACTGTTACAGGCATCATCTTCATAGTCCCAGTTCTCTGCTCTGGTCCCTCTGGCCTCCATCCAGCTATTATCTGGTGAACCACCAGTCTAAACGAATACCAGTTACACAGGTTATTACATATAAAATAAAGTCAAGAAACTATGCATGTGAACTACACATCCAAAAATATTGCTCTGCTTTCATGTGAACAAAATCATAAGATGGAGGAGATACACCATCACAGTCTAACTAGACATCTATGGGAAACACTGAAAAATAATGTAAATACTAAATATTGACAGTATATCCATGCAATTTTATGAGATAAGTATAGATTAAGCTCAGTATTAATTGTCCCCATAGTGAAATTTGACCTCTGCATGTGCCCCACTGCTGCTGGAGCAACCTGTAAGGGGCAGTTGGTGCCACAGTGACATGCCTGGGACCCATCTCCAAATCTTAAGCTAGGCTGGATCAGGACTATTTTAGTTGGAGAATTTTACTTAACCACATGCTATAATTGTAGGTTCATAACTAACTTTTTAATCAAGTTAAAAAGAAACTCATTTGGTTTAGTTTGTTTCTAGGAACTTACAGGACAAGCTGTAAGTCAAAAGAGAATGAATTTTATTTGAGGATGTTTGAATTGTTGTACTAAGTGCACTTATACTTGAGTAGATGTTTTGAAGTAACTTGTCCCACCTTTGCGTTCTTCTCTCTTCGCTCCTCCTCCTGCTTCTCCAGCTCGGCAATGCGTAAACTCAGGGCCTCCCAGTGCATGATGGGAAGTCCCTCGTTATCCTCGTTGTAGCCCTCCTGCCACAGCAAAGTGGCTCCCTCTGAGTCTTCCTCTTCATCTTCATCACTGGTTCGGTCAGTCTCAGCCTCATTATACTCCTTCTCATCCCTTTGCAATCTCTCCTTCTCCCCTTCCACCTCCATCTGAAAATTCAAATTAAAAGTAAACTAAAGGAGTCCTCACAAAATTAAACTTTTGACTACTTCTTTACATTTTTACAATTGAGTATGATTTTTTTTATTTACACTACCTTTAATTCAATATACCTATCCCATTAAGTACAATGTAACAACACAAAAACTTGTAGCCCAACCCCTCCTTACTACCTTGTAATTCCATGGCAACAAGTACTGCAAAAATAAAATGTGACCAAAAACTTTGGTCAGATATGTGTAAGCATACATAGAAAGTACAACAATGTAGTTTAAGGCAGTGATTCTTAAGGGCAGTTCAAAAGGTTAAGAACCTCTGGCCCAAGGCACTACTGGTGCAAGTTAGGTTACATTAGGCTACTATTTACGTACTGTCATGTCTGCACGGTATAACTAAGGCTCAACAATTAATTGTGCTATACCAAAATTTAAGTTATCTTAAGTGGCAATAACATAATGTACTTTACTGTGTACTATTGTGACATCAAAGCTTGTAAAATCAGCTGTGGGTGCTGGGGACAGTAATCCTGGTAATAATAACCCTGCTTTAAACCACTTTAGCTCATAACAACTTAACAGGACATTCAATTATATGGGTGAAGTATGTCTTTTAGTCTACTGTATTACAATTTTGTACCACTATATATGTAGGCCTGTAGCGTTTTACTATACAATCCATGCTGCACCATAACTATTAGGACAGTCTTTTTTGTAGATCTGAACAGCCAGGCGGGTAGTTAACTCGTAACAAACAGTTAATGGACTAAATGACTTATTCTACGTAAAACAAATGAATGTGATTAGTCTTTCTTAGTTGGTTGGATTGGTTAGGCTCTGCCACCATTTATTTTAAACTTTGAGATGCAAGTTCAGAAATAGAGGAAAATATAATTAAGCTTTGTAAAGTATGTTTACTCGCAGAAGACGATCCTCACCGTTTTTCTAAACTTAGCAGTACTGTGGTGCTTCTCGTCGGTGGCCTTGTTGGGAGTGTTGCCACATACCACCTTCTTCAGACTCTCCTGCTCTTGCTGTCCATCCGAGTTACTCTTTTCCTCTGTTGTCTTCAGAAAAACGCCCAAACAGCGTCCCGGAGCTCATGTGTGTGCGGCCAAACGAGGCTCGTAGTGTAGGAAAGCAATTCACCTTTGTGGCTGTTACAATGCAAGAATTTCAGTCACTTGAAAGTCGGACAAAAGACTCAAACTTGAGGAATTTCACGCACCCGAAACAATCGGTCAATACAAAAGTAGCACACTTACTTCCGGTTTACTAGGCACTTTCTTCCTCCTACTTTTTTATTCTGCAATTTCAATTTGCTATTTACTTGGTACGCCATCGTTGTCATTCCATATATGATATGATTTCTTTTTACATGCTGTAAGTAGAGTTTAAGCTGAATACGTTTATTTTGAAAAAGTAGTGCACTTCCGTTTAAAAGGCGTGAGCCAGGTTAACTTTACGGCTGCTCTGACAGTGAAGCGCGGATCTCTCAGCTCCATGGGCTCTGTGAGTGGAGGAGGTGAGGGGAACCGGGCATCCTGGAGCCAGAATCAGAATCAGAATCACTTTTATTGATCCCCGAGGGGAAATTCTCTTCGTTCACAGATCCCACGACCGCAGAATAGAAATTTAAAATAGAAATTTAAAAGAAGAAGAATAAATATAAAGTGTCACATACAGTGCAAAAACAGTAAAAATATAAAAGATATAAAAAATAAAATAAAATAGAGTCTATAAATAAATAAATAAATCTCAGCATCACAAAATCACACACTATTTACATCTATGTACAGATCGTAACAGGCAGCACACGGCTCGCGCATGCGCACTATTCTGGTAAATCACCAGCCGTGCTGCTGATTTAAGCCTAATTATGAAAACATTGGTTGGTAATAGCGACCTTTTGAATTGTAATTTTATGAAACATATGCTAACTATTTAACTATATCACTATTTAAAACATTTTATTTTTCATTTTGTCAAATACCACAAAGCCTTTTCAGTTCAAATAGTGTCCAGGTGATGGCAGTATATAATCCAAAAGCATGACATAGGAATAGGATTTTCTTGTTCTCTCTTGACTGCAGAATGTAAATGTACATGCTTCAATAAAAAATATTATATATTACTTGGTAGGCCTACATTAGCCTACAGTAATGATAAGGCCCATCCTTTTCGTTTCAACCTCCATTATGATAAAAGTTAGGCCCAATTGAGACAGAACATGTTGACCCTGGACCAGTGTTGGGAATAACGGCGTTAAACAATAACGGCGTTACTAACGTGTTGTTTTTTCACTAACAGAGTAATTTAACCAATTACTTTTCCCAGCGTCCCAACGCCGTTACCGTTACTGACCGTAAAATGTGGCGCGTTACTCTTACTTCATTTCACTCTGCTCTTCATCAGAGAAGTCTCTCATAGAAGGAGAAGCAGTCGGGCAGTACTTCGACCCGCACTTCGAACAGTTCATGGAACGGTGCATTTGGCGAAGTGGGACACGGTCGCAAGTTTTGAGCAAGGAGAGCGCCGCAGCTCCACCTACTGCGGCCGCCTGCATGGACTACAAACGCTTAATGCATGATGGGAAATGGTGTCCTGTCACACGTGCATTTACAGCTGATTGGGTCCAAGTTGAGTTTTGATCAGAAACGTGACGCCCTGACGCACGGCGCCTCCTCCTCCAACTTTACACAAACTACTGCGACATATTTGATATGGACGTATGTTTAAATGTGACTGAAAGTGTTCAGGCTGTTGTCAGATATGGATCACTTGTAAACAAATACAATATAATTACAATCTGTTAAAGTGAAATAAATGTTAAAGGTTCACATCTGTTGTGTTTTTATTGTTTTAACAAAGTAAGTAACGGTATAGTTACTTTGCCTAGTAACTAGTTACTTCTCCCAAAAAGTAACTGAGATGGTAACTCAGTTACTTTTTGGGAGAAGTAACTTGTAACTATAACTAATTACATTTTTGAAGTAAGATTCCCAACACTGCCCTGGACTAACCCTTTAAGTCCAGCTCAATGTTTATGTTTAGGCCCTATGTATGCTTTTTCCGGGGAAGGCATTTACTGACTAATGATCTCACCGAGATACATTGTTTAAATTAAGCTACTGATCTGTAACAACTTACAATTGTAAATGAAAATTAATGTTGATTTTATTTAGATGATGCTGTTGCATGTGCACTAGTAAGAGTAAAGAATATAATATAATAAAATAAAAGACTTTCGTTGGACAGAAGCAGCAGTGTCTTTATTCTGCTATAGCTTAACCAAGTCAGCATTCATGATACACGGAGACGTAGTGGGAACACTTACAGTACTAGTGATTGGAACAAACAACAGTGAGGCAGAGGACTGACACACAGTCAAATCAACTGAAAGCACAATAAAAAGGTTTATGGCACTCATTTCAGTTTATACGTAGGATAATATTGCTTTGAAACACAACCTCTATCCATCATTATAGTTATATTCCCATTGCATTTAAATATCAAATATATTCCTTAACTTATGCATTTATGTTATTGCTAACATCAAACATAAAACATTACAGATATATTAGTTACTCTGGTAAATAGCTTTGTTGAAAAGTACAAACTTTACATAAAATAACAGTCCGGGTTTGGCAGGACACAAGGGCATGCAAAGGGATTTGTTTAGGAGAAGGCCAAGGGGAGGGGTAGGGGCTTAAGCGTGGTCTCCCATTCGATGGGAAGAGCTGTCACTCACTCTGCCAATCATACATGCATTCATCATTATTGGTATGTTCATTGTCAGGTACAATCGTTTTTGTTTTTTAAGCTTGACTATACTATTCCAGTCCATAAATAGCTTTACATGCCAACACAGTGCACTTCATTGGGACAATCATCCACCAATCACAGCGCAGGAACAACTTTCTCCCAATGTTTACATGAAAATGGCAACAAACTGGACTGATAGTGCAGTGCCTATAATAGAACACACATACATTTATTAAAGGGAGGAGACACAGGTACCATGTAACACACAGAGACACACACAAGCAGAGCCAGGCCACACACATAATATCACTTATACACTTGATGAAGACTTAGGCCACATTTGATTGTTCTAAATCTCAAATCAATTTGGTTTCTTAGACATATCTCAGAGATAATTACAGAATGTATTTAAGAGGCTAAAGAGATTACTAAAACACAAATATACAGTTCATTTGTCAGCCTTATACAGTTTTTGGTTGAATAATCAGAGTCCCCATGCTTTAGTTCACATTCTCATAAATGCCAGAAAATGTTCCCACCCTTTGCTCTATCTGCATTTTCCTTATCAAGGTGAGCACACCTACAGAACACAGAAACAGTAACCCAGATTTTACTTTATAATAGCTAACAGTATAGTTTAAAGTTTGTAGTTGAGTTATGCAACAGTGCATTTCTTTGGCTGTCATCTTTAATCAAATCATACGCCCTCCAGCTCTCCTCCCTCTCACTGCCCCTTGTCTAGCTTTTCCGCATCCAACCCTCCGCCCATCTATCCATCCAGTGTTCCTGTTAGCTGGCAGGCCAGAGGCTGAGCCAGCGCTCTGTCACATTATCCTGTGGCTCAGTGAATTACTCTGCCTCCATTAGACTAACGAGAAAGCACAAGGAAGGAGCAGGGAGGGGGCAAGTGGGGGAGGGGAGCAAGAATAGAGGACAGGGAACAAGAGAGGGCACAAGATGACAAGGGAGGGAAAAGTTGGATATGATGAAGAGGGACCGGAGTGAGGAAAAGGAGGAGGGTAGGAGTGAAGGATGAAACGGAGCACAGAGAAGGGGCGAGGAGGAGACTGAGAGGACAGCTGCAAGATTAAAGAGGATGAAGATGGAGAGGCGGGACACAGGGTCGACCAGAGACTGACAGACGCATGACATAAGGGCAGACGCAAGACACAAGGAGGAACCAACAACAACAAGAAAAGATACATCCACTGCAGCCCAACAGTATGGAGAACAAAATGAGGAGTTTACTATATAGCACTTAGACAGCCAGTTGGACTGTATGCTATCATGATATATAATATCAAATAAAATTACAACTTTCAGATTAAGAACAATAAATGCTGCAAAGCAGCGATGGCTGGCTTTCTCCCTCGGTTGCCCAATGCTGATGCCCATAACCTGTCTTCCACTATAGCTTATATGAGGCTCCTTACTAAGTATTTGAAGTGGCCGACAATGGGATATTGCATGTGTAAGATAAAGCATTCTTACTTCTGGAAGCACTGCCAGAAGAACACGGTACAGACAGGACAGGAAGTTTGTATCTGCTCGTGACATGCTGGATGTGTAGTGTCCGTAACAATAATCTACATTTCACATAGCTTCACTCATAATATGTTTGGCATGAATTATACAGACCATAGCAGCAGAGGCTGACACAAATGACACATATGTTTGAGTCCAAATAATTCCCTGATGTGGAGTTAGTAGAAACACTGACAGAAACAAGTGAAGCCAGCACTGGTGCACCGTCATGGACCTTTGAGATTTGATTCAAGCCACACCCACAGACTCCCACACATACACACACACCCACACACACGAGGTAATGACACAGCTTTAACATTTCTCTACATTGATGACCCACCATAACCCCTCATTTCTATAGAGTCACAAACAAAAACAAACTTAAATACAAATAAATATATAAATAAATAGAAAATTCACAGTGCCTGTGACTCTGTTTACTGAACCCAAAAAGCTTTTGAATGAAGTTAGACTTCTCTGAGGGACTACGGAGGAAAATGGCCATAGCTCTTCTCTGTGCCCTCCTCTCCTGCACTCTTTCTCTTGGGGCACTCAGAGGTCAGTGCAGCGCTCCTGTTTGCTGTAGTGGTCAAACTGGCTCTTCCAGTGCATCATGTAGGAGGACCAGCGGTGGAATTCCACCTTCCACTGACGCTCAGCTTCGTCAATGTTGTCTGTAACAAACAAGAGCACAAAATGGCTGCTTACAGTGTGAGCAGTACATGATTTGAACATGATTTTTATGCGACCCAAAACACAATCCAATTTGTCATAATTATAACAGACTAATGTTTTGTCTACTTTATGCTGTAGACTGCAGATGGGGGCTTTACCTGTGATGTTGAGGAGCCGAGGTAGAAAGCGGTTCCAAAAGGCACACATTTGGTTCCTCAGCCCCCGGTGAATCTTCAGCTGCTCAGTGTTAAGTCCCACGTGTTTCTGCTCCGTCAGTGTGAACACAGGCCAGCGCTTCCTGCTCTCCATCAACCCATCATGGTTTATATTAGGATTCCTATGGACAAGACACATTAAACTGTCATATAGCCACTGTAATGGTCACATGATCACATTTTTTATAGCGCTTTTCTACCTTTCAAGGCACTCAAAGCGCTTTACAACAAGGAACCAGTCACCCATTCACACACACATTCATACACCAGTGTATGCAGACATTGGGGGCGAGGTGGGTTAAGTGTCTTGCCCAAGGACACAACGACAGCATTCATCTGTGAGGGTTGGAATTGCACCGCTAACCTTCAAGTCAGTGGATCTAACCACTCAACCAATGATGTTTTATGTAGAGAGCGGGATTTGAACCGCCAACCTTCGGATCAGTGGACAAACACCCAACCAACTGAGCTACTGTCGTTATTATATATTATAATCTGCAATATATTGGTGCACAAAAGCCTGTTGCTCTCACCCAGTCCGTGCAAAGTTGGCCCAGTATCGCATCATGCGACGGCTGAGTTTCTCCTCCTCCAGGGTGTAGTTGAGTCTCCTCTCCAGAGGCAGCCCAAACACAAACTCGATCTCATAACCATGGATGACACCCATCCACTCAGGCCAGGCCAGGTTGGACGCTCTGTGATCGAACAGGTAGAGGTAGACCCCCCCTACACAGATATTGTACAATAATATTTAATAAGTTGGAAATAATAATTAGTTGTCTTTGTGTATACTATATACACAGACTACTTATTTCTTTGCGTACCAATTAGTTCTAATGTATTATTATTAGCTCAGTCACACAGGAGGAGCTCAGAGTATAGCCGCCTCTCCTCCACGTCGAGAGGAGCCAGCTGAGGTGGCTCGGGCATCTGTTCCGGATGCCTCCTGGGCGCCTCCCTGGAGAGGTGTTCTGGGCATATCCCACCGGGAGCAGGCTCCAGGGAAGACCCAGGACACAATGGAGGGACTATGTCTCTCGGCTGACCTGGGAACGCCTTGTTGTCCCACTGGATGAGCTGGTGGAGGAAGCGTCTGGGGTGAGAGAAGTCTGGGAGCCCCTGCTTCAACTGCTGCCCCCACGACCCGGCCCCAGATAAGCGGAAGAAAATGGATGGACGGATGGGATATTATTGACCGTTCGCCGGGCTAAGTAACTAGTTACATCTGTGATGTAACAATCCCACTCACAAAAAGAATGCATGTTTTTAATAATTTAATTTTAACTAAATTTAATTAAATTAAATGTAACATAGATTGGTTTAATGCCATACAGTGGAACATTCCAGGCAAATCAAAAACAGTCCCATGGAGAAAACCAGCTGGTGGAACCCACACCAGACTTCTGATTAAATGTTAAATGCATCTTTATCATTGCAGTGTGTGCAGTGTGTCACCTGCTCCGCTGT
Organism: Periophthalmus modestus; assembly: GCA_019594935.1. Lineage (NCBI taxonomy): Eukaryota > Metazoa > Chordata > Actinopteri > Gobiiformes > Gobiidae > Periophthalmus > Periophthalmus modestus. Next base: position 14,237,340 of record JAIEZT010000107.1, read on the forward strand.
TCACCACGCCACTGTTGCCTCCTCCCGTGTTAGATTTGAGAGCGTTGTGCTGGGCATAAGAGCGAGCAAAGTAGGCCAGTGGACAGATGACGTTATGATCTCCAACAATATCATCCAATGCATCACGGTTCTTTTCTCCACTGTTCTCATCCATCCAGTCTGTGTACTGCAGCACCACGGCCTCCACCCCAATGTCGTTAGCATGAGGCACACTGAGTTTAACACCTGGCCACCAACAATATACAAGGTTTTGTTTTATTAAGTATTTGTCATAAAAACAATGCACATTTCAATAAGATTTACCTTCGAGAAACTCCTCTCTGGAAATAAGGCTCTCGGTGTCCTTGTTGAATCCTGGAGCACCATAGAGCAGGAAGTAGGAGCCCTCGTCTTGGTTGACTCCAAGCATAATTTGAGTGTCTTTGAAGTTTCCTGAGTTGAGCATGGCCTCTGGAGTGTCCGGTAGAAACTCACCATCCACAACAGGAACAAAAGAGAAGCGGAAAAGGGCAGGCCATGGCAGGACCTGAGGAAATAAATTTAGATATCAAAATCACATATCAGACAATTACCATATATCTGGTAGTGTCATGTTGCTAATAGATGTACTGTATATTAGCAATTTCTTTAGCAATTAGCAGTCTTGGATATAATCTAGGTGATCTTGGCGTGAGGGTTTAAAGTGGCTGTACCAGATTTTTTCCCTGTACATAGTTTGGAAAAATGTGTCTTGCACCTCGTGAGGTCAAAATGAGACTTATGTCTGATGACTCTGCAGTGGTGGGATGCATCAGTGGTGGTGACGAGAGGGAGTACAGGACTGTTGTGGACAACTTTGTCATGTGGAGTGAGAAGAACCACCTTCAACTCAACGTGACCAAGACAAAAGAACTGGTGGTGGACCTGAGGAGGACCAAAGCTGCTGTGACTCCCATCTCCATCCATGGGGTCAGTGTGGATGTGGTGGAGGAGTACAAGTACTTGGGAACATACTTGGACAATAAACTGGACTGGAGCAGAAACGTGGATGCAGTCTACAAGAAGGGCCAGAGCCGCCTCTATTTCCTGAGGAGGCTGAGGTCCTTTGACATCTGCAGGACGATGCTCAGGATGTTCTACGAGTCTATGGTGGCCAGTGCCATCATGTACGCTGTGGTCTGCTGGGGCAGCAGTCTGCACGTGAGGGACACTAATAGACTCAGCAAGATCATCAGGAAGGCTGGCCATGTTGTGGGGGAGGAGCTGGACTCTCTGTCTGTTGTGTCGGACAGGGGGATGTTGGCCAAAATAATGACTATTCTGGACTCTCCCCTCCACCCCCTCCACAAGGTGCTGGCCAATCAGAAGAGCTCGTTCAGCCACAGACTGTTACTGCCACGCTGCTCCACTGAGAGACACAGGAAATCTTTCCAGCTTGTCGCCATCAAACTGTTGAACTCCGTGCTGTAACCAATCACTTACAGTACTTACAATACTCATCATTATTCCTTTTTGTACATTGATGTAAATAGCTTGATGTGAGATCTATTTATTTATTTATAGACTCTATTTTATTTTATTTTATATTTATATTTTTACTGTCTTTTATTCTTATTCTTTTTCTATTTCTATTCTGTGGTCGCGCATCTTTAACTAAGAGAATTTCCCCTCGGGGATCAATAAAAGTGATTCTGATTCTGATTCTCTGATGGTTTGCATCAAATTATAATGCATTTTTATTGTCCGAGAAGCATGATAGTTACCGTAATGGAAAAACTCACCTCAAGCCTCCAAAACTTGTGAAAAACGTTTATAAACTCATTATGACAAATTAGCATGCTTAGAATACATAAGTTAAGTGCGGAATAACTTTGGACAAAGGCGAAGCATTTAAAATAAACAACCTGTTTTTCACATTTTTAAGAAGTTACAGGAGCCGCAACAATAATACACATAAAAAGGGCTTAACAGAGCATCATATGGGACTTTGAACTATAAACTCACATCCAAACCGTATACATAGGAGAAAAGAGTGGTCTACCTGCCACTCTTGGTCGATCAGTTCTTGTGCAGTTTTGCTGCGAAGACAGTCAACCATCTCTGTGTCATTGCCCCCATTGCAGCCCACCAGTTTGCCTAGCAATGTGGCTCGTCTCCTGGCCTCCGCAGGGGTTACAGATGCCCAGGGGGAGTTAGGAACCCCACTCTGCAGGATGGCCCGGGTGAAAGTGGACCGGCTTTCAGGAGACAAGAGGTGGAATCCAACTGATGCTCCACCAGCGCTCTCACCAAATATGGTCACCTGTTGGCAAGAAAAGAGTTGATGTACAAAACATTCACTAGTATTAGTCACTGTTCTCCAGATGCAATGCAACAAACCTGTTTAGGGTTTCCACCAAAAAAGTGTATGTTGTCCTGTACCCACTGGAGGGCCAATCTCTGATCCAACAGGCCTACATTTCCAGGAGCCTCAGAAGAACCGTGTAGAGCAAGGAACCCAAAGGCACCCACCCGGTAGTTCATGGACACCACAATCACTGTCTCGCTGTGGGCTAGGTAACGGCCATCATACACATCCAGTGAAGAGGACCCACTGTAGAAGCCTGAGAAGTGACACGTCACATAGTATAATTTACATTTGTGGAAGGAATAATTATATTAAGTTGAATGATACTATATAATTCATAAACAATATTTGCAAGAGTGTGATGGCTCAGGTTCTGGACTTGGTAATGCTTTGTGGCCAGACAGATTGATAAGACATTGTAATTAAAGGTGCACTATGGAACTTTTCCGGTGGAGGGCTTGCGATGTGCTTGTCTCCATGCAGATCTTATTGCTTTGCCTGGCATGTTCAAAGTCTAGCATTAAAATAATCTAGCTTGCATTTATTACAATGTTTTTATTGTTCAAAAGTACCTTGAAAAACATGCATTCTTATATGAATGGTCTTGACTTTTAAAAGACCTAGCCACTTGTTTTTCTCTTTTAAAAAGTTATACAGTGCACCTTTAAACAGAGTGGTCACTTACCTCCACCATAGATCCACACCATCACGGTCAGATTGTGAGGCCGCGGTGAGGAGGGCACCCACACATTCAGGTACAGACAGTCCTCACTCATCTCTCTGTTGGGATTCCACATCTCGCTGCCCTGAAAGCCGGGGAACGTCGTATCCACGTACTGGTAGCACGCATTGGGGTAGGCCACCGCTTCATACACCTCTGTCCATGGACGTATGGGCTCGGAGGGACGGAACCGCCTCTTCCCCAGGGGTGGCTCAGCAAAGGGGATACCCAGGAAGGCTGTGACATAGCTCCGGTCCGGCACTGGCATCCGGACCCCGCGCACCTTCCCATTACGAGTCTGCACCACCAGGTCGGGTTCACTCTGAGCGGAGACAGTGGGCAGAAGTATAAAGACGAAGAGGAGGAGGAGGGGAGGCAGGAGGAGCAGAGCAGACGTCTTCATGGTGATCAAATGTGGGCAGGACTCGCAAGAAGGGACCGAGTGAGGACTGCTTCCCTTAGACCTGCAAAGAGCCAGAAAATAAAGAGGATCCATGTGGAGACAGAGCACACTCACCTAGACAGATTCATTACATGGAAAATGAGACAGGACTAAGGTGTCATCACTCGCAGACTGACATATTAAATATCGATATCAGTGTCTGCTGGGTGTCTGCTGTGCTGACATTTAGAAAGGACAGCACTTGGGCTTAACACTCAATGGGAGACAATTTCTTTTACTCAGAAATACAGTAAAAACAAAAAATGTTTTTCTTTAATAATTAAGAGTTTTATTTGCTGGGGAGGCAATCAATAATTTATTTATTTATTTATTTATTAGTTTATTTGAATAGGGACAATGCACATTAATCAACATTTCTGTAAATGCGCCAGTATTAGCTATACAGCTAGTTTCCAACTGCGATCCCTATGGCAAGATGTAAAATGCCACCACACATAAAATACAACAGTATTTTATACTAAGTAGTTACTGTAATAACAGTAATGAATCATTTTAATACTTTAATTCAGACATAGCGGGTGAATAATATTGGAGAAAAATATTAAAATAAATATCTAAATACTTTTATTTTCTAAGTATTGCAAATGTTATATGATTTGCTGACTATGGGCAGAACAAATAGAATTTTCATCTTCAGTTAAAATGCAAATTTAAACTGTCTCTCCCAAAATCCCAGATAAACACAGTCCATCCTTTCTCCTTTCTGCAGTTGTGCATTTAAATCCTTATATTTTTAATAATAAACAAATAATAAATACATTTGCTATGGCCTACAACCCGACATTTCAGAACATGATGTAGAAGTCTAAACTACAGTGTTGGCAGGTTTTGAACCCACTTCAGAATGTTGTCTGCAGTGGCCATTATATTAACTTAACTGCACGGTTTGACATTTGTGTATTGCTCCAAAAAGCTCATGCTAGTTGTGGGGAATTAAAAGATCAAACCTGCAATCTCTGGGTTGATATACACGCACTGAACTAGTGCACCTAAGATATCTCACAATATATATTACAATCAATTATAAATACAAATAAACACCCTAATATCTCAAACTTGTGTGTATTATTGAATTGTGTTGTAATTTTAAAAGTCCTATGTCAGATGTGAACTTGCGGCACAGTAGTGAGTCAATAAATGTGGGTGGCCAGGCAGAGCACTATTAAATATTAAAGACAGACCAAGACCAAGCAGACTCCTGTAGCTGCACAACACAGATAATGATGTCAGGGCTACACTCCTTTCACTGTAACATGCCTTCACTATTAGAGTGGTTGAAACACAAGAGCCCTGCAGGACAATGCTGTTTTTTCACATGTTTGAGCCAAAACAAAAGGTAAAGTAACAAAGAAAAATATGCTTTCATTGTAAAAACATAAAATGCAATGGACATACGATGAATGTATTACTGTTAAGAAATGCTATGATGTTAAGTCAACTTGGAACACAACATTATCACTTTATATCTGATGAAATGGCTATTTAATTTGTATTTAATGTATAAAAAAACAAAAGTATCGGTACAAGCTTTAATAAAGTATGACATTCTTGATGAACAATTAGTTAGGTACAAGCTTTAATAAAGTATGACATTCTTGATGAACAATTAGTTAGTTAGTTATTAAACGTAAGCTTCTATGGCGTATTCACTGCTAAAACATAACATACTTAGATTATCATGTTACCTTTTATTAAAAATGTTATATTATAAAACAATACATTAACATGTTTAATTAGTTTCAGTTTTGTTTTTGATGCTCTGATTCCCTCCTCCCTCTGCTCTCCATCACTCCGTCACTGGATAGGATCGTACAACTAACCGCAAGGGTTCGAATTATTCAGAGTTCGAAACTTGTTATAGATATAATAAGTTCTTATTACAGATGCATAAAGGGATCACTAGATTACTGAAACATGCACAGATGACAAGTATTGTAATCGTGCAGTTCCTTTAATTAACTGGGCAATCCACAAACTGTCTTTTTCTACAATGGTAGCGCTTGTTGGAGAACCTATTTGTTGGAGAGTGTGAGGACAAGGGAAAGGTGACATCGCCAAAATAGATCTCAAACTGAGGGGGACCGTGTTCAGAAATAGTATCTATACAAACACTCACACAGCTGAGGCATATCCCTTACCCCGCGCAAACTAATCCTGTCGCTATGACAACCATACATTACAAAACATAAACAGGGCCTCCTTTACAACCACCTGACAGGAGCGGGATGACTATATCCAGCTACAACTTTTACTTCTACCTCCCTTGAGATGTAGCATGAGTTTAACAATTGTATTTATTTCAGATTTGTGCTGTTGGCAAGATTATCACACTTTAGATAAAAATGAAAATATCATACTCTGCAATGGCTGATAGAGCCCCTGCTTGATTTTTCATGTTGTATTACCATGTTCCAATGCAGTGGCACACTGATGGATAAAGTGATTTGAAAAAAACTCAGCATTTTGCACACCTACAACCTAATTGTTATTCTAGTCTTGTCTCCAGTGTGCTTTACGGATAGCACTGAAACAATGTTGTACCCTGAATCCAAATTATTCATTTTATATTGACCAACAACCAGCAGTAATTATGATGGGCATCTGCCATCTATTTTACTGTAATTGTCTCCACTCACCCACTCCTTCTGTACCTGCCTGTGCATTTGAGGTTCGTGGAAAAATTGTGGGCCAGTGAGTAGATAAGCAGCAGGTGCATCCCAGTAAGGCCCCCATCAAAACTACATCAGTGCAGTGTATAAGGGGTACACGGAGAACACATGTCAGAGGGGAAGGAGAGCATGGAAAAGGAGGCGTGTGAGGAAGTCCGTCCACTGACACTCAGGGGGTGGGGAGAAAGTGTGTCACTTCTCAAATTAGACTGAAGAATTTGTGTATGAAGTTCACAGCAGGATTGGTTTCTGTGGGGGAGGGGCTGTGCTCTCCAGGACAGACCCGCTGATCACTTCACATTACTGTACACAGTTATACAGGCCCAAAAATGTTATCCTCATTTTCACAAATATGGGTTTTTATGGTCAAATATACCATAGTAAGGTAATATGGTGGCATGCTGTAGTAGACGGGGGCTGCTCACATATACTAGTGCATACATATGTGCAGCACCTGAGGTTGTATTGATCCACTGCATAAATGAAATTGGGTGATATGAGTACAAGCAAATATACTGTCATGTCTGCCTTGACTACAATGTATTATGCATGTAGGCTTATGTACGTCAATGTTTAAATTCAAAGGGCAATTATAATCTAGTGTTTAAACACTATAACCTGAAGCATCAACAGATTTCATCAACAATATAGGCACTGCTGCACAATAAAATGACAGTATGCTTGACGCATAGGTTAATGCGAGATGTAATAAAAAAAAGATTTACAGTAGCGAGGGCAAAGACATATGTCTGTGCTGTGTTCTGTAGTGGCTCCATTAGGTCTGTGTGTGGACTTTAATGTCCTCCTCAGAATCAGCGACGCTGGCTCAGACTCCTCTGTCATGATGTCTTGTAAATTACTGTGCATTAAGAGCAAGCAACTATTGTGTGTACCAAAAGGAACCTGTGCTGCACATTCGATTACCTGACAAATGGTAAAATAACTCAAAGCTATTGAATCATTTAGACATCCACTAGGACAGATTGTAATAACGAACTGACTGTTGCATATAAGCGAATACAGGGCTAAGTTATCCCATCTATAGACTGACAATCTAACTTATATTTCAAATACAAACTCCAAATATGCCATCAACAGCCAGTGCACAGAAGAGCAAACAAATGGTCCACAAGAAGTAAGGAATGATTGCGAAACTGTAGAATTAAAATAACAAATTAAAATATTTACAGAACGGAACAGAAAATGACAAAGCTTTATAATGATGTATGATGATTTAATTCAGATCAAAACCTTGAGGAAATGACATAGACAGTTCAGCTACACTTGGCTCTATCACCCAATCTGCAGTTAGGAGAAGTCTTCACATTTGTGTCTTTTTAAAATTGAAAGTAAGTTTGGCACAACCACCCTCTGAATATCACTTATAACCAATAATTAATATTGCTATGCTGCATTAGGTCTTGGCACAAATTCTGCTGAAAAAGTGAAAAGCTCCACTGCTACCTGCCAAAATTGCATTTAGTTTATAGCTCGCTGAAGCAATAAATCCATTGCTTGCCATGGAGGGTGGAGCAGAGATTCAGTGCGCTCACTCTTTCAAACAGACACTCAAATCGAAACAGCCACTTTGTCCACATGCATTTACAGTTGGCAGCCTACACACTGCAGCCAGGACACTGTAGCACTGAATGCAAAGAGTACAACGCAATCAGGAAGGTTGTCACGCAGATCAGCAAAAAGTGTAATTCTACAAGACAGATCCAACATTCACTTGCAATCAGCAGAATTTAATTCAATATTAATATATGGGACCAAGTAACACAAGGAGATGACTGAGAGTGAGTTATTGTAATGTGTGTAAGAACAGAGCATTATTTTAATAAATAATCAATGAAACGTGCATATTTTTGCTTGCTTCAATGGAAAGAAACAAAAAAAGTAAAAATAATAGGATTTCTTTAAGAACATCATGGGTGGATAGAAGCAGTCTCTTATGACACTTTATAAATGCCTATATTAGCCAGTTAAAACCGGTGAAATAAACAAAAACAAATAAATCATCTGAAATTTAAATAAGGCGAGACTATACTATTTACGGGATGTCATGTAGCCTACAATTCTTTATACACGTGCCAGCCCAAGAGATGACTACTGCAGAGGCTGTTATTACAATGATATGATCGCTCTCAAAATGTTCAGACGTGACATGCAGTGAAATGAGCATAAGTCCTACTAATAGAGTAATTGGGTAAACGGGAAAAAAGCGCAGTAACCATGGCTACCGCTGATGTCGCACAGATTTAAGGACAAGCAGTCCATCAGAGTCATGACAGTGAGATGAGACACGCAGCAGACAGAGGTGGGAGACGCAAGACGCACACACATGAAATGTCAAACGTGCAGTTTGAACAGCTACGAAGTCATGTGAAATACATCAAAAAGAATGCATGGTATACCTGGCTGCTGCTCACGAAGCCTTCCAGAGCCTACTTGCTCGCACTTGCTCGTATTTTCTGGCCTGGCTCTTGACCACGCAAACCACGAGCCGCGGGCCGTGGACAACAGCACGTTTCCGATGGAGATGTGTCTCCAATCAGCTGTTCCAGATGAAATGTCGGTGATGCCTCCTCCCAGCAGCGCACCGACTAAATATTCACAAAGCCGGAGCCCAAAGGAGTGACAGGAGGAGGAGACTGCTTCTAATAAATACTGCTAGTAAACATTGCGGAGAATTCTCTCGCGAGAACTCCATTACAGAGCTGTCAACACTGTACGCGAGGACGTCCAATGGAAGGGACAGCCTATGTGAACTAGGAAAATATTAATGCAGAAAAAATGACATGTGTAACTAATTAAGTTAGGGAAAAGAAAGAGGAAATTCAGGTAAAAAAGAAAACATCACAGTGGTTTCTAATCTTTAAATAATTTACATTAGCTTTGCTATCGCCTGTCTGTGAGATATACAGCATTTGAATTAGGCTAGACTGAAAATCATATCAAGTTAACTTAGTTAAACACAAAAGCAATTTGTAGTAATATATTTTCCAATCAAAGCACTTTCAGATTTTGTCTTCGGATGGCTTGGATTTATATTGCTCCTCCTAACAATGACTTGTTGTTTGTTTGTTTTTAAGTGATTATTCAATCTCTCTTAAAATTATATACCAACAATGAAAAAACGATGGACCTGGTTGGAATATGTTCTAAAAAAAACCCTGCCTTTTTCTGGACTACTGAAGGAAAGTGAAAGAGGGGATGCCCAAAGAACAGCTGGAAGTGGACACTGTCAGTGGAAGCAGAAATGAAAGAATAAAACATAGTGCTTCATCCATAACAAGGCAAAAGACAGACAGAGATGGAGAGACTTCATTGCTGTAAGTAATGATTCACTCTCTTCTTACACTTGTCGAGGTCATTCTGCCCCAACAGCCTCCTTAACCATCATCACTCACACAAACACCACACACACGCACATACACACACACGCACACACACACACGCATACACACACAGGTAAGTTGGAAAAGTGTCTTGCTCAGAGACACAACAGCACTGGTCAGAGCTAGGATCCAACTACCAACTAGTCCACAGGTAGGCTACATCTCTGTTTCAATAGCTATATTAAACAAAACTGTCACACAAACACAGTGGAATCTATTCCTATGTCCACATCACCAGCAACAAAAATAACTGAAATGAGTCTGGTTGTCCTTGAACCGCACATGCATATAACCATGTCTCTGCCACTCCAGTCTGGAAACTGACAACTGCTAAGCTTTTATTGCCACTGCAGACAACAGCTGCTCTGCTAATACAAGATATGCTCTGAGATGTTATATTTGTATATGTATGTGGAGGAGCTGGCTACTCATTGCAACTGCAAACATTTTTGCAGTTACAAGCCAATGGAGTCTGTTGTGACAATCAATTCTAAAATTTGGCTGCCCATATCCCACAACATGATTATATAAAAACTGCCATAGTAAACCACTTTTTACTATATTTTAATAATTGGTGCAGATGTTCAGCTGGTAATCTCTGAACTAAAGAATGTGATCAAAATATGTATTTATGAATTCGATTTTCATAATGCTTAAAGTGCTCTGCTCTTCATGCAAGATCATAATGGGCTCAGTCTAAACTGTACCGTATATAGGCACTATGCAGTGTTAGCAAAAATTAAAGGAAAATATGATCTGCAGATGCCAGAAGAGAGGAGGGTCTGGTGGGCTTGGGAGCTAGAGCAGCTGTTCCATTAAATAAACATTAGTGTTTAACCAAGAAATACCAATAAGGCTTCAGAATATGACACAAATAATAATTTTTATAACTAGAAAATAAATATATTGAGATTTTGTCAATAACTTAATTCAGACTAAATCCGAGATCAGAATATTACAAAGATTATTTACTAAGAAGATTTCCTTACATGAAAATCAAAGATCATATTGGGATACATTACGTTTCTTCATATATATCTGCTACTCTTCCTGATTGTAATTTGGAGACAAATTATGCAGCTCTACAGTTAACTCATCTATTGCTTTTACAGAGACGTAGCAGGAGAACAAGGGGAAAGAGGAGGGCAGATTAACGGAGGTGGAGACTTGCAGTAGAGGGAGCTTTAATCAGTGTAAGTGCCTTGAATCTGACCTGTCCCACCTCTCCTCCATCCTTTGGGTCCATTAAAGCACACACACACCCACACACACAGTTCCACATTTTTTTCAGATTCTGTCTTACATCATTACAACCTACAGTTTGTCCTCTAAAGAATGACTTAAACGTGATAAAATGAATGCTCAAAACCTGCTTTGAACCAATAGTTGAAATGCCAAGATATATCTATGTGGCTGAATGTGGGATTGCTGCTGTCAAGTGTAGCAAATTCAATTTGTTTAAGCATATTAACTTATTATGAATACATACAGTATACATTTTATATAAAGAAAGAATTACAAAATATACAACCACATTGATTCTGTACAATCCAAAGAGCCCAGCTTGGTTGCTCTCCACTCCAGATTCTGTCTCAGCATAATGGCAAACAGCTCTTAGTAAATAGCAGCACCACTGACGGTATATTACAAAATCAATATGGTGTGGCCTAAAAGTGCAGACACTGTTCACTGTGATCTGCACTGCTGCTTGCCATAAATCCCATCTGCTAAATGGCCTATCTGCTCTTTTGTAGGGTAAGTGTAGAGTGAAAAATTCATAGAATTTTGGGTTCAGAATTTTGGTCAGTAGATATCTCTCTTTATTTTTGCAATCTGTGCTATCAAAACATAAACATAACAGCTGAAACTAGAGACAATAGATGTTCACAGTTTCAGTGTAGTTAGCCCCTCCCTGCAGATAGATATAAGGCAGTGGTCACCAGCAATCTGACCAGACAATGATTTGTCCAGTTGACAGATTTTAACTTCGTCTTTTGCTATCAAAACATAATAATAATAATCCCTTACACATGTAATGTGCTTTACAGGCTTGTTAAAGCCTCTCAAAACACTACACTATAGTCATTATTCACTTCCATACTGATGCAAGGCTGCCAATCTGCAACAAAGTGTCTTACCTAAGGACACAACTAGGTCCAAGTGGGACTCAATCCTCTGGCCTTCAGGTTGGGGGACCAAAGCTCTAACCACTGAGCCATCCACACTTCACATTAATTTTGTCTGTGTTGCTGAAACAATCCTTCACTAAATTGCAGTCTAGCTAGTTTAAGCTTCACAACCAAGATGGTCAACAAGTCTTTTTAGGTACAAATGGAAGAACGCAAAGTATTCTTACTACAACCTCTAAGTTTCTACTTTTGTAGCCACAGCTGTTCCAGGGCAGACTGATGGAAAGAGCAGGGGAGTCAATGCAGGGGGAAAAGGGGTCTGTTGTCCCAGAACAGAACCTTCATGTGATTAATGTATATTACTAAGGGGCCCATGTGATGCTTCTTGCCCCGGGCCCCGAAATTTCAGTTGACGGGCCTGGGGAAGATGGCTACCAATCTAGTGTGCACCTATGGTCACAGTTACGGGTCACAAGACAAACTACTTATAGATTTATAGTGCCACTTTAAAATAGGATATGCATAATAGTAATAATAATAATTAATAAACTCATATATTTATGTACTGGTTTATTGGAATAATGCACTTAAATATTTCTGTAAATGCGCCAGTATGAACTATACAGTTAGTTTCCAAAGTGTAGAATGTTATCAACAATTACTTAATTAATTAAATGCTAAAATCACTGGTATCTCTTATAACTAAACTCCCCCAACCCCTCAAAACAAAACCAATAACACATCAAAAAAGCTTCTTGGTGACCCACTCAGTAGAGAAAGGCACATACAAGTATTAGTTAGTATGTGCCTCTCCTCCATTTTAAATGCACAAAATGAATAAAATATGAAATCTACTCAGACTCACTGCACGCTGTAGGGTATAATATGACAAATCAGGGAGGTGCCAGTATGGGTTTATAAAGTGGGCTATCTCATTTCTAATAGTGTCGAGCATGGCTGTGTGCTGCTGATCCAGACCTATTATCTAATTGCTTCTGCAGCAACACGAAGCGGCCACAACACATCAATCTCTCCTCCCAATTTGCTGCTCTGATTCTTTTTTTCACGTTCATCAGTCTTCTCTTACCAAGACACAGTGGCAGACAGAGAAATATTGCCCATTACATAACCTAAAGAACTACTCTACACTAGAACCTATTTGAGAAGAATCCAACAAATACAGTGCCAGGATATTTTATCTAAACTAAATTAAACAATATCTTAACATTGAAGACAGGTCCTACCTAAGATTTACATTTATTTATTAAAGCAAATTTCATGCAGACCACAAGACAAAACATTATTTGCTCTAAAAATATTCCTTTCATTCATTCAGGCCTTTCAATCATGAAGACAATTTTAGTAGCCTTTCAAATAACTGGAGCGCTCCCAGACTTTAACGTCATCGTCATTGTGATTCTTCAGTCAGCTGCATGACTACTTTTCAGGCTAAGTCCAGGATAATCTGTGGAATATTATTTAAATCCTATTCCAAATAAAGGGATTACTAATAAACTATATGTAACATTTATTGCCACATTACACATTTCCTTGTCTTTGCAGTTTGCTTCTTTTAGTATGTTTTTTTACTCTTGGCCTGTAAGATTCCATAAACATGGTGTTCCCAGATATGAGGCAAACATACTCAAATCAAATATAGCTTTTACTGATAGCAATTGTAATGTTTATTTAACCTTAGTTACAAAAACATTGGACATGATGGCTAAATAGTTTATGTTATCATTTTGTGCTTTTGTTCTCACGACTATCCATTTGGGTTGCCAGTTTCAATGCTGAAATTCAGTTGGTTACCTAAAAGGACTCTCTTTAATCTGAATCCTAAACCCCTGTACCTGCAGCCAATTATTAATCAGTGCCCTTCTGCTGCTGCAGTATGCTGCTATAGGCCTACTGAGAATAAGAATCAGAATGCCTTTATTGTCAAAGCACAAACTGCACAAAAAAAATACAAGTTTCTCTACAGTGGTTCAATGAATCGCACAAAACACATAATAAATTAGTTGGACAGATAATAATTTACTAAGACAGATAAATACATTAGAAGATCCAATAAAATATACTGCAACTACCCTAACTGTCTGTTATACAGAGGTCAATGATTTGATTGTATATGAATAAAATCTGTTTGTCTGTCTTGAGGTGTGGCTCTTTATTGTCCGATAGCGCCTCCCAGAGGGCAACTCTACAATCAACGAATGAGCTGGATGAGAACATTCCTCAACCAGTTTATTCGCTGTTTGTAGAGTGTATATATTGTAGAGAGTAGATGTCCTAAATGCACTGAAGGGTAAGGCACTGGCAACCTAGGCTTAGCTGTGATTGTAACTTTTTTTTGAAACTCTTAACAGCGCAGGCTACATACTGTTCCTTTAATTCCTGTGGTTTTATTTTGGGGAATTATTTTAGTCATTAGCTTCCTTGTTTTTATTGGTTACACACACACTCTCATACAAAATGTGCCTTCTATTATTCAGCTCAATTCACACAATCACAGTTCAAATTCACCTTCCATCTGACATGAATCAGAATCAGAAGAAGTTTTATTGCCATTGTCCGTGAGCAGAGCTCACAGACTAGGAACTTACTTCGGTGATTAAGTGCACATACAAACACACACACAAAAAAAAAACAACACACTGAATAAATACAAATAAGGGCATGCAAGAGGTAGAATATATACAATAGTGTCATCAAAACAACAACAACAACAGCAACAACAAGTGCAACATAGGTTATTAAGGTGATCAGTGTTATAAAGTGTCCAGTTTAGTGCAGGTATTATGTAGTGTTCATGAGAGAAACAGCAGAGGGGAAGAAACTGTTCTTGTGACGAGAGGTTCTGGTCCTGATGGACCGTAGCCTCCTGCCAGAGGGAAGTGGCTGAAATAGTCCATGTCCAGGGTGAGAAGTGTCAGCTGCTATGCCTACAGTACATCCACAAAAACACAGACGCAGACAGAAGTGCCACACGTTCACTGTCATAATATAGACTGGCCACTAGAGGGAGACTGCAGCTCATGCAATTCTATGCGTAGAACTTCAGTCACTTTTTGAGTGACACTTTTTGAATTTTTGAGATGACTGTCAGGACTCAATAAAAAAAAATTGCAATATTTTGTTTTCAAATTTTCATCACGTATACAGTCAAGTCCTGCGATATAATGAATGAAACTAAACCAAACCAGACTAAAGGCTAATACTGAATGTAAGGATGGATTCTGTGAATCTGTAGAGCAGCGCTAAGCCAATACAGGGTGGGCAAGGTGGGTGTGTCCTGCTGAGTTAGCGCGTGGGAGGGCATCCGGACGGCGTATGAATGAACATCCGGATGCGAAGTCTTTAATTTAGTTTTACAATACCCTATAGGCTATATATAAGCCTAACAATAGTTCATAAACAATATACTATACTGTTTATTCAGCACAATAAAAAGTATTAATACAAAAATAGCATAGACTATATACATATAAAATACTTAGGCCTTGATCATTCTGGACTGGTCAATTATGGTGCCAGGATATTTGTATGTGAGTATGGGAGTGGTGGAGTATCACTGAGGGGAAAAAAGACCATTTGTTAATAAACTGAAATCCAAATGGTTGTTTCTACACAACAATGAAAAAGTGTCTGTGGCAGTCTGTCAGTGCTGGTGGTGTCCATGCTACTCTATTGTGTATGTATGTTAATCCTGGGATGGTCTCTCTTGCAGCCATCTGTGTACAAGGTAAAGAGAAGAGGGGAGATTACAGAGCCTTGGGGGAATTGGCGGATATCATCCTTGCAGTGCTGAGATAACCATTCACAAGGCATGAGATGATTTTGAAATTGCATGTCATGATTATGAAAATAATACAAAAAATACAATAATACTACAGGCAATACTACTAAGGGATCATACAGACACTACAGCCAAGAAGTGACACTGTTTAAGTGGGGCAAATGCTGCAAATTTAAACCCCTTTTCATGTCACCCATAATTTTTTTTTCCACCAATGTTTTCTTAATTAAAATAATACATTAAAGTAACTCTTGAGTTTGAGTTGAAAATGTGAAACAACGCCCTTCTGGATTACAGTAAATGGGAGATGTTATTGCTTTGCCTAGAATATCCCACAGTATTGCATCAAATATAAGCTAGTATCCCAATGGAAACAGGGGTATTTTTAAGCACTACAAACATATGTAACGGAATAACTGGATAAATAAATATGCTTCATACCATTCTGTAACATTCCAGACAAAGCAATTCCGTGGAAATATGAAAATGACTGACTCTTCACCAGTAAAGTTACAGAGTGCACCTTTAAACATGTCCCTTTGAGCGACATTTTTTCAGGTACGTAGTTGTATATTCTTGGCAGTTGTGGCCGCGTGTTTACGGACTACATTTCCCTGCTGGTTGTTCGCCTGTGCACATGCGCAGTAGACCGATGCGACGGGACCTGCCTGACGCTCGCTCGCATGCTTTTTGTTGGGTCGCTTTATTTGGACAAAAAGTGCCGTGAAAACATAGGCTCGGATACCCATTCTTGTTAGTTACACCTGAAGACGGGTATTTATTGTTCGTATTATTTAATGGAAACATAAACCAGGTGGGTATGTTTGTTGGCTCGGTGTGTGATGCTCTCTGCGGCTGTCAGTGGAGAACGCAGCGGAGTTGACAGTTTCTATCCTTGTCTTGGCTAATGCTAACTATGGTTAGCCTTAACGCAACCACCCATGCGTACACACTGCCTTTATGCTGTTGGGACTGTAGTGGTGTTGCTTTGCTTTGTTTCGCTTTAGGTCGCAGATTCCCAAATACAACTTTACCATTACAAGCTTATCAGTCTATGGTCGTGCGCTATCCCCATTTGAATGCGCGCCTTTTGGGGAAATTGACCGGTTTCTCGTGAGTTAAACTTCAAATAATCATACGTACCTTTATTTCGTGGGTTTACCGCAATAAATTGAAGTATAAGCTTATGATCTTGCCACAGCCACAACGCAGTGTTATTTATTTATTTTTATAATGAATAAGATTGGACAGGCATGCACGGACCGGTTTAAGCCAGAATTGTATGTGGCTGCTGGTATACAAGAAACAGTGGCGTTTACCTGAATATCGCTGTCATGTGGTGTCGCCATAATTGAAGTTTACAGTGTGAGAGGTTATCAAATGTTACAGTTAATTCAAATGGTGTAATCGCATCAGTTGTGTCCAGGGTAGCCAATAGCCATGATTGTAGCAGGTGCGTAATTGGGAGCGCAGTGGATGGAACTTACAGCTTTCTGGATGGCGTTCATGTTTTGTTAGTTTTGAAAGTAAGAAAGAATAGTTTGAGGTTACCAACAACCCATTATTTGTTTTCACTTAAAGAAAATATGTTTTTAAAATTTAAAGATGCACTATGCAACCTTTTTTGATGGAGTTGATTGTCTCCAAAGAGCTGTTATTGCTTTGTCTGATATGTTCCAGAGTAATATGGCTTTAAACTTGTGTATCTAGTATTTATTTAAATAATGTATTTTAATTAATATTGTTTATTTCTCTCAAATACCTTGAAAAACATGCATTCTTTCTGTGATCGGAGTTCCCTTTTGATAGATGTTTATTGCCATACATTGGACATTGGAGGACTCTAGTAGTTACAGAAGTAATAACCATGGACTAGGGGGTGTTGCACAAAACGTGAATAGACCATGAAATTAAACAAAAATGGAAAAATGCCACTTTATTCAATCTTCAAATCTTTGCATATCTCCAAAACTCTAATTGCAATATTATTTTTACATATCTCCCACCTCTACCATGAAGCAGGAAAAAATATTTTGACTTGTCGGTTAAACAGCATGATTCTACCATAGAATTCTGACTTATTCTGCACATGAGTAAGTTAATTTTTATAATACTCTATAGGGTGGGACGAGACACAGTTTGCATAAGATGAAATGAGGGATGAGCTTGGGTCAACAAGAACGAGATAAGCTGAGATTTTGGCATAATTTGTTTAAAAATGAACTGCTGTCCAGTTAAGCCTCGCAATTTTAGATTTATTTAATATTTTTGTAGCTATTGTAGCACTGCTTTTTAGAACTGTTATCTTCTCAAGAGGGCTAAAAAACCATTGCTTAACCCTTTTATGCCCAGTTGGACGAAAATGAAGTGAAATCCACAGGTTAGCACATGCTATCACTTTGTTTGCTTACAATAGAAGAGTTGTTTTAGCTCCGTTTGTAATTTAATAATTAAAGGAGAGCGGTTTGAACTGGTTTTGCCGGTCGCTGCCAGCTCTGTGTGGACTGCAGCAGAGTTTGTGTTTCATAACCTCCGTCTGCGATTCAGCTCAGAGCTGACAAGAGACTCAAGATACAGTTAAGAGGTGGACAATGTAGTGATCGGTGTACGCCACCTCCTTGTCTCCATGGAGACAAGAAATTTTCCACAATACAGCCTTAATATAATATATAATACTATAATTGCAGTTGTTGTTTTGGATGTATGCTAAACTAGAATATCAATTATATTGTCTATTATTAAAACTATTATTAAAATGAATTATTATCAAAAGGAGACAAACATTTAGTGTGATACAAGTTTATATAGAGTAGATGTATCTGCAAATGATTAAATGTTAACTTTTAGCTCAGCCCAGATGTAGCCATATTGGGAAGGGGGGCACAAAAGCTCATTGCACTCAATTTTTTTTATCTGTAAAACACAATTCTTAGTGGCTGGAAAGTGTGTAAACTAAATTGTTTTCAACTGGATAAATGGAAGTCAGATTATCTGAAGCTAGTCTCCTTGGAACATGCTGCACTTGCTCTGGGTGACCTAGGAAAGGAGCACCCAAACATGTTTGACTCTTCTTAAATGAAAACCAACATGATGGAACATATTGTAATGACTTAGACAATACTTTTATGATGGTAACTCATTTTCTTTTTTATTTCCAAGAGATCGAGATCCTCAGCATCTGTGGATTTAAACTGGACCTAAACTGGACCTGTGGACCAGTACCTCTCATAAAGCTGTATGCTGTTTCCCCTCCCTGAGCCTTCAAAATGTGTAGAACTACAGAGCCCCTATGACCCACAGCTGCCCGGGTGGACTCCATGGGGCATTTCAATAAAACACAAACTCTTGGCCTTCGTTTTCTCTTCTCCTTTTTGAGTTGCACTTTAGAAGGGGCCTACCCTTAGAAACAAGCAACCTCCACCCTGGCTTCTACAGCTGATGACTGCCCCTCCCCCCCGGACACCCCGCCCCCCTCGGGCGCTACTGTTGCCGCGGTAAACATGGGGTCTTCGGTGCGGTTCACAGTGACGCCGACCAAAGCCGAGGACCTGCCTGGAGTCTCTGACACTTCCCCTGACATCAGCTCCAGATCCAGCGGAGGAAAAGTCCGGTTCGGGTCCAGGGAAAGTGTTAATCGCAGTGAGCCACAGAGTGAGCTGTCAGCTGCAGGGGGCGCCACCACGGACACACCCGACCACAGCTACACCGAGCATGGTAAGGCACACGAGACGACACAATTAGATTATCACAATTATTATTACACATTATTATTATATATTATCACAACTATTGTAGAGAAATGCAAAATTCGAATACCAAGGCAACAAAAAATTTTACAAAACAAAAACAGTTTCAAATAAGCACTGTGACGAACAAAGACGTTTCATCACTCATCCAAATGACTTCTTCAGTTCTGATCAGATTGCTGTTGGACACTGCCTTATATTTGTCTGGAGGAAGCCACTAACTATACTGAAACTAACACACTTATTTGTTTACAGTTTTATTAGCTTGGTCTATTGGACTACACTCGGTGTGAACTGTGCCTGAGTCATATTTTGCATAATCGCTCTGGCCCTTAATGGGTGCTCTCACACCTATTAGCATATTGGCTATCCCTATTGTTTTCTTTGTTTTCATAAATAATGTTTGAGATAAATCATGTCTAAGCCCCCCATTCCTGTTCAAAGATGGATTGTCGTTCCTAATAAAAATGGCCTCTTTAACTCTCCTCTCATCCTATTTCTTCAGAGGAGTCTTTTAGCTGGAGATGTGCTGCAGATTGGGGTCCTGAGCTGTTCTCGCGACAGTGTTGGTACATTCTCTTATGGAGTGACTGTTTTGTTTATCCAATACAACGCTCACTGCAGTCTTCACTATGCTGAGTGGAGTAGACCTCATTGCTTTGTTTGAGGTTTGGGGTTTTGTCCTTTGGGTGAATCAGTTTGTCTCAAAGTGTTTGTAGGTTTGAACTAGACCAGGATTTCCTTCTTTCTGAAAATCCTCTGAAGCTTTTCAGACACACCAGCTGTGTAGGGAATAATCTGTGCATTGTGTGGTAACTGCTGAACATTCCTCCAAAGACATACATGCAGTCCCCCCAGTGTGATGCCACTGCAAACTATAGAGACTCACAATGGGACGCCCAGTGCAGTTTTTTATGCCAAAGCCATTACATGAAAACGTTGCTACTGTTGGCTCGTGTTAAGAGCAGTCTCCTCAGCACTGTAGTCTGCGCCACAGGGGGAAGTGAAAACTACACCATGGTTTCATTTCTGTCTAAAAGCTCAACCCGGGCTTAATGACCCACATGGAGAGGCAGAGGAGCTGAGGAGGATCTAAAAATAACATCTGGGAAAAAAGGATAGAGTTGTCAAAAAATGTTTTTTGTATTTCTTTTTTGTGTTGAATGGCAATGGCTAAAAGTCTGTATTGTTAAAAGCACTGTAACTGATTTTTACAGTAAAAAGTTGAAAAACAACTAGTTCATTAAATGTTGAAAACTCTGATCTGATTTTATAGATTTGTGAAAAGTACTCATTGTGATGAATAAGTAGGATATTAGGAAGGCATTAGGAAAGTGAGGAATAACTTTGACCACTGCAAAATGTACTAGTACGCCTTTAAGGAAAATTCATTCAGACCCCCAAGTCCAACATGAAAAATCTTATTTACAGATAGAAATGCTTTAGTCTCTATGGTACAATGACATAAGTGTGTCAGAGCCTGATCCTAAGCCTGTACATTATAGTCATCATTTGATAATAAGCCGCCACAAATAGAAACACAGCGATAATCTGATTAATCTGTCCAAGTGTGAGGAGCATGCACCTGACAGTACTACTGTGACCGAGAAATTAGTCCTTACAAAAAATATCCAATCATTTAAATTGGAGTAATACATTTAATTGTTAAAGGAACTGTATGTTGGCAAGGTAAGGCAAGTATAATTGTACAATTCATACACAAAGTAATTCAAAGTACTTTACAGAATAAGAAAGACATTAAAATTACAATACAACAAATCAAAACATAAATAATCACCAATAATCATCATAAAATGAGCATTAAAAGAGAACCTTTCAGTCATATGCACAGCTAAACAACCGTTTTGCGCCAGGATTTAATCATTGTCAAAGTAGAGGCCTGTTTCTTCAGCTTAGCTGCATAAAACTGAAACGCTGATTCACTATGTTTAGTTCTGACTCTGGGCACCAGCAGGAGACCAGTCCCTGAGGTCCTCAGAGTGTAGATGGTTCATATAGAACTAAAATGTCGGAGATGTACTTTGGTGCTAGGCCATGAAGAGGCTTGTACACAGGCAGAGCTGCTTTAAAGTCTATTCTCTAAGCAACAGGAACCCAGTGCAGAGACCCGAGCATAGGACTTATGTGCTCGTACTTCCTGGATATACTTCAGCTGTGTTAACGCTCGTTAGGAGAGGCCAGCGAGCAGGCCGTTACAGTAGTCTAACCTACTGGAGACAAAAGCATGGATAAGTCTCTTCAGGTTTAGTTTTAGCAGTATACCTTTGATTTTTGCAATGAAGCTACAGATGTTATTAATTTGATGTGGTTGTTAAAGTTCAAGTCTGAGTCCATTATTACCCCTAGATTTCTAGCCTGATTTGAAGGTTTTAGAGAGAGACTGGAGGTGACTACTGACACTTTCTCTTTGTTTCTGTGGACCAAAGACTCTGACTTCGGTCTTGTCTGAGTTTAGCTGGAGAAGGTTGTTTTGTATCTACACACTAATCTGTTGGATGCAATGGCTTCACTGGTCCATATTCACCTGCTGCCGGTGAGACATAGATCTGAGTGTCATCTGCATAGTTGGGGTACATAGTTGGGGTACATAGTTGCGACACATTATTGCTGTGTATTAACCGTCCTAACGGCAGCATGTAGAGATTGAACAGCAGGGGTCCCAGGATTGACCCCTGTACCCTGCGTTCTTAGTTTTTAAAAGGTGCTACAATCACAACTGAACCTGGGTTACCAGTGCCTTAACCTGCAAATAGAGGACACATACAATTTTTATTCTCAGTATATGGACAGCATATAATGCAGCAGCAGAGGCACTAATTAATGATTGGCTGTAGGTACAGCGGTTTATGTAGCAAAGATTCAGATCAGAGAGTCCTTTTAGGTTTAAACCAATTGGATTTCAGCATTGAAACCCAATGCAACCCAAATGAGAGACTCATGTGATCATCCTGCTTTTTGATTGGGTAATCAGACTAACGATTTGAGTTGACCAAACCCACCGCTTATTTAAGCCATCGTAATGTGTTAATGTGTTCTAAAGTTGCTTCAACAATAAGGGCTAAATAACTTGATTACTTACTTTTACCTGGATTCGTTCTCTATACTACAGACACATACACACAAAAAAATAATAATAGTAATGACTAGTTTTATCTGTTGAAAGTTGTTTATTTGATCAAATAACATTAAAACAGAGTGAGTTAGAAGCTTGTAAGTTTAAATAATAAAAAGCTATTAAATGAATATTGGCTTCAAAAACAAGAGTGAAAGGTCTGTGCTTTAAAGGATTTTTACAATTCACTATAGTAAGTGCAGTGTGAGACCTTTTCAATTTCAAAAGTTGATCCTTGCAGTCTTTTGCTGTGTAGATTTATTTTCTTTTTCACCTCATTTAAGTACCTAAACAGAGTGTGGAGGATCTGCAGGTTTAACACTGCTCATTAAAAGGTAAATACTGTGTCTCATTCACAAATGGATGTACATATCAAGCTCTGTGCACCAGAGCATGACCTGAGCACATCGACTTCCGACTTTAGCCGGCTGGTCAGAGATGAGACAAAAACAAATTTTGCTCAAATCCATGGAAAAAAAACCTAATTTTTTCCCCTCCAAAATCCAAACCTTATACTTTTAGTGAAAGAGGATTGGCTGTGGAGCTCTCTATAGACCTGATAATTGACAAATTCAAACAATTGGATCTTGATTCAATTAAGATTTGATTTATTGCACTGCCCTACAGTCCAATGTTACATGTGACGTCTGATTGGAAAATGCTAAAATGCTTTAAATAAGATATTTTTGGTTGTTACAGCTGTTGCACATCTGTGCTCAGCTGTTCTGTTTCCACCTGATTGCACAATTTAGTTGAGATTTTCTGAGAGCAAGGTGAGGATGTCCACTGGGAAAAACTAACCGCATTTGACATCTGCACTGGGCCACTCGTGTCCCCATAAAGACAGTCACAAAACCAGTGAATGAATCTGTGACTTTGCATAAAGAGCCATACACCACAAAGATCTAAGCAGACCTGCAGAAAGTGTTTGAATTTGAATGTTTGATGTTCAACAGCAAAGCTTTTTCCAAAAAGATTGAGTTGACGTGAAGTCAGAACATTCAAAACGGTCTGGTACTTGTAGTTTAAAATTAAGTTAGAGGACAGGTCAGGATCCTATTGTAGAATTAGACTTTAAAATACAATTTTATCCTTGTGTATGATTAATATTGCTGTAATTACTGGGCCTATTCGTTCAAAACAAAAACTGCCACAAAGTGCAACACCTTCTGTCAGCATAAATAAACAAAGGTAAAAGCGTAAAGTGCACTAACCCTGTTATCGATTTTGGAACTCTATAAGTTCAGTTCAAATTTTTTGCCTTGGAATTTTTACTTGTAGGATTTGCACATAGGAGTTTCAGCTGCATATTGTATCTCTGATTCACAATAGAAACACAATGGCTCTAGATAAGACCTTGTTAAACAAACTCAAACTTTTCACACTCAGCTTTCGTAATCTCTTGTAACGTGAGCACTGTCGCCTCTTCTTTTCTGTTTGTGTTGACATTAAATTTACTCTCCCATAAAGACAGACGGCAGGTAACTCAAGGATACAGTGACAACATACAGTCCTTGAAGGCATCGTTTTAAGCCCACTGATCTGCTCTTAAAAACACAAACATTTGAATTATTCGGCAGAAATAGCCCAGGGGAATAAGCTGGCCAGCAAAATGAATTCTCGGGATATTTGTGAATTCACAAACTTGTGAAAATCCATCTGGCTCGCCTACTGTTGCTGTGATTGCCTGGTTATCCAAAGGTAATCAAAGGTGAATATTGTTGCTTTGCTTCACACTGGGAGTGTTCTATATGTATGTATGACTATAGTGGAATGTTGGCACAATGCACAGGTGGACACTAGGGATGGGACGATATTCAAATTTAAACTCATGATTATTTTGGCCACACCAGCTAAATTTTAAAAGAAAGTAAATTTTGTACATATATAAGCTGCACTTGAATATAAGTTGCAGGTTTTCATGTTCGAACATGAGATATTTACACAGAAAGATGGTAAATTACAAATATTCAGATTAATTTGTGGTTGTTGTAAAACCATGCGCTACTGCAAGCTGTGCAATCAGCTGTGTGAATATGCTATTTAGCTAGCGGTAATCTAGCAATGGCAAAGTTGACACAAACATGTACCACTATTCATATAAATCCGAACTAACACATACTACATTCAATAGTTTATTTCATGTGGTATGTTACTTACGATTGATATTTTCAGCTCAAGTTTGGCAAACAATGCAGGATGGTTGTCTCTCAAATGTGCATGCAAGTTGCTTGTGTTTGCTGTCGGAGCCGCAACTTTTTTTCTGCAGGTTCTGCAGATTGGTGGCTCGCCTTGTTGGTCTTGTTTTTCAAAGCCAAGCTATGACGGTGACTGATGGTGATGAAGAACCATTGCCAGTTCAGAATAGGCACAGAAGCTAACAAGTTGTATTGCTATGATAGAGGGCCGCCTTGTGTGCAAACACCAGAACTGACATCTAAACATTTCTTTGAAACCGGAAACATGTGGTAGTCTGGTGCTGTAAAGGAAATTATAATCGTGTGCAATGATCACAATTATTAAAAAATGCCACAGCCAATTAATTGTGGACCTTTTTATTGCGATTAGCGATACTATCGTATATCGTCCCATCCCTAGTGCAAAGCAGTTTTAAGATGGTCTGAAAAGTGAAGAATAATTAACAAAATAGATTTGCACAACATATTTTCAGGAACCTGTGATCATAACTCATGTCACTGCGGACTGCGTAGATCTACAAAAGGTTGCAATGGAACTGCTGGGGGTCTGGTCAGAACATGAGTGAGTGTATTTCCTGTTGAAACCACCCACTTAAGTTTGAGCAGGGAAAGCTAAACCAATGAGGTGAAGTCATGAGTTCTGACCTGGCTAAAGTTGAAAAGGAGTTTTTAAGGATGAGGAGAGCTCTGTAAAATTCCACTCCTGTGCTTTATGCATATTAACAGTTTTACACAAATAAAAGATAAGCACAGAACATTTGCAGTTCAATATGCAAACAATATTGACAATATTCACAGCATGAACAGTTTACATCGTTCCTCTTCTTCCTATGGAGAATGTCATTAGTTGGGATTGTTTCATCAAACAGCTGTGTCTTTTTATTTATATCATGGTTATGGCACGATTATCTGAATTTACTTAAGTCAGTGGTTTCTTTCTTTCTTGGAAGATTGTCAGTTGCTCTGATCTTTTAGAAACTTTGCGGATCTTTTAAGAAAAGTCTAGTCCAACCAAAAAGTTAAACATTTCCTACTTAGGTCCATGACAACAGTGAAGTGGGTGTTTCTCACAGTTTCATAGGTCACTCTGTAATACTAGAACCAATTATAAGTGTCACTTTGTATAGTAATATTAGTTATAAAATCTTGAATGAATCATTTCTAACTGTTCCATCTATGGAGTTTGTGAGCATGTGGGAATGCGCCGCCCACTAACCAAATGTAGATGTTTATTTTACACGCTGCTCCATTGCTCATGTAATCTATAGGTCACCAGTGTTTGTGCTGCTTTTCTTGGGAATGTCTGAGTCTGTTTTCTAGAGCTGAATGATTTGGGAAAAATATTTTGTATCAACTGCATCAAAATGTATCAGGTTTCAATATTTTTTATTTTATTTTGTCTTATTAAAACCAAATTAAATTTTGGTAAAGTTTATAATTTTATATTGTGGTTGAACATGGGCAGTAGATATGAGATAATTCTGTAACTATCTGTTTTCCGTTTAACATTACGGGAAGTGCGATTAGATCCACTGACTCACAGGCTGGCAGTGTGATTCCAGCTCTCACAGATTAATAATCCTTGGGCAAGCCACTTGACCCGCCTCGTCCCCAGTGTTTGCGTACACTGGTGTATGAATGTGTGTGTGAATTGGTGAGTAGTGCCTTGAAAGTAGAAAAGCTCTATATAAAAATCTGGCCATTTACCAAGCAACAATTCTGTAAACAAGCGATAAAGCTTGTCTAATTTACAAGTAGGCCTACGTATTATTTGACAAATAAAATAAACACCTTTATTTTCTTAGTTTAATGTTTAACTCACAGAAAAATGTGTTGCTCTTGCAGAAGATTGTTGTTGCATTTTAGATGGAATTCTGTGGATTGATAACATAAGATTTTTTACTTTTTTTCCCCAAACTTTTCATCACAAAATGCCACTTAACTAAATTAAAACTATGATAAAAATTTACCACAGGTACTATCCCACCAGCCCAAGTAATTATTAGTGCATATGACAGGTTTTCATGTTTTTCTTAGTTGTCTGCTGTTTAGTGGTGCTTTTATATGTGCCGCATGTTTTGTTTATGATGTTGCTGTGGCAATTGCAGCCAGAGCAGGAAGTGATGTTGCTGAATCAGACACTAGAGTGATTTGTGCAGAGTTTGTAAAATGGACAAAAGTGACTCGATGAGATTCAAATTGCAGTTAAAAGAGGAAATGTTTGCAACGTCACAATGTTCATATTTGTGCTGTCTCACTCTTCAGAGTTCAAAATGCTGTTGTCAAAAGTATCAATATCCTAATTAAAAACACTTTCTTATTGAATCTCAAAGGTAGGACAAAGTTAGAACTTTCCTGAATAGGTTTTGTAATGGTTGCATTCAGGTTGTGTTGAGTATAACACCAAAAGGTGATATGAAGATAACTACTATTATTTTGCATTGAACATTGCATTGAAAATTGCATACTATAGGTTGCGTTCATGTTCCTGCCTCCAGGGGCCTATATAATTGTATGGAATATTAAATTTTTTTTTTTTTTTTTTTTTTTGAAAGAAATATCCAAACAATCCAGAAACCTTATCATTATTAGTTTGGGACGGCCTCCACAAACTAGCCATATTAATCTTATGGCTTATGGCCACATGAACGCAACCTGTTAATCTTGCAAACCTCTTTTAATAAATCAGTGGAGTGAATACATTTTTCAAAGTGCATGTTTTGTCTTGAATGTGTTATGTGCCGATTGCATGTCTGTTTTTCTTGAAGTTTGTCATGTTTGCTGCCTGAACCTGCTCGACCTGTAACACACCTATGTACAGACTATTGCTATGCAAACTCACATTTATCACCTTAAGTGTCCAGAAGGCTGTGTGCTATGAAAATAAACATATTATTTGGATGTTGCCATAGAAGGCTATTATTACAACTTTGGATGGACAATATATTGGTTCCAGTACTGATTTACCCTTTTGTCTATAATTTGAGACCAGTATTTAATACCAATATTTTTTGTCACTGCTTGTTTACACTAGTGATGGGTGTGTGTATCACACTTTTCCCCTTGTGTGTCGAGACTGTATCACGCTGCGTTGGTAAGTGTATGGCCTACATCTAGTGGTTTAAAAAATGTTCTGCAGCTACACTACAAAAGAAACACATTGTAATGAGTTTGCATAACTAAGTGCAAGATATTACTTTTTCCATGTGAACATAACAATTGGGCCTATGTTCAATAATCTCTCTATGAAATTAGAGTGAATATTCCTGTGATGATTTATTGTGTGTGTCATATGAGTGCTTGAGGATTTTAAACATTTTTATTAGGAAAAATTATTTTTTGAAGGATGTTTGGGCTCAGACAATTTATCCTCTTGGAAACAATTTCACCAGCTTCAGAGAAAATTGGCAATCTTTTATTATAATTACAATGCATCGATTTAGGGCCTCTTTTTTTAGAAGCTTGAAGGAAAAAGGAAAGGTGTTTGATTTAGATTATTATTAGCCTCCATAATAATTAGTGACTAATCATAAAATACTAATCCACCAGTGTGCATTCCTGGTGTATTTGGTTCTCTTTCATGGCGAGCTCTATGATGCCGTAGCATTGATAATGTGTTCCGGTTGCATAGGACAACTCCATTGAGCATTGACGACATTTCACCTGTGGGTCATAAAAATATATATAAAATACTTTGTCTGCCGTGGAAACGGGAATGGAATACAAATGACCTTATCAGGTGTTATGAGATCAAAATGATCCCACACGGAAATAGCTTTCTCTTTCTTAGAGGGTCCATAGTGACGATCTGTGCTGGATCCTGAGGTAGAACTGGCGCCTCAACGACACGTGACACAATGTGATACAATGTGATACAATACGATACAGTCACTGTGTCGGTCACGTGACATTTCTTAAAGCGATACCCTCAGTGACGCAGCTCGGCTGAGGCATCGCTTTCAGCGCATGATAGGTATATCGGTGCCTCGGCTCGCTTAGACCATCACTAGTTTACATCAATAGGTAACAGATTATTTTGTAACCTAGATATATACAAATTGTTACTATTTTCTTTTGTAAATATCAGTATCCACCACAATAGCAGGCTAAATGTCATAAATTGTTGAAAGGCAAAGTTCTCGATTTACCAGTCTACGTTCCTACCCTCACCTATGAGCTTTGGGTAGTGACTGAAAGGACAAGATCGCGGATACAAGTGGTCGAAATGAGCTTCCTCCGCAGGGTGACTGGGTTCTCCCTTAGAGATAGGGTGAAGAGCTCAGTCACACGGGAGGGGCTTGGTATAGAGCCGCTGCTCCTCAACTTCAAGAGGAGCAGTTGAGGCATCTGTTCTGGATGCGTCCTGGACACCTCTCTAGGGAGATTTTGGGGGCACATCCCACTGGGAGGGACTGTCTCTCAGTTGCCCTGCAAATGCCTCGAGATTCCCCCTGGAGGAGAGCTGGAGAAGGAGTGTGGGGAGTGGTCCACCCTGTTCAGATTGTTGCTCCCATGACCCAACCCTGGATAAAGCGGAAGAAAATGGATGGATGGATTTTGAATATGAATTTCCTCAGCATAAACAATACATACTTATAATCATTGCCATTTAACACAGTCAAATTTCTTCCTTCAAAGTTTCCATCTGCATCAAACCACATGCTTTTACCGACAGAGGATTGGCTGTAGACTACTCCATCAGAAAACCCAAGCTGGTCATTGACCATTAGAAATGAATGGATTTTGCTCTTGAAAATTAAATTATTATTTTTTTTATTTAGCCAGTTTTTATTTTTTATTTTTTTGTAATATTTTTGAGAGCAACGAGAAGTCATAGTTGGATACTTCATTGATCACCCTCTCTAGAAATCCAGGTGTCCCATATTTTAACAAATTGGTGCCTCAAACATAAATAAGCCATGTAACTAATGCATTTGTTATCAGTTAATGGTACACTATGTAACTTTCTTCTAGGCAATCCTTCACCTAACTGCGCTCCTGCTTTTTTTTTTTATGTTCCACGGTATTGCATTAAATACAGTATAGCATTTATTCAGTGTTTATATTGCCAAGCAATACCATGAAAAACTATACATTCTTACTGTGAGAGAGGTTGCCTCTTCACAGATCTGAATTGTAACTGCCTGGGTACCTGCAGATAAATTAATGCTGCCATTATTGTGGAACATTCCAGGAAAAGCAATAACATTGCCATAGACTCAAGCAGGTGGTCAACCCACCACCATTTTTTTAACACTGTCACTGATTTCACTGAATGTGTCTCCAGGTGATGGCAACTCCAAAATCTCCAGTGTGTACATCAACAACACTCACGGCGTGGACGATGATGATTTCTACGACAGAAACCTGGCCTTATTTGAGGTGTTTCAATTAATTTCAACTTAATTTATTTGTTTTGACAGAGAATATGTTAACTGCCAGTGCCAGTTTTTGCTTGAAGTGGATAGGCCCAGTAATTACAGAAATATTAAGCTGTAGCTGATTTTTTTTCCTTGTAAAGCTTGTCTTGCCTGAAATATATTGTATATGCAGCTAGTTCTTAAAGTCAAAATAAGCCTGCTTCGAGCTGCATCTAATTATAGAGCGTTTTTTTTATTGTATGAAAATCAGAAAAGGTGCTGTGATTGCATGCTAGTTGTGGTTAGCATTACCATTGCAACACAATTCTCTGATACTCTGATCTCTGAAAGCTGTGAAAAGTGAATATAAACACATCATAGTGAATAATTAGGATGCTAGGAATGTGTTAGGACAGTGAGCAATAACAACTTTGGATCACGGTTAACAGTTTAAATAAAGTAGTTCTGTTTTTTACACTTTTAAGACAGTAAAAATCTGGTACAGTGCCTTTAACCATAAACCTGGACTAAACATTTTGACAATTAAAAGAACAATTTTACTATAGTAATCTTTTCTCCAGCTCAATAACCTCAGATGAATACCGGTGCACAGTAATTGTATATTTTTTCATTCCTATTTGTGTTTTGTTTTTTCAGGAGGAGATGGACACACGGCCCAAGGTCTCATCACTGCTCAACCGTTTGGCGAATTACACAAACCTCACCCAAGGCGCTAAAGAGCATGAGGAGGCGGAGAGCATTGGGGAGAAGAAGAAATCCAGCAAGGTACAAATCTCAACCTTAAACCGATGCTGAGTGTATATCTGCACACACCACATCAAAACTGGGACAGAACCTGGGAGTTTAAGTGCAAATGGCATTGTTTCATGTTTTTCTAATTGTTATTCCTTAGTTTGGTGGGATAGTACCTGTTGTCAGTATTGCAAGGCTAATCCTAATTTGTATTAAAATGTTAATCAGGTAGTCAAGTACAAATGTTAATGATTAAAATGTTAATCAGGTAGTCTAGTACAAATTTTACTTTGTTGTTTATTTTTATTTTTCCTGGATATCTCCCTAGTGAGATGCCCCCAGGGCCTCCTTCCGGTGGGAAAGAGGCCCCGGGGAAAACCCAGGACACGCTCCGGAGGAGCTGAAGGACGTGTCTGGGGTGAGGGAAGTCTGGGGGTCTCTGCTTAGACTGCTACCCCCACGACCCGGCCCAGTATAAGCGGAAGAAAATTGATGGATGAATATTTCTGTCAATGATATCCACCCGCAGCTTCATGTCTACTTCTTAATCTGCAGAGTTAAGCTAAAATCAATAAATACTGAAAAAATCTCATAGACATTACTATTTCCATAGCTGTTCAGACTGTCCCACTCTCTGAAGTACATTTTATGAAATCAGTTGCCTGACCTGTCATAAGCATTTAAACTGAATGTCCATTCAATCTGGCAACACAGCGGGCTCAACCAGTTAATCTAAACTCTAGACTTGTATGTCAGAAGGTTTAAAAGAAGCAACGATAAGAACAGTCTGAACATTGCAGTAAAACTATAAAAGTTTGTGGACTGTAGAGTTTATTTATAGTTCTGAGCGGTCATTGAACTTTTTGTGTAGAATATCCATCTCTCATATTCACTCATTCATATAGCAGACAAGGTGGGTTAAGTGTCTCGCTCAAAGACACAATGACAATATGCACAGGAGTCAAACCAACAACCTTCGAACTGTCAGTTAAATGCTCTACCACTGAGCCACAGCTGCCCCCAAGTTTGTGCAAAATATTTTTTAACTCCTCTTAAAGGAGACATATTTTGCTTTTGCCTGTTATATAGTTATAATCTTTGGACATTTCAACATGCAATATTGATTTAAAAGAACTTTATAAAATAAAGCATTCCACTGCCTGCCCTGTCACCATAAACGCATTCTGTTGGTCCCTCCTATGGATAGATAGAATTCATACTTGTGGGCAAGAGAATTTTTTCATTCGTCTCAAAATGACTGCAGTTCTGCTGAATCCTGTGTATCAGTTTAAAAAATGTTTTTTAAAAGTACATAACAGTGGGTGTATATGGGGGAAGGGGAAAATGGGAATTTGCTGATCCATGGAATAAAGATTACTGAAACGTGCATGAACTCTAAATAAAACTTCAAGTGTGTAAATGAGAAATAAACCATTATAATATGGTTAAAAGGTCTGAAAAGTTGATTTTGCTCAATGTTTCCTTTTAAAGGTGAGAAAACAGATCAGTTCGTATTGACTGCCCTCTTGACTCTGCTGTGACAGCTCTGAGTTTGAACAGTCAAACGTAATCCTCAGACAGAAGCTGGAGATAAGAGCAACTCAGGTTGATAAAATGCAACTTTATAGAAATTTATGTTTGTTCAGTGTTCACTATGACTGTATTTAAAGGCACCGTACTGTCATTTGATTTTTCTAAAAACAGATTGTGCTTGTGTCTGCTACAAAGTTATAATCTATGACATCCACAGATCAGTATGTTATTATTTGCACATTTTAAATTGTAATATTCATCTAAAATGACTCAATAAAAGAATTAAGTCTTGGGTGCCTAATGGGAGCTGACATTGCCGTAAACGTCAATACAACAAAAGAGCTGTCAGCCTCTCCTATGGATAGCTGCAAATCACACTAGCGAGTAGCAGATTTTTGTTCATTTGTACCAAAATGAGTATGTGATGCTGCCGAATCCTACGCGTATCATTGATTAATTACTGAAGAATGAAGTAAGTACACAGCAATATGGCGTCTTGAAAATAGACTTTTAAAGATTACTTCTACGTGCTCAAATCATTCTAAAAACAAGTCTGAGAAGAAATGACCTGGAAGTGACTATAACGTGGTCAAAAGCTCTGGAAAGTCAATTTTGCATAATAGGCTTGCTTTAACAAAAGAGTTTATTAATATTTCACCCTTTTCTGTCTTAAAAAATGTGAAAAACTGAACTAGTTTGCAGTGGTCCTCACTTACCATATGCATTCCTAGCATGCTAATTATTAACTGCGGTGTTTTTCTTAGCAAAATATTGCCTGATTTTCCCTAGTTTGACAATTTTGCTGAAATTTGTATAGTTTATAATTTCACTTCCTGGTTGGACGCAGCAGATATGACATGCATAAAGGTAATTCCATAACTGTTATCTAGCAATGAAGACATGTCTAAATTGCTCAAAAATTATGATTAGACTAATAAAACAATTATGCCTTTATTTTGTTAAATTGATATTTAATCTGTCAGAAAATTGCCTTCTTTATGCATAACTTGTCCCTGCATTTTTTATTTATTTTGTTTATTTTTATTTTGACAGGGACAGTGTACATTAATCAACATTTCTGTAAATTTACCAGATTTAGCCAGAAAGGCTATTTTTCATCTGTAGTCCCTGGAAAGATGGTGAAGCAGTCACCCTGAAATGTAACAGTAAAAGTTATGTAATATATTCACAACAGTGCAAAAATATAATCACAGTTCAGGTGAATTAGTGAATACACTCAGACAATAAAAGCCATTACACAAACTATACATGACACACGCACTCAGAAGAACATACACTGTACATGACACGAACATTACAGTAGAGCACACAGCAGCATTAACTAGTAGTCACAGGTTTGATGGGTTATTAGCCAGTTCTTTACATGTTTTTTGAACAGATCGTATGTGGGAATGTCTCTAATGTTACTAGGTACTGTGTTTCACTCCTGAGAGGCTCTAACGGAAAAGGCACGTTGGCTTTTACTCAGGGGAACTATGCAGTCCTCAGGAGTTGCACTCCAAGTGAGGTGGAATGTGGTGGACCTGGTGCAGATAAACTGAGAGAGTGGAGGAGATGACTGATCATGGACAATTTTGTAGGTCAAACAAAAATTTGAATAGTTGATGAGGTTTTCCGAGTTTAACAGGTAGTGTTTGTGTAGGATATTGCAGTGATGATATCTTAAAGATTTTTTGTCCAGTGTTTTTATTGTCTTTGTAAAGTGATTCTATGGGTTTTAGTGATGTTTTGTTTGCTTGTGACCAAGTTGTTAAGCAGTACATGATGTGAGATAGGACCATTGAATACATGAACATTTTTGCCGCCTGTAAGGATAGATGAGATCTGATGAACCTGAAGTGTGAGATATTGTATTTTATACGATTTATTACTTTTGTAATTGAGTTTTGACTCTAGTGTTATGCCAAGATATTTTAATTCTGAGACAGTTTGAAGTTTTTCACCGTCATGTCATGTTGATGTCAATGACATAGGTAGAGGTATTCCATTTTAGAATTCTAAGATAAGATATGCCTTTATTAGTCCCACAGTGGGGGAATTCCAGAGAGCTGAGAGCATCCGGATTCTCAGCTACTTCCTGTATTTTTGTCATTTTCTTAGCTCTTTTCCACAAACTGTCACTTAAGTGGTTTAAAACTATGATAAATATTTACCACAGGATCTCACCAAAGTAATAATTAGAAAAACATGAAAGCCTGCCATATGCACTTAAACTATGAGCAGTGTTTTAAATATTATGAAAACAACCTATAAGTCTAATATTTAAGTGTGTAACACCTCCCTCTCTCCATTCCCTCAGTCTCCACAGATGGGCACGTTCATGGGCGTGTACCTGCCGTGCCTCCAGAACATCTTTGGGGTCATTCTGTTCCTGCGTCTGACGTGGGTGGTGGGCAGCGCAGGGGTCCTCCAGGGGCTCTGCATCGTCTTCATCTGCTGCTGCTGTGTACGTACTCCACAAATTACACACTCAAAAACAGAATGTGTACATGTTACCGCTGCAAGATCTATCGGAATCCAAGTTTGAATGGTCACAATTAGGGCTGCAATGATTAATCGACTAATTTTGACTAGGGCTGTTGCGGTTAAATAATTTCCCATGTGGTAACTTTATGTCCCTCAGCATCATGGTGTATCCGTATATATACATATATATACACATATATATATATACATATATATATACACGTATATATACACATATATATATGTATATGTATATATATGTGTGTGTATATGTATATATATGTGTGTGTATATGTATATATGTGTGTGTGTGTGTATATGTATATATGTGTGTGTGTGTGTGTATATGTATATATGTGTGTGTGTGTATATGTATATATGTGTGTGTGTGTATATATATATGTATATGTATATGTAATGTGTGTGTCTATAACACACACACACAAATGTATA
Source organism: Periophthalmus modestus (assembly GCA_019594935.1). Lineage (NCBI taxonomy): Eukaryota > Metazoa > Chordata > Actinopteri > Gobiiformes > Gobiidae > Periophthalmus > Periophthalmus modestus. Next base: position 14,272,511 of record JAIEZT010000107.1, read on the forward strand.
TAAGTTCTCTGCTTGTTCTTCTTCAGACACTATTGACAGCCATATCAATGAGCGCCATCGCCACAAATGGAGTTGTTCCAGGTAAGTCCTATTCCTACATAACTGCATCATGCCCATTCATTTCAGAGCTGTTAAAATACAAGGAGTACTTTTAAATATAAATGGTACAGTATGTCAGATTGCGGATGTTTTCACCTGGTTTATGGTTAATATCTCTGTAATTACTGGGCCTATTCACATGAAACAAAACTGGCACAAAGTTCAACATCTCTGGGGGACAAAAAATACTTTTGTTTGTTTACACTGGCAATGTCTTCAGAAAGTGGTGCTATTATTCAACTCCGAGTTGGACCGAGTCCCTAATAAATAATGATGAGGTTTATGGATTTGTATTTTAGATATTTCATAGGCCCTTGACCACCATCTGAGATTATGACATAGACCAATATATTTCAGTGAGTTCTTGGGTTTAGTCACTAAAAGAAATCATTACAAAAAACTGCCCCCTCGTGCCACATCTGTCAGTATGATTATGACATCATAATCTAGAGTCTGAAAACCACTAATAATTGTGAATAATCGTAAAATCTTGATGTTTCTTCTCACAATAGCAAGACTAAAGTTTGATATTATGACTTATCCCTAATGGCTCCTGCTAATGTTTGTGATCGCTCTAATGATATTTGTGTGTCTTGTGTCCCCACCCCTCCTAAACCTCTTCAATGGTCTTTACTGTTCATCTGCGCCTCACTCTGACACGTCAAATCCAAATGTCAGAGCAGTTCTTCATTTCCATAAACAAACTTAGACTCTGCCTCATAATGTTGATATTAACCAGAGTCTTAAGACCATTCTCCCATCTTTTTAACCTTTCCACCAGACTCATAGCAAAAATACAGGTTTAAATGACTTGAATTCAGAAGATATATTTTGTGATTTGGATTGCAAGATTAATTGCAATCGAATCAAGATTGCAATTTGAATGGATTCATTTAGGGAATCGGAAAAGGCTGCAACATCTACATTAAAAACAGCTGACCCTGCAATGTCACTCTGTACAAACATGTTCTGATTCTTGTATTGTTTGTCAGTTCAATCATATTTCAGTCTTTTAGTCAATTCTCCTGGATGCTGAACTGAACAGAATCCTATTTTTTCAACATAATTTGTAAATCTAATTGCAGTTGCAATTATTTTCAGGAAAAAAATATATTTGATAACATCAACCCACATCATACTGTCCTATTTGCAAGTATTAAAATAATTTACATATTACTTCCAATAAAGGGCAAAATATGAATTACTTCTAACCTTTATTTTTACTTGGGTAACTGATTTTCAAACCTTGAAAAGGGAAAGTATGCATTAGTCAAATAGGAGAAAGTTCCCAAACCAAAAGATTCATGGCAACACCAACTAGGACTGCATACCATTAGTCAATAAGTCAGTTAAAGGTGCACTTTGTAACTTTACTGGAGAAAGGTCCACCACCTATTTCTCTCCATGGAGATGTTATTGCTTTGTTTGGAACATTCTAGTTGACATTAAATTGATCTTTCTCCATGGACGTAAGAGATTTAGTAGATACTGTAAATTTAAACTGGACGGATATGTTAGGTATTCAAGTCATTTTAACTTGTGCAGTATTTCTTTGTCTTTTTTTCAGTGCACAATCTTCCATGAAGATGGTAGTTTTGCTGTTTATGTAAATCAATTGTGCTCAAATGTAAAAAGAACAGTGTTTGGCTATCAGGTGTGGTTATTGTTAAACTTCTTAGATTATATTTATAACAAAGAAGTACTGTAATTCCAAATGCCTCAAAATACCTTTATTCCAACAGGCATCTAAAATGTAAAGTTGTAAATTAAATTAATTAATGAATCATTGGATTTATATAGCACCTTTTGAGACACACAAAGTGCTTTACAGTACATTATTCATTCACTCCACACTCAATGATAAGTGATGGTGCGCTACTGCTCTAACTGCTGCTGCCCTGGGGCAGACTGACGAAATGCGTGGCTGCCAATCTGCGCCATCGGCCCCTTTGACCACCACTTGGCAAGGTCGGTTTCTTTCTAGGACACTATGAGTTTTTACCCACTGTGGCACCTGATATTCGCAGCGGTCACCCATCAATGTGTTAACCAGACCCTGCCTTGCGATAAATAAATAAAATATAGATAAAATCGCCAAGGTATTTTTTTTACAGCAACCCGAAACTTAAAATTTTTTTTAGATTTCATCTGAAATACTCTCATTTGGTTCATCTTTATTTCTTGCTAGGTCTGTATATCTATATAGTTTTAACACACAATTGAAGCCAAGTACTTTGTCTTTTTTCAAATATTTTAATGTATTAAACTTCAAATAAGTTCAACTTTATTTGCAGTAATATACGACTTAAATGTATGCTTGTTTCTTAAGCATAGTTTAACTTTTCTTTCTTCTCCTGCCCATAATGACACCATAATGTTACTAACTATCCATCCCTCAATTTTTTCACTCTCTTCTCTTCTTCTCATATACTCCCTCCTTCTCTTGTCCTCTCCTCCATCCTCTCCTCCTTCTTTTCACTACTTCTAATCTCTTATTTTCACTTGCCCTCTTGTTGGTGTCCATCTTCTCACCATCTTTCCCTTTTCGCCTTATCTTTTCGCTCCTTGCTCCTTCCTTGTTTCCTTGATTCCTCCTCTCATCTACTCAATCTTTCCCTCTCCTTTTGTCTACCCTTCTCTCCTCTCCTTCTTTCCTCCACCCTCTTTCCCTGTTTCCATCTTTCTGTCTCCTCTTTTTCTCCACCCTTTCACCCTCTATTGTCTCTCTCTTCTACTTCATCCCTTGCTCCTCTCCTCCCTTCTCCTCCGTCTCCTCCTCCCTCCTTCCTACACCCCGTCTTCTCATCACCTCTCTCCTTTGTCCTCCACTTCTCTCCTGCCTTCTCCCTCATCTCCTTCCGCCTCTCCTTGCTCCTCTCCTCCCTCTTCTCCCTCCTCTTCCTCTCACCCTTCTCACCTTCCTCCTCTCTTGACATTCTCTCTACCTCCCTCCTCTCCTCACAGCGGGAGGGTCCTACTTCATGATCAGCCGTTCTTTGGGTCCAGAGTTTGGTGGAGCAGTGGGGCTGTGTTTTTATTTGGGAACCACATTCGCTGGAGCCATGTACATTCTGGGAGCTATCGAAATCCTATTGGTGAGTGGCTCTGTTACTTAAAGTGTTTTCATGTTTTTCTAATTATTATTTGGTTTAGTGGGATCTTGCCTGTAGTAAATATGTATTATAGTTTTACATCAGTTAAGTGCCAGTTTGTGAAAGAAAGATTGTCTGAAATCTCAAGAAAAAATGCAAAATGCAATGGATTTAACCAACACATTTTCAGGAAGTGAAAAACTGTTGGCTAATGCTAGCTTCTTTGACTGTAATGTTATTAGAGAGGGACTTATTCAACTGTACAAAATCAGCTCGTCTGTTGTAGTTCCACATAAGTCATTTCTTTATTGTCAGATTGTGTTAAAACAAAACTCAGATTAAAGAAGACATATTGTGCTCGAATCTGAGTTATAATCTATAACATACGACGATCATTCTAGAATTTGGTTTAAATGACTTAATAAAAGAAAGAAGTCTGCTGGCGCTGACTTCCACCTTAGAAAACAGAGGTGCCCAATAGGAGCTGAGGTTGCTGTAAATGTCATCACAACAGAGAGCCGCAAAGCTGTTGCGACCTATGTATTTTTTTTTTCCCATTTCTGCCAAAATGGCTACTCGATGCTGCCGAATCTTACCTGATAAAGACACTAAAATTGAAGGTCGAAGTAAGTACTGAGCGGTGGGTGTATACTGTGGCGATGAAAATGGGCCTGGCTGGAGCAATGAACACAGGTGTATAAAGATTACTCAAACATGCATAAATCACGTTAAATACAACTTAGAGAGTATAAATGAAAAGAAGAACCAACTATAATATGGGTAAAAGCTCTAAACAGTTGATTTAAAAAAAGGTCAGCTGTAATGTCTAACTTCATTAACAGACCTGTAGACAGAGCAGTGCCCCTTTTTAGCTTCATGACATTAGCTGCAAAGTGGCTCTTACCCCCATCTGTGAGTATGACATCATCACATTCTACAATCTGAAAACCAGCCATTTCCCCTGTTTGTTCCAGATGTACATAGCTCCGGAGGCAGCCATCTTCTCAGCCAAAGGCCCTGATGGAGAAGGAGTGGCCATGTTGAATAATATGCGGGTTTACGGCTCTATCTGTTTGATTCTCATGTCGCTGCTTGTCTTCGTCGGAGTCAAATACGTGAACAAACTGGCCTCCATCTTCCTTGCCTGCGTCATCATCTCCATCCTGTCCATCTACATTGGGGCCCTGGTGTCCGCCTTCCACCCGCCACAGTTCAAGTAAGGAGCCCTTTTGTTGTTGTCATTTTTAGAGTGTAGAATGTGACTCTTGATTGGGCTGAGTGATATTAGCGGTGGGATGAGACACAATTTCAACAAGATGAGTCCACAAGACGAGATTTTGACACAATTTAATAAATAACTTGTGGGGTTCCGTTCACAATTTTGACCTCACCATTTTTGATTTATCTTAAGAAGTAAATTCATTAAATTAGTAAATTACTATTTCATATGTTTGCATTGTTTGTGTTTTTTTTGGAACCACACACATTCAAGAAATTGAAAGCCTGCCACATGCTACAGGATAGTTTGCCTGATTTAGGATCTAATTTGCTTCTCCCCAACTTCAGATCCGACTTCAGGTTTTCATATGCGGTTTTTAAGGAGCTATGGTCCCCATGTGTGGTGTCCAAGCGCTGTTCTATCATACCATAAACATCCATAAATAACATACATACATAAAACATCACCACCACACCAGCCAAGAAAACGGTGCATAAAGTTATGAAGTTAAACTGTAGCCTCAATCCATGTCCTTATATCCAAAAGCCTAGTATTTTCTCCGCAAATCCATAACACCCAGTCCACGAAATACTAATAATCCACTTTGTTGTTTAAAAAAATGCAAACTTAGAAAAAGGCATACCGTACATAAATTCACACTGGGTTAGTGATAAACAAAGATACTTCCTGTGTTGGCAGCTTTCTGTCTGTGCAGATTTTCTGAGCTATGTTTTAAGAAATAATGACACACTTTCGACTCGACCTAATCTATAGGTGCTATACTTTGATTCTTTTGAACAGATGAGAGACTTAAAGCAAGTCGCTTCACTCTAGACAGGAAAAGGCTGATGTGAGTGCGCTAGCGTTCACAGATTTTAGGTTGTAGTGTCGCCGGTCTCTTCAGTGCAGTCTTTGCACTCAGAGGATCTTAAAATGTCTCATCCGTGAATCCTAAGATTTCTCATTTGACTTCCATGTCTGTAGACTGCACTTTTTGTCTCACGTTTAAGACTCAGAAATCCTGCAGTGTTTGGCAGGCTTTTCTCACCAGCCCTTAACCCCTTTTTTGACCAATCCAACTGTAAATACATTAAAAATCATTTGTGAGATCTTGTGGCATAAGAACTTGTCCCATCCTTAGGTGATATGGTGATAAAAAATTTGTTGTGATCTCATCCATGTTACTAGGCCTATCACGATAATTGCTATATGGACTTACTGTGAGGCAAATAAGTATTTGAACATCCTGTGATTTTGCAAGTTCTCCCACTTAGAAATCATGGAGGGGTAAAATAATAATAATAATTTATTTGTGTTACTGCTGCAAATAAACATTTGAACACCTGAGAAAATCAATGTTAATATTTGGTACAGTAGCCTTTGTTTGCAATTACATGTTATGTCAGATGTCAAACGTTTCCTGTAGGTTTTCACCAGGTTTGCACATACTGCAGGAGGGATTTTGGCCCACTCCTCCACACAGATCTTCTCTAGATCAGTCAGGTTTCTGGGCTGTCACTGAGAAGCACAGAGTTTGAGCTCCCTCCAAAGATTTTCTATTACGTTTAGGTCTGGAGACTGACTAGGCCACTCCAGAACCTTGATATGCTTCTTATGGAGCCACTCCTTGGTTCTCCTGGCTGTGCTTCGGGTCATTGTCATGTTGGAAGACCCAGCCAAGATCCATCTTCAATGCTCTAACTGAGGGAAGGAAGTTGTTCCCCAAAATCTCACAATACATAGCCCCAGTCCTCCTCTCCTTAATATAGTGTAGTTGTCCTGTCCCATGTGCAGAAAAACACCTCCAAAGCATGATGCTACCACCCCATGCTTCACAGTAGGGACAACGTTCTTTGGATGGTCCTCATCATTCTTTCCTCCAAACATGGTGAGTGGAATTAAGACCAAAAAGTTCTATTTTGGTCTCATCCGACCACATGACTTTCTCCCATGACTCCTCTGGATCATCCAAATGGTCATTGGCAAACTTAAGATGGGCCTGGACATGTGCTGGTTTAAGCAGGGGAACCTTCCATGCCATGCATGATTTTAAACCATGACGTCTTAGTGTATTACTAACTGTAACCTTGGAAACGGTGGTCCCAGCTCTTTTCAGGTCATTGACCAGCTCCTCTCGTGTAGTTCTGGGTTGATTCCTCACCTTTCTTAGGATCACTGAGACTTCATGAGGTGAGATCTTGCATGGAGCCCCAGTCCGAGGGAGATTGACAGTCATGTTTAGCTTCTTCCATTTTCTAATAATTGCTCCAACAGTCGATCTTTTTTCACCAAGCTGCTTGGCAATTGCCCCCCAGCCTTGTGGAGGTCTGCAATTTTGTCTCTTGTGCATTTTGACAGTTTTTTGGTCTTGGCCATGTTAGTAGTTAGTCTTACTGATTGTATGGGGTGGACAGGTGTCTTTATGCAGCTAATGACCTCAAATACTTATTTGCAGCAGTAACATACAAATAAATTATTTTAAAAAATCATACAATGTGATTTTCAGATTTTTTTTTTGATTATGTCTCTCACAATGGACATGCACCTAAAATGAACATTTTAGACCCCTCCATGATTTCTAAGTGGGAGAACTTGCAAAATCACAGGGTGTTCAAATAGCTATTTGCCTCACTGTATATAGGTGAACAATATTTTTTGGAAGGATAACATGTGAGATGTGTGTTTGTTAGAGTTGGGACAAGACAGAACTTTCACAGGAAGAAATAAGATTTACTATATGCCGAAATAATCAGATCAATCCACCCAATTTTTGTCACACAATTTAGAATTTTTATAATTTTATATATATTGGGTTGACTGTATTTTGTGTTTTTGTATGTACTGATATAAAGTTATATTTGAACACTGTATTTATAAAGATTTTCATGTACAGATTATTACATTAGCCAGATAAATTTGATTATTATTGAGATCAGTTCTGCAGTGTAAATCCCCACATTCATCACTACTGACTGTTACGTTATTCTCAATATATGTCTTTTATACTTTATACTTTTTTTTTATTATTCTAATGATTAGATTAAAACCGGATCTGCTCCTCTGTTCTATTGCTCCAGCTCTTCCCCCCTCTTCCCCACTGCTGCAGACAATACGTGCATGGTGCTCTCCTTTTTCCTGACTTTAAACTAAGTTATGGATGAACACCTAAATATCTCTTTGTGGATCATTTTGGAACAATGTTTAATTGTGGACAACATGACAAGTTCCATACTGTCATCGGTTGAATTAAACGAGCATATATTTGATTATATTATTTTGTAATTTTTTTTTTACAAACTTGAGCACAGATTATTTGCGTCACTATTGATCCTATCCTATGAAATGAAAGGGCAGAGTTGAAAGTGTAAGAATATGCGAGTTTAAAGTCTTTAGGTGGAGGAGTCTTTTAGCTACAGCTGCTCAAAGATGCGCAACTTTCTAAAGCTCAAGCGAGGCATAAGCCTTTCAGACCCGTGCCAAATGTAAGATCAGTTTTCCCATGTGTGCACAGTCTCAAGGCAATTGTATCTTTTGAGATCTTTTGGCACAAGAGCTTGTCTCATCCCTAGTGGCTGTATATGTGTACATGTGTGATATTGTGTCAGTGTGTATTGGTCAGAGCATGGGCGGTGTGAATTGTTCTTATTGTTGATTGAGTGTATTGCAATGTCATGCAATGACTGCAAATGGAAACTTGTTATTTAGGTCTAATCATGTGCGGCGCATCTTTGTAGTTTATGAGCTTAATGTCTCTGTATATTTTCCCTTCAAATAAAGGTGAAACTAATTAGGGACAATTCATAAACTATGTCAAAAATCTCAACTAACTAATTAGTTGAGATGAGATGTCTGAGGAGTATGTGTGGTATGACGCGCATGGATCGTGTGAGAAATGAAGAAATCCGAGAGAGAACTGGTGTGTTGCGAGAGTTGGCTGATAGAGCAGAGCAAAAGGAATTGGGATGGTTTGGACATATTGAGAGAATGGAAAGAGAGCGGTTGGTGAAAAAGGTGTATGAATCTGATGTGAGTGGAGTGAGAATGAGAGGAAGACCGCGAATGGGATGGACAGAGGGTGTAAGAAGAGCATTTAATGCAAGAGGGATGACTGCGGTGCAAGGGAGAGAGGCTGTTCAGGACAGGGTTGAATGGAGAGAGTTTGTGTATGAATGAATAGATGGGTGTGGTAGAGGACTGGTCTTGGTATGAAGCGGCAGGGGAAACCAGCTTCGGCTGAGGCCCTGCTGTGGAAGTGCCCACACTGGGCTGTGCAGCTGACCCTGGTGCAGTGTGGTGTGGGTTAGATCAGTCCTTAAACGCAAGGGGGAGGGGAACGGGAGAGTGTGCCCTGTTTAGGCTACCCCACTTTGGTGGGACACAGCCTTGGTATATAGGTAGGTAGGTAGGTAGGTAGGTAGGTAGGTAGATGGATAGATGGATAGATGGATGTCAAAAATCTTGTAAGTCTATTATACAACTCTATTGCAATTTCTAACAATAGGCTCTTCAGCATGTTTGTGTGTTTTAATCTTGTTTTCTGATTTTATAAATATCTCCTTTTAGGGTTTGCATGTTGGGGAATAGAACCATCAACGCCCATGACTTTGCAGATCGAAACTGCATGAAAACGATCTTACTTGAATATCAACAAGAGCAAGAAGAGTCCAACTTAACTTTCCTTTCAGGTGAATCTGTAACAGAACTTTTCTGGTTGAATGCTCCATACTATGGCATTAAAATTTAACTATCTCTACAGCACCAGGTTAAGATACAATAACAAAACAAATTTAATAAATTAATTAATTGACAGTGATCCTAATAGTATTCTGTCCAACTTTGTAAAAATAATAAAAAGTATTTTATACACTAACTTTACTTAATACTTTTTACAGAGAATGTCACTTTCGCCCCCACACTCAGCCCCCAGATGACTGTGAAGACAACAGACTTATGGAGACACTTCTGTCGTTCGGAGCTGAACGATTCGTGTGACGAATATTTCAACAACAATAACTTCACTGAGATCGACGGCATCCCTGGACTTGCCTCTGGTGTCATCTCAGGTAGCATGTGCTCTGTAGTTATTTTATATTGACCTTTATCTTGAATATATTTTAAAAAGACGCTATAGAAGATTTTGATTTTAAATTTCATAAACATGACCAATCTGTGTCCTTGTAATTGCAATGTTTATTTATTCTTGATTACAAAAATGATGATGACAAATATGGATATGTTTATAATATTGTGATTCTCAAGATGTCCTCCTCACATGTGTCTCTCATTTGAGTTGCCAATTTCAATGCTGAAATCCAGTTTAGAGGACTCTCTCTGATCAGAGTCCTCACTGCCTAAACTCCGGCACCTGCAGCCAATCATTAATCAGTGCTAGTGCAGCCTCTGCAGCTCAGTGAGTGAAGGTTCTGAACTTTCACATGAGGTATAATCTTTTACCAGTAAAATCAACCTATTATTTGAACATATTTACTTTGCAAATATGTCCTTGTAACCTTGTATCTTTTAGTGACAAACATTTTAAACATTCTATTATAATTATTTCCTCAGAGAACCTGTGGAGCTCATACTTGAGTAAAGGTGACGTGGTTGAGAAGCCCAGCCTCCCCTCCTCTCTCTCCCCAGCGACCTCGATCACCCAACCATATGTCTTCGTTGACATCACCACTTCCTTCACGCTGCTTGTCGGCATCTTCTTCCCCTCTGTCACAGGTGAAGGCTCCATCTTGGATTGAACTCACTTTTATTGTATTTTTTTTTTGGCTATATATGTTTTAAACTATTCAAAATAACAATGGTAAATACATCAAGATTTTTCATAATTAAATGTTCTCACTATACATTAAAGATATACTATGTAATATTTTTGGTGAAGGGTCTGTCACCTGCTTTTTTGTATGGAGATTTGCTTTGCCTAGAATATTTTGCAGGAGGCCATGGCCTAGTATTTAAGGTATAGTACAGCTATCAAAGGTTCCCCATTTAACTTTTCTCGTGGGGGCTTCACCCCCTACTTGTCTCCATAGAGATGTTATTGCTTTGCCTGTAGAGTTCCACAGTATGGTATGAAAATTGTCTTCATAGTTAAAAGAAAAGTTACATTGAGCACCTTTAACAGCTGTATTATACTTTCAATGGGTAGACAAAGCTTTCTGCCTCTTCAGAGAATGTAGTTTGCGTTTAGATTGTGTTTTTACAGAAATATTGATAGTAGTAAAGAAAACTGTATTGACTCACAAATTAATTTATACAGCCATATCACCCTCTTTCAGACTAAAGTTAACCATTAAAAACCTAAAAACACTAAAAACACTGTACAAGAACTGATTAGCATATATTTATTTATTACTGATACCTTTTGTCTTGCTTTCTCAGGGATAATGGCTGGCTCAAATCGCTCTGGAGATCTGAAAGACGCTCAGAAGTCCATCCCCATCGGAACCATCCTGGCCATCCTCACCACTTCCTTCGTCTGTATCCTTCAATATAAACTACAACACTAAACACAAACTACAATCGAAACTTCTGCACAGTCTAAACACATACCACAATATTAACTACATGACTACAATGCAGTCTAGACTACAACACAATCTAAACACAAACTGCAATACAAACTACACAACTACAAAGATGGTCTAAACACAAACTACAATATAAACTACACTACTGCAACACAATCTAAACACAAACTACAATCAACTATGCAAATGTGGACTGTGCAAGTTTTAGTCGCAATACTTGGGTATGGGTAATTTATCAGATTTGGGATTATAATCATTGCTTAAAAATCAATTCTGGTGGAGGGTCTACCATCAGTGTGTCTCCATGGAAATATTATTACACTGGATGGAAGGTTCCACTCTATGGCATTAAACTCATTAAACTCACATTTCTCCATGGAGGCCAAGTTTAAGCCAGACCAAGTTACATCTGATCTGTGGAGAGGTGAAACCCTCATAGAATGAGGAATGTAAGAATGTGTTTGCCAAACTATTTTAGCTATAAATTAAATAAAAGTAAGCTGAGTTTGATACCTTACTATGGCACATTTGCACTAGAGAAGTTGCATAGTACCCAAGAGGGTATGTACAGTTGAAACCAGAAGTTTTACATTCACTATATAAAAAGACACACAAGCTTTTTTCTCACTGTCTGATGTGAAATCAGACTAAACCTTTCCTGTTTCAGGTCAATAAAGATTACCAAATTTATTTCTATTGGCTAAATGCCAGAATTATGAGAGAAGGATTTTTAAAGACAATTTTTCATTACTTTCTTCAAAGTCGGATGTTTATACATTTCATTAGTATTTGGTACTATTGCCTTTAAACTGTATGACTTGGGTCAAACGCGGATATCCTTACACAAGCTTACAATAGTTTCAAGTTTATAGGCCACCTAGTTTGCACGTGCCTTTTCAGATCTGTCCAGAAATTTTTATTAGGATTGCAGTCCACTCCAAAACATTGACTTTGTTAGCCACTTTGTAACCGTTTTGGCCATATGCTTTGGGTTATTCACCATTTGGAAGACCCATTTGCGCCCAAGCTTTAATTTCCTGCTGATGTCGTAGGACATCAGCTTCATTATTTTCACATAATGTTCTTTCCTCATAATCCATCTATTTTGTGACGTGCACCAGTCCCTCTTGCAACAAAACAACCCCACAACATGACGCTGCTGCCTCTGTATTTCACAGTTGGGATGGTGTTCAGACTTGCAAGCTTCATCCTTTTTCCTCCAAATGTAATAATGCTCATAATGGCCAAACGGTTCAATTTTTGTTTTTCATCCACATGCTATGTCTCCCAATATTAAGGTTTTTGTCCCTGTCTGCATTTGCAAACTGTAGTCTGGCTTTTTAACGTTTCTTTTGGAATAATGGCTTCTTCCTGGCGGGATCGCATTTCACCCCATGTAGGTACAGTACTTGTTTCACTGTCGATTGGATTCATGGATGAACCAGACTTGTGCAAGTCTAAATTCTCTTCCTGATATGTTAGCTGATTTCTTTTGACTTTCCCATGATGTTACACAAAGAAGCAGTTTCAGATGTGCCTTCAAATACATCCACAATATCTCTGGTAGCTTCTGGTTTATTGATAACATCAGTTAATCAAAGACATGACAGCTTATTTTGGGTTTTCCCAAACTGTTTAAATACATAGTAATTTTACTATGTATTTACGTATGTAAACTTCTGACTGAAGAAAGTAATGAAAAATTGCCCTTAAACATCTGTCTTTCGTCATTCTGAAATGTCCAAATAGAAATAATTTTGGTAATCCTAATTGACCTGCAGGAAAAGTTTAGTCTGATTTCATGTCAGATAGTAAGAAAAAATACATATATATATAAAAATGCATATCATTTTATATAGTGTATGTAAACATCTGGTTTCAACTGCAAGTGCCTTGCCTGCCACCTACATTACTTGCATGTACTATACCAAAACACTCCTATGGTGCAGTTGAAGTCACATTTAATAGGATACTAAAAATAGACTTGGTTTTGAAAAATTCATAATAACATGGCGGTATGGTGATGTGTTCAGGTGCAGTCCATTCAAATGTGTTTTAATATGACTGAGTATTAACTGAGTCTTTCCTGAATGCAGTGTTCAGACCTGACCAGTGTGGTGCTGTTTGGCGCCTGTATCGATGGAGTGGTCCTCAGAGACAAGTCAGTAAAAAAACTGTTTATAGTAAGATGCATTTTATATATTATTAAAGTGGGAATATTAAGCAGAATCGTCTTTTTGGGTTTTTCTAGCATGTTATAACATTTCTTCATTCAAAACATGCCTGAACTGATTTTATATGCCATCCATGCATGTTTGAGTAATCTTGCAATCTCCAGGTACTTTTTGCACCCTGCTTGCAGTTAGCAGTACGATCCTGTACAGTTCTCAGTCCAAAAACATATGTCACCCATGCTCCCCATAGCAGTATAAAAAAAGCAGAATCATTTTCAGTTTTCCAGCTGAAATCAGTTTGGGTCTTTTGAGTGGCCTATAGCCAATCCTTTGTAAGACTTTAGAGGAAGAAATGTGTTTGTGTGTGTGTTAAATGGCAATTATTAAAAGTCTGCATTGTTCATGTTCAGGTATCATTTTTGAAAACTTTACTTTTTTTAATGAGACAACATAAAAAAATCCAGATTGTTCACAACGTTCAAGTTTTTTTTAATTCATACTGAATTGCTTGAAACTTATTTGCTTGTTGTTATTTAGATAATTATTTTGCAAAGATTCTTTATATGTTTTGTCCCTTATGTTCATATAATATAGCTATATGACAATGTAGTAATTTAATGTAATAATAATACATCATAATTGATAATAAATAACAATATTAATATTCAAGAGTGTTTAAGTTGACCTTCACCCTCTTCTTCATGCCCTCTGCAGATTTGGCGACTCGGTGCGAGGGAACCTGGTGGTTGGAACCCTGGCATGGCCAACTCCATGGGTGATTGTGATTGGCTCTTTCTTCTCGACGTGCGGCGCCGGCCTCCAGTCTCTGACCGGAGCACCTCGACTACTCCAGGCTATCGCCAAAGACAACATAATCCCATTCCTCAGGGTCAGGACAAAATGACGCTCTCTTTTATCTAACACTCCAATATACTGTTCATTTGAAGGCTTTGTACCTGATTTTACAGTCTTAAAAACATGAAAAACAAGTAGTTCATTTTAAACAGTTTAGTGACGAATAACTAATATTCCTCACTTTTCTAACGCATTCCTACGATCCTAATTATTCAACGGGATGAGTTTATAAAACCTTTTCACAACTTTCAGAGACCAGGTCTTACATAGCATACAGAAAACCACTTACTAACTACTAAGTACTTGATATTAAAAAAAAAAAAATGTGAATGAGAGGAGGAGGTGCAAGAAATACAAATGTTCAAATCGCTTTATATTGTCAATGTAAAGCTTTTCTTGCTCACTGACTTTTAATTTTACTCAAGTGAGTAATATATTGTACATTGTATCAATATTCTTAGGAGGTAGGAGTAAGAGTATGGGGCCTGAAAACTACTCAGAGAAGTATGACTTTATTAAAAAGTTACCCAAGTAAATGTAACGGGAGTGCTACACACCTCAGTTCATGGAAAATGTAATTTATTTATTGTATTATTATTAAGCGGTTTGCTGCATTAGTTGACTTCTGTTATTCTGGAGCAGGTTTTTGGTCACGGGAAAGCCAATGGGGAGCCGACCTGGGCCCTGTTACTCACCGCTCTGATCGCTGAACTGGGAATCCTCATCGCATCTCTGGATTTGGTCGCTCCCATTCTCACCATGTAAATTCATATTTATATTATATAGTTTAGCTGTATGTACATTTTTAGGGCTGGGCACGATGACGTGTTTTATCTCATTAACCCAAAAATAATTTAGCTCAATTAATAATTTTATCGCACGTTACTGCCTGTCTCTTGTATTAAAAACACAGGATCAAAGAGCCCCCCTCCTGGCTGTGAGCAGCTGCATTGTCATTTTCCTGCTGTACAGGGGGCACGACAGAGATGACTCCAAGCTCCTTCTGAGTTTTTAAACTCTCGAAAAAGAGTCAGTGATCCCGGAGAAACGATCTGCTAAAATCTGCAGACCGCGAGTACACTTAAATACATGATTTAATGTGTGTGCAGAAAGCTAGCAGTCTATCAGCGGCAATACTCATAGTTTACCACTCGTGCAAATTATATTTATTTGGACGGAGATATTAAAATCCCATTTAAGCCTAAAAGGTAAAATAAAGAACTTTTTATGAGCGAAAAATTTCATATTATATTGTTTTTTCACTTCTGTGTGCAACATTTGATTAATTGCAATTCAAGCATGCAATTAATTGCAAACTGTTTTTCTTTTTTACTAATACCTTTTTAAAAGCCTAACCAGGGATGGAGCCTGCAAAATGGCCTAACATCAGTTACCGTATTTTCTGAACTACAGAGTACCTCTGTGAACTAGTCATCAGTTTTATTGTCTCTGTATCTACTGTTGCTGGGCAAAATGTTTTTGGCGCCACTGAAAAATAATGTATAAGCCGCACTTGCACCATAAGCCGCAGCTGTTTAAGTGTAGAAAAAAGTAGTGGCTCGTAGTCCGTAAAATACGGTACCTATTTGGTGGCAGTGTTTAATTGTACTATCCCTGTCAAATAAGCCAGTAAATAAATTAAATAAATAAATACTAGTCTAACCAGTGAAATTGAAAACGTAACACTGACTAAATCAGGACTAAAATATGACAAAACTGAGATTAAAAAAATTAAGTATATATGGGAAAAAAGTAATTCATTTTCAGAGGGATAACTTTGTGTTGTGATATATGCAGCCCTACTGTTTATGTCTTTTACGTTGAGTGGTTGGGCTTACCTTTATTTGTGTCTTTGTAGGTTTTTCCTGATGTGTTATTGTTTGTGAACTTGGCCTGTGCTCTTCAAACTCTGCTCCGGACGCCAAACTGGAGACCACGATTCTCCTACTACCACTGGTATCTCACTGCACAAACTCACCCATTTAAACAATGCTATTTTTTGATTGACACCAGTAGCCTGCGGTGACTTTTATGGGTAGGAGTGGACATCAATATTTAGTTGATAACAATTTTAAAACCTACTTTTTCTCACTTTTTTTCCTCACAAATTTATCCTACTCCTTCACCTTATTTATGCAGCTGAGCCTTCAGTACTATTGTTATCTATCTGTTTATTATTATGCATCTAGAAACCATATGACTGATATATGACAGCTCTACAGATGCACTTACTACACAAAATACAATTCATGAAGAGATACTAACAGCAACAGTGCGCTGGTCAGACGGGTGCGCTGGTCAGACGGGTGCGCTGGTCAGATGGGTGCGCTGGTCAGATGGGTGCGCTGGTCAGATGGGTGCGCTGGTCAGATGGGTGCGCTTATAATACAGCCTCATGTTTCACAGACGTCACCTTAAACACAGCCCTGCATTAGGACAGTGCGCTCACTCTCACCTCTCATAGATGCAAATCAAAGCCACGTCTTTCTTGAAGAAACGTCCTGTATTTTCCTGAAGCAGCGTAGGTCCAGAACAGCCACTTTCCAACAACGTTATTCCTTTAATGCTGTTGCTTTATAAACACAGGTCACAGACTAGACAGGCTCCTAGCTGCCCTAACCGCTGTCTACACTGCTCTGTCCGGATACTCCATTTCACCCAAACGAGCCATGAAACTAGCTCACTGTTTGATTAAATGCCTGTTGTTGTCTCCTGCTGTACATGCACACTTACTAGAAATCTCCTCAGATGTCCGATTCCTAAATGGTTTATCATTTATTCAGCGCTATTTGAGCCTGCTGTTGTTCTCAGTATGCATACACAAGCCTCTAAAACAGGCATGCTCAAACTGTGGCCCGGGGGCCAAATGCGGCTCTCAGACCAATTTTTCTTGGCCCTCAAGCTTCCAGGTGAATTGGCCCATATTACCTTAAACAGTAGTTTTTACTGTATATTTCTGAAAATCTACTTTAGCAAGCCCATATCAAACATTAAGGTGTCCCATTGAGGTTGTAAGCATGAATAAAGGTCTAGTATTCACTGTACTGGCGACCAGTATATGGCCCTCAATCGGTCCTCAGCTTTGTCTATATTTTTATATGTGACCCTTAATGAGAAAAGTTTGGACACCCCTGCTCTAAAACAACTGGTTGGCCTCGCCGGTTGTAAAATCACATACTGAGAGTGTGGAATGGCATGAGCCCAGTAGCACAGGACAACAACGCAAGTTAATGAGACATTCAGAACTGCGCTTAATGCAGTCTGCTCAGTGGTCAGTAGGGTGTACTAAAGGACACCATGACTTCAACCATACTTTAAACAGGCAGAAGTGAAGGGAAAATGGGATCATTTGTATATAATTTGTAACTATATACTTTTGACCTGCGATGATTTCAGATTTTCTTGGACAAGCACTGCTTGCCTTCATTGCCCTGATCACATTCCACTGATTGACACCTCTCACCCTTCATTGCTAAGCACTCTCCTTCTGCCCAACCAGCTCTTTTCCCTGATGTTTTCTATGTATTCCTTTAGGGCTCTGTCGTTTTTGGGGATGACGATTTGCCTCGCGCTCATGTTTATCTCTTCCTGGTATTACGCCATCGTCGCCATGGTGATTGCCGGCATGATCTACAAGTACATTGAGTATCATGGGTGAGTTTACAAGTGCGCTATGTGAAAAAGGCAAAATGGATTATTGTCTTATTAATATCTTAGAGCAGGGTTTCCATGGGGCAAACACCTCGATTTTACCAAAATTAAAGCAATAAAAGCCAATAAAAAGCATTAAATTAAATTCCCACAGCATGTGCCTTTCCTGTGTAAAATAAATAATAGTAAACGTGCTCGTGTTTCCTTATTGGTTTTTGTGTAACCCATTTCAGATTTGCATATTTTTCTTCAAATGCTGATTGCTCTTTTCAAGATTATCTGGGGGGGAGTCCTTACACCTCTTTTCATACATCTAAAATGCACAAAATATGATTGAAAACATGTTTAGTTTATTTTCTTTTGCAAATTAGTGATTTAATATATGAATATGATAAAGCACTTTTTCATAAATCACTTGGTAATCTAATAGAATGGTAACAAACAAATTGCTTTTACATAACAAAGACATAAAGGTCTTTGGTTTCCTTGTCTTGTCAATTTATGGCATTAAAAACATTGAATTTCTACATTAATAAGCATTAAACGATAAACTAAACAGTTGAGAAGCTTTTATTCATTAAACTTACCCACTGGATTTTGAGGCAAGACTTGATGGGTTTAAAATTATAATAACTTGACTAACTTGACTACAAGCTATCAATATATTTGTCTTTCAGAGCAGAGAAGGAGTGGGGAGATGGCATCAGAGGCTTGTCCCTGAGTGCGGCTCGCTACGCCCTCTTGAGGCTTGAAGAGGGACCACCGCACACAAAAAACTGGAGGTAAAATAATTAAGTTAGTGAAGTCATGTGTGTCAATTTTGTGTTGTATGTGATATTTTGAAGACTTTTTCCTATGCAAACGTTCTAATATTTAGTTTTAAATTGTTAATATCTACGGAAATGGTCCTAATTATTCATCATTCTAAAACCCGGGGATAAACTTAACCTGAAAAGCTATCTTGCCATTCTTAGCAGATGGTACTCAATTGATTCAGGTCTTGGTCTAAATGAAAGGCACTGAATGTGGAACAGATGTGTTTCCCACTAAACTAAAATCATGGATTATTTAAGGAATCATTTCATTATTAATGTATTAGTTAATTAATTTTAATTATTTAAAAATACATACAAATATGTAAATTGTGCTTGATCTATAAACAACTGCTTCCAACCGGTGTCCATGCCCCTTCATATGCGCTAAACACCCAGAACCTTCTACATGCGATGTTCTTTGGTGAAAAAGTGGGGGAATCAGCGATTAACACGCTGGGATAACTTTGTCACTTTCATATTTTGCGGTCCATGTACACTGCCACTGTAGCTCTCACTAATGCGGTGACACTCACTGGACTGCTTATCAATGGGCAAGGTTTTGTGCATGGAGTTAACAGTTTATTCACATACAAGGGGGATCTTTTTACATATGTTAATAAAAGGAATACAGTGGAATTACGCATGGTACGGACACAGAAGCACCCACTGTTGTCAATGTGTGGTCTGCTTTGGATCATCTATTGGCCACTTTACAAGCACCTGCAGGTCTGCAGCTCATGGCCAGTACATGTGATGCTGTAACATGCTTTGTCAGTGTGGTCAGTGCGCCCATTACGCATATGACGTTGTTATAGTTAATTTTCTTGTTAAAAATGCCTAAAAGCATTAACATTTGTTCATGTTTGTACATTGAGATGACCGTGTTTAAAGATTCTGTTGTCAACTCAATCATACACAAAGATAAAAGTAACTTTTCTAATCTATCTTAAGCATTGTTTATAAATAGTATTTGGACACATGCTTGTTCTTTGTGTCCAGGCCTCAGATCCTGGTGTTGTTGAAGTTGGATGAAGATGCTCATGTGAAGTCTCCACGTTTGTTGACGTTTGCAAGTCAGCTCAAAGCGGGGAAGGGTCTGACCATTGTTGGAACTGTGGTCTCTGGGAACTTTCTGCAGAGCTACGGAGAGGCCCTGGCAGCGGAACAGGTGGGTAGGGATGATATGGTTTTGATGCCACAATTTAGATGGATGGCAATGACCTACATTTTTTTAGAGACAGTTTGCTTTTGAAAGTATTTGAAAGTAATTCACAAATGTTGAACCTCATCAGTTTTATTTGGGCAGTATTACCGTATTTTCCGGACTATAAGTTGCACTTTATTTCATAGTTTGGCTGGTAGTGCGACTTATACTCAGATGCAACTTATATGTGAAATTATTCAAGTATATAATATTACATCTTCGTTATTGTCACACTTACAACTGTGCGAGGGCACTCTAGGCTTATGTACTAGCATGGGAGCCACGCCGTTTCATCTACCTCCGGAGCAGGCAGAGGATGAAGAATTCAATGGATTTAGTTATCTGATTAACTGTTAATATCTTACGTTGGCATACCAGACACTATTCAGTTCGCTGTCTATGCTTCATCTATGTGTTATGTAAAGGTTGATTATACATGTTACAGTTCACACAACCAGAGCGTCCACAATGCCCGTCGGAGGCATTTGTCCTCAAATGCAAAGGCATCCAACGCGTTCTTGACGCCCCGGGGGTTTCAGAGTCACATTGCTAGCATCAACATTTTGGTAAATTTGGCTGAAGTAGTCTGTCCTGTACAGGAGACAGGGTGTGTCCTTTAGCCAATCAGGACGCAGAACATGTGCCTTCATACACTGTAAAAAACAGCATGCAAAATTGCACCCAAAAAAAATCCGCGAAATAGCGAGACCGCGAAAAAAGAACCGCCATATAGCGAGGGAACACTGTATATGTAATATGAGCCAGAGCTTATGTTATATTTTATGTGTTTGCTAGTTCTACGGTGTGAACTGTGATGAAGAAGTAAGACTACAGTAAACATCAGTGAAAAGAAATCTCACGTCTGTGTTACATTAGCATATCTGATTAACTGTTAATCTCTTACTTAAACATACCAGACATGTATTCAGTTTGCTGTCTATGCTTCATGTAGCTGAATACATATAAATGTGTTACATTAGCATGGTGTACTGCTATTTGGCCTGTTGTTCTCTATTTTATTGTTATTATTATAACCTGCCTTTAAAGATAAAATGTCTGTTCTTGGTCTCAGATTTTGCAAAATAAATTTCCCCAAAAAATGCGACTTATAGTCCAGTGCAACTTGTATATGTTTTTTTTTCTTCATTATTACAAATTTTTTTTGCTGGTGCGACTTATACTCCGGAGTGACGTATAGGCTGGAAAATACGGTACTAGAAATTCTCAACTAAAACATAGCATGGCATGGCATGGCTTTGATAAAAGCTCTCAGAACTATAAAATATATCTATGATCTAACCCAAACTGCACTCACAAGACCAATACTAACATTTGAATTTTGTTGTTGTCAGACTCTGAAGCACCTGATGGAGAAAGAGCGAGTAAAGGGTTTTGTGCAGTGCATTGTGGCGCAGAAGCCGCGGG
Organism: Periophthalmus modestus; assembly: GCA_019594935.1. NCBI lineage: Eukaryota > Metazoa > Chordata > Actinopteri > Gobiiformes > Gobiidae > Periophthalmus > Periophthalmus modestus. The sequence continues at coordinate 14,293,584 of JAIEZT010000107.1, forward strand.
AGGGCATCAGTCACATGATCCAGTCTAGCGGTTTAGGAGGGATGAAGCCCAACACTGTGGTGATGGGCTGGCCTCACGCATGGAGGCAGAGCGAGGACCCACAGTCATGGAAGACCTTTATCAGTGAGTATTAGAAAAAACATATCATTAAAAAAACAGAGAAACAAATAGGAATTCACTGCTAAAAGCCTTATGTAAGGCTGCAGGATTTTGGAAAAAAAAATATATGGGACAAGTACTTTTATTGCTAACTGATTTGCATTACATGTTTAAAAGGAGAATTATGTTCAGAGTGCTCATCGCACACAACTCTTAGAGGAATCACATTTGATAAAAGAATGACATTTGAAGTAACTAAACTAACACAAAAATCCCATGCATTTCAGCTCATGCTTGCAGTAAGGGACCCCATTCTGGCAGAATTTTATAATTCGCAGTGGGCATTGTAATGCCAACATTTTTCTAAACTGCATGTCCCTAACAGCGCCCCCTATATTGTTGCAGACACGGTGCGGGTGACCACAGCAGCTCACTTGGCTCTGCTTGTGCCCAAAAACATCTCTCTGTTCCCCAGTAACAGTGAGCCATGCACAGAAGGATACATCGACGTGTGGTGGATAGTTCATGATGGAGGGATGCTAATGCTGCTGCCCTTTCTGCTCAGACAACACAAGGTACAATATGACAGTATTTGTATGGGATCCAGAATACATACTTCAAAACTTTATGAAGATGTGTAATCACTGGTGTTTTTGTTATGTTGGGCTTTACTTATTTTAATAATTAAAGCCTTACTTTAATCATTTTATGTTATATCAATTCTGGATAAATGGCCTCTAGCTACAACTATTGCGGGAGTCAAAGGGGTAGCCAGGGTGGCCAGTGCCACCTTTACAAATACCCTTTCCACCCCTAGTGCCACCCCACTACACACTGACCATTAAAACGTAATTTCACGACTATAAGGTGCGGTTAAAAGTTGCGAACATCGCGGGAGCGATGGATGACAGAGGGCGAACACGCCGCGCCGGGCAACTTATGCCACGATTTGTGAATGGATTGTGGATGCTTGGGTAACGGTGCAACTTTTGTATGTGTTAAATGCAGAAAAAGCACGAAAAAGCACCCGTAACTGAAGCTGCGCCTTATAATCCGGTGCGCCTTATAGCCGTGAAATTACGGTACTCTTACGCAGCCCTAGTTGGTGCGCATGTTGTGTCGTTTCATTGGTTACATTGTGACATATTCTTCCAAAGTGAGAGTGTCATTACAGTAGGAGACAGAAGATGAGAGTTTTGGTTTTGCCTTTTGTTATGTAAATTACACGAATGAACATAAAACTACATTATAAACCTATATTGGACACTGATAATGAAACAAATACCGTATTTTCTGGACTACAGAGCGCACCTGATTAAAAGCCGTATGCTTTAATTTTTGAAAGAAAAACTTTTTAAGCCACAGGTATCTCACGTAGTAATATGAAAAATTAGCTCAAAAACGTTCATTTGCGAGGGACCACTAGTGCAGTTTTGCATGCTTTTTTTTTTTTTTTTTTTTACAATGTATGAAGGCGTGTGTTCTGCGTCCTGATTGGCTAAAGGAGGTGCTGTGTCTCCTGTACAGTACAGAATGCGTTCAGCCAAATTTACCAAAATATTCGATGCTGCAGTGTGACTCTGAAACAGTCGCGTTGGACACCTTTGTATTTGAGGACAAACGCCTCCAACACACGTTGTGGACGCTCTGGACGCACGTCCATGAGAGACTTTACATGTGAAACAACATAAAGAAGGAGGAATATAACATAAGATCAACAGCAGAATAAGTTTTAACAAGGAGCAAAAAGGGCTGTAACCATGCGGATGGAGTCTGCTTTAGTTTGTGGATCAGTGATTGTAGGAAAAAGAACATTACGAGACATTACAGCAGAGCGGCGCCAGGACGAAGAGGAACTGAGAAATATACCCGCAGCCGCACAATACAATACAATACAGTACAATAGTTGTGAGAGTGCGCTAGATTTATCATACAATTTCATTGGACCTCTGTGAACTACTCATCAGTTTTATTGGTCTACTGTTGCTAGGCAAAATGTTTTCGGCGCCACAGAAAAAAAAAGAATAAGCCTCACTGCACCATAAGCCGCAGCAGTTAAAGTGTAGAAAAAAGTAGCGGTTTGTAGTCTGGAAAATACGGTAATAGTGGGCAAATGGCAGCATATTAAACAACCCAGGTCAAATGCATAGTAATTTACCTTGAAAACCAACCAATATACAGGAAATGACACCTGTTTTCAGCTAAATCTCCTTTTGATTAAATGGCTTAAAAGTGTCATAGTGAATGACAGTGTTGGATGTACCATGTTTTGTGGACTGGTGTCAGCTGATTTTCCTTCTGCTCTCTATGTGTGCGGTGCAATGCTGGAATTTCCCCACTGTGGAACTAATAAAGGCATATCTTATCTATATTTTATCTTATCTTTTTTTTTTAAGGCCCCCCTTGATAAAACTTTGACACCCCATGGCCACCTCTCATGTAAAAGTCTAGCTCTGTCACAGGCTACAACACTGCTCACATGCACGTGTTGTGTGCACTCCTCCAGAAATACTTCACTGACAAATCAGTTTTAAAATTGTCAACTTAAGTGCAATATATCATGTTTTTTATGTCTTGTATATACGGCAATATATAAGAGAATAGATTTTTTTTTTAAATATTTTTTTATTTATATCTATGTATATTGATACGAATCTGTATCTTTTAGGTGTGGAGGAAATGTGGTATGAGGATTTTTACTGTGGCTCAAATGGAGGATAACTCGATCCAAATGAAGAAGGATCTGGCAACGTTTCTGTACCATCTCCGAATCGAGGCTGAGGTGGAGGTTGTTGAGATGGTATGAAGCTAAATTTAAGACACTAAATATATTATGTTATTTACTATAATAAGAGTAAATGCATATATTACTAATATTTTAATTCGATATTTACTGACCTACTTTTGTTGTTTCCCCTTCAGCATGACAGCGACATCAGCGCCTACACGTATGAGCGTACTCTGATGATGGAGCAGAGGTCTCAGATGCTCCGACAAATGAGGCTTTCCAAATCAGACCGAGAGAAAGAGGTGAGACACTATAACACACCTGTATGAAAGCACAGTCAAGCATAAACCCGTATTTGAGAAAAGCAAAACCCAAAATTAGATTAAAGCAACAGTATGTAACTTTCTGGAGGTGGCATGTCACCTCTTATGATTCCATGTAAATAGAAAATTAAAACCATACAACAAAACATCATGGACTAGATATGTTTTATGCCATCCTCCTGGCCAAATAAAAGTCAGTTTCTCATGGAGACAAGCCGGTCCCCAAGGAAATTACACAGGGTACCTTTAAATTTTCTTGCTTTACACCCTATTCAGGAAGTTCAGGTTTAGGCATTATCATAGCCCTGTCTTAAACCAGTTATGCATTACACAATCCATACTAATATTTTTATTGTAATTGCCTTTCACTAAAGTAAGGTGGAAAAAAATCTTGTTAATTTAAATTGGGTTTAATTGGGTATAATTTGTTTGATTTTCTCAGCGAGTTCGTTGGAGTTTTGATGATGTAAGTTTACATCATTTATTTCTAATTGAGTAGATCCCTAAACATCTTAACTAGCGATCCAACTGGTACTCACTAGCATAAACCTCTTTGTAGATTTCTCATTAGCTAGCACCCCTCATAGCCTAGCCGCAGTGGTTTGCTAGCTCAGATGACTTGTGTTGTGTTCAGGTGTATGTTCCCCCCAGGTACAGGACGGGGAAGCACTCAAACCTCTACAAAGGCATGAGACAGGTACAAGAGACACAGGTTTATCAGCGAGATTGGTTCCTGGGTCATATTTAAAATAACTAATAATAATTATTTCAAACATGTATTTGTTGAAGCTGAACCTGTAGAGGAAGTTTGAGTTATTGTCATTGTGTTGTGATTGATCTTTTGAATTAGATTAAGCATCATTCACAACTTGGAACCGTTCAATATTTTAAGGTACCAGAACTTTAACTACTTTTTTGCAACCTATTTCTGTAATCATATATATTTTTTTTAATCTATTCAAATTAACATTATTTCTTTAAATGGGAACTGTTCTTTTTAAAAAAAAAATAAAATAAAATAAATTACCAGTTTTGTTCCAGTTTTTGCTGCAATTTAGCAACAGAGCAGTTATGCGAATATACCTGTTTGTTTTATAGTAAAGCAGTTAGAGAACAGAAATGTTGAGTAATGAGAGAAGGAAGGATTTTAAAGACATTTTTTCATCACTTTCTTCAAAGTTAGATGTTGACATACAGTAAGATTACCATGCCTTTAAATAATTTGGGAAAATCCAGATGATAATGTCATGTCTGTGAAAGCTTCTGGTTTATTAATAATAATAATAATAATAATAATAATAACACATTTTATTTATAGGGCGCCTTTCTGGGCACTCAAGGTCACCTCACAGTACAATTTACAGACAGTTAAAATCTACATTTATGATCATAATTATTCATAATTAATTATTGACAATTAGAGACACACTTGTGGATGTATTTGAAGGCACAACGGAAACACACTGCTTCTTTGCGTAACATCATGGGAAAGTCAAAAGAAATCAGGAAGAGAATTGTGGACTTGTACAAGTCTGGTTCATCCTTGGATGACATTTCCAGGTGCCTGAAGGTGTCACGTTTATGGGCTGAAAGTCCAGTCTGCCAGGAAGAAGCCATTACTCCAAAAGAAACATGAATAAGCCAGATTACAGTTTACAAATGCACACAGGGACAAAAATCGTAATTTTTGGAAACGTGTCCTGTGGTCTGACAAAAAACAAAATTCCGTTTGGCCGTAATAAGCATTGTTACGTTTGGAGGAAAAAGGGTGAAGCTTGTAAACCTGAGAACATCATCCCCACTGTGAAATTCAGTGTGGCATCATGTTATGGGGTTGTTTTGCTGCAGGTGGGACTGGTGCACTTCACAAAATAGATGGCATCATGAGGAAAGAACATTATGTGAAAATACTGAAGCAACATCTCAAGACATCAGTCAGAAAGTTAAAGCTTGGACACAAATGGGTCTTCCAAATGGGCATTGGCCCGAAGCATCCTGCCAGATTGGTTACAAAGTGGCTTAAGGATAACAAAGTCAGTGTTTTGGAGTGGATCACAATCCTGCTAAAAAATTATGGGCAGACCTTAATAAGCACGTGCAAGCAAGGTGGAAAACAAACTTAACAACAGTTAAGTTGTAACAACAGTTACACCAGTTCTATCAGGAAGAATCGGCCAAAATTCCTGCCAACTATTTTGAGAAGTTTGTGGAAGGATATCCACGTTTGACCCAAATCATACAGTTTAAAGGCAATGGTACCAAATACTAATGTGTAAACATCTGACTGTGGAGAAAGTAATGAAAAATTCAAAAAAACAATCCTTGTCTCATTATTCTAGTTTAGTCTGATTTCATGTCAGACCATGAGGAAAAAAAAGCATATGTCTTTTTATATACTGGTAGTGTATGTAAACTTCTGGTTTCAATTATAAATGAACATGACCATGAAAATGTATTGGTCAGAACACACAATTCTTATCCAGATCATCTCATTTGACTCTTAAATAGTTTTCAAAATCTGTGTGAAATACTTTTGCTTTTATACTCAAAAGTATTACTTGAAGTACTTTTTTTTTTTTTTTTTTTTTTTTGTTTTGGTGTTTTGCTCCTGTATCTGTACTTTCACTTAAAGGGGCTGTACCTGATTTTTACTGTTTTAAAACATGAAAAACAAAACTAGTTAATTTTAAATGGTTTGCAGTGGTCCCAAGTTTTTCCTCACTTACTTTATGCATTCTGATCATCCTAATTATTCACTGCAATTAGTTGTGCTAAGTGCTTTTCCCAACTTTCAGAGACCAGAACAGATTTTTGTCATGGTGGTAAAGCTAATAACACTTATCAGATAAAAAAAAAAAGTGCTGTCTAATTAGATGCAGACTATACACAGCAGACATATTTTGACCTTTTATTACTGCTGCCTATACAATATATCTGTACTGGGGCAAGGCATATTTTGCTCAAATACATGACAAAAATCAGGTACATGGCCTTTAAGTAACATAATTGAGCGCTTTATCTGCCATTGTTTGTAACATGTTCAAAAGCTCACTTTTTTTTTTTTTTTTTTTAGCAAAGCAGAGGACTTATTATATTTTCTGTGTCGTTGCTCCTGGTTCTGCCTCCTCAGGCTCAGCTGGTGAAGGACAGAAACTCTATGCTGCGTTTGACGAGTATTGGATCAGATGACGACGACGAGCCCGATGGACACGAACGGGACCGGGCGGCATCAGCAGGAGGCAGCACTGAGCATCACAGACGAGTGCAGATGACCTGGACCAAAGAGAAGACGTCCCATTTCAGAGCGGTGCACTCCGGCTGCTCCACTCCAGAGGGCTTCAGGGACATGCTCAGTATCAGGCCGTGAGTGCACACATATAACCATGTAAACATTAGATTTTCCAGAATTTGTTTTGAGCATCCTAATTATTTACTGTGATGAGTTTGTAAGTGCTTTTCATAAATTTCAGAATATAAATTCTCTTATAATAATGCCAACAACAACTAGCATGCTAACAGTGCACCAGCGTTACTTCCTGATTTGTGGTGATGATAATAATGCTAACGGTCTCATTTTGACCGTAGGAGCTGCTTATACAATATACGTATTGGGGCACATTTTACTTTAATTACATTAAAAAATCAAGCTCCTTTTTCATCTGTCTTTTAAATGTAATGTAAATTAAATGTTAATTTACATTTCTCAGGGACCACTCGAATGTCCGTCGAATGCACACTGCGGTCAAACTGAATGAGGTCATCGTTAATAAATCGCATGATGCTCGGCTGGTGCTGCTGAACATGCCCGGACCCCCCAAGAATCCGGAGGGAGATGAGAACTGTATCCTTTATTAGGCCGTATTTAAAACACAAATGATTTATTTGAAAAACTAAACATGGTACAGAAGAAAATGATAACATGCTGTGCAAATGTTATGGCTAAGGTTTGGACAGGTGCAGATGAAGTTAGTTGGTGTGAGAGCAAAGGAAAGTGTCAGCTAGAGCAGAGGATGTGGAGGAGATGAGCAGAGGATTCGAAATCTACCTATATTTTTTGCTAACGATTATTTTTATCTATTTCTTTGCTACATTACCCTGTTGTGTAACTTAACATTTAAAAATCCTTAATTTTAAACTCAGATATGGAGTTTTTGGAAGTTCTTACAGAGGGACTGGAGCGTGTTTTGTTGGTTCGAGGCGGAGGAAGTGAAGTCATCACTATTTACTCATAAAATAGGGGGCAGGCCTGGACCTAAAGACTGTCTGTGATTAGCTAAAAAATGCCCTCTGCTCTGTCTCCGTAGTTTTTAACACTGTTGCAGCCATTTTAGTGTCCTTTTACTGATATGTATACAATACATTTTTCACCAGTCACCAGTTCATCTTTGTTTTTAAGGAAATGGTGCAAAAAAAATAGTGACAATGTATGATGAAAGTTTAATTGTTAGTGGGCTGCTAGGTGGATACAGTAGCGTTAATATTTGAGAGAAGACTGGACATTAGACACAGTGTCTAATGAAATAACACACATAAATATCATTCAAAAGGATAATAAAAGAGGCTGCAAACTTCATATTGTTTTATTGTTAAGCACCTGCTTTTAATGTGTGTGTGTTTGAGTATTTTCAATGTGAAAGACTTGAAAAGGGACCATATGTTTGGTATCATTTTTGGGCCATTTGAAAGAAACAAGGGCCAGTCCAGACTCAGGGCTTGTACAGAATGTATTTTGAAGGTCATTGCAGCAAACTATATTTATTATTAAAGTGCATATGACATGTTTTTCTAATTATTCCTTGGTTTGGTGGAATAGTACCTGTGGTAAAAAGTTGAAAGGATCAAAGAACACATTTTTCTGGCAGTTTAAACTTAAATACTGTAGTATACAAAATAGAAGTGTTGTCACTCATTTAACTATTGCAATTCAGCCAAGTTTTGGCCCTTGTCAATGTTACGGTTGTTGGCAACATAACAGTTGGAATGGAATTACCTGTACATATGTTATATCTACTGCCCATGTCCAACCAGAAAGTGGAATTCTAAATTTCACCAGAATTTTTAAACTCAAGAAAACCAGGCAAGATTTTTTAAAATCTTCAATGTTATGATATTAACTATGCTTTAGTAAAATGAGTAGTCTAACCTGTCTTATGCACTTTAAAGCTAAAACTGGAAAAGTCACAAGGACACGTTTTTTTTGTTGTTTTTATTGTGATCAAAGATTTGGTGTACCTAGACTGTAATTTAAATTGAAGGACATAATAGAAATGGACCTCTAGTCACTGCAAATTGAATTGCACTTTTTTTTTTAACTGTACATTTTTTTTAAGAGCATACTATTTAAAAAAAAATAATAATAATAAAACAGTCATTGCTGTATGTATTTTGAGTTTTGCAAATTATAGCTCAAAGCATTTGTGACTTAATGCCAATAGAAATGTTAGGCTATTAACACAAGCACGATGCATTCATATTGGATAAAAATGTACCTAGGGACAGTAGGTACATTTACCTACTGTCCCAGTAAGTAAATGTGCCCTCTGCATTTAACCCATCCCATCTGTGGATTATATTATATTATATTTCAGGTGAAGCGAGACCCATCTCCAGATCTTGAGCTAGTCTTGGTCATGGTTACATTGACCCTAGAATTTTACCTATTGTGCATGTTTTGGGTTGATGGAGGAAACGGGAGTGCTTTGAGGAAACCCACCCAGACACGAGAACATACAAACTCCATACACAAAGGCCAGGGAGTTGAACCATGTACTTTCTTGCTGTGAGGCGAGAGTGGTAGCCAGTCAGCCATCATACCAAACAATCTACTTCCTTTTGTTCATGATTAAGCCTAATGTTGACTGTATTATAATGAGTAGGTTTTTTATTTGCCTTTAAGTCCTTCTAGTTAGTTTAATTTATTTACATATTAAATTAAGTAAGGGAAACTAGAAATGATGTTCAAACTGATTTTCCCACCTCAATTTCTACTTTTTAACTAGCTGACTTTTTACAAGTTAATTCAAATCACTGGAACACCAGCTTAAACTATCACTGTCCCACCAAACAAATGTGAGCTTTATACACAAGTGAAGAGCAAAAGGAGATGTTATGTATTGTGCCATAAACTGGGCCCTTATGGACTGCATGTGAACGGTTTGTATGCAGCTGATACAGTATTAGTTTTATACACTGGCCGAGCAACAAAAAAAACACCTGCATTTAAGGGTGCATTATGTAACTTTTCTAGTGGAGGGTCACCCACCTACTTGTGTTCATGGAGATGTTATTGCTTTGTCTTGAATGTTGCACGGTATGGCACCGGACTCATCTATCTTGCATTTCTTCAATTACATGTGAAATTATTGCTCAAAAGTACCTTGAAATGCATGCATTCTTACTGTGAACAGACTCGCCTTTCTGCAGATGTGATCTGTAACCTGGCCTGGTGACTATAATAACATGTTTGCAGTCTTTCAGAAATGTGCATATTAAACGTACCTGGTTGAGGTTCAAGTTTGATTAAAAAATGAATGGACTGCACTATGTAAGTTCTGGTGGAGGGTGGTGCAACCAAACCAAGTTACAAGTCAGATCTGTGAAGCAACTCCGCTCACAGAAACGATGCATGTTTTTCACAGTACTTTGAGTAATAAAACCAAAAACAAAATTGCATAAGTGCAAGACAAATACTTTTAATGGCTTATTGTGGAATATTCCAGGCAATGCAATAACACTTATATGGAAACAAGCAAGTAGCATACCCTCCGCTAAGAAAGTTGCACAGTACACTTTTAAATCCTGGTGGTGACATAAAATATATTTTGCCAGGTAGTGTATTTTGGGCCTTGAATGGAGAAGATTCCTGATTTCTGCATGGCCAAATCTCAAACTAAATGTATCTGTGGGGATGTGATTTCCATGTGTAAATGTTTTTGTTTTTTGTTTTGTTTTATTTCTATTTTTAAAACAACATGGCAGTTCATCCTCTTTCTGTGCTATTAGTGGCTGTAAGCTTTTGTTCAATTTGTCCTGTTGTGAGAGAGTGCACTCCTGTCCATGCTTACAAGCTAAACGTTGCTAAAGTACAAAGCTTTTCAAATGTTTCCATTGGAATAGTTTCTTTATTATTGTTTTTACATCATGTTTTACTGTGCAGGGAGATATTAATATTTTTGTCTTGCTTGTACATAGAGCTTGGAACCTGATCCCAAGTTGAATCTTTTTTTAAAATTGCATTATTATATAAAAAAAGGATCACAAAAACTTGCTTGAAAAATGTGGGAGAAATAAAGTGATTTTGAAAGACTGCACTTGATTGTCTTATTCATCTCCATTTACCTATCTGTGGGTTTCAGAGTGGCAGTTGCCATAACAATTAACAATTTAAAAGGTGAATAGAAAGAAGACCTGAAAATGGCGCCTAAGCTACAATAAGAAACAAACCGACAGATAGATTGTTTTATCTTCATTATTACTTTCCCAATTTAAAAAAAAAAATTATTTTGATAGCGTCCCGTTACCGTACGTGATGACGCGACTTCCCTTCCTACGTTCAGGAAGTCGGTGCCATGTTCTGATGTTTTGAGGAAATAATTTCTGGACGAAGTTCAGTTCTAAAAGTGGAATAAAAACACAAATTTAAGCAGATTTGGCGGTGAACATGGAGGTAAGAATAGTTAGTAACAGCCACGCCACAAATCAAAATAATCACGAAGGTTTTTACGTGTCAAAATAGTGATTTAAAACACACGATCTCACATCAACAATGGCCTGTGACGAGCGGATTAACGACATGACCTATTTTACTACTTATCTTTTCAGTATCTCGTTACTTTGATAATTAATGTACAAGTTTAATCAACTAATTCGTGACACAATTTGTTTTATTGGGTTCATTGCAAACGCGCAAAGTCTAGAGATGATTCAAAACCAAAGTAGACGTTCTTCGCTTTGACAAGTTACATTTATATATATATATATATATATATATATATATATATATATATATATATATATATATATATATATATATATATGTGTGTGTGTGTGTGTGTGTGTATATATATATGTGTGTGTGTGTATATATATGTGTGTGTATATATATATATATATGTGTGTGTGTGTGTGTGTGTGTATATATATATGTATGTGTGTGTGTGTGTGTGTGTGTGTGTGTGTGTGTGTGTGTGTGTGTGTGTGTGTGTGTGTGTGTGGTGTGTGAGAGAGATCCATTTTTGAAACATTATATATGCAAGATAAGATGAGATAAATCTTTGTGTGTCCCTCAATGGGGAAAACAGCATAAAAACATGCCATCAAGATAATTAAGATACATGACTATGTGTGACTCCCTCAATAGATGTAAAATCTGCCACAAAACAAGATACCCGTAGAGTAAAGCTATAAGGCTAGAAATCTTTGCCTAATAAGTGGCTATGCCTGTGGTTATGTACAATACAGCATATAGACAAGAATAAATAGCAGTTAAAGTGACTACAGTGTATTATACTGCAATGTACAATAAGCAGCTATGACTATGATTATGTACAGTACAACATATAAACAGGATCAAATACATAGCAGGTAAAGTGACTTAAGTGTATTATACAGGTGATGATTCACATTATGTTACAGTGTTGCTCATGATTACTCCAGCCTGATGACACATGCACAGGGCTACCATTGTTCTTTGGTGAGTTTGGTGCTATTGTATGTTATAGGCTTTGACTTGAATGTTCTGTGCTCTTAAAAGGGTCAACTGGTTTTATTGCTAAACCTATATTCTGGTCCTCTTTTCTAAACTCGGCTTTTATTTTGAAGAGGTGTTTGTTTATATTTCCTTTTGGTTTCTGCTCACGCTTTACGCAGGGCATTTTACCCGTGTCCCCGGTTCAGTTGAGCCGGCTGAACCGATCCGAGACAAACCGGGACCGGGATTTGAGTCCTGTTACGTCCTCGTAGATTTCACGGAGGATAATGTCTTAATTCGCTGTTGAATGCATTTGTGTCGCTCTCCGTTTGGTCGGATGACGCTGTTTTGCTGCGACAGACAGACAGGCTTCGCTTCGGGGCTGCAGCCTTGCGTCAAAGCGGACCTCAAGCTAAACTGCAGCGGGAATAGCACGATTTTCCCAACCCTAGAGACACTAAATCCTGGAAATGTTAACGAAACATTTAGCATACGACATGACATTAACGCTATCCATTTAGCTCGCGTCTTGTCACCCGCGGATCCTGGCGCATTGTAGATATTTTTGGGTAGCTCGCTCGCCTCCACATGTCGTTTCTGTCTTTTGATCGCATCTGCCAAATCGTCTCTCTATCCAGTGTTGTTTTACGCTATAGACTGCAACCCTTAGCCATATTTCGTGATATTTTATGAATCGTAAGCATGGATTTAAATTTTTACTCGGATCTCACCGACGGAACGGTTCAAAACGATGCGGAGTTCTTGGATCCTCATTCGTTTAATGGTTTTGACACGGACAACAAGGTGACTTACGAGTGTGTGAATGAATGGGGCGAATTGGCTTTATTTTATTTTTGGAGGTATTGTTGTATGGCCTACCTGAACGCACCATCGCCTCCAGCTAAACTGTCAATCCCAGAAAAATTCACCATGTGATCCAAAATTGTGTGTCATCAACGTTCAATGCATTCATTACAACTCATTACAAAAAAACATTTTTTGCATATTAGTCAGGGGTATGCAAAATGTTGGGTTTAACTGTATTTGTCATTCTAATGTGTGATTGATTGTCTTGCTTGAATATTGTTTTAACCCTTTGTGTGAGCATTGTGGTGTCCTGGTTAGAGCTTAAAAATAAGGAAAACATACTCTAGTGCTAAGTGGAGATTGTTTTGAGGATTTCCTGGTATGGGAAATTACCTGCTTATGGCAGGGACAGCAAATGACACAGTTCAAGGTTATTAAAGCACCACTGTGTAACATTTTAGCCAAAAAAGGCTAAAATGAAATAATGTTCACTTTTTATATTTTTCTTGCATTGAAAAAATATGTCTACTTACAGTGAGCGGGCTTGCATCTCCACAAACCTGGCTCTTATTTTCTTGGAGGGTCTTCTCCTGCTTGTTGCCATGGAAGTCTTATTCCTTGGTCTAGAATAATCTATCTCCATGGGGAAAGTTCCAAAGTGTGTTTTATCTTCCGATTTCCCTGGAGTCATGCTGATGGTGTGCTACCTATGAAAAATTACAGTGTTTCTTCAAATTTATTGATTAAAATAATACTTCATTGGTCAGTCTCGACTGTACATTCTGTGCATTGTTCATTCACTCCACACTGTGTTGGCAAACTACTTCTGAAACCACAGCTGCCCTGAGTTGGATGAAAGTGAGGCTCTCAATTGGTGCCACCAACTCTCACTCACATTCATACATAGGTCAAATGAGTAAAGTGCCTTGCTTAAGGACACAATATTTCCAACTCTTGACCTGATTTCTTTTTGTTTTTCAGTTTCCCGGGGGAAGTGACAACTACCTGACCATTTCTGGCTCAGGACACCCTTTCTTGTCCACTTCAGAGGTACAGCTAAAACACTTTTTTCCACCGCCTTTGTTTGAAAACTGCACAAATGTTTTAGCCATTAACCAAAAATTGAGGCATTTACTTTTTAAACATCTACACTCTTAAGTTTTAAAACTTTTAATTTTGTTGGCCAATATCTTTCAACATAGTTTTTGTCAATTTGATATTTTGGCTAATAAAAACAAATGAAATACAGCTAAACGTGCAGTCTAACTACAGCTGTGAGTGCTCATTTTAAAGGTGTTAAAGGTGCACTATGTAATATTCTGGTGGAGGGACCACCACTTGCTTGTCTCCATGGACATGTAATTGTTTTACCTGTGATGTTCCACAATATGGCATTAAACTTAAATATCTCCATGGAGACAAATCATATCACGTCACCTCAAGTCCAAGTATTTTTAAGTAACAAAACATATGTAATTGAATGAATGCAACATGAACAAGTTTAATGCCGTAATAATATTTCTCCAATGAGACATACAGGTGGTGGACCCTCTAACAGAAAAGCTGCAGTTTTAAGAACACTTTCATTCTTTTCCAATAAATAATAAACAGGGAAAAAAATAACACAAAGGACGAGACAAGATCCAAGTTTTGTCCCTGTAGAAGGTCCATTCTGTATTAGAATTGACCTTTTATTCCAAGCACAGAATGTTATTGATTGTCAACTAAATTTGTATGAAATTTTGTTGAGAAAAATCTAGAGCATAAATTAAGCTATTTGTCAATAATGCAGGTTTGTTATAGTGGCTTATTTTTCTAACCTATAAATGTACTGGCTCCCACTATTTCACCTTTTCCTGTATTCTGTGTACTCTTGTTGTGTAATCTAAGCTACTGCAATATTTTGACCCCTGTAGTGCATTTTGTCCATCTTTCCTCAGAACGAAGAATATCCAGCTTTAAATTCTGAAGCTTACATTATTGACAAACAATGTATTTAGTGATGCAACAATTCTCTGTAAATCTTCAACTGAATAAAACTTAGATGGCTCTATTAGATTTTAAATTTGGTTTATTTGGGCTACATTTACTGTTATTCTACCTCTTTACAGTAATTTTAAAAGACAGTAAGTAGGCCTAATGGTATTTTTTGCATAATACTCTTTTCACTTTACTAGCGTTTCACAGCTTGTCCAGTAACATGTATGCAGTTACTAGTCACAATAGGCCTATGTGAGACTGGACAGGTATGTTTAATAACATGTCAGTAGCGAAGCACTAACTAATGTGAGTGTAAGAAAAGCGTCAAAAGACAGACAGACAGACCCATTTACAACACTCCCTGCTCAGACAGGCTCCCTCTCAGATCTCAAGTCTTCAGAAATAAGTTTTATTTTAATCCACCATTTGACTGCCGCAGTGTCTATGGTGACAATCCTCTCTTCTCCACACTGATACACTTCTCGTGTGATCTGCCCTAAAGAGAACTTTTATCTTAGAGTTTTATTTTAGAGCTAGTTCAAAACCAGCTCTTTCTCCACCAGTAGTCAGGCTAGCAGAGCACATTGTTGTAACCAGGATCACTCTGTTGCATTGAGGCATCACAGACAAACTAAAGCAGATAAATATTGATGCGGCGCCACATATTAGGACTTTTGTTAGTCTGTAAATTGGATTAAATGACTGTAATTTAGAGAGTCTTTATAACGAGGTATAACAAGTCCATGTTGAATATTGGCCATATCGGCTAAAACGCCCATATCAGTAGGCCTGGTTACTTTTCTTCAAATTAGAAAAAAACAAAGGGTAGACCCATAGAGCATGTTTCAAAGTCCCAGCATCTGCATAGTTTAAACCTAGTTCTTATTGTGTGATATTAACTTGAATTGTGCTTGTACTGACTGAACTCACATCTTGGTTTTAGTGCGCCACTAAAACCATCGACCTCTTCGGCCTCGCTGGATCCTCTGGTGGAGTATGAAACATTTCTACATCTTTTACTCTTTCAACTGTCAAACTAATACAACTAATCTCAGGTGTGCTGCTGTCTATAATAATAAACCTCTCAATTCAAGCTTAGGCCATTCCTTTAAGAGGCATACTATGCTAAATTAACCTTCATGGGCTTTTAACTTTGCTATTATTGTTTTCCCTCATCATCATTTATCTAGTCAGTATTTTGTATGATGAACAAAATGTAAAATAATCAACTAAATGTGCCACTGATTATTCCCAAATTCAAGAAAAAAAAATAGAATATGTCTTCTCAAAACATAAAAAACTGTATTGTGTTTTAATTATAAATATTGAAATACATTACTTTACTAGAGGAGAGTTCGCTACTTGGTTGTCTTCACAGAAATGTTAGATGTTCTTGCTTTGCCTGAAATATTCCACACAATAGATTTAGATGTATCTTATTGAGGTCAATGCATTCTTACTGTGACAGGGTTGTCTCACCACAGATCTGACTTGTAACTTGGTTTGGTGGCATCATCTGGTTGTCTCTATGGTTCCATAAGTTTGATGCCTGAGGGACTGTACAAACATCTGCATGCTATTCTGTGGAACACTCTAGGCAAAACATCTCCAAACAAGTGGCGAATAATGCTGGTTTTAAAGCGTCTGCACCTGATTTTAATTTATTCTCTCAAGATTAATGCTCTTTACATCATGCATTGTATTATTTAAAAAAAATGTAAAATATAAAGTATTCATTTTACATAGCATTTTCTTAATAATTAATACAGAAGATGCTAACAGGGCCAGCTTTTTCATCAAATCAGGCACATTATTACTAAGAATCATGGGAAACCTACTGCTTGACACTACCAGACTTTCTCTGTCACAACGTGTTTTCAAGAGTGACAAAAAAGCAAAGAGGAGGACTATAACTATAAGGAAACAACTGCATGACACTATCCCAGACAGTTGTTTCTGTGTCATGGCGCAATATCACAATGGCAGAAAGTGGACTGGACAAAAAGTTCAAACTAAAACATGCTCCTGATGTTTTTTATTCCTGTGCTTTTTTCCTACATAGACGTTTCACACTCCGAGTTTGGGCGATGAGGAGTTTGAAATCCCACCCATCTCCCTGGACCCCGACTCGGCGCTGTCCATGTCTGATGTGGTGTCTCATTTTGGGGGCTTGAGTGACCCAGGGGCTCCTGACAGTGTGGTGGTGCCAGAGAATGCAGTGGTGGAGGGAGAAGATCCTTCGTTTGCCTCCACCTATGGCTCCTCCCAGGGCCTCGAACACCTGAACTTAGCTGTCATGAACCAGGCAGCAGGGAGCGCTCTGCTGGGGCCCTCTCTTGGCATGGTAAGGACAGACAAGCATTGAGATTAGATTTGCAATGTGTGTTAGCAGAAATAAATATACCTTTATTAATATTATTCCAGCCTTGTTTACTTGTTTCTTTTTGCCTGTTCTTCCAGGACCTGGGTCACTCCATGGCCTCACAGTTTGACAACTCATCTCCAGTCACCATTGATGTGGGGCTGCTCGGATCCAGTCAGCTGACCACCATCGACCAATCAGAGCTGAGCACACACCTGGGACTGGGGTTGGGGGGTGGGCCCATGTTGCCGAGGACGACGGAGGAACACCCGCTCTCCGCCACGGCATCACCCACTAGTTCCCTGCATGATGATGACATGGATGATTTCAGGGTGAGCAACGCTTTTTAAAAATATATCTTGCTTGAAGTATAACCAAAAAGTGAACAGAGGTGTTTTTCAATTCAAACAACAAAGTCAAATTTGTGTTGCCCCAGTACAGAAAAGCAGCTATTTGGGTCAAAATAAGTCTACTGTGTTCTGTCTGCATCTAATTATGAAGCATTTTTATTGTTCATGAACCAGGAAATAAAGGTGGTGCTCTGTGATCATGCAAGTTGTTGTTAGCAGTGGTGGTAAAATTCCCCTTCTGAAAAGCTCTTATAAAATCGCAGTGATTAGGATGCTCTTAATGCATAACAAGCAAACATGGAATAACTTTGGATGGCTGCAAACAGTTTAAGATGAATTAGTTCTGTTTGTCATATTTTGAACACTGTGAAAATCAGATGCAAAACCTTTCAACTTCAACATCTATCTATCTATACTTATTGAATTTCAGTGCTTTTATTGCTAAAAAAAAAATACTTTTAAAAACAGGCATTGTTATCGTGAATGGGATCCTCTTTCCACAAACCTGACCTGTATCTTGTCTCGGGACTTCACATGCTTGTTTTCATGGAGATAAATTTAATGCATCTCCGTGGAAATAAAGCAAGTGGCACTCCGTCCACCAAAAGTTTTCCAAACCTGTTTATATGAACTGTATTTTTTAATAAGTGTTAAATAAATAAATAAAAAGTTACATAGTACACCTTCAAAGTTGTTTTCACACGTTAGTGCACTGTAAGGAGCAACCCCAGTGCGCACTAGGTTTAGTTCTGTTTACTTTACTTTTGGGTGGGTTTTGTTCACATGCACTGCAAATCAATCACCCCAAACACTTCACCATGAGCCACATGAGAGGTATCAGCTGATCACCAAACTTTTTTTTATGACAAGATGCTTTAAGCAAACAGAACCCCGTGAATATGCGTGCACATGCTCGCTTCCCCTATATATGGTGGTCTTTTCTTTCACCTGGTGGAGGAGAAAAAGCTTTTTGAACAACACAGAGACCCAGACTCACCTGCGCACAAAGGCAGGAGGAGACTGTTGCTCATATTAAATTGATCTAAATGGCCTTGTCAGACGAATGTGACAAACGGCACCTATGCAGTGCCTTTTCATGCAAATAGACGTGATCCAAGCTTTTTTGCCCAATTACAAGCACTTTTACTGTCACCGCAGACTGTGTAGGTCGGCCCGAGGTCTGCCGCATTCACACCACACGCCGAACTCTGACACCTCTCATTTCAACCCGTTTAATGCTGTCCAGAATGTGACCAGCCCACTGCTCTCAGAGCGAATGCTCTTTTTAATTAACTAGTGGCATCCTGTGTTTTTATTTCTGAGTTTTTTTTTACATGATAACATTGTACCCTTTTACCACAGAGCGTTTTGGTGGAGTCTCCGGTCTCCCTCTCAGTCTCTCATGGGGTCATCTCCTTGGACTCATCCTTGTCTGAAGCTCCTGACTCTGGCTACACCTCCACTGTTTCTCCTGCACCTGCACGGAAAGCTGGAGGGGGCAAAAAGGGCAAAGGCAAAAAGAAAGACCCCAACGAGCCACAGAAGCCCGTGTCTGCGTACGCCCTTTTCTTCAGAGACACTCAGGCAGCTATTAAAGGACAGAATCCCAATGCGACGTTTGGAGAAGTGTCCAAGATTGTGGCCTCGATGTGGGACAGCCTGGGAGAGGAGCAGAAACAGGTGAGCACAGAACAGAGATTATGTATTTTGTTTTATTTTTATTGTGCTTGTTGTCATAGGGGATAAAGAGCATATTGTTTGCATGCTTTTTCTCATTATGATTTTATTTGGTACAGCGGCGTATAAGTGCCACTTAAAAAAAATAATAAAAAATTCTGCGGTCGCTACGAGAATAAAATAATAATTTTATGAGAATAAAGTTGAAGCCAGAAAAAGTCGTAATTTTACGAGAATAAAGTCATAGTACAACGAGAATAAAGTAATAAAATTATGAGAATAAAGTCGTAATATTACGAAAATAAAGTCGTAAATTTATTAGAATAAAGTTGTAATTCTATGAGAATAAAGGCTCCTGTGTGTGAATGAGAGTAGTGCGTTATGGAGAGTTTGGACTTTCAACTGGGGTTTAAGAGAATCAGAATCAGAAGAAGTTTTATTGCCATTGTCCGTGAGCAGAGCTCACAGACTAGGAACTTACTTCGGTGATAAAGTGCGACATACAACAACACACACACAAAAAAACCACACTAAATAAATACAAATAAGGGCATGCAGGAGGTAGAAATATATACAATAGTAGAAATATATACAATAGTGGCATCAAAACAACAACAACAGTGCAACATGGGTTATTAAAGTGACCAGTGTTATGAAATGTCCAGTTTAGTGCAGGTTTAAGAAGTGTTCATGAGGGAAACAGCAGAGGGGAAGAAACTGTTCTTGTGACGAGAGGTTCTGGTCCTGATGGACCGTAGCCTCCTGCCAGAGGGAAGTGGCTGAAATAGTCCATGTCCAGGGTGAGAAGTGTCAGCTGCTATACGACCTGCTCGCCCCCGAGTCCTGGAGGCGTACAGGTCCTGGAGAGATGGAAGGCTGCAGCCAATCACCTTCTCAGCAGAGCGCACAATGCGCTGCAGTCTCTGTCTGTCCCTGGCAGTGGCCCCAGCGAACCACACAGTGATGGAGGAGGTGAGGATGGACTCAATGATGGCCGCCGTGTAGAACTGCACCATCATCTGGACCGGCAGCTTGGCTTTTCTCAGCTGCCGCAGGAAGTACATCCTCTGCTGGGCTTTCTTGATGAGGGAGCTGATGGTCGGCTCCCACTTGAGGTCCTGGGTGATGCAGGTGCCCAGGAAGCGGAAAGAGTCCACGGTGGTGATGGGGGAGTCAGTCAAGGCGAGGGGGAGCAGGGGGGCTGTGACTTTCCTGAAGTTCACAATCATCTCCACTGTCTTCTGGGCGTTGAGCTCCAGGTTGTTGCTGCTGCACCAGGACACCAGCCGATCCACCTCCCTCCTGTAGACAGACTCATCCCCGTCCGAGATGAGCCCGATGAGGGTGGTGTCATCCACAAACTTGACCAGTTTGACGGAGTCGTGACTGGAGGTGCAGCAGTTAGTGTACAGGGAGAAGAGCAGGGGGGGAAAGTACACAGCCCTGTGGAGATCCTGTGCTGATTGTCCGGGTGTCCGAGACATTCTTTCCCAGCCGCACGCGCTGCCTCCTGTCCGTCAGGAAGTCAGTGATCCACCTGCAGGTGGAGTCAGGCACGTTGAGCTGAGCGAGCTTGTCCTGGAGCAGAGCAGGGAGGATGGTGTTGAATGCAGAGCTGAAGTCCACAAACAGGATCCTGGCGTAGGTTCCCGGGAGTCCAGATGCTGGAGGATGAAGTGAAGGGCCAGGTTAATGGCGTCGTCCACAGACCGGTTGGCTCTGTAGGCGAACTGCAGAGGGTCCAGGAGGGGGGAGGTGAGGGACTTGAGGTGGTGCAGGACCAGGCGCTCAAATGACTTCATGACTACAGCACGATGAAATACTGTGTCTTTTAGCTCACCATCACCACATTATCATCAGTCTAAGTGCTTTGAAGTGACACTGCAAACGTTTGAGTTTTTTTTGTCAGAGGAACCACACAGATTTGGAAGAAATTGCGACTTTTCTTTAAGAGGAACTGGCTGAAGTGGTCGAGTGCAGGGGTATTGGTGGTTACACCATAGAGCTATCCAGAGAGGATTTGTTGTTGTTTGTTCCTTAAGAGTTTGAAAGATATCCATCCAAAATTGAATGCATTGTTTATGCAGGGCTCTCCACCAAGACTCTATTCATTGATTGGCGGTGCTGCATCCATAGATGAAGCTTTGATCTCTGCGCAAGAACCATTGCATGTCGCGAGCGTGTGAATTTTCTGTACCTGTGTTACCTGCTGGCGCCCCTTTGCCCCTTTTATCTTATGTGTATTCTATATTTATGCTTGTTTTGGGGCGTGGCTGGTCGCCGTATAAATGGGTTGCCTATCCATGGCGCTGTGTGCGTGCGTGCTTGCTCTTGCTCACTGCATACCGCCTTGCTCTCCACACCTGGGGCGCGCGCTCGTCATCATGCGCTCCTCGGCTCTGACTGCTTGCTTGGTGCAGGCTGCACCGTGCCTGTGAGCTGCAGTTAGATTTGGCCTGGTGGGACCTGCTGTCCCGTTTTCACCTTTTGTTTGATCAGGTTAGTTTGGGGATGGTTTTGGTTTTAGGTCAGTGATGTCAGTACAGGCTCTGTACGGGGTTGTCCTGGTGCGGGATCCTTTTGTAATGTTTTAGGCATTTTACAGTCAATTAAAATTAATTTTAAATAAACTATTTACCGCAACTTTTCATATCCCCTTTGACTCCTCTGTCCTCTTTAATATGTTTGATCCACCTGGGTCGTAACAACCTGGATTCGCCCGGAGTCTTTGTGGACACACTCCAACACGAGTCACTGTGTGGATACAGTAATCCACATTTACTGTTGGATCGCTGTTGGTAACGTGCCTCCATCCACATAATGTGAGACTGAAGCATCAATACATTTATGCAAATGCCACACGGCTTCAGTTTATCACATGACTCCAAATGCCACTGTGCGTTTGGCCCTTACACTGTACTGTCTCTACCCCATTTGGATCCAATATTTTCAGTGAAATTCAATCAGTTTCTTGAGAAACAACAAATCCTCTCTGGATAGCTCTATGTGTAACCACCAATCCTCCTGCAGCTGACCACTTCAGACAGCTCCTCTTCCTCTCCATAACGCATAACGCACTAGTCTACTCATTCACGCACCGGAACCTATATTGTCATAAAATTAAGACTTTATTCTAATAAAATTATGACTTTAATTTCATAATATTACGACTTTATTCTTGTAATTTTGCGACATTATTCTCGTTGTACTATGACTTTATTCTCGTAAAATTATGATTTTTTTCTGGCTTTGACTTTATTCTCGTAAAATTACGACTTTAATGTCGAAAAGCTACGACTTTATTCTCGTAGCGCCTGCAGAATTTATTCTTTTTAAGTGGCACTTATATGCCGTCGTATTCTTTAAATCAACCATTAAATTTTTATTTTTTTTATGTTGACATATTGCCCATTTTCTATGTGCTATTGTTTTTTTTCCAGGTTTACAAAAGGAAGAATGAAATTGCCAAGAAGGAGTATCTCAAAGCTTTAGCAGAGTACAGGGCCAATCAGCTGAACACAACGCCGATCGAGGTCATGGACACATCTCCATCTCCGCCCCCTCCTGTGCCTGTTGCAGCGGTACCTGTCACCACGCCCCCTGTCGCCACAGCCACCCGCACCACCCGCTCTCAACACTACAACCCAGAGGAGAATACAATCACTAACATCTGTACCTCCAACATCATCGTAGACTTGCCCCAAGTAACCACACGCTCACGAACC
Source organism: Periophthalmus modestus (assembly GCA_019594935.1). Lineage (NCBI taxonomy): Eukaryota > Metazoa > Chordata > Actinopteri > Gobiiformes > Gobiidae > Periophthalmus > Periophthalmus modestus. Next base: position 14,316,324 of record JAIEZT010000107.1, read on the forward strand.
GGCGCAATCAAGCCAACGCCACTGCCCCCTGATTCTCCGCCATCCCCCCCACCACAAGACACGCCCACAGGTACGGATCCCAACATCTGTACACGAGTATTGCTATTTTAAAGTAGGGCTGTAGGCACAATTTTAACATCTCCATGGACATGAGCAGGTATGGTAATCCAAATAAGCATCTAATTGTGAATTTTCTGACAAACATTGCAGTTTGTTAGAAATCTAATTGCAAATCTAGTTGCAATTAGATTTGCTATTTTACATTTTAGTAATAGGATTCTGTTCAAGTTCACATTTTTTTTACCTCAAGAATCACATTTCAGAGTATGTTTGTACAGATCCGACTTCTGCTACATTGCTAACTACAGGGTTAGCAGTTTATATGTTTGTGGAGGAAATTCTTGTTCTTAAACAATTGTGACCTTTGCGATTTGCTAATTGTGTCCATTCAAAGTGTGATTTCAGGTTGATTAATTGCGATTAATCTTGCAGCCTTAATCTGTACAAGAGTAATATTATTGTAAAGCAACGGTATTCTTATGTAAAGGAACTGTTCATTATTTGCTTCCATAGAAGCAGTAACATCACCATGGAGACAAGCAACTGAAAAACTACTACACTACTACTTTACTACTGATTTATAATCTGAAGTGCCAAAACCGTTTTTCATTTGTACAGTTTGGTTACTCTGCCCACTGTGATTAAGTTTACAATATATTTACTTTGATACTAATATATAATTTTGGTTTTCTTTTTGAAAACTCTGTCTTCTGCTAGTGGCTGCATGTAACGAGAATAATTTTCATTTTGGAATGAATAAAAGTAATTCAGATTCTGATATTACTCAAGTGGGAGTAAAAGTATGGGGTCTGTAAATTACTCAGAGAAGTACAATTTTATTCAAAAGGTCATGTAAATGTATTTAAATGTAACTGAGCACTACCTTCCTCTGCCCAGTCACCAAAATCATCATCAAATCCACGCCACTACCCTCTGGTGGTGTGTCGGTCACAGCGACGCCTGCCCCCTCAACTCGCCAGCCCCCTCCCCTCAGTGCCCCGCCCCCTCCACGGCTACAGCAGATGGTCCACGCCCAGACTCCACCACCTCTGCAAGCCAAACCACGCGGCGCAGGGTCGACAGGTGCGGCTGCTAAAGCTCCGCCCCCACTTCAGATCAAAGTGGTGCCGCCGCAGTCGTCTGGGAGACAGGATGCAGTTGCTGTGGTGAAGAGAGAGGAGCCTGTGATGCTGGAGGTGGGAGGGACCACCGCCGTGGTAACGAAGACTGAAGATGGAGCAGAGGCAGAAGAAGGGGTAAGAAAAATTTACAAGATTCCAGCTGCAGCTGTGTGTGGCAGGTTTAGCACCATTGGTTCCAGAGTGGAGCTCCACTCCGTCACATTCAGTGTCAAAAATGAAATAACTTTTTAAAAATCAGAAAGTTCGTGATAGCTACATGGTTAAGCTAATTATGGTAAGGGATAAGGTTTGAGTTTGATAATTGAGTATTAAACAAAACCAGATGTCCAATCAACATGGCCTTCCCCATTGGCTGCACCCCAACCATTCTCAAAATTTGCACGTTTGCTTCAGTTTAAAGGTGCAATGTGTAACTTTTCTGGTGGATAGTTTCTCCTGTTTGTCTCAATGTTGAGCTAAACCCCATGGAGACATGGGGCATCTGACACACAAGGACATTTCAGAACATGTTTTTAGAGGGTTAGCCACTTTTACACAGAATAAGACCATATGGGGTTATTTTGTTTGTTTTTTGTTTATTATTTAGGTTTTTAGGTCAAGAAACTGCAGCTATTCTCTAAACGGTCAATTGTCAGATTTCCATTTCCTATTGTGAATCTTGCAGCCCTATAATCGAGCAGAAATGACTTGTAAAATTGAACAATAATGATGGATGTTTTTGAAACACATCTTTTAGATGGAGGTGGAGGTGAACGTGGCTCCTGGTCCCACAGCACCCCCTGCTGTCAGCCCAAGTATTTGTGTGCGTGCCGGCTGCACAAACAAAGCCGTGGAGAGTAAAGACTGGGACCGAGAATACTGCAGCAACGAGTGTGTGGCTACGCACTGCAGGTATGTTCACAACCAGGCTCAGCGACTATGGAAAATATTTAATTATATTTTTCTGACAAATTTTGTGATATTTTGGGATTTATGTTTTACATGCCGTATTATATAATTAAGCTTAATTTGCTTTTAAGGCACTGTACCTGATTTTTACTGTCTTATAAAGATGAACAGAACTAGTTCATTTTAAACCATTACGCAATGGTCCAAAGTCATTCGTCACCTGCATATTTATTCATCACAATTTGTTTATAAGCACTTTAGTGTATCGGCTATCGGCCTTAAATGTCCAGCACAAGCTGATTTGCTGCTAGAACATACACACAAAGCTTTATTTTGAGACATTAACAAAGACATAACTAAGATAAATGTGATACACTGCTCTCTTAAAGGTTTGTGGTTTAAAAAAAAAAAAAAAAAAAAGGCTGTGGGTCAGTTTGTAGTAAATTTAAATTACAATTTGGGCAAAATGATCAAAATTTGGCCCTATATATTGGCTCAAAAATATCAGTAGAACTTATCGGCCATCGGTTGCTCTGTATTCTAAATAGTCAGTATGCCGACGAACGCATATCAGTCGATCTCTGCACAGAACGGTCTTATTTTGACAGCTGCTTTCAGTACTGGGGCAAAACATTGGCTACAGCCACTTAAATGGTTAATGGCTTGCCTAATCTTTCTTACTTAGAGTTGTATTTAATTGATTCATGCATGTTTAAGTAACCTTGTTTTTTCCTGTATTTGAGACTTGAGTGCTCAGAAAATTCTTGTTTTCACCTACCCCCTGTCTCTGCCCACTGCTCGATACTTACTTCCAATTATTTAAAATAAATAAATTGTTGCTTAGCCAATTTTCAAAAATAAAACTTTTTAAAATGAGGTCGGTCAGTGCTGCTATTTGAACAGGAAGTCAACTGTTATTCTGTTATTAAGCTGTTTTTAGATAAACATTGCAGTTTACAATTTAAAATGTATATTAAATAAATATAATATATAAAATATAATAATATAAATATAAATAAATATACTAAATACTTAATACCAGAAAAAAGCATAATATGTCTTTTTAAATGTCTACTTCCTAAATTTAATACTTGTTTTTCCTCCTCTCAAGGGACGTGTTCATGGCCTGGTGTGCGATCCGCGGACAGAACTCCACTACAGTTACATAGAAATACCCACAATGCAATGGACCTTAACACTGGACAATAACAAGACTATAATAACTACAAATGAAAAAATCAATGAATTATCATGAATGGACTAACTAAGCCATCGTCAAGTTTTACCCCAATATTATCTGAACTTGGAAAATCTGCCATCCATACAGGAAAACTAAAAAATAAGAGATTTTTTGGCAAGGAGCAGTGGATTTTGGTGCTGAAAAAGACTTTGCAAAAGTTATAAACTTTGTAAATTGAAAATATGGATTGAGTATTTTATATTAAACGACAATGTGGAATTTTAAATTTGAGGGGGAAAAAGCAGAATTTGAATGGAAAATTTGGCAAATCAATTGTGTTAAATAATTTCGATTGATGCTGTTATTTTGTGATAATTTTTCCCATGTGTATTTTGTACTTCATTTCTCATGAGGTGCTTCCATATTGAGAGACAGTTACTTTTTGTTAGGAATGAAAAAAATATGTAAAATTGACAACTGGACTAAGCACAAGCAGTTTTCAAGCTTATTGAAAATTAAAAGGCTACATTTGACAAGATTTTAATGAAGATAGGTGATATTCATGTGAAAGAGACTACAATATAACACTGAGCTGGAGGGCAGGTCAGAATTCTATGGAATTTGCTGTTTAACTGTCAGATTGCATATTTGCTGACCTCGTTTATGGTTAATATCTCAGTAATTCCTGGACCGATGCAGATGAAACAAAAACTGGCACAAATTTCAATGTCTCCTAAAGCTAAATTATTTTCACATTTAGGCTTCAAGAGGTAGAGACAGTAATCATTAATATGACAAATTTGTGAAGCCAGTCCCTGACACAAAATGATAGATTTCTGAAATTTCTTTCAAAAATTGCCCATCTGAAATTATGACATCAAATTATAGAATGTGAATGCAACTTATTTAACCTATCGTTTTGATGGTTACAAATATTTAGAATCCCTTAATATTGTGTTCAAGTTTTAGAGCCAACTTAAAACATAACCAATTGTCCCATATGTGAAATATTTTCCCTGATTTATTTTTCCATGGTAATTGATTGTTGACAAGCCATGTAAACCAAAAGCCAATGGGAGGAGCATGTCTGTTAAACGTTACTGCTCAAATGTATAAAATATTACATGTATTTAGTTAAAATCATTTTTGGTTATTTAAATGATTTGCAACACCAGACAGTATTGGTGTAGTTAAAATCCATTCATTTTACTGTATATTTCTACTCCCTGTAATTCAACATTATTAAGGACTCATTAAGCTAAACAGTACAGGTGCTAAGTTACTTTTTCCCTATAACATGGCATTGAAAAAAGCCATTGCAAATCTGTAATATTGATTTTGTGTGTACAACATTTTTTTTCAGGGACAAAGCACCATACCAGCTTGGACAAATCTGCTGTTGGAGAAAGGGAAAATAAAAACTTTTATTTAACACATCGTTTCAAATTTATTTTAAAAACACTAGTACTTACTTATGAGAAGTAACTAACAAATGTGATGAAACATGTCTCTAAATGTCTTAGTTGAGGGTCAAGTATTTTGCCATCTTTAAGAAAAAAAAAATCATTTTAATAGACAATACACATTTTTTTATTTTCATGTTAGAACAGCATTGTCAATAGGAAGAATAAATGCACTAAAAATAGAGACATAAAGGACAATACACAAAGAACATGGTAAAATAAAACAAAAACTAAACGATCAGCTCATCTTTAGTTAAAACACATCCAGTGCTTTGATAATAGAACAATGCATCTTGTATTACATTACATACGATTATAATTGTCAACCATCTAGTTTTCAGAATGATGAAAAATTAAGACTTTCCATAGCAATTGACATTTTATATCTTTTAAACTGAAAAAATATCTCCTAACAGGAGGCTGAACCCCACAAGTGCAGAGGTCCAAAGTTGTGTCGCTTACTTTATTTAGAACCTAATTAACCGCTTTGCTTTTCACAAAATAGGTGAACCGTAAAACTCAGATACTGGAAAAAAGGTACAGGTCCTTTCGGTACTGGTTCTAATGGTTCACTGGTATGGTCCAGTCTTGGTTCAGTATTAATGTCCGGGAAAAGCAGTTGGAACTAAGTCTAGGTTTAATTTTCAGATGGTTATTTCTTAGTTGTTGGTTCCAGTCTTGTTTACTGGTAATCCTAGTCCCGGGCTGGTCCCAATCCAGTCCTGTTCTAGTGCCTGTGTGTAAAGTGCTGCGAGTCCCTAAACTCCAGGTAGACAGTGAAGAGCTGGTGTAGCGCTTGGACTCGCGTTTGCTTGTTGTGTACTGGGATGTCCAGCAGGGGGCAGATGAGGTCCACATACTGGTCCAGTCCCAGGTCCAGGTCTGCAGAGGGGAGTTGGACTCGGGTGAGCAGCTCCTCCAGCTCAGGGGGCCACTCCTGCAGCAGAGTGTCTACATCGGGCATGGCTTTGGAGAAGTGTACGGTGGGAGGGGGCTTGGAGCGGTGCAGAGCAGTGATGCTGTCCACCCAATGCTCCACAGGCCGAGGGTTGGCCTCTGGGTTTGCCACTCTCGTCACTTTCTGCGTCTGGAGAGAGGAGATCCAATCGAATTATTACAATAAAACACAGTATATATTCAAAGGTGCTGTACCTGATGCTGTCTTAAAAACATGAAAAAGTTTATTTTTAATGGTTTACAGTGGTTCAAAGTTGTTCCTCACTTACCTATGTATTCTGAGTTTTGTAAGTGCTTTCAGAAACCACAGTAGAGTCTTGACATCGTGGTAAAGCTAACAACAGCTAAATCTAAAGCATTTCCTGATAATCGGACAATAAAATGCTTTCTAATTAGATGCAGACAATACGCAGTGGAATTAAGTGTGCCCTCAAGAGCTGCTTATACAATATATCTGTACTTGGGCAAAACAAATTAAACCTTAAAACCTTTAAATTGTTACTTACTAGGGCTGCAACAATTAATCTGAATAATCCCATTTAGTCGACTGCCAGGTTCAGTCTTTGGTTCACTCCAGGCCTGGTTCACTACCTGTATTTCTCCATGCTGCTTGCTCTCCTCACTCAGCCATAGCGTTAGCACTGTGGGGTCAGTCTGTTTGACATTAGGCTCGTCCAGGACCAGCAGACCCAGGCCATCGGCTCGTCCGTCTGGTCGAGGCACTTTGAGGAAAGCATCGATGTCACCCACTGCTGGTATGAAGTCCGGGATGAATGGTTTTAAAACGTGCTCCAGCTCCACGGTCTGAGGAGTGTAACGAGTGATGTATTGGAACAGCTCCTTACCCTGGGAACAAAAGTTACACTTAACCATGATTTTGGTTTATTCCAGACAGACAAAACAGAAAAAATCTAAAATTTCTGAGATTTCAAAACTATAATAAGTGAATTTCTGGAGATGGCATGTCACCTGAATGATTTCATGGAAATAGAAAGTTAAAAGCACACTTCTTTCTCTATTGAGATAGATATGTTTTATGCCATATTGTGGAATTTGTTGATTCAATCAGTTACCATATATATATATATATATATTTTATAATTATTGATACTGTGGAATATGATAGCCAAAGGAACAACATTTCCATGGAAACAGACAGGAGGAGTCCCTCTTTCAGGCAAAATAAGAGTCAGGTTTATAGAGACACAACATGGATCTATAATACTTCCATGAGATGCAACCCCGCTATTCTGTTTTTCAGTGCAGTTCAAACATTAATGAAAAAAAAACAAAGAAATGCTTTTTTTTTTTATATCCGACCGATAGTCGAACCTCGGATTCAGGAGGAGCAGTGTGGTTTTTGTCCCGGTCGTGGAACACTGGACCGGCAGAAAATCAGACCCGTTCCCAGTGCATGTTGGACTCCGCCAGGGCTGCCCTTTGTCACCGGTTCTGTTCATTATATTTATGGACAGAATTTCTAGCTGCAGTCAGGGGCTGGAGGGGGTCTGGTTCGGGAGCCACAGGATCTCATCTCTGCTGTTTGCAGATGATGTTGTCCTGATGGCTTCATCGAGCCAGGACCTGCAGCAGGCACTGGGGCGGTTTGCAGTAGAGTGTGAAGCGGCTGGGATGAGAATGAGATGAGAGATGAGCTCTTCCAAATCTGAGGCCATGGTTCTCGACCGGAAAAAGGTGGCTTGCCCTCTCCGGGTGGGTGGTGAGCCCTTGCCTCAAGTGGACGAGTTCAAGTATCTCGGGGTCTTGTTCACGAGTGAGGGAAGGATGGAACGCGAGATTGACAGGCGGATCGGTGCAGCGTCTGTAGTGATGCGGTCGCTGTATCAGTCCGTTGTGGTGAAGAACGAGCTGAGCCGAAAGGCAAAGCTCTCGATTTACTGGTCAATCCACGTTCCTACCCTCACCTATGGTCGTGAGCTCTGGGTAATAACCGAAAGGACAAGATCGCGGATACAAGCGGCTGAAATGGGTTTCCTCGGCAGGGTGGCTGGGCGCACCCTTAGAGATAGGGTGAGGAGCTCAGAGTAGATCTGCTGCTCCTACAAGTCGAGAGGAACCAGCTGAGGTGGCTCTGACATCTGCTCAGGATGCATCCTGGGCGCCTCCTAGGGAGGTGTTTTGGGCATGTCCCACCGGTAGGAGGCCACGGAGAACACCCAGGACACACTGGAGGGACTATGTCTCTCGGCTGGCCTGGGAACACCTTGGGATCCCACCAGAGGAGCTGGAGGATGTGTCTGGGGTGAGGGAAGTCTGGGAGTTCCTGCTTAGACTGCTGCCCCCGCGACCCGGCCCCGGATAAGCAGAAGAAAATGGATGGTTGCTTTTATTTTAGTCAGTTTTTTGTAGTGTAGTGCCAATTTCGACTTAATACAGTCGGTTCCAAACTGGTTTAGTACTAGTATAGTCCTGATTTAGTCCTGAGATCAGTTCGGGTTTAATCCTCGTACAGTCTTGGATCAGTTTTGGTTTAGTTTAGACCCGATTCTTTTCTTGGTTGAGTAATGGCCTAGTCCAGGTTCTGTCCTGGCACAAATATTGGATTAGTCCTGGTTCCATACAGGTTTAGTTTAGTCCTGACTCCTGGTTTATTCCTAGTTCAGACCTGGTTCTTCTTTTGTGCAATTTGAATGAGCCCTATTAGCAATTAGTACCTCAGAGCTGACAGGTAGGTTGGCGTAGTCGTTGGGGTCATACGCTCCCTCTGGGGTTTTGGGCTGATCTTCATCATCATCATCCTCAGTCTCCTCTTCTTCTTCAGACTCCTCTTCTTCATCATCTGGGCTTAGTCCAGTATCAGGACTTAATCTGGTTTTAGGGCTGGGGGAGATCACACTGATACATGTTAAAATTATTGTGGGAAGAAACATTTTACAAATGATAACTTGAAGTCTAGTCTTGAAGTCTCACCAAATCTCTATTATATATTATATCAGCTTTCTAATTTTTGTATAGCTAGCTAATTAGTTTGTCTATAATACTGATCCACATGTGAATATATATGAATTGAAAACAAAGTTTCTTTGTTTTTTGTTTTTTTTTTTTTGTTTTGAATATGGTTGGTGTAAACTGCATATAACCAGACATCATGTTATTTTTCAGTGTTAAACATGAAGGCAGGCAATTGGTCAAACTCCTGCTCTCATCAATGCATGTGTTCTTGATCACTACCCTACTGCAGGTACGAAAGGAGCTTTTCCTGACATTCATACTTGTTGCCGGAGGAGTCTTTGGCCTTCTGCGGTCGGTCCTCGTCGCTGGTGCTGTCCGCGGTCATCAGGCCTCGGGCTCGTCCTCTCTGGGTCGCTGAAAGCGGTTGTGTGACCCGGGGAGGAGGGCTGTAGACGCTGGCCACCTCCTGGTCCTCATCGTGCAGCTCCACACTCTCATCATAATGTTGGTTTTTCACTAAAACGTGTCTTGCCCGAGCACTCATTTATCCGGAAAGTCCCAGACTACAGCGCCAACGTTACCAGTCTGTCATTAGCGACTTCGGCTAACAAATGTAAACCTTTCAGAGTTACCCGATACAGTTCAATTTTCTTCATACGCGCTGCAAAATATTCATCACTCGTTTACAATAATTTTTGAATCATCTGATGCTTCTTTTTGATGTCTGGAATGAATATAACTGCTGTTATTTTAGTCTAAAGCTAACAAAGCTAACACCAACCATCAAGCAGTAATGCCGTGTCCTAGCAACGAGGAGGTGACCACATCCTGTTTTTTTTTTTTTTTTTTTTTTTTTTTATTATTTAAATGTATTTTTTCACAAATTTAAAAGAGAATGCACTATATAAACACTGTAATAATTATTATAATACGTTAAAATATACAAAACTGGACCACGTCTTGTTCTAGTTCAGAGAAGTTATCGCGAGAGAGTGATGTGTGCGAGAACTGTTTGGTGACGATGGCGGGAAATCCCATCGTGGCGGAAAAGTGCAGCCACTTCCACAGACGACAGGTGGCGCTGAAATAAAATGCCCACTAAACAAATAAAACCAATCAATTATGAATCAAAAACACGAATTTGCCTAGGTTTTAGCCATAAAATGACCATACTTTAATTGCACTTTAATGTGTTCGGTGCATTTTTTTTTGTTTTGTTTTTGTATTGTTAAATTTATGCTTATATAAAATTATATGTCAAAAATTAAGGAAGAGGGAAAAGAGACATACAGGGTGAGCGAGAAAACGGGGGGCAGCGCGTAATTATCACACTTACCGTGGCTGCTCACTCATTTTATGTATCTGCACGCATGCACATTTTATTGATGTAATTTAAAGATTTTAGAAGGGTTGAAGGTTGCTGGTTAGATTTAACATACGCCACCCCGCAAGAGCATCTGTAGATAGATTATATTTTGAAGCTGCAGCACCTTGCTGCTTGGTTGCTTGTTGTAGCCGTGTGAGAGATCGCATCGTAGTATCAGCAGGCGTGAAAAGAAAAGTGCATCGGTTCTTCTTGTGAGTAGTGGTGGAGTTGACGGCGGCCTGCAGCGGGGAGACGAAGCCGGGAGCTGGAGTTTCTGGGCACCGCGGGGGACTGAGAACGCAGCACCATGGCGGTAAACCTGGACAAGGAAGCCTACTACCGCCGGATAAAGCGGCTGTACAGCAACTGGAAGGTAAAACCCGAAGCGCCGCGTTGGATTTGGGAAAAAATGTGGCTTCATCCAGCCGTGATAGACCCATGTTTGAGATGAAACTTAGCTTTTCACTCTTGAGTGTGGAGATACTTGACGCGGCTTGAGGTGCATGTTTACACCCTATTCTCGCCTCCACCATGGACCTACGATGGAAAATATTTGGTCTACGTTTCCCTGTCTTCAGTTTTCCCCGTATTTTATCTCATAACTTGTTCACCCGAAAACTATTGGCACTACCCCATGTTAGCATTCTCCATTCACCGTTAGCTCGTTTTAGCCAGCCAAGTTTGCTCTGCTTACTCTTTAGAAATAAATCACATTATTAATTGACCACTCTAACATCCTCACTGCTAACCCACATTATTTGATAGGCCTAATCCACCCAATTCACCCATGACAATATTTTGCTTTTACAACCAGACTAGACTAATGATGGCTGACTTATTGGCATTTGAATAATGGCTGTAACATCTTCAGCGTGTGTAACTTCCCGTGGTGGCTGAAAATGATTTTGTTCAATATTTAGAAAGAATAAAAGGCTTCCAAGCAAATACAGAAGATAAAAAAGTTGTAAAGATGCTCATCCGAATTCAGTTTGAATCAAGTTTATATTTTGTCTACAATTGCAAAAAAAAAGTCTGTCATCAGCAGCAAGCGGCTAGTAAATGTAAACTTTTCCGAGTTACCCGATACAGTTCAGTTTTCTTGGATTCATAGTGCTGCAAAATATTCATCTTTCGTTTACAGTAATCTCTGGATCATCTGGTGCTTCTTTTTGCTCTCTGAAATGAATACAATTCCTGTTATTTTAGTCTGAAGCTAACAAAGCTAACGTAGCAACCATCCAGCAGCGATGCCGTATCCTAGCAACGAGGAGGCGGCCAAGTCCTTTTCTTTCGCATTTATTTTTTTCACAAATTTAAAGGAGAATACACTATAAACGCTGTAATAGTAGTTATAATACATTCAATTAACAAAAATATACAAAACTGGGCCTCGTTCTAGTTCAGATGTGTTATCGCGAGAGTCTAATGTGTGCGAGAACTGGCCGGTGACGATGGCGGGAAATCTCATCGTGGTGGTAAAATGCAGCCACTTCCACAGACGACAGGTGGCGCTGAAATAAAATGCGCAGTAAACAAATTAATCCAATCAAATACTAATCAAAAACACGAATTTGCCTAAGTTTTAACCATAAAATGACTATAATTTAACTGCGATAATATTATTTGATGTGCTCGGTGCGTTTTTGTGTTGTGAAAATGTATGCTTATGTAAAATGGTATGTTAAACAAACACAAAAAAAAAACGAAAGGGGAGGGAATGGAGACGTACAGGGTGAGCGAGAGGAGGGGGAAAGAGGTAGCGCTTAATTATCACACTTACGGTGGCTGCTCGCTCATTTTATGTATCTGCACGCATGCACATTTTATTGATGTAATTTAAAGATTTTAGAAGGGTTGAATAAGATTGTTGGTTAGATTTTACAAGCGCAACCCATGAAGAAGCATCTGTAGATAGATTATATATTGAAGCTGCAGCACCTTGTCGCTTGGTTGTTTGCTGTAGTCGTGTGAGAGATCGCATCCTAGCAGCAGCAGGCGTGGAAAGAAAAGTGCATCGGTTCTTCTTGTGAGTAGTGGAGGAGTTGACGGCGGCCTGCAGCTGGGAGACGAAGCCGGGAGCTGGAGTTTCGGGGCACCGCGGGGGACTGAGAACGCAGCACCATGGCGGTAAATCTGGACAAGGAAGCCTACTACCGCCGGATAAAGCGGCTGTACAGCAACTGGAAGGTAAACCCCGAAGCGCGGCGTTGGATTCGGGAAAAAACGTGGCTCCATCCAGTCGTGATAGACCCATGTTTGAGATGAAACTTAGCTTTTCACTTCGAGCGGGGAGACGCTTGACGCGGCTTGTGGTGGATGTTTACTCCCTCTTCTCGCATCCAGAATGGACCTACGATGGAAAATATTTAGTCTGCGTTTCCCTGTCTTCATTTCTCTCTCTATTTTATCTCATACCTTGTTCACAGCTTTTGCTATCTAGCTTGTTTACCTGAAACTATTGACGCTACCTCATGTTAGCATTCTCCATTCACCGTTAGCTTGTTTTAGCCAGCCAAGTTTGCTCTGCTTCCACTTTAGAAATAAACCACATTATTAATTGACCACTAAAACATCCACACTGCTAACCCACATTATTTTAAAGGCCTGTCCATTCACTTTGTTCACTCATGATCATATTTTGCTTTTACAACTATAGTATGCTAATGATAGCTGGCTAATTAGCATTTGAATAATACCAGCAACATCCCCATAGCATGTGAGGCTTTCCGTGGTGTCTGGAAATTACTTTATTCACTATTTAGAAAGAATAGAAGGCTTTCTGGCAAATACAAAGGCCAAAACAAAGTTGTAAAAGTTGTCAATCCCAACCGTTCAGTTTGAATTACGTTTATATTTTGTACAAGAATGTAAACAAGTAAAATAGTGTCACTCATTGGATTATAATTTAAAGGCCTCTATCGAGATAAAATTGACATGTCAGAAGTTTAATTAACATACTGATAGATTTTTGGCATAATTTATGATATAGCCTAATATTTGAAGTACAGTAAAGTTGTTTGTTAGTGGCCAATTGTCTTTTTAGATCATAATCATTGTAATTACTTTTTGCTTGTTTTTGTTTTTTTACAGAAAGGAGAGGATGAATTTGGCAAAGTGGACGCCATTGTGGTCTCTGTTGGAGTGGATGAGGAAATCGTGTACGCCAAATCAACTGCCATCCAAGTAAGTTCGGAAAGATGACACAAATTTGTTGAAAAAAGGACACAGGAATGAAATGGTTAAAAGTTGCACTGTTAAAATTACTTGTCTTAGCTTCCAAGTATCATAATGTTGTTTCCCCTAAAAGGTTACATATTGTTGCTTTATATACACATCACACATGTTTATTATCATTCATAATGTTTTCATGTAGAAATTGCTTTTATGACATCTCCATTTATGATTAAATAAAGTGTCTTTTCTAGATTTGGTCCTTTCCCATAATGCCAGATTGATTTTTTTTTTTTTTTTTATTTGTTTGCAGTTATCCATGCAGCCAAATTTGTGTTATAATTATAGCAGTTTATTATGTAACTTACGTGTATCACTGCCTGATGGTTAAGTATAAAAATACATTATAATGCCCCTATATCCCTAATGATGTACTTTGTTTCCTTTTCAGACTTGGCTGTTCGGCTACGAGCTAACAGACACGATCATGGTGTTTTGTGAGTCAAAGATAATTTTTCTCGCCAGTAAAAAGAAGGTGGACTTTCTCAAGCAGGTAGCCATCACAAAAGGCAACGAGAATGCCAACGGAGTCCCACCCATCACCCTCCTCACCAGAGAAAAGGTATGGCACTGAGTGGTTCATATGCCTTATAAAGAGTTCGATTGACTGTTAACAACTAGTTTAATGCAATTGCAGACTTCATTATTGTTTATAGATTTTAAAACGGACACTAAAAAATAGTTCATGTAAAAAAAAATCTACTTTTAACAAGTATTCTCATTTTCAGTAACAATAATTATAATAATACATTTTTTATATCAATTATTATTATTATTATTATTATATCAATTTTTTTTTTTTTTTCTGTACATTTCTAATCTGGTTATACAAGTGTAAAAACTGTAAACGCTAACTCTATATATGTTTTGGGGTGTTAATTAATTTTTAAGGTTTTTTTTAGCAGGGGATGTTACTAGGCCAAGTTACAGATCACATCTGTTGAGAGGAAAGCAAGAGTCAGTGTTTTTATGTTGTTGTTTTTGTTTGGGTTCTTTTGTTTGTTTGTTTTTTATAAATAATTGCTAAACACCTGTAATGCCATAGGGTGAAACATTCTTGGCAAAGCGACACAAAAAAGACTGTACTCTAAAACAACCTGGACTTATACATTGGCATCACAGAATCACACTTTTTACCCATAGTTTTATCATAAACATTTAAAAGTTATAAAAAACTATACTAGGCAAATAGGACTGCATAAGAAAAGATAAAATATGATCAGTAAGTGTAATTTATACTCAACAAATTGTATAAGATGAAGTTATGAAAACCAAAATTATTTCCTCCACTATAGTCTCCCCAGAATCTATGGGAAACATCATAATAGATTTGTTTATTATAGTCATGGTAAATCCTTAGTGCTGCCAATTAAAACTGAGTCTAGACCATTGTTGTACCTCGTTGTACCTCGTTGCAACTGGTTATTAAATTTTTTTTGTCATGTTTTCTTTTAGAATGAAAGTAACAAGGCCAACTTTGACAAAATGATTGAGGCGATCAAGGGCAGCAAAGAAGGAAAAACAGTCGGAGTTTTTATCAAGGATAAGTTTCCAGGAGAATACATGAAGAGTTGGAACGACACACTGTCTGCCGAAGGCCTGGACAAGGTACTACATCTCACTCTTGTCAATGTTAGGGCAAAATAGGTGGTAATAGTTTGCATAATATTTGTATATGTTTAATTATTTTCTCTTTAAAACGTTCTAGTTGACTCATTGCGATTATTGCTCATTTAGGGGAAAAAAAAAAAACTTCCAAGGGGCTGATTCAGGAAATGTATGCACAATTGCAAAAGGAGGTCACTATTTTACTGCTGCATTGTCAAAATGTGCCTGTAAATGTATTAGGGTTCAAGAAATGCTCAATTAGTCATAAACTGTAAAATTTACCATAACAGTGCAGATATATCACCCCATACCCTTCCCTGGAAGAAGTTGGGAGTTTAATACAACTTTTTGAATATTTTTTTAAATGACAATCTCCATATTATTTTGTAGACAATATATTGCACACCTCTGTATGTTTGCTGGTGGGATCGCATCATATTTTGTCATGTCTGCAGGTGGACATCAGTGCAGTGGTGGCCTACACAATGGCAGTAAAGGAGGACCAGGAGCTGAACCTCATGAAGAAGGCAGCATCCATCACCAGCGAAGTCTACTCCAAATTCTTCAAAGAGCGTGTCATGGAGATTGTTGACGCAGATGAGGTAAAGAACATTTTTAGTTTATTTATTTGGTCAAGGATTGTGATTAGATTTCATTTCTTTATTTAAAATAAATAATAATTTAACATTGCATCTCTGAAGCACATTAAATGAGCACTGCGTAACTTTTCTGGTCGAGGGTGGGGCTCCTGCTTGTCTACACGGTAAAGTTATTGCTTAGTGCTTACAGATGTGTTTTATTGCTAAAAATCTCTTATTAATTGGTTGGTCAACAGTAATAAATTATTGTGACAGATATAATTGTTTCATTTTGTCCTACAGAAAGTGCGTCACAGTAAGCTGGCGGAGTCTGTAGAGAAGGCAATCGAGGAGAAGAAATACCTGGGAGGAGCAGATCCGTCCACAGTGGAGATGTGTTACCCTCCAATCATTCAGAGTGGTGGAAACTACAGCCTTAAGTTCAGCGTTGTCAGGTACCACTCCCCTTTACTCATCTGCTGCTTTCATCCCATCTTCACATCCCATCTTCGTAATCTTAATTAGATGCAGGTAAAGTTGTGGTAATGTATAACATATAGATCAGCGCTGCACAATTGTATCACAATCACAAGAAGATTCTCAGAAATGTACTTCAAAAAACAGTTTAAAAAATTTTACTCTTTAATTACAAGATTTACCGCTGCACGTTGTGGAATTCTAGACTAGAGCTGGGCAATATGGTGATTAAAAAACTTAATTGTGATCTCATTCCTGTGGCGGTCGACCATTTTGGTAAAACTGAACAAACATTTTGTGTTCAAAATGGAATATTGATGACATCATTTGTAATGTTTCAATATTAATTGATTGACTAATTAGCAGTTTGTGCCAATTGATCTGAGAATCGTGTAACCACTATAGTATTTTAGTTAATTGGTTGGGCTATTGTTTATGGCAATTAAGGCATTTAGACCGACACAGAAGAACCGGGCTGCTCAGAGCTTGCGCATGAATGACACACAAAATGGATTGGCTTGAAATAAAGTAAAATGTATTTGGCAAAAGCCAAAACATAAAGTGACATACTATTTAATCAAATTAAATTGAACAAAATAAAGCTTTTTAAAACAACAACAAAAAGAAAGGCAGTTCCTTGTCAAATATTTTGACTTTGTAAGAGTTCAGTTTATTCCTTTTTTCTTTTTTAAAGTTGTGTGACTTTGTGTAAGAGTTCAGTTCATTTCTTTTTTTAGGATTTAGTTCGGTTAAACTAACGCAAATTCAGTTTGTATGAAAATCCATAAACCACGGACCGCAGAGACAACAAAATTAATTAGTCCTACCAGCTCGCCATCAGTAGAGAAATCTCTGTTCAGCCCCATAAAAAAAACCTGACCTGAAAATAAGGTCAAAATAGGATCTCAGTTCAGTTACCAGTAATATTTCAACATTACATTCATAATTAATCACAGTTGTACAACATAAATTTAGAAATCAAAATGTTTATGCTACACATTACAGCCGACAATACCACCAGCAGTGCGGTAAGATTAACTTAGGGCCATGACTGACAATATATATCAAATGCATATGCAAAATGTACCAAAACACCATAACAGTGCTGCCGAACTAAAGTTAGCATACTAAAGCAAGTTGACACATATCATTTCATTCATAACTTTAGCCCATAATTGCCACATTTGAAAACAAACACAAAAGTACTCGCATTATTAACGGGGCTTCAACACGCGGATACGCGTTAATATACGTCAAACTCGGCACTAGCTTTCAATTTAGTGGTTTTTAATGGTACATTGGTGAATTTTGCCTTGGCAAAATTCGTCCATTTAGTTGTGTGTAAGAAAGAATGTGAAAAATAAGGTTTAAAGCCGAGTAGTGGTCGTCCAGTCCAAACGCCAGTTGCACAGACACAGTGAGAGTGGAGTGGGAGGGGCGGAGGAGCAGACGGGTACAGAACTGCTCCAGTTATTTATTGGTCAACCAATTGGGGGGTGAGCAACTCGGGAACAGACACTGGGTTACAATCGTTATTGACTTAAATACTAGTATTAGTATTTTTGCATGAGCAATAGGATTTTACATTGACTCTTGAATGACTTTTGCAGTGATAAAAACCACATGCACTTCGGAGCAATCACGTGCGCGATGGGGATCAGGTATAAGTCGTACTGTTCAAACCTTGTCCGGACTCTGATGGTGGACCCCACACAGGAAATGCAGGATAACTACAACTTCCTGCTTCAGGTGGAGGAGGAGCTGCTCAAGGAACTCAAGCACGGTGCGTTCAGGGACTGTCTGAATAAAGACTTTTCAAAATGGCTGACTGATTCGGCATAAATGCAGGTTTGTGTACCAAGTCTGGAGGCATGTGTGTCTGTCTATACAACCTATACCAATTTTAGTGTTTTTGAGCAGATAGGCATTTGATATTTGTCTTGCTTCAGTGGCCAGTAACCAATATTAATCATAGTAAAGTTCACAAATAAACTCAATTTTGAAAAAAAATATTAACACCGCATATTTATCTGGAATATAAAATGAAATATTGCATGATGGTGTAAACATTCAGCCATATTTTTAGAAGTGATTGTTTTTTTTTTTTTTTTTTTTTTTTTTTTTTTTTTTTAAAGATTTTTCTTTTTTGAACAGACAAACTGCAGACTGACGCCGCTTAGAACATATATTGGAAACATTTTTAATGTGGGAGCAATGTTGATATCTTGGAAACCCTCAGATATTGGAAGAAAAATACATCGCCCATCCCTAACATGGTTGTTTAAACAAGGGGTAGATTAAAATGTGCAAAAATAAACATGTATTGCCTTGTTTCAGGGGTGAAGATCAGTGATGCCTCTAACGCAGTGTTTGAATACGTGAAGAAAGAAAAGCCGGATCTTGCCTCAAAACTGACCAAGAATCTGGGGTAAGTCTTCTGTGATTTTGTTATTTATTTATTTAATTTATATTTTAACTCTTTTTGGTTTTGTCTGATTTTGTAGATTTGCAATGGGCATTGAGTTCAGGGAGGGCTCTCTGGTGCTGAACAGCAAAAACCAGTACAAACTAAAGAGAGGTGAGTAAAGCTAATGACAAAGCATCAGTCTTAAACCTGAAAAGTAATTCGTGTGTTAAAGACAATCTTTATTTGTCCCATAATGGAGGTTTTAACACTCTAAACTGAGCCCATGCATTAAAACATAATATGCAGTAATGACACAATAAATATGCCACAACTGTAAATTTTATTCCAAAATGTATTTAAACAGTAAGATACAAAATGGAGTAAATAAGTCAAAATTGGGTAAAAGGCTTAAAAGCCTTTGTATACATTACATTATAAAAAAAAACCACATGCATTTACTGAGAGGATTGACTGCAGACCTCTCCGTTAAAAAGAGGTCTGCAGTGATAGTTTTAAATGATTTGTTTAATTACACTTTATGGTGATAATTTGCACCTCTCCTGTTGCAGGTATGGTGCTGAACATCAGTTTGGGCTTCACTGATTTGGTGAACAAGGAGGGAAAAAAAGATGAGGACAAAAAGTATGCTCTGTTCATCGGAGACACGGTTCAGATCAACGAGGTGAGAATTTACAATTAATACCACTATATTATAATACCCCCCCCGCTCTGTTTATATATATATAAGGCAGTGTCCATGGGCATTTGACCAAAACTGAAGAAGTGGCTTGGATGAGCAGTGAAAATGTCTTCACTCTACGTTTTGTCCAGTTGAGAATGTGAAGTTCACGTGACATGAATACCACCTTACATAAGAGTATGGTATGCCATTGCAATTTTTTTTGGAAGATAGATGGATAGTTTTGCTTTTACAATGTTGTTTTGTGGTATTCTTAAACCTCAATCAAAACCTACCCGAACCTTGTACTTAAAGTTGCTTCCTACCTCATTTCACCTACAGATGGTGTCCTTACACAGCAGAAGGACTCGACTTGATTTGATTAAAATATTGAAATGTCTTTATTACCCACAGGAAGAGCCAGCCATAGTTCTTACACCTGTGAAGAAAAAAATTAAAAATGTGGGAATCTTTTTAAAGGTAAGTTTTTATACCCAGCTAATACACTTAAAACACTTGATTACCTATTATAGGCCTTTGCAGTTCTTATTTTTTTGGTATTTTTATTTTTCCAGAATGATGATGAGGACGATGAGGAGGAGGAAGGGGACGACGCAGAGGAGCTTTTGGGGAAAGGAGCTCGGAGTGCAGCACTGCTCGCAGACCGCACCAGGGTCAGTCTAACAAAAATAATACACTTCATAATCAGAACAGTGCAGATACTTTTGGATGCATTTGGAAGCTACTAATATTTGGTTCCCCCTTTGTTATCAAAATCTTTTTTAATTCAAGTTCTGGAGTTGTTTTTGTTTTTTGTGCTGTGGCTTCTACAACGTTATGAGTATTACATTTTCAGTATTGCTTATACAGTATTTCAGGAGCACTATGTAACCTGATTCCATGGAAATGCCATTGCTTTGCCTGGAATGTTCCACAGTATGACACTAATGCATCTATCTCCTTGGAGACGAGCAGTTACAGGTCAGATTTGTGGAGAAGTGAGCCCACTCACAGTAAGAATGTTTTATTTTAGTTTTTTTTTTTTTTTACACTGGTAGTTGAATGAATATAAAACTGATAAATGTTAAATGGCATACTTTAGATCATTCCAGGCAAAGCATTAACATCTCTGTTCAGACAAATTGGTCCCAACCCACCAAAAAAAGTTACATGGTGTGCCTTTTAAAGTAAATCGAGACAAGTTGGCGTGATACTGTATTTTAAATAATGTAAATTTCTTGGTTTGGAGAAAAGTAATGTAAATGTAAATTTCTTGTTTTGGAGAAAAGTTAAGGAAGTTACATTTTGTTGCACCCTTTTATAATTGAACATGAGTTCCCTGACGTTTCCTCCTGGGTCTGTCCTGTTGTGTTTGAGCCTGTCATTAACACGTCATTAACGGAGTGCTGTGTGTGTTTTGTCTCAGCTCGTGGGAAAGGTGAGTACGACCGCTCTCCGCTCCTTTTACATCAGCTTCAGTCTCGTAACTGCTGAAGAAAACTTCGCCTGAAAACCACAAACTCCACTTGATCAGTCAGAATTCAGTCTTTATCGAACGCTGTAAAATCCAAAAAGGGGGAGTGTGCCATGATAAAAAGGAACAATGTCACGGTGGTAGGGGGGAGTGATAATTGTTTTTGAGGCACAGGGAGGAGAGTGGCACAATACAGGTAGCCTGAGCAGAGATAAATTTAAGTCTAGTGCAGCAACGTTTAATTAACTAATCGTGCCTAGGTTGCTAAACAATTCTTTTACATTTCAATGTAACAATATCACCGTCTTTATTACAAAGGTGTTGGAGTCTGTATAGTCCAGATAATTATTACGATTATCACAATAAGATTACAATTTTGCCTTTTCATCAATAAAACACTTAATTTGGAAGTGGTATCTTGAAGCTTTCAGTCACCATATTACTATCTTTTATTTGGTTGGTAATGTATTTTTTTAAATATCAATGCACAATAGAAATAATCGTTTGACCAGTCGACTGATTATTAGTTGCATCCCTACTGTACATATTTTCTGCTCTTATTCACTAAAATGTGACCGTAATCACTAAGGAGGTTGTGCAGCAGACTGTATTTAGAAGAATCATCCTTTTACACAGATCCAGTGGAGTTTGGGTTTAACACTGTTGTGTCTTACCCCATCTAAACGCATGAGTGTGGCTGATCCATTGCTGCGTCGTTTATTTGTAAATAAAGTCAATAAATGCTTTTCCATCAACGAGATGCCACAAAAACTGTTCCTGATCAAAAAGGCTTCTTCAGCAGGTCACCAGTGTTCATTTTGACAACTCTTTTTGACAGAGTTTTAGTCATTAGTAACTTTTTTTTTTTTTTTCTCATCAGCCAAAATCTCAAAATGACAAAACTATCAAAATATTTTAGCCCAATGGTTCCCAAACTGTGGTGCAGGTACCTCTTGCATGCATGTAATTGTTCAGGGGTACACAAGGACAGTTTTGGAAAAAACAAAAAAATTGCCATCTTGTCTTTATTTGAATGTAATGTATAATTTGGATCTCTAAGGTTTTAAGTATGATGCACATGCTTGAATATAAAGTAGGGGATACATGATTAGGAAAAGTTTGAACTGCTTTTTAGACAAAATTAACACTGTTTTACTATGTTGAAAAGAAGGTTTTTGTGCAAGAAAGAGGGTATAGCAACTTAGTTTTGGGAAGAAAAGTGTTGCGACACAATGAGCACTGTATTTTAAATAATTTTTCAACAAAATTATATGGTTGGAATGTTAAGTCATATTTTAATTCTAACAATTTCACTATGCATTTCTGGCAGCTCCCCACAGTACCTTCCCAGTCCATCGGGGGAACCAAAACCTTTGGCCCTGATCCTTATTTTAGCAGTTTATGGAAATGCACCTTATTAACTTGACTTTTTATTTAAATCCAATAAACCAAATAATTAAAATGCTTTTTGTTTTGGTCCAAACGCAGAATGAGATGACGGCAGAGGAAAAGAGGAGAGCTCATCAAAAAGAACTGGCCAACAGTTTAAATGAAGAGGCCAAGCGGAGACTGACTGAGCAGAAAGGAGGGCAACAGATCCAGAAGTGAGTGCATAGAGCAGCCTGAAGGTGGCGCTGTGGAGGGGGGTATGCCAAAGTGTGTGTGTGTTTTTTTTTTGTTCTCTGAATGATTGCAGGGCTTTAGAAATGTGTCTTAAGTGCCAGTAAAATCCTGGTTGAGTTTCATATTTCTGCACTGTTGTTGTCCATTCACTTTAATCTTGTTTGGAAGTTCACTCACATTTCACATTTTTTTAAAATTTGAACTGAAGGTTTTTGCAGCTTTTTGGCCATTTTATTGTTAAAATATCATACTGAAACGGCTGCATGTCATATTCCAATCAAATTGCAATTTGAATTGGCACAATTATTAAATTGCCAAGGCTGACATTATTTAACTAGACAAAATATTGACATTTTATGGAAAAAAATACAGCTTAGACATCTACAAACATATTCTGAAATATGTGGGATTCTTGTATTGGTTTACCAGTGTAGATTTGTCTCCCTCAAATGTATATGCTCCTTTGAAAATGATTGGTACCATTAATAGGTATGCAACGGTCAGCAGCTACAACAAAGCTAAGTTTATGTTGATCCACTCTTTTTCTCTCTCCCCCCCAGAGCCCGAAAGTCGAACATTTCATATAAAAACGTGTCACAGATGCCCAGAGAAAAAGACATCAGGGACATGAAGATTTATATCGACAAAAAATATGAAACAGTTGTGATGCCAGTGTTTGGGATTGCCACGCCGTTCCACATCGCCACCATCAAGGTCTATACTCGTTAAAACGGCTCTATAAAATCTTATCAAGCCCCTATAATTTATTATTATTTTTATTCTTAAAATGAATAAGCAAATGCACTCACAGTAAAAATGAATGTTTTTCATTTTTAAATCGATAAAGAATGACTAAATAAAAGATGGATATGTTTAATGTCACATTGTGGAACGTTTTTGGTAAGGCAATAACATCTCCATGGATACAAGGTGATCACCCCTCCACTTAAAAAACAAATACATTCTGCACCTTTTAAACTAGTAAAGTATGTTAAATGAAATCAAATGACAACAAAAAACATTCATTACATTAAGTGTTTTATTAGTTATATCAAGTATTTTCCTCTATAATTGTACTTGTTTGCATTTCCTGCAGAACATCAGTATGTCAGTAGAGGGCGACTACACCTATTTGAGGATTAACTTCTATGTCCCAGGCAGCTCTTTGGGACGACAAGAAGGAAACATCTTCCCAAACCCAGAAGCCACGTTCGTCAAAGAAATGTGAGTCTCACCAGAAAATCTGAAAACATGTTTATTTATGTTTGAGAATTTAATTGTCATACCATTACTTTTTATTCTCCAGCACTTACCGAGCATCTAACCTCAAAGCTCCTGGTGAACTCTCGGTGCCCTCCACAAATCTCCAAAATGCTTTCCACATTATAAAAGAGGTTCAGAAACGCTACAAAACCCGAGAGGCGGAGGAGAAGGAGAAAGAAGGAATCGTGAAGCAGGACTCGCTCGTCATAAACCTGAACCGAAGTAACCCCAAACTCAAAGACCTATACATCCGGCCCAACATCACCCAGAAGAGGATGCAGGGGTCACTAGAGGCACACACCAACGGTAAGCAACATAAGGACTCTAGTTGATTTTAAGTTGAAGTGAATGATCCATTGTCAGGCAAAATTCAGGAAGTTACAAATGCATAATTGTGACTACTTGAAAAATTCAAAGAGGGATATTTTTTAAAAAGGATTTTTTTCAAAGTACAGAGCAGTGGGTGGAGATGGGTGGTAGGTGAAAACAGATTTTCTGAGTGGTCAAGCCTCAAATGCAGGACAATACAAGATTACTCAAACATGCGTGAATCAACCAAAATGCAGGTCTGAGTGGTGATGGAACGCTGTTCTAACATTGTTAAAAGTCATAAAAGTAGATTTTCCATGATGACAAAATATAATTTATTGCAAAAGAAAATGGTTTAGCTTAGTTCACTGTTTTTTTTCTCTGCAGGTTTCAGGTTCACATCGGTTCGTGGAGACAAAGTGGACATTTTGTATAATAACATCAAACACGCCATTTTCCAGCCGTGTGATGGAGAAATGATCATCGTTCTGCACTTCCACCTCAAAGTGAGTGCTCCTCTGTTGGGGCTTCAAGATAAACTAATTAAATCAAAATCACAATGAGTGGTTGCTATTAACTTAAACTACTTGATAACTGGAGAAATTATTTATCAGATAACATTTCAGTCTTTTCTCAAATGTGTGTGAACTGTGAACCGAATCCTGCTTTGAAAACATCTTTGGGAAGAAAAAAAAAAAAAAAGATTTTCCAAGAATTCTGGACACTTGAAAATCCAGCTAGACCTGTCACAATAACTACTGTATCGACTTACTAAAAATATATTTTATTGTGGCTAGTTGTTCTGCACTACAAAAAACTTTCTATTTTTAATTAGGAATACCAACTTACTAAACTGTATTCTTTTATTGGAGCAACAATATCACTCTCTTGAAATATTTTTGGGAGAGCAGACACTCAGACTTTCAGTTTTGTCTAATCTAATCCCACATCTTGTCTAGAAAATTGCAGTTGGATATTTTTCTAATTCTTCCAGCCCTATTTGGTTGAAATATTCTAATTTTGCACTTTCAAAACCAGTATTTGTGTATTGTCTTGTACTGTATTACTGTATTGCCTCTCTCTGCAGAATGCCATCATGTTTGGGAAACGCAGACACACAGATGTTCAGTTTTACACAGAAGTGGGAGAGATCACCACAGACCTGGGGAAGCACCAGCACATGCATGACCGCGATGACCTATATGCGGAGCAGATGGAGAGAGAAATGAGGCACAAACTTAAGTCCGCCTTCAAGAACTTCATTGAGAAAGTGGAGACGCTCACCAAGGAGGAGCTGGAGTTTGAGGTTCCATTCAGAGACCTGGGGTAAGGGCAGATTGAAGGCTGTGTACTAGATGTCACAGCTAGGGGCTTGGGAAGATTGTATAACTTTAGATTAGGGATGGTGCCATGCCTCTGTCTGCCTCTCGCAACCACGAGTCTATCAGCGATGATAGCATCCGACGCTAAAGGACTACAAGTGAGAGTACATACCTGGCTCGCGAGCCATAGGTTCCCGACCCCTGCTTTAAACTCTGCCCCAGTTTTTATTTCGTAGCGATACGACTATCAATGTGTTAAAGTTGGAAAAGAATTATTGCGAAAAAATATAATGTAATAAATTTGCATCTAAATTCTCCCAAAGACAGTGCGAAACATGTAGTGTTTTCCACACTTAAATATTGTTTGTGGATAATTTTCAAACAATATTTATCATCCATAACTTGGTAAGAAAGGAGAGAGAAGCGCTCCTCTGTCTCTCTCAGCACCATGCATGTATAATCTGCAGCAATGGGTGAGAGGGGGGAGAAGATGGAGTGACAGAGAAGCAGAATCTGCTCAGCGGATTCAATTTTAGTCAAATAATGAATAGCATCAGACTGGTTGTATATTGAATATATTGTAGTAATCAGTAGTGACGCCCTTGGACATTTGCGCTGCTTGGTCTTAATGTTTAAATATTGGCTAAATCTGTTTTAAGCATAAATGCATTTAGGCTATGAAAAGCATATGATGAAAATTACTTGATATTTACCGTAATTTCATGACCATAAGGCGCGGGTAAAAGTTGCGAACATCGTGGGAGCGATGGATGACAGACGGCAAACACAGCTTTACAAAGACCGGGAGGCAGCGCCGGGCGAGTTACACCACGATTTGTGAATGGATTGTGGATGCTTGGGCTAACGTATCTGCTTGCACTGTTCTTTGAGCTTTCGCAAAAGTCTGCATCGTTCACGCGGGGCGGTACGGCAACAAAACGGACTCTTATAGTGACGAGAGGGAACCTGGTGTATTTTTATAGAAATCTAGCGCAGCTGTTCATTTCAGATACAGAGGATGAAGACTTTGATGGATTTGTGAATTGAAAAAATGATGTGAGCATATGCTAAATACTTGAATAAAACACAACCGAACACAGTATGTGCTCTAAAAAAGGCAAGGAAGCAAAACTAACATGCATGTTTTACTGTGCCTGCGCCCTAACACCCAGTGCGCCTTTTTTATGTGTTAAATGCAGTAAAAGCACCCGTAACTGAACTGCGCCTTATAATCCGGTCCGCCCTATGGCTGTGAAATTACGGTAATCATAAAAGTGGTCAAAATCAACACAATATATACAAAAGAAAAAAGTTTTTGGTCATTATTTCAAAATCTGATTTTTATCTCAGCAGGACCTTATGCTTCTTCTAGAATTTCATCCACCCCTTCTTAAGATCGCAATATTTCAAAACATCTATTGTTTATTTACTAAAAATGGCTAGTTGAATTTGATAAAGTCTGATTTTCATGCAGTGCACTAGAAGCCTTCTAATCATTTGATTTTTTTGAAAATGTATTTTAAAAGTCTCAATGCACAATAGAAATAATCATTTGACTAGTTGATTAAATAATAATCAAATAATTGCTTACTATTTGACTACTAAAAAAATCGTTAGGATATTGTGATTTCACATTTTTTGGGCCCTGATCTAAAATGACCTGTATCTCTTTCCAGATTCCAGGGTGCCCCCTACAGGAGTACATGCATGCTACAGCCCACATCGAGTTCTCTGGTCAACGTGACTGAGTGGGTGAGTGGTATGAACGTGAGGAAAATGTAAACAAATAAAAAAAAATTTTTTTGTCAATTCTGTTTTGTCTTGTGTTTGTTGGCAGCCTCCATTCGTAGTGACTCTGGATGAGGTGGAGTTGGTGCATTTCGAACGAGTGCAGTTTCACCTGAAAAATTTTGATGTGGTGATCGTTTACAAAGATTACAGAAAGAAAGTTACGATGATCAACGCAGTGCCAGTCAACTCGCTTGACCCCATAAAGGAGTGGCTCAAGTATGGACACCTGTTTTTCCTTAAATATTTGTCTTTTTATGATCTTAATCTAATCAAAGCATAACCAAAATTGCTATTTGAATGAACTCAGTTAACTAGTAGTTTGGTAAGACGGTTTGCTCATATACATAGACAAAAACATCTGTTACAGGCCTTTGAATTGTATATTGCTTTCTTTTAGCTCCTGTGACATAAAGTACACAGAGGGAGTACAGTCCCTGAACTGGACCAAGATCATGAAGACTATCGTGGACGATCCAGAGGGATTCTTTGAACAGGGAGGGTGGTCCTTCCTCGATCCAGAGAGCGAGGTACAGAGCTGGGCTAACCCACACAACACCTGTGATCATTTTTAAATAATTAAAAGCCTATTAAATAAAAATACAACCTTGAGTAAGCTAACAATGAGGAAAAAACATTGTAACATGGTCAAAAGCTCTTAAAAATCACTTTGACAAACTGCCCCTTTAAATGAATAGAAAAGTGAGCCCATAATCATGAACTTGTTCTTAATGAGTCCAATAAAATATTGGACATGATGGCCAAGTTGAGGTGAAAAAAAACACCATATTATAACATTAGCTACATTCTGGGTTAACTCAGTTAAACAAGAACCTACATTAATTTTCCTCCCAGGGCAGTGGAGCAGAGGAGGAGTCAGAGTCTGAGATGGAGGATGAGACGTTTAACCCCTCGGCCGATGAAGACGAAGAAGAGGAAGAGGAGGACAGCGACGAAGACTACAGTGATGAGACCGAGGACTCGGGTAATTCTTAACTGCTGTCTTTTATTTGTTTTTCTAAATTATATTTTAATTTATGCTTTTTTGTTTCTATTTAGTTGATGTTGTCTTAATTGCTCTCATTTGGTTTTGCAGTCTTTCATTATCCTAAAATGATAGCGGGAACTAAATGCAAAATTAATATTGTCAAAGGTGCACTATGTAACTTTTGGTTGAGTGTCTTCCACCTGTTTTGTCTCCATGGAGATTGTATTGCTTTCCCTAGAATGTTCCACAGTATGGCATTAAACTTATCTATATCCATGGAGACCAACGGGCCAAGTTACAGAACAGGTCTGGAGAGGCCATCCTACTTGAGGAACATAAACACCTGTAATCAAATAAATGGAAAATGAAAAAGTTTAATGCCATATTGTGTATTGCTTTGCCTGAAATGTTCCAATCTTGGAGTAAGTTAGATTGTGCACCTTGATGCTTTTGTGAGATATTAGTTTTTGGATATCACAACGTTTTAGAATTCCTGTATCTTAAACCTGAGCTGGAGACAGGTCAGATTTCTGTGGAGGAATTTGCCATTTAACTGTCAAATTGCAGATTTGTTGACCTGGTTTATTGGGTAAAATGTGATTGTCAGCTGAAAGGACTTTAAACCATGAGAAGATTACTTTGACAAGTTTCTGGAGCAATTGCCAAACAAACATCGATAAGGATCACAAGTGTGGATATTTTTTTAAACTCGCATAGAGTTAGATAGGCCCCTGCCCTCCATCTGAAATTATGACATCAAATTGAGTGTGAACATTCAAATTCTATGATTTGCTAAACTAATGAAAATTTACTGTGTTTTAGATTACAGCGCGTCGTTGGGCAGTGAAGAGGAGAGCGGGAAAGACTGGGACGAACTTGAGGAGGAGGCCAGAAAAGGTAACTTGGCACAGGTCTTCAAAAAGAAAAGCTCCAACGACAATAAAGCTTGTCATTTTGTGTAGGGAATATGGTTGATACTCAGATACTAACCAATACTGAAACTAGTTATGATGGGTACATTGTTTCAATACAATTAATACAGAAAAGAATCACATAAAAATAGGACAGAATTGAGCCTTTCTTGTATAGTTTTATAACCTTTCTTATATAGTTTTATAATGGTCTTCAGAACTAGTACAAGGATCTGACATATAGAGGTAATTGCATAACTGTTGCCTAGCAACTATAATGCTGACAAGGGTCAAAACTTGTTTAAATTGTACAATAGTTATGATTAGACCAATACAAATAAATAACACCTTTTATTTATTTCAAAGCTTAAAATTTTTGTTTTGGAAAAAATCAGTGCTTCCTGTGTATTTGTAATTCATCTCTCTGTTTGACTGATATATATAAATAAAATCTACCACAGGTACTATTCCACAAAAAAAAACATGAAAACCTGTCATATGCACTTTGAAGTGCAATATTGTTTTTCTAATGGTTGTTCTGTTCTCTACAGCCGACAAAGAGAGCCACTACGAGGATGAAGACACGTCCAACAGAAAGAGAAAAGTTCGCTCTGCTCCTGCTCCTCATCCCAGCAAAAAGAAACGACGATCTTAATTTTTAAAAAAATAAAAAAAATATTTTTTCCTCTTTTACTCTTCACAAACTGCCAAACCTCTCCTCTTCCTTTCCTCTCATCTGACATTTAGTTCCCCCTCTTCATCATGGCGTGTGTCTGTGTGCAAGTGGGTTTTTATTGCAGACATTGTCAATTTTCTGTTAAATATATTTCTTTAAATTAATTGTAATAAAACAAAAGGACACATATTGACAGTTTTATATGTACACAGCTCCTCTCCTCTTATGTCTAATTGTATCATCGCTTGTTCTTTTCCTCTGTAAAGATCATCATTCTGAGTTTATTTTTTTAAATGGGGTTTGTAAGCTGCACACAGGCTCATACCACAGCACTTCTCTTCTTTCTCCTTTTTCATTGAGTAGTTTTGTTGTTGAAAATTCTGTTTTTGTTTTTGTAATAAAATTTAATGACATTGTACTTGGCTGTAAATGTGTTTTTACATTACACACATACATTGTAGAACTTTAACAGTGTATGTAACTTTTCTGGTGGAGGGTCCACCACCTGATTGTCTTCATGGGGGCTTTGAATGTAATGCTACTAGCTATGGTAGTGTGCATTGATTAGACTTTCTAACAATCAGGACTCCAAGACATCCTTCTATTGTACCAACCATGTGGTTTAAAGTTCAGATACGGGTCAAATAAGTTATGGTTTAGGTTAGTAGTGTAATTATGATGGTTAGGTTCAGTCTCCTGGAAATGAATGACCCAAAAAGCATGGAATCCAAACGTGTGTGTGTTTTTTAATTTTTTATCTTATTTATGCAATAATGAAAACCTCCAGCAGGGGCCGCTGTGCGGCTGCAGAGATTACTTGAAGCTGTTTGTAGAGCGTTCATTCATTAACCGGAAACTGCATTCTAACGTAGTGTCCCAGAATAAGAGAATTTATCTACCCCTCAGTTAATGGTATTAACATTATTCAGGACTAGGTATTTAGATTACATCTTATTCGCTGTATTAAAAAAAAAAAAAAAAAGTCTTCCCCGTGACTCACACGTGTCATGTGACCCGTGTTTGTGTTCACTTCCGCGTTACCGCAAATCTTTGCAGAGTCATGTGCTTCTCCTCCGGTACCGAGCCGAGGCCGCGGGTTTGGCCCCTGTTTTGACCGCTCTCCCCTCTCTCCTGCGTGGCTTTAACACCTCGGAAGCCCCTGTACTGTCGCCCTCGTTTTCTCCGGTTGTTTTGGGCGGACTGAAAGCCTCGGTTGTTCCGTTCATCTTTGGTAAACAAATTTTTCGCTTTGCATTTTAAGTTAAAGCCAAGTGAAGGTTTGTGACATATATTAGTTGTTTTTTTTCCTTGAATTTGTAGTTTCTTATCAATAAATGGACGCTGCTGGCTTGGCACAGCCATCTCCAACTATCATTACGTTCAATGGACTACTGTTTAGAGCAACTGTATTATAATGTGTACATATCCATAGACACATCTTTAAAATGTTTATATAGTTATGTATAGTCCTTTATTCTATGAGCATGTGTAGTTATTTGTTTTATTAGGCGTATTTGAATCTTTATTTAGGCTGATCTTAATTTTTCCATGCCTTTTGTTATGCCTCTCCTTGCAGTTCTGTCCTGTGCATAAGCCCAGTGATTAGATATTAAAGTGCATATCACAAGTTAGACTACTCGTTTTTTAAGGCATAATTAACATCATTATATTTTAAATCTCACTAAAAATCTTGCCAAGTCTTTTTTCGTTTTGTAATTTTGGTGAAGTTTATCATTTTACTTCCTGATTAGACACAAGCAGCAGATATAACATATATAGAGGTAATTTCAGGTCATCTACCTAGCTCCCATACTGTAAACAGGGGCCAAAACATGTGTAACTTATGCAATAATTATGGTTTGAAAAATAAAAATAAACTGTAATAAGATTGTTAGCCAATCAGCTAACAGCATACATTTTTGCTGCCCCCCTACTGTAATAAATATTTTTAGTCTTCAAAATGTTATGTCATTTGAAAGCCAGAAATTTGGTTTGGCTCTCTCTGCTCTGGTCCCAGGTTCTGCACTGTTTTGATCCAGACCCGGAGCCATGGCTGATGGGGAGCGCTCACCACTTCTGTCCGATCAAGACGAGAGTCCTGGCCGCTGTTTGCCGTCCAAACTCCATGGTAATATCAACATTATCATAAGGAGGATATGATGAAAAATTACTATTTTGGGCTGGAGCCTATATAACTCTGTGCAAGATTTGTTCTTGAACGAAATATTCAAATTTATAATCCAGAAATGTTGAACATTGTTATGGATTGGCCACAAAGTTCTTTTAACTGGTAACAATCACGTCTTTGGGGTTAAATAATGGCACCGCTTTCTAAAATTATTTATGCTGACAGAGAAGACGTTGAACTTTGTCCCAGGTTTTGTTTCATGTGGACAGGCCCAGCAATTGGAGGTATTAACCATAAACCAGGTCAACAAATCTGCAGTCTGACATTCAAACGGCATATTGCACTACACGTTCTGAGCTGTTCTCCTGATCAGTTTAAAACTGAGCAGGACACAGCATCTACTATGTTGTGAGGTCATGTGAACGCAACTACTGACCATATAGATTTTAGAATGTGCAAGCTCCTCCCAGTTTGAGATTCGACCCTGGGTTTATCTTTTTTGAGGTGAAAATTGTGAGTCCTCCTCTGTAGGGCTGGAAGATTATTCACAGTCAATTCAAATCGCAAATGGAGGCAATTAGCAAACCACAATTTCTGAAGTATAATCATTTCCTCCAAAAACAACAAAATATCCTGGTTTATTCTGCATAAAACTGCTAACCCCTAGTTTCTACAAACATGGTCTGAAATGTGATTCTTGTATTAGTTTGTCCGTTCATATTTCAGTCTTTTTGTCAGTTCTTCTGTAGACCTGTCACGATAACAAAATTATGAATTGCAATATTTTGCTAATGAAAGTATAGACAGTGACATTGAAACTAATTATGCCACTGACACAATAACCCTAAAGCAGGAGTCCTTCCTCAGGACAACTATTCTATATGTATAGTATTGTTAATAAATATAATTTGCAATAAATAAATGAAACAGTTAATTACCGTAATTTCACAGCCATAGGGCGCACCGGATTATAAGGCGCAGTTCAGTTACGGGTGCTTTTTCTGCATTTAACACATAAAAAAGGCACACCGGGCCTTAGGGCGCAGGCACGGTAAAACCTGCATGTTAGTTTTGCTTCCTTTGCCTTTTTTGAGAGCACATACTGTGTTCGGTTGTGCTTTATTCAAGTATTTAGCATATGCTCACATCAATTTTTTCAATTAATTCACAAATCCATCAAAGTCTTCATCCTCTGTATCTGAAATTAACAGCTGCGCTAGATTTCTATAAAAATACACCAGGTTCCCTCTCGTCACTATCAGAGTCCGTTTTGTTGCAGTACCGCTCCGCGTGAACGATGACGACTTTTGCGAAAGCTCAAAGAACAGTACAAGCAGATATGTTAGCCCAAGCATCCACAATCCATTCACAAATCGTGGCGTAACGCGCCCGCCGCTGCCTCCCGGTCTTTGTAAAGCTGTGTTTGCCGTCTGTCATCCATCGCTCCCACGATGTTCACAACTTTTACCTGTGCCTTATGGTCGTGAAATTACGGTAGTCATAGAAGATATTTATTCAACTCTTTACACTTCAGTATAAAAAAATAACAAAACATTACTACAAAGAAAAAATACCCACCATAAATATAAACTCTCAAAAATGGTTGTTCAATCTAGCATTTATTGAATGATAAGTCAATATAGTAATTATCGTAACAGGCCTATTCGCGTTCAAAATGTGAGCTTTGAACAGAATCATAAACTCTTAAAACATTCAATTTAAGTGTATGTTTAAACAATACCAGTCAAAAGTTTGGACACACTCTCATTCAGTGTTTTTTCTTTTTCTTTATTTTGACTACTTTCTACATTTTAGATACATGCAGAAGACATCAAATATGAAGCAAGTTATATGGAATTATATATTCAAGTCCTCAAAGTAGCCACCCTTTGCATTGTCAAAAGCAAGAGTTATTTAACTTTTTTTCTTTACTACATAATATTTTGTAGTTATTTAATGTTTTTATTTGCTACATAATTCCACATATTTTACTTAATATATTTCTGAATGTATATAAATGTAGAAAAAAGTGAAAATAAAGAAAAATATTTTCCCATTGAGTCCGGCTGGTCTGTCTCCAGGTGTGCCTCCCTTTCCTGTGGCCCCAGGTGAGCCCCCTCCGCCGTACTCGCCCCAGGGCAGCCC
This sequence comes from Periophthalmus modestus, assembly GCA_019594935.1. Classification (NCBI taxonomy): domain Eukaryota; kingdom Metazoa; phylum Chordata; class Actinopteri; order Gobiiformes; family Gobiidae; genus Periophthalmus; species Periophthalmus modestus. Next base: position 14,349,900 of record JAIEZT010000107.1, read on the forward strand.
CGACAGCAGCAGCGCTCCCATCATCAGCTGCCGGGTGTGCCAGAGCGCCATCTCTGTGGAGGGCAAAGGTCATCTGCATGTGGTCAAATGCAGCTTCTGCAACGAGGCAACGGTCAGTAACTACTCTGTGTGCAGGGCAATACTAGGCAGACTATGTGACTTTTCTGCTGGAGGGCCTGCAATTCCCTTGTCTCCATGGAGATGTTATTGCTTTGCCTGCAATGTACCACAGTATGGCATTGAAGGGTCTGTACTCAATTTTTTTCCTCTTCTATTTGAGCAAAATACAATACAAATAAGTTGTATTAGCAGCTCATGAGGTCAAATTATGACCCCTGTGTACTGTCAGCATCTAATTATTAAGCATTTTATGAAATTAAAATAATAGTCAGGAAATAGGCATTACAGTTACAGCAAAACTCCACTCTGGTCTCTGAGAGTTGTGAAAAACGCTCATAAACTCTTCTTGGTGAATAATTTGGATGCTAGGAATGCATAAGGTAAGGGGGAATAACTTGGGACCACTACAAACCATTTAAAATGAACTAGTTCTTTCTTCACATTTTAACACAGTGAAAATCAGGTACAATGCCTTTATATTTATTTATGGAGAGGAGCAGGTGACTCCACTAGACCAAGTTACGTGTCAGAGAAGTGGAAAGGCAACCCCACTCACAGTAAGAATGTTTTTTCCAGGTATTTCTTGGCAGTAAATACAATACTGTAATTTAATAAATGCAAGAAAGATGTGTTTAATGCCGTACTGTGGAACATTCTAGGCAAAGCAATAACATTAAAGTTGATAAAAGTTGATTTTGCATAAATTGCATTTGTATGAAGATGAATAATTTTGACTTTTTTTTTTTTTTTTTTTTTTTTTTTTTTTTTAATCTTTTGCAGCCAATAAAAAACCCTCCTGTGGGGAAGAAATATGTGCGCTGTCCATGTAACTGTCTGCTCATCTGTAAAGTCACATCTCAGAGAATCGCCTGCCCAAGGCCCTACTGGTGAATACAACTTAAGCTTAACATATTAACTTGCAAGATATGTATTATGTTACATATCTTGCAAGTTTTTATGGCAAAATATTTTATATTTTATATATTATATTTTATTTTATTTTAAAATTAAAGATAGACAATATGTTCATGCTAATATCAGTCTATATGCAGGATTTTTTTTATATAATCTGATCTTGTCTCTGTGAGCCCACTTTGTCCTCATGCATGAGATTTGTCCTTCTAAAGCTACCTTACCCAATTTTCAAAGTATGAAAAGAAAAAAGTATGTATTTAAATCTGTTTTAACCAGTGAGTGGCACATAATTTGTAGTCGCATGCATCACAGGATTTTCGGGTGAGTGCACAGACAGAAAAGTGCAGCAGGGTGGGTCACTAAAGTGCAGCCAATCAGAGCACCACTTCCAGCTCTTACTTCTGGAGTTGCGATCATTAAAATACTTTATAATTAGCAGCTGACAGCACGTAGTAGTCTCATTTTGTCACAAAGTTCTGCTGTTACTATATACTCTTTTATAAAGTGTGTTTCTCTTCTTTGTGGAGAAACACACTTGTTAACAAGAATAAAGTCAGGTAATCCAGCCAGTGATTATGGACAAACTAGTGAATTACATTGGAAATAAAAGGGATATTGAAGCTACTGAGGAAACTTTATGCTTACACTATCTTCATTAAAAATACATTATATTATATTCCAGATAAATTGGTTGTCTGGGAGGAGATACAGGGTTCCATAATGCAAAAATAACAGGTATAAAAACTCTTCCATACCCCAGTCCATAAAATGTATTAACAACATGGACTGATTGTGCAGATGTGTGGAGCCTGAGTGATTGTATATTGTCCAGTTTTACATGTTTTTCTTTTGTCTTTTGCTATGTCATGTCTGTATGTTAACCCTGCTGACCCCTGCTCAGAGCCAAACTTCTCCATGAAAAGATTAAATAAAAGAAAATTTTAGGTTTTAAAATTATGACAATTATAAGTTATTGCTCACCACAGCACGACACATATCTGATATCTGTTGAAATAAATCTGTACTTGCTCCTTCATCATTTCACATTTTATTTATGAAAAAGCATGTCTGTTTTCCCTCTCACTGATTTGTCCTCTTCTCTCCTGGTTAGTAAGCGCATCATTAACTTGGGACCGGTGCACATCGGCAGAGACAGCCCAGAGCCACAGCACCACCAGCCCGTCGGGATCAGAGTAATCTGTGGGCACTGCGCCAACACTTTCCTGGTACTAACATCAAACTTCTTTTACTTCATTATTCATAAATTATTTTGAGACACCAAGGTACATACATTCCAATATACAATTTAGTTTCTGTTAAACAAACTGCTGTGCCTGGAATGTTCCACAGTATGGCATTAAACTTATCCAAGCAAGTGGTTCATTTTGCAGTCACTATGTCTACATTTTTTCTCCCATATTTTAACACACCTCCTCTCTTTTAGTGGACGGAGTTTTCAGATCGAACTTTGGCCCGTTGTCCCCACTGCAGAAAAGTGTAAGTTCAAATAATTCGATTAAGGCATACTCAAAAGAAAAATCTGCTTCTATGGGAGGGCATCTGACATACAGGAATACAGAGGGATGGGAGGGCACTTGACACAAGAAGATTAAAATGAGTGACACCTGTACTTCCTTTTTTTGAATTTTCAGCTCTTCTATTGGTCGGCGGTACCCTAGGAGGCGGAGTTTGTTGTGCTTCTTGTTGTTTATCGTCATCGCCGTTTCCACTGCTGGACTCATGGTAAAAAATGAGTGAATACATAACTGAAATTACGATGAGTTGTGAGAATTATTTATGTCTTGTGCAAATTTAACCTTTTAGAGGAAGAAAAGTAGATGGTGGTTCCCAACCTCTTTTCATGAAGCCCCTCTCACTTTATTTTATTTATTATTTCGACAAATAATAATAATTGTTTTTTTTCTCATAGACATTAGACATAGAATAGAATATGTCTTTATTGTCATTGCAACATGCCACATGTACAATGAAATTTAAAAAGTGTCGAGCAGTTCAAGGCGCTGGGGAAACTAGTAGACTACCCTCATACATACATCATATATACATACATCCCACCTATAACACGGTCACACATAAATAATAAAAAATATAAATATATACATATATTTAATAAGTGCGGGTATGTTTATTAAGTGTGGTTATGATTGTAGGATAAAAACTGTCCTTCAATCTTCTCCAATCATCATCATCATTCATTCTCCAATCATTGTGACTTTTACTATTTAATTAGCTAGTTTTGCACGAATAATTACTTTGATGTGACCTGGCTCTCTGACTAGACAAAGCTCTAGGTTTTGCGCCCAGGTTGGGAACTAGTCTGCTGCATACCGTCATTGTGTCCTTAAGCAAACACTTCCACCACGTTGTCTATGTATGAATTGGTGTGGAGTGAATAAATAAAATGAATGTAAAGCGTCTTTGAGTGTCCAAAAAAGCACTATATAAATCCAATCCACCGCACGATCATTATTCAAGTTTCAAAATAGTCTGGAAAAAACATTTTTGATCTGTTAAAGTACACTCTTTTAAAATGTTTAGCCCTTGTATTTTATGTTATATTTGTTTAAACAGTAATTCTGTATTTAAACATCATGCAACATGTATTCTAAGGCTTATTTTAATAGTCGGTAGTCAATAGATTTTTGTCTTGATAAAAATAAAAAACATGCCAACTAAAGGCTTCTAAATCATAAAGAGAATGTTTACAAAGGTTTTCTGGTCTATAGTCCAGATAACAATAAGAATGATTTTACAGGGGCACATTACAAGCTTTTAACTATGTTTTAAATGTGATTCATGCAAGCGTTCACTTCTACTCGCTACAGTGAATTGTTACTATGCAGAGGTGGCGCCTATCAGTTCTACATTTTTGGGTAGGAAGTCAGTGGACCTTTTTCTGTTACTAAGCCATTTTAGATCAATATTACAGTTTACAATTAACAAAATGTAAAATAATTATCTAAATCGCATGCCTTCTTTCCAATGAATGGTTGCACTCCTCATGTATTCTGTCTGTTTCAGGCGGGGACATGGATTTCTGCTAAGTCTTCTCGTGGTATTTACGTGTCCTGGGCTCTGCTCCTCTGCCTGGCTGTGCTCACTCTGGCTCGCACTCTTTACTGGAGGTGCCTCAAAATCAGTGACCCCATTTCCAACATCACATAGACCTGGATCGTGATCACAGAATGCACAAAAAAAAAAAGTCTACAGCACTGAAAATGAACTAATACACATAGGCCTGTCACGATAACAACGTCTGAAGTGCAATTTATTGTTAAAGACATAAACGGTAATTAATAATACTGAAACTACATTATAACGCAGATATAATAACCCTAAAGCAGAATTTCCCCCCAAAATGATTCTAAATGTATAGAGGTTATGCACTGATATAATTTTTTTCAAAAAGAAATATCTGACTGAGTGGTACAAAGGCAGAACTACGAGATGTGTAACAGGCAATATGTGTTTCTTTGCTTTTTTTGGCCTAATTTTTGTCCCTGGAGCTATGCTATTTTTTTTCAGCTCAAAGTACCGTAATTTCACGGCTATAAGGCGCACCGGATTATAAGGTGCAGCTTCATTTACGGGTGCTTTTTCGTGCTTTTTCTGCATTTAACCCAAGCATCCACAATCCATTCACAAATCGTGGCGTAACTTGCCCGGCGCGGCGTGTTCGCCGTCTGTCATCCATCGCTCCCGCGATGTTCGCAACTTTTAACCGCGCCTTATAGCCGTGAAATTACGGTAACTTTATACAGCAAAATGGAAAGTAGTAGTTTTTTGTTGTTACTATGACTGTGCTGAGCTTAGCTAGCTTGTTAGCTAATAATATAGGAGATAAGGACACTTTAATTCTCCCCACAACAATTAATCTCCTCAAACCAGACTCAGAAATATGTTATTTATGGAGAGAAAGGATCAGTTCAACTGTGTCTGATCCCAAAGTCTGTATCCGTGATAAATGTGCATCTGCAGTGTCCCTGTTGTTTAACTGCTAACAGGCTTTCTGATTTACAAATTTTCTTGTTATAGAAGTCAGGTAAAAATTAAATATAAAAAAAAAATCAGAAAGTTGCTATGTCATGTGCGTAACCTCTATATTATCATAAAAACATAAGCTGAAATAAATAAGCTGGATGAAATACTTAAAGTGCATTTGACAGATTAATATATTTTTGTAATTATTACTTGCTTTGGTGGGATATTACCTGAGGTAAATATTCATCATAATTTACATAATTGTAGTACAGGAAGTTCCCCACAAGTACAAAGACAAGTACCCACCCACAACGATAAGTCGATACAGTCATTATCGGGACAGGCCTAAATACACAGTCTTTAGTTCAGTTTGTTTAACTTGTCTTTGCTGGACCACTACAGAGCTGCTATTCTTAATCAGAGCTGCAGTTTCCTTTTCACAAGTGATTTTTAATTTTCTTAAGACAAAAACATATTTTTTTAAACAGAGGACTTCCAATTAGCATTAAAGGTGCATTATGTAACTTCTAACATATATTGTTCCACAGTATGGCATTAAACTTGTCACTCAATCTACACCTATTCAGTTACATTCCATTTTTATTGCTCAAAAGTACACTGAAGACATTCTTGCGGTGAGTAGACTCGCTTCTCCACAGATCTCACCTGTAACTTGGTCTGGTGGCTTGCTTGTCTGTATGGGCATGGATATGTTTAATGCAGTAGAGACAAGCAGGTAGGGGGCCTTCTACCAGAAAAGTTACACGGTGCACCTTTAAAGTAACAGATTACTCTTTACGCTGCTAACAAAATGGTGTTTACATAAAATAAATACATAATTAAAACATTTTGAGATTAAAAGCAAAATGTTTCTTATTTAAGAGCTTTTGACTTTCCATTTTGCACTTGCAAAAGTTAACTGCAACTTAAAAATATCCATTTCTGTGGCTCTGAAATATAAGCATTTGTATGTGATGTGAGTTTGTATTTGAAAATTGTCCCCTGAAGCTTCCCGTAGGGCATTACCAAGCTGAGGACTAGCACGGATCAATGAATTTAAAAATGTATTGCACTTATTTTACAAAGGGACTTATTTAATGTAAGGAATTGTATGTATTTTGAATGACAATATTTCACACTGTACTGATTACAAGCTACTGTTAAAGTTACGTTTCTGCTGAAGTGTCTGCCGCCTACTTGGCTCCATGGAGATATTATTGATTTGCCTGGAATGTTCCATAGTATGGCATTAACCTTGTCAGTCTCCATGGAGACAACCAGGTGATTCAACCAATAAAACATCTGTAATGCAATAAATACAAGATGTTTAATGTCATACTGTGGATCTCTCCAGGCCAAGCAATAACATCTACATGGAGACAACAGGTGGTGGACTCTTCAACAGAAATGTTAGTGCATAGTGCAGCTTTAAATCAGGTCAAAACCATAATTAGTTGAATAGAAGTAGGTTAGCAGTAGTATATTTATATTTTTGCTGATTATGACACCATAATTGCAATTCTATAATAATGGTGTAGTCTATTACAATCAACAGAGCAATGCTCCCAATTGTACTTATGCAATCTGTTTTCTCAGAGGTAGTTGAGTAGCCAAAAATTGTATTCGAGTGAGAGTACTGTTGCTTCAAAACAGTATCACTCAAGAAGAAGTGTAAAGTAGTGGAAATGATCTCTCTGGACATAACATTATGTCCAGAGAGATTTATAATTGGAGGTTAGAGTAATAGGACAAAATCTTAAATTAAGCACAAAAGCTGGTATACACAAAAATGAGAAGAAATCATATCTCAAGGAGCGGTGCAAGAAACTCAAATGTGCAGATCGTTTAATATTGTAAATGTGAAGCTTTTGTCACTTGTAACCAAACATTTTACTTGTACTGTTACAATGTAATATATTTTACTCAAGTTGGAGTAAAGGTATGCGGCCTGAAAACTACTCAGAGAAGTACAATTTTATTTAAAAGTTACTCAAGTAAAAGTAATCGAGTTAACTTAACTTTCTACTACCCATCTCCGCTTTTTTTCTCTGAACATATAAATTTCTTGAATTATAAATAAACTCAGTGGATCATGTGAATATTTTTTGATTGTAAAGAATTGTAGAGAAGAGCTGTTATTTCCCTCTTGTGGCCAGTTCATGTAACAGCAGTGAAACGTGTTAAACTACATTGTACTTTGATTTGTTTAATTTACTGTGCCCGTCATAATGATTTGTATATATAGTGTGGAAAAATAATACAAAAAATATATATCGCCATCTCCACTACCTAATGTGTGTCATTTTTATCTCTAGTGTTTCTGGTTTGGTGGAGTGTTTGTTTGTGGCATGGAGATGTAACTGCTTTGTCTGGGATTATCCACAATATGGCATTTAATCTTGCATTTATCAGACTGCAGTTTGTTTGTTTTTTTTTTATTTGTTTTTTATTACTCAAAATTCCCTGAAAGATATGCAGTCTTACAGTGAGTTTGGTCCCTCCTCCACATATCTGACCTGTAACTTGGGCTGGTTATATTACAGAAATAGATCAGTTTAATGCCATACTGTGGAACATTCCAGGCAAAACAATGACACCTCCGTGAGACAAGCGAGTGACATACCTGCCAGCAGAAAATTTACATAGTGCACTTTCAAATCCAAAACTGTCAAGATTTTTTTTTTTTTTATTGGTAATTAGTTTATATTATAAGTGAGTAGCAGTAATTACATCAGCACCTTATTGGTCCAACTCAAGACAACACATCTACAATGATCCAACTGTGTGAGGTTTCTATACTGTATCTATGCATTTCTGACATAGTTTTTTGTTTTTTGCCATGGCCTGCAGATGGTGCTGTGGCTTCAGACTTTAGGCCTTTGGATTACACTGTACACTGTATGGATTTGATGAGGCTGGTCCATCGCTTCTGACCCCTCTGATGTCGGCAGTGGGTCCAACACACAGTAAATCGTGCGTGCTTTGTCATTTTCCTCCTCGCGGACTGAGTTTTCGTTTGCGTTTTCTGAATCTATGTTTTCATAGGAGTCGGCTTGAGTTGAAGATGTTGAGATTCTTGGTTGACTAGGCTGCTCCATTGGTAGACTTTGTATCACACGTGGCTGTAAGAATTATGTTGATCATTATAGCATTATTATTATTATTTATATTGTACTTTTTGAATTTGAAAAACTGCTTTAGTTTCATTACATAGCAACTACCCTCAACATAGTAATAAAAACAGATAAAAAAGAGCAACAATATCAATTATAACATCAATTACAATGTCATAATGTATACAACTGATTAAAGGTGCACTATGTAACTTTTCTGGTGGACCTTAGAGATATTTTAATTGTTTCAGGATATGACATTAAACTTGTATTCAATTGCAGGAGTTTTTCTTGCTCAAAAATATCTGGTGATCTCGGTGGCGTCACTTTCTTGCCTCCATGTAGGTTTAATGCTGTACTGTGGAACATTCCAGGCAAAGCAATAAGCAATAACATCTCCATGGAGACAACAAGCAGGCAGCGGACCTTCTACAAAAAAAGTTACCTGGTGCACCTTTAAATAGTTAGGTTTTTGGTAGATTTCTCCTTACCTGTTTTTTACGTCCTGTTAAGATACATTTAGCCACAAAACATAAGATTATGACTAGAACAGTGACTAAAAGAATCATAATCACTATCCAGACAAGATAGTTGGACCTGCTAGTGGCCTCCTGGGGCCCAGATTTGAAACCTGAAGAACCTGAAGATAAACACAAACAATTAGTTTTTTACAGTTTTACATAATTTAACCCTTGCTCCAATTAACATTTGAAATTATGTTGGGGGTTTTTTTGTGATTACAGAAAAAAAACCAAAAAAAAAAACATACAACAAGGATGTTTGATTATATTATTAAATTATTTCTAGTATAATATTAATGTACTATAAACAAGTAAAAATCTCTCTCCTGCATGTTATAATTAATTATTAATTATTAAAGACAAGGTTAATTACTAACACGTATTTAGATCACCATGTTACCTTAATTGTTTTGAAAATGCTATATTTGGCAAAAACAGTGTATTAAGTTTCAGTTATGTTTTTGAGGCTCTGAGTCCTCTATCCCTTTGCGCGCCGCATCACGTCAAATTTCCAAGAAGTTGATTTTGCATAATACCCCCTTTAACGTCAGCGTCAGTGAGTAGAAGGACTTGGTGGCACAACTGGGAAGTGAAACAATCGTATTTAAAATTATATTTAAACATGTTTACAAGCCCAAAAATGTAGCTTTGCATAAAGACAAGTCTTATAATTGGAGGATATCGCCGATTACCAACCTACAACCAATAACTTTTATTGGCTCAAAACATAGAAATTTTTACTTTGTTGGTTAAAGATGCACCATGTAACTTTTCTAGTCTGCCACTTGCTTGACTTTATGGAGATGGTAATGGTTTACCTTGAATGTTTCACAGTATCATGTTAAACTTACAGATGACGCCACCAGGCCAAGTTATTGGTAAGATCTATAGAGGGGTGACCCCACTCACAATAAGAATTTGTTTCTCAAGATTATTCTTTAGCGTAAAAAAAACACCTGCAAAATAAACAAATGCAGGATCTATTGTATATCTAATGCCATTTTGTGGAACATTTCAAGCAAAGCAATAGCATCTCCATTGAGACCCTACACCAGAAAAAGTTAGATAGTGCACCTTTAATTGTCAAACCTCACTGTGCTTCACTTGTAATAATTTTGTACCTGTGTTGTAATCTTACTTACACAGTTCTTCTATCTCTCGTGAATCCTCTTTTGAGCTGACATGATTGTTACTGGTACAGGTAAGATTTCCATTGTCACTGGAGATGGTGATGTTGATGTGAGAGAAGGTTTCTGCTGTAGATTGGCAGCCATCTTTGTTACACTCGGACGGAAGCCAGTGGAGCTCATTGTGGTAATGAACAGTACAATTCACAGTCAAGATGCAAACATCTGTGGATGAATTGACCTGCCTCACAGTGATATTCAAGGCAGGTTTAGGAACTGCAGCTGTGGCAAAAGATTCAACAATTAAACCAGTGGTTCTGCAAGATTAGTAAGAACCGAATCAAGATCGCAATTTTGAATACATTGTTCATGGATACAGTGATTAGTACCTTCTTTTTTGGTTTCGGCATATTCTAGTAATTAACTTAAGTACATTTCACTTACCTTGAACTTCAAGTCTGTATATGTTACGGTTGTCGGTAAAGTTAACTTCATGGGAAAATTTATAGATTCCATTGTCCTTCTTAGCCAGTGATTTGATGCATAATGTGAATTGGATTTGTTATAATTCATTTTCTTTTCAAAGTCAGGATTAAATTTATTGTTTGAAAAAATTATTTTCTCTTCATGACTCCATTTGGCAGATTCAAATGGAGGCTGTCCTACTGGTTCCAGACACACAGACTGTCCTTCCATAACATAACGTGTCTCTGTTACTTCCTCTGCATTTAGCTCTGTAAAAAGCAAGAGTTAAAGGTGCACTACGGAACTTTTCTGCTGGAGGGTCTGTCGCCTGCCTGTTTCCATGGAGATGTTATTGCTTTGCCTGGATTATTGCAAAGTATTGTATTAAAAGTTATGTATCAGTTGATACCAACGGGTCAAGTTACTGTGGAGAGGAGAGCCCACTCACAGTAAAACTCAATTTCTTCAACATCTTTATGATCATTAAAAACTTAAAAACTACTCACTGTAATTGAATAAATGTAATATAAAGAAGTTAAATTCATTCAATTCAACATTTCAGGCAAAGTAGCACCTTCTCCTTTGAGACAAGCATATGGCAGACCCACCAGAGATAATGATTTTACTATAATTACTGCAATATTCTACCAGTAAAGACATGAGATAAAATAAATTGAAGTCCGTTACCTATAAAGAAGAGCAAATGCAGAAGTAGAAGTGCCATTGTCAGCATTGTTGTCACTTTTGTTTTCAGCAGTTAAGATGTGCAGGGTTCTTGTGGCAATAAACGGAAGCGCCAGATGTTGAGGAAATATGATCGGCTTCCTGTTCATATCAAGGGGAGTTTGCTCTAAACTTCTAAATATGTCAACAATTTATTACATGTAGTACTTTTGTTATATTTACTTGAATAGACTTTTTAATACATTGTTGACAATATTAAATGATTTGAACACTTGTGTTCCTGGCACAGTCACCACAGATATTATTTCATTTATCTCATGTATGTAAATTATCCTTTGACAATACCTGGTGCATTATTTAATGTTTACAACTACATGACCTCAAATTATAAATCAGATCATGGCATTATACGTCCAAATCACTTTTTATAATGTCTTACTTGAGTAGTAGTTGCTACATTTATTTTTTGAACTTCTATTTATTTATTTGTTTATTTCATTTCTTGAATTACTACATTGTACTTTAATTGTAACTTTAACTCTAATTCAGTACAGTTTCTAGCTCCTCTACCCACCTGTGTAAATGTGCAAATCTTGGCCTTGATGACTGCCTTTTCCCTTTTATCAGAGGGACTACTTATAAAACTAAAATTATCCAATTATTTACATTGTTCTTATTAGTTTTAGTAATATTTTATTAATGTTTTATCAATATTACTGCTGATTAGTGTACAATGTATCTTTTCAAATAAACACATATATAGATACATATGTATTTTTTTTATATTATTATTATTATTTATTTTTGATTTTTTTTCTCTCTTTATTTTCTTACTCTTCTCTAACCATTCACATAAAGCAGGAGCATCTTATCTTGCCCAAGGACACAACTGCAGAATTCATGGGGAAAAACAGGTATCAGACCTGCAACTTTCAGGTTAGTTTACCTGCTTATAGTCAATGTATTTAAGCACTTATTAAATACACTGTATGCATTTGACAAAGACAATACAATATTCATTCTTGAATCTTTAGCTGCACTATAACCTCTGTACATGCATGCCCACACACAAGAAAAAACTGGTACAACTCACACCTTTCTCGTTTTGAGTCAAGAGCCAACTCACTAGTCTAAGAAATAATTCCATACAAATTCATTATATTTTAACAATTTATTTCTGATATCTTTTCTATTTCCAGTGAATAAGGACCAAAAATAATTATATTCAAGTTGCTGTGTTGTTAATATGCAAAAACAATACATAGGCACTTTGATATTCACCTACATAAAAGGTGTGTAGCAATGTATTAAATATTAAAACTGACCGTAATTTACATAATATACAGAGAAAAGAGTATGCTTAAATGCATACAGTAGGCACAATATAACCAAAATAATATCACTTCTTACAGTGCAATTATTTAAAAAAGTTAGTAACACCTTTTCATCAAAATGGTTTACAAGTACAAAGTTAAAGTGCTTAGTATTGTTATTTGACTAACATTCATGATCATTTCTAGTGCAATGTTAGAAGTTGTTACTGAGTACATAATACAGTAATATAGTACCATGTGGTTCCCTTGTCAAAAAAAACAAACAAAAATAAAACAAAAAGCATCTTCAACATTGGTAGGTAGTTCGAATAGTGTCCAAACATAGAAACTCGTCAGTCATACCCACTATCTTCAATAATATATTTGCCTGTCACATAACATGTTACAGTATGTAAATGCCCAGGTTTTATCAAAAGTTGTGTGTAATTTTCTTCGTAGATGTAGCTTAGTTTCTGTGTTTAGAGCTGCCATGTGTTTATATACCAAAGTGGGTTCCCTTGTTCCACACCTAACTATTATATCACAACATATTTTGACAATCTCTCATATAAAATCCTTGATATCTCTGTATTTTTTATACACAGGGATATCAGTCTGGTCTCCACACCAGAACCAAACACGATCATGCAAGCAGATTTGTTTTTTTTTCAGTGGCTAATGTGAAACGAAGGAGCTCATTGGTCATCTATCATTTACAATTAAAATAACATTTCTCTCACTTCAGATTTTTTCTTTTTTCTTTTCCTCATGAGCAGCCGTATTTGTTTTTATATGGACGAACCACGCATAACCCTGATTGGCTAATCCACCTGTCAATCATGTCCATTTGAACTTAGGGAGATTCCCCAATGACCAGACACATCTTTGTAAAGTGTTGAAGAAGTGTGTATTCTGGATCCCAGGCAAATAAAATCCATGACGCATGATCCAAACTAGTTAAAGGTACTCTATGTAACTTTTCAGGTTGAGGGTCTGCCACCTGCTTGTAATGCCTAGACTAATCCATGGTATAGCATCAAACTGATCTATTTTGCATTTATTCAATTACACTTGTTTTTTATTGCTCAAAATACATTGAAAAACATGCATTACTCCTGTGGTTCTGAATCCAATGAGAAAGATACGTTTAATGCTATACTGTAGAACATTCTAGCACAAGCATTATCATCATTTGTTCACTGCCACAACATTTAATTCATCTGTGATTTGTTATCTGGCCCATCAATGTATAATTAGACAGGGCTTTAACAAACATTTACACTTTGGAAAACTATTGTTATAACTACTTGAATGATCCACAGCTTAAACATGGGTTGAATTTTGACTCCCACTTACCCCAGTAATATTACCAAACCTTAATCCATCTTTTCAACTCTGCAGCCAAATCATTTGATATTTAATCCTTATCTATGTTAACCTTAATAATGTAGCCACACAACAAAATCAACATTAGTCAAACTTCCATGCACAACATAAGCAGTGTTTCTATGTCCAGTCCTCTTGTGTAGCTTACAGAGTGTGTCCGTTGTGGCCCCTAATATTATTTACATTGACATTTAGAGTAAGATTTGCAAAATGGTATTTATGTCTCTTACGCGAAGTGGTTTTGGTCCAGTTTAGAAACTTTTCAAAATAATTTCAGCAGCTGTCTGTATCATTTCCTGTTTCAGTTTTGTTGCTAATTTTTCTCATATCTTTGTTCAAACATTACTGATTCGAACGCTGAGTGGGCTACTGTCTCGAATACGTCCTCTATCTTTCCCTTTCTCTTCTCCGCGATATTTTTCCTCCAAGCGCATTTTCTCCGGGTCTGCTCCTCCGTCTTTACTGCCTCTGGTTTGAGATTTGGGACTTGGTGGTAGAGCTTGTTTGAAAAAAGGAGGAGGGCCTTTCGTTTTAGCTACTTTGTCAAAGAAGGCAAAATCAGCCACATATTTTCCAGTGGGGGAGAGGGAGACCACAGGAGGAAACTCGTAACCCCACAGGATCTCATCTGGGAGGTAGGACGTCCGGACTTGGCAGGTGGCAGAGGTGGGTTCGATGGTAGCGCTCAAAATCACCAGTAACTCAAAATCAGCGAGCTCAGGGTCGGTCCAGCCACCACCTGGAAGACGGGAGCAATGCAAACATTATTTTAATGTGATTAGGCTTACATAGTATTAATGTGTCCTTTGGCAAGCACCACGTGACTTGAAAATTTAAAAGCTATGCAATAGCTAATGACCACAATAACATACTTTAAAATGTATTTCTAAAACTTCAAAAAATGCCAAGTGATCTTATATGTTGCAGAAGTAAAAATAAATTTTAAATGGACATTAGTTACTACTACTACAAATGTTTTCAAAAAGTCTATGTAAAAATTCATGGAAATAGATGTGGCTCCACTAAGTATCTTTTGCAATAAAAAAGCCTGTGCCTGTGGCTGAATAAAGAAAAAAAAAAAAAACATGTACTGTATGCTATACTGCGGAACATTTTCAGGAGACAGGCAGGTGAATTCGTGTGATATGTGTGAGTTTTACAAAGTCATGAGAGTCCATCTGGTCAAGCTGAAACCTTTATGATTGGGCCTGAGCCAATCACAGGGCAGCATTGTAGTTTGGGCAGAGCCAAAGAAGCACCACAGCAAACCAAAACAAACAGGCACTTTGCGCAGTTATGGATGGAAAATAAATTAAATTTTATCAACTGGACAAAGTCAGTTTGAAGTATTGAAAAACATCCCAATCACTTTCAGCGAGAGCCATCCCAGGTTGATTATGTGTAGAACTCAATTCAAAGCTCTCCACATATCAGTCTGACATTAGCCACATTAGGTGTTTGCAAGAAAACTTGCACAGTGCACCTTTAAATTGATATAGTAATTCTCAATAGGCCTGAAAAGCACTCCAGTTTGGACAAACACAAAACCCATGCTCCAAAACAACCCTCCTCATGTCCAGTCTCTAAACCAGTTAAACTCCAGCCTGAAGGAGAAAAGCACAGTTTGAGCCCATGTCCTTGACCTATGTAACATGGGGACAGTCGCTCAGCTCAGCTCAGCTCATGTCATATGCAGAGGACACACCGAAGACATGTCCACTCAAACAAACCCACACCTGGATCAACAGTCCATCATTCAGACCCTCATCTGTCCAAACAGCCCCAGTCCAACACAGAGCTGCTACCTCCGCAAAGGCAAAACATGCTTTCGCAACCAGCACTGCACTTCTATACATGCTACAGGCCTATTAACTGGCTAAGTATTTCTGTGTGATACATAATTGTAGATGTTAATGTAATCTTCCTTGCAGAATATGATTCAAAAGTATTTTTACAACATTATTTTTTAAGCAATTAATTTGTTTCCTCTGAATAATTGGGATTCATTGTGTAATCAAGGCATTTGGTCAAAGGTCATAGTGAGTAGAAACAGGAATATCATGTCTGAATATGGACTGTATATTGATCACTTTTATTTTTATTTATTTATTTTTCCATCAACTGATTTTATTTTATTTAATTTTATCTATACATCTATACTGTACATGACATCATTTTTTTGCATAACCAACCACTAAACACTAACCACTCCATTAGCTTAAGGTCTTTTGTTTCATTGAATGTACTTTAGACATCATCTCCTGTCTCTGCTCAGTGGCTGCAGACAATACACTCATATAGTCTCACCACAATGTCCTAAGTATTTGATGTTCTATAGTTACATACAGAAATTCCACAGTGATACGCATCGATACATAAGAGTGGTTCAATGCAAAGAAGCTGCTGTGAAAGAGGAAGGACAGTTTAAAAGGAGATGCTACTTGTCGTGCTGTGCTCAAGTGTAAAAAGTTTGTAGTCAGCCATATTGGATCTACATGAAGTATCTCTTGAATGCATAGTCTCCATTTTGTGAATTTTGTTAAGTCAGGAAGACCACACAGATCTAATGATGTAATATGCTACAAAATAGTGCTGTAGGTATCACTTAAAATGATTTTTTCTTATCCCACCTCTTTGTGTGTACAGTATATATACTTATTTATATAATATGAATTATGTAGACATGTACTGTACATGTAGTGAAATGTGTACTGGTCTGAAACTTCTATTTTTTTTTTACTTTCAATTTTACTTTATTTTTTTACGATTAATTTTGACTAAAAATGTCTAACCCAGAATTAAATCAACTGTGTGGTGCAGGTTAAGCTAGGTTTAAAACCAGGACAAACCCTGCCTCTGACCAAAGACTGTCAGCACTGACGTCCACTTAAATAGTAGAATTATCTATTATCTATTATCTATCCATTCATATGAGAATTTACTGCTATGTCAAAATTACACAATTTAAAGTCATTTACATGTTACAAGATCGGGTGTAGGTTAAAAACAGAAATTAAGCGTCAAATGCAGGCCAGTACAGGCATGAATTAATTAATCAATCAATCCAAAAAACACATAACTAATAAAATGTCTCCTTTATATGTAGTAAAAATGTAATCATCTAAGGGTATGAATTCTCTATATTTTCCTGGTAGCTGTGTTCATTTGTAAGTGGATCTGCCCAGTGTCCTGTCCCAGGACTGTGCTGCATTGTGTTATAATGAGGCCTGTCTCTCTTTCTCTCCCTCTCACTCTCTCTCTCTCTCTCTCTCTCTCTCTCTCTCTCTCTCTCTCTCTCTCTCTCTCTCTCTCTCTCTCTCTCTTGCTCTCTCTCTCTCTCTCTGTCTCTCTCTCTCTGTCTTGCTCTCTCTCTCTCTCTCTCTCTCTCTCTCTCTCTCTCTCTCTGTCTCTCTCTCTGTCTCTCTCTCTCTCCCTCTGTCCATTACATTCCTCCCTCTGTCCCAGTGCCTGCCCTGCTCCACACAGTCAAGGGGCACATGACTGGAAACGCCAACACCTACCTACAGATCATACATACCCAAACTCAACAACTCAAATCCACCAAATGATTTTACTCCAGTTTTGCTCAAAAACTGCATGTTCTTGTTAAAGAGGATATATTAGGTAAGATCAACTAACTGCATTATACTGATTTTACCTCATTTTCTTAAGGTGTAGTTTGATTGATTCATTCATTTTTGAGTAATACTGTATAGCCTTACCTTACATGCTTGAAGATGTCTGTTTACATCTGTTACACTTGTTTCAGTTCAGTTTGTTTAGTTTATTTCACACACAAATGTTTTAATATGACACTTCAAGAGAAAACACTGTAATAAGACGGTGACTGAAAACTAGGCCCAGCAAGCTTCATTTGATTAGCCATATCATTCTCAATAAAAGAAGAAAAACAAGCTTCATTTGTAGCCATATTTGTGAAAAGAGGCAATAAGTGAAAATGGCAAAAGATCTACACATTTTTAAATTTGAGTTAGCACTGTTCTACAGTTGAATCACAGCAAAGGAAATGTATCGACTTCGAATTTCTTTTTTAGCTCTCGGCAAAGTAAATTTGCATTTATCACTTAAATCATATCTGCTTTCAGGAATTGAAAAGAACCTTTGAATACAGTCAGGAAGGGTGTTTTTGCTTTAAACATAAACTGCATGATTCAATATTAATACAATCTTTCTATTTCAAAAGATGTGACTTAAATAACTCATTGGTATGATCATAGTAACCTGCATTGTTAATCATTTGTATGGCTCGTTAAAAAGATTGTTTATATTGTGGTTTTGTAAGTTGATACCCATAATTCCACACTGTCTTTTGCTTTATATAAGTGTGATGTTTCTATTGAATGGATAATAATTAATGGTATCAAAGGCCTTCTTCAGAACTATGAAGATACAAAATCAATTCAAGCTTTGTCTATTACTTCAGTTATTTCTTCAACCATTGTCATTACTGCAACTGTTTTACAAAAAGCTTTTCCAAAACCTTAAAAAATAGAGTAAGTAAAGTCACCGGTCTGTAGTTATCCATACTGTGTCTGTCTCCATCTTTGAATATGGGAACTGCTTTGGCTGACTTCATGTCCTGTGGAAATATGCCTTTTTGAAAAGAGAGGTTACATATATAGGTTAAAGATTTAACAACAGAATTAATTATTTTAATAATACTCATGTCCACATGGTTTACATCTACTGAAGTTTTGTTCTTGAATTTTTTCATCACCTTTTCTTGAATTCCACAAAGGAACACTGAATAAAAATGTCTTTAATAAGATCTTTAAAGAGATCATTTAAACATTATCCACATTCATTTTACTGGATAAGGTTGGCCTAACATTAACTAAATAATTATTAAAGTTATGTAAATTTTCTTTAAATCTACTACTTAGTGCCATAGCTGTCCCAGAGATAGTCGGGGAATACAATTTTCTAATTTCTAATGATACGATTTATTACATCCCATGTTTTTTGTAAAAAAATATAGCTTTATAAACTTTTATAAACTTTTCTTTTGACATGTCTTTTGTAGACCTTGGGTTATTTTTATCTTTCACCAAATGCTTTTTTCAGAGAAGAATGTGTATTTATATGAATTTAGGACAACGGTCAAAAATGCCTGATAAGTTTGATTAGGATCATCTACAAATACATTGTCCCAGTTAGATTTGTCTAAGTCCTTCTTCAATGCGCCTATTCTGTCTGAGGCTTTTACTTTACTGAGTCTAAATGAAGGCTCACTATGTTCTGCCACATTGTTAAGCTTTAGGTTGTGTATGATGGCAAAAATAGAAAGGTGATCACTTATATCACTTAAAAGCAGGCCACATGTGGCATGATCATTAACAGTGTTACACTGTCCTGGGTTTATCTATAAGCCAAAACTAAATAATGTATTACAAAACTCTGTTGGTAACTTATGTTACTTCAATTTTAACAAATCTATATTGATCTCTCTATCTCTTTCCTCTGCCCCAAGTCTTCTTCTTAACCCCGAGGCTACACTGTACCTTTAGCGGCCCATGCTTGTAGTGGGCTGTGGTGGTCGATGATGTGGTAGAAGGTGAGGGGGATGATGAGGAAGGGGCTATCACTTGAGGTGTCCACGCTGAAGGGCACATTCCTCTGGTCCAAGCGCACAGTCTCACCCTCTTTCGTCAGGGAGGTGCGTAGCAGCTTACCAGTCACCTACACACATGGAGACAATGTTAGAAACTACAAGGGCTTTTAAGGAAAGCATTAGGGAATAGTTTTCTACTTAATTATTAAATATCCCGGCATGAGATTGAGATAGGAGATTATGATGAGAAACAAGTAGAAATAACTTACAACTACTTCTACCACCACTCCTTTACCTTATCTACAATTAAGTTCAACCATTTATGATGAATCTTTTGAAAATACCAGATTTATTTATTATTTTATTATTTTATTTATTTGACAAATTTTTTTGCCTAAAAACAAGACAGACAGCACAGACAACTTAATAGTACAGTGAGAGCAGGACAATACTGTAAAGCCTATAGTTAAATAACAGTGTACAGTAGTTGAACCACACAGCTAGATGGAAACTCAAATTGCATAACTATTAAAAGAATTATATTAAAAACATTCAGACAGACAAGAGACGAAGAGTAGCAGTAAGGTGAAGGTGTAGACAAGGCGGAGTCAGTGGGTTAATGTTGAGAGGTCTGATCTGCTATGAACCATGTTTTGAGATATTTGTTGAAAAGATGGTAGGAGGGTGGCTCTGTGATGTTTCCGGGGATTTTTTTCCATAGAAAAGGCTCTCTGACTGAAGGCATATAAATAAAAATATATTTGTTTTATTCAAATACTCCAAGCAGTGCTGCAAACCCTTGGCCTTCTCTCAATGAGCTTCTTGATTAATTCACCTGAAATGGTTTTCATTTCACAGGTGTGCCTTGTCAGGGTCAAGAAATGACAAAACGAGTTATGTGTTTATTCATAGTTTTTATGTCTTCAGTGAGAATCTAACCATAAATGAAACCTCATCTAACCTAAGTAAATAACCATGAAAACAAAGAAGAACCATAAATGAAAAAGTGCATCCAAACTTTTGACTGTGTATCGAGAAATTTGAGTATTTAAGGTTTTGTCCCTTCAATTCTATTAACTTCATATTATAAACTAAATGTTCCAGTAAATGTTAATGTATTTTTAACAATGGATGGGACATGAAGTAACAGGTACAGCTGTTGGGAGGCCACCCCACTCACAGTAAGAATGCATAATGACTTAAATGCTAGATGGTAAGTTGTATTCCAAAGTGTAGATCATTCCAGGTAAAGCAATACTATCTACATGAAAACAAGTACATAGCTGATTCACCACCAGA
Source organism: Periophthalmus modestus (assembly GCA_019594935.1). NCBI lineage: Eukaryota > Metazoa > Chordata > Actinopteri > Gobiiformes > Gobiidae > Periophthalmus > Periophthalmus modestus. The sequence goes on from JAIEZT010000107.1 coordinate 14,370,417, forward strand.
AATGTTACATAGAGCACATAGTGCATAGTTTAACTTTAACTTGCTTTTCATTATTATATCTTCCTGTTTTGACATATTTTACCTGGCACCCGAGCAGCAGACTTTTGCGCATGTTGGCTACTCTGATCATAAGACAGGGCTGTCCTTCGTGACTGGACACAACCGCATGTTGGCTGAATTTCACCGTCTCTCCTCGCTTCTTTGGACGAGCAACCTGAGAAAAAAAAAAAAAACAAAGCAAGAAAAAATGTATTGTCACACATTCTTGGAAGTCTGGACAGTAAAACATCACATAACTGCCCCAGTCAGACCCTTATATGATGTTTACTGCAGTGAGTGACTAGACATGACCAGAATCTGACTCTTAAGTGCGCAGAAAATTGTAAAGATAAGATTTCTTAGATAACATTAAAGAGAATCGTCAGGAAGTATTTATGATTTGATGAACTTTTTAAAAAATCTGAAAATGAAGATAGCAATAGCAGTAAAAACTATTGCAGGTCAATGGCCAAAGGTTATCCTCTGAACAATTTAAGTGCAGTCTGGATTTGAGGAAATCCACAGAGGAAATCATAACATAAAAAACAAACAAACAAGGCTATTAAATAAAGCTAAAATTGTATCTAAATATTTTAATATGTATAATAATGAGACCTTTTGTTCAGGCTCTAGCAATGTTATACTCGCATTAACTACTTTATTACCAAGAAATATCACATCCATAATTATCTTGAGCTGACCACATTATAAAAAATAAAAAAAAAAAAAAAACATATACAATTTTGATTTTAAATTCCATAAATATAAACTGAGTACCCAGATTATGGTACTGGGTGCACTTCCAGCTTATGCATTTACTGAGAATGAGAAAAAACTTTTTTGTGTCCCCTGTCTGCAGGTTAAAGCACTGGCAACTCAGATTTATGTCCTTTTTTCACTAGAATAAATGCCGGATATTATTTTACAGTTCACAAACCTCTATACAAATTTCCAGATTTTCCAGTTTTCTTCCTCACCTTAGCGAGGAAGGTGCCAGTGACAAAGATCTCCATGATGGTGGTGAGCACGAGTTGGAAGATGAGCAGGACTATGGCGGCAGGACACTCCTCTGTGATGCACCTGAAGCCGTAGCCGATGGTAGTCTGAGACTCCAAAGAGAACAGGAAAGCTCCGGTCAGCGTCTTCACCTCCATGACACATGGGGTGTGGTTAGACGGGGGGTCGAACTCTGCAAAGTGTATGTATATTCACAAAGAATTGCATTATGAAGAATAGTTTTATCACAATATACTTTAACTTGTCCTTGAGAAATTGTTTTAAAGGTTCACTACGTTCTTTTTTGTTATTGTTTTGCATGTAATAGTCCAGAATATGCTGTTTAACATGTGTATCTATGGAGAACCACTAAATATACAAGATTAATAAGTTAATGTCATAGTGCGGAACATTCCAAGCAAAGCAATAACATCTCAATGGACAAAAGCGGGTGGTGAACCCTCCACAACAAAGTTATATACAGCACTATCAAATAAACCTGGACTGGAACAGGACCAAGCCACGATCAGGATATGTGAATTTGTTGCATCTTATTTTCAGTTATGTTTACTTTTTTCAGTTTTTAAAATATTACATTGCAGAATTTGTGCACAATGTAATGTTTTGTCTCTCATTTTACTAATCAATCATAAGTAAGATATACTTGTAATAATAATATGGATCATTGCAATACTGAGTAAGAAAAAATATCAATACAGGGAAGTACAGATAATAAAGATTTTATCACTATGAAGCCAATAATGTATTTAAAGGGCCTGTAGCCAATTTTCTTCCCATGTATTTGAACCAAACTTGTCTTGTCCCTGTACAGATACACTGTTTATGCAGCTCTTAAGGTCAAAATAAAATAAAATAAAAAAAATTAGAAATCATTTAATAGTCCTATAACTAGTAAGTGCGCTTTTGCAAGCTAGTTCTTGTTAGCTTTACTGCCAGGGCAAAACTCCACCCTGGTCTCTGAAAGTTATGAAAAATGCTTAGAAACTCACGGTGAGTAATTATTCTGCTTGGAATGCATACAGTAAATGAGGATGAATAACTTTAGACCACTGCAAACTGTTTAAAATGGTTTAGGTCTGTTTTTATTTTTTCAAGACAAGCAAAGAAATGGATGAATTCCTTAGACCTCTCTATATTATTACAGTTTATCTATCCTCTGGTTTTATAAAGTGTACACAATTTCTTACCCAGTAGGTCTCCATGCACCAAAGCAATGAGATACCAGAGGATCCCAAACACAAACCACGTCCCAGCAAATGTGGCTGCGAATAGGAAGAACTTGTATCTCCACTGCATGTCCAAAAAGGTAGTCCATAGATCACGGAGGTAGAGCGCCCCCCGGCCACTCACATGCTCAATGCACACATTACTGCGGCCATCTTTGGACAGGACTCTGCGCCTCCTCCTCAGGGCGTTCACCCCGGTCGCTCCATTGGTCCCGTTGGTCCCTGTGTTGGCCCCTGTTCCGCCCGGGGGTCCCAGCAGAGGTTTGGTGATGTCTGTTTGGGTCTGGGAGTGGCAGACCTTTTGGGGGGAGGAGCCTTCAGAGGATGGGGGTGTGGCTGAGGTCATGGCTGAAGCAGTGACTGGCTGGAGGGGAAAAAGAACAAAACAACATTCATGGATTTCAACTTCCAGTTTATAGGTGACATTTTGAGGACTTTTCACATTTCAATATTTTATTTAGAATTTTTAGTCACTCTAGCAATATAATTTAATTTTAAATATAACCTTTTATGGAATTTAGCCTCCAATATTAAGGCCTGAGTGTATTAGTAGTGTAATATATGAAATGAAAACATATTTTTTGGGTAGTGAATGAATATTTGGAGAAGTTTTGTGGATATAAATCATTGAACCTGCAAAAGCAACATTCCAATTTTACCATTAGCATGTTAACATATTTGTTCTTAAAGGGCTCATATTACTCTATACTCTATTACTATATGTTATAATATTGTTTCCTCATCAAAATATACCCGGAGTTGTGTTTTGTTTCATTCACACATGTTTAATACACAAAACCTGCATAGTTCTACTCTCAAACTGAAAACCTTGCACCTTGTGATGTCATGCAGCAATACAGGAAGTGCTCCACTGTGTTTTTAAACTCCGCACACCTTCATTAGAATCATTTAGATGATTTCAGCCCTGGAATTGCCAGAGGTAGCTGTTAACTTGAAACCTGCCGCTTCATGACATCACAAGGAGAACAGAGCATTTTGAGCTTTGGAGATGAAGACAGACTAATAATAAAGAGTTACTGAAATGTGTGTGAAGGAAACAAAACGCAACTACTGCTTTGTTTTTAATGAGGTTATGACCTTATTACATGGCTTAAATCTCACAAGAGTCACTTTTGCACAATACAGAACCTTTGTTTTTGATCTATGAGAGGAGACAAACTGGAACATTTGTAAAAAGAAGATTCACGGAGTAACCAACCAGGCCCATGTTTGAAGCTCTCTTTTTTCTGCCTGTCCTGGACGCTCCACTGAACCTTTTCTCTTCAAGCAGCAGCTGTCCCCATCAAAATAAAAGCCTCATTCAGCATCAGGGCACAGCTGCTCTTTCACATTAAAAGCCTGATAGTTCTGGTTTGTTCATGCGCCAAAGTCCGAAGACAGGCTCAGAATAAAGATTAGGGACACTACTGGCCATTACTTAACACCAAACACAAAAGAAAAGTGTGTAATAATATTATTCTATAGGGAATTCATAATAGCTACTGTATGAATGTCATAGCAGCTTATATCAGCCTAGAACTACTTAAATATACATGGAATTATCTACAAGTATGCTCATTAGTTTCAGAGGCATGAAAATGTGGGACGGTTGCCATAGCAATTAACAAACTTTCTCAAAATGGCATCTATTCATGACTTGTTGTAAGCTTTGTGTTGTAAACGGTTACTGAGTCAGTTGGGAATAGAGCAATGCCAAAACATATTCACCTATCCTCCAGAAGTTGATGTTTAGTTTAGACCAGTGACACATTCATTTCAATTGTTGTTTATGCTTTATAATGTTTTGTTATTTTATTATTATTTGTACAACTATATGTGATATTGTTCTTAGGGAACCAGAAATAATGCTGCAGTACATTGGATATTATTTCCTTTTTATTGTGTTTGTAAGACTGCAGTTCTTTGGTATGTGTATTATTATTATCTGCATTTGGTCCTATATTTGGCTGTGTAAAAGATCTTCTTATGTTTCTGGTTTACCATTAAATATAGTCAAGGAGCTCTGTCAAAGTTAACACTCCTACATGTTTAAAATGAGGCAAATCTGTAAAGTGCACATGGCAGGTTTTCTTGTTTTTTTAATTATGACTTGGTTTGGTGGGATAATACCTGTAATAAATAGGGTAATAAATACTTTTCATCGTTTTACATCAGTCAAGTGGTAGTGTGTGAAGAAAAAAGTTGAGAAGGAAAGAATAAAAATACAAGAGGTAGCCTTTAGCAGTGAGTCATCAATATGAAAAACTTCCATCCAAAATGTAGAGACAATTTTATGTGCAAGTAATGCATTTTTGTGGCGGTTTAAATTTTTATTTTGCAAAATAAAGGTGTTGTCATTTATATCATAAACATTGTGTGAAGTTTTGATCCCGATGTCCAACCTATAAGTAAAATATATAACAGTAAAAGTACATTAAAGACCTATTGTGTTTGTGTTTAGTAATTAGATTTAATCTATGGCACCTATGGATCATTATGTAATAATTTGGACATTTTAAATCAAATTATTAATCTAAAATGACTTAATAAAAGAAACAAATCCACTCACTTCCACATTACAAAACTGCAGCGCCCAATGACGTTACCGTAAATATAATCAAAACAAAGAGTCGGCACCTCCGATGGATAGCTGCACATCACGCTACAGAGCAGCAGATTTGTTTTGTTTTTTTCCATTTGCTTCAAAATGACTATGCAGCGCTGTCAAATTCTATGCATATCACCAAATAAGAAACTAAAATTGAAGAACAAAGAGTACAGAGCAGTGGGTGTATGCCGGTAGTGGTGAAAACGAGGACATCGGCAATATGGCGTCTTGAAAAAAAGTCACTCCAAATACAACTTCACGGTGAGTACATGGTGAGACACAGGTGAACTATGACATGGTTAAGAGCTCTATAAAGTCAATTTTGCAATAGGTCTAATTAAAAGTCTAGTCTAATCTGTCATATGCACTTTAATGTAAAAAGAATCTTGCATTCACATTTAATCATCAATGAAATTATTACCACACTAACTTTTATTGTGCACACTGTCTATTGCCCAAGCCCTAATTATAACTGTCTGGCCCTGTTCACTCAGACGTGCTGTTATAGTCAGTGACCACTTGTTTTCATAGTCATGTCCACTATAGTATAGTCTCCTGTATAGACTTTCCATGTTTGAATGAGCAGTCTGGCACTTCTAACCCAAGTGCCATGTACACTAATTGTCACAGCACTGGTCATTATGTGGACAGACCATAATATCTGTCCCTCCATCTCTCTTTCTCTCCTCAATGCCCCCTTTGTCCCAAACTGCCTCTGCTTTTCTGGCACAAAAAAGAAAAGAAAAAACATTAACGCAAGAAGTGTGGTAACCTAATTAATGGATTTCAGCTTTTGAGGACTTTTTCCCATTCAAAAGGTATACTATTTGTTTTAAATTGCCAATCACTATGGCAACAGTCGTAATTTTTCATCATTCTGGACCCCTGGATAGGCACTGTCTTTCCATTCCTTTCAGATCCTTATTCTCTATGTTCACAATCAAATGAATATAATAGACATTTGTGTTTGGGATAATTCGCTGAATACTGGACTGCGGAGGATCGGGGTAGAAGGGGGCGGGGTCAAAGGTGGTGGTCATGCATGTGATTGGTCAAATTCATCTCCGGTTCAACTTTGAACTGCACAGACCTCCTGCCTACATGTACAGTAAACATATAGATGCTTTCAGACTACACTAACGTACAGTTTGTTCTAAAAAGTTACATATTTGGGGTGTTTCGAATGCATTCATATACATGCAAAATAAATGAAAAATTAGTAGCCTATTCAAAGAGCATGTACATTAAGACTGGTTATTAACTATTTAACCCCTAAAGGTATGTTTATCTATCTAATTAATGCTTTTGAATCAGTAATTTACTCCTCATCACACTAAACATTAAAGTTGAACAATGTAACTTTTTTCAGCTAAGGGTCTACCTCTAGTTCGTCTCCATGGAGATGTTACTGCTGCTTTGCCTGGAATCATTTTAATGTATCTATCTCTATGCAGAAAAGCGAGTGACACCACTAGGCCACATCTGTGGAGAGGCGAGTCCACTCACAGTAAGAAAGCATGCTTCTCAAGGTAACTTTTTTTTTTAGCAATTAAATATTTTTATCCAGTTTTTGTGTCTAGATGATGATTTTGCATTAGATTGATTAGCAAAATCGCTTGTCAATACATTTCGTTGTAAAAGGTAATATTAGTGAGTTTCAGATTCCTGTTATATGGTGCCATTTTGAGGATAGTTGTTAATCGCTATGGCAACAGTTATAATTATTGCTATTACAACGGCCCGAACTTTTCATCCTTTTGAAACCCATGGATAGCAAGTTGACTGTCCCTGTCTTTTTTATGAATAAACTTCTTGCACAAATGTTTGGACAGTCGAAGCCAAGTTTAGGTGTGTGTCTTCTCCAGTGTCCAGTGTCCCTGTGCTTCCCTGTCCCCTGTGCACAAGAATCCTTTGTGTTCTGCCACATGAAAGGGACAAAAGACAGCATTCAATATTACAAACTGGGCGAGCGAGACTCTGTGAGACAGACAGAGGGACAGAGAGAGAAAGAAGGGGGGATAGAGAGAGAGAGAGAGAGAGAGAGAGAGAGAGATGAGAGGGGAGAGAAAGACAGGGAAAGGGAGGGAAAGAGAGGGAAGAGAGAAAGAGAGGGGAGCAGTAAGAGAGAGAAGGAGGGATAGAGAGAGAAGAGGGAGAGAAAGAGAGCGAGAGTTGAATTGGCTTAAGAGTTTGTTTGACATAGCAAAAGGCTAGAAACGGGGATATCAACATTCTGATTCTGAATATACATTTTGCTTTTAGAATTATTTATTTAATTTTGTTTGAAGATCTTATTTCAATTGATTCATTTTATTTATTTGGTGTCATTATTCATAGATTTTTTTTGTCATAAAACTTTTTCTGTTATGGACATAATTTTTAACCTGCTTATCTCCATGGAGGTGTTATTACTTTACCTACCTATAATGTTTCAGGATGGCATTAAGCTAGTCTATCTCCATGGAAAGAAGCAGAATGAATGAAGGAATGAATGAATAAAAACACATTCAATTGAACTGAATACTTTAATACCGTATTGTGGAACATTTCAGGCTAAGCGGTAACATCTGCCTTGTGGTGGACCCTCTAAGATAAGTTACAAAGTGCATTATTAGGTAAATTTTCTTTTTTCACAGAGTTATTTTTGCTTAAAATATGAAAAAAAAATCTCAAAACAACTCTAATAACAATAACATTTCAGTTAAACAAGTCTAAATCTTCAAAACAAGATCAGTACTATAAATTCTAGACAGTTTAAGAAATGCACTTTTTAACAGTGCACACTCAGTATAATCGGATTGTAGTGGGCGCCTGAGCGAGCTATAGTTGTCGGGTGACACATTTCACGCAGTGAAGGTGGAAGTGACTGTAAAAAAACACACTGACAAAGAAACATCATCAGTATTCCAGGAGGAGAGCGCTACGCCGGGGCACTGAAAGACCCCCATAGAGCAGAGCATGAATGGACTGACCACTGTCCACAACTGCAGCCTCTGGTCCAGCCTCTGCACTCTACAAATATACACAGAGCCAAGAAGGCAGCTGCTCACACAAAAGCAAACAAGTCATCGGAAATTGAAAGTCAAATGATTGCAATGAGCTATTATTTAGGTAATAAAAAAAAAAGAAGTTTTGCCTTGGTTTCAGAGTGATGAGAAATTAGGACCATTACCATAACGATTAACAATATAAAACAAATTGTGAATATATCTTTTGCATGGTGAAAAAGACCTCAAAATGTTGCTCACAACAGGAAGCTGAAATAATTATCATCATCTTTTTGCAGTTTATTCATGAGACTTTTCACTCATTCTAAACATATAATATTTTGTTTTAAATGATTAATCACTATAGCAATAGTCCTGTCATTTTATTTATCATTCTGAAATCCATGGACAGAATATTTCAGATTTGTCCATGCTGAATTTATTGTCAGTTTTAATAAGCTGAAAAAGACATAAGGAATATTTAAAATCTCCTATTACCAGAATTGTAGGTTGTTTTCTAATAATTTGATTTATAATTTTATCAGATTTGTTTTTTAAGGTAATTACAGACACTTCAAGGCATTTTTATTATTTTTTAAAACTCAACAGCGAATCATTGTTCTCCATCATTTATCATCCACTTTAGTTTAAAGGTGTACACTGCTGGTCTTCATGGAGGTGCTACTGCTTTGCCTGGAATGTTCCACAGCATGGCATTAAACTTATCTATCTCTGTGGACACAAGCAAGGGGAGCCACCAGATCAAGTTATAGGCCAAACCTGTGGAGAGGCAACCCCACTTGCAATAAGAATACTTTTTTTCAATTATATCATGAATCAATCCAAGATGGATCAGAACACTCCAGGTAAAGCAATAACCAGTAGGTAGCAAAAACTTACAGAGTTTACCTTTAAAAACTGTATACTTAAGTAACCCCAACTACTTTTCTGGTTGTCATGGGAGATGGAGGACACTAACTACATTAAGTTTTAACTATTGCCCACCCGAATACAAGATTTAGTGAGAGGTGTTTTAATTCAAGTCGACTCTGAACCAGAGCTGTAAATCTGAGCAGCTTGACTCTGTTGTGATGTTGAACTTAATGGACAAATGTTTCTGAGCCAAGTCGCGCTGTTGCCTGAGAAACCAAGAAAAACACCTGCTTTCTCTCTCTCTCTCTCTCTGTGCCTCTCTCTCTCCTAGTTCTTTCATTCACAACTTTGGTCATTTTAAACCAGTTGTTTCGTTATATACTGTATAACTGTAACTGAGATGAGTTCAAGATATTTTTTTTTTTAAAGATAGATACTGTGAATGAACTTTTTAGCATTGAAAGCAGTAGTGAAAATAGGCCCAATAACACCAATACAATTTATTTACATTGTCCACTTGAAATTATCATCAGTGTCGATTTCATTTTACAGTGGGGGTTCTGAGCCAGTTGCATGGTTATTCTGGGTTTCTGACCTGAAAAGTTTGACGAACACAAGTTTTACAGTGTTGTAGTATTTGACAAATGCAGTGACTTTATACAATTATTACTGTTATTTTTTCAAGGCACTGTACCTGATTTTTACTGTCTTTAAAATGTACTGTTCTTTAATCAAGTGGTCCAAAAGCTTCCTCACTTACCTTATGCATCGTGAGCATCCTAAATATTCATTGAGTTTATAAGCACTTTTCACAACTTTCAGAGGCCAGAGCGGAGATTGCGTTTCAGTAAAACTAACAATAACTAGCATGATTATTGGACAATATAGACTTTATAATTAGATGTAAACAGTAGTACACAGTAAACTTATTTTCACCTCAACAGCTGCTTTTACAATATATCTGTTCTAGGGCAAGAGAAATGTTGCTCAAATACATGTGTACAGGGCCTTTAACTATTACTATGATGTGCTTAAATGGCTGTGATCCAATGGTGTTTGGAGAAGCTGTTGATTGTTCTCAGCTGTGAATACAACAGGAGCTACACTGCACCTGCTGACCTCAACACTGACCATTTCAATCATGACCATCGTTTTGTCCATATAATATATAACGATTATTGTTCTGTGCGATATAACAAATAGAACTTACTGTATGCATGCACTATTTGCTCACTGTTTGGGACTTCTGTTGCCTGTGAAGTATGGTAAATAACTCTGCTAAAATAATGATTTGATTACTCCTTTGTATTTTTATGTAATATGCTATACAACTGCAAAAAAGTAAAAAGTAGTATTTGACAAAATGCCACCCATATATTATTTTGTTGGTCCAAATTTACATACCAAAACATTAGTTAAGTCGCTGTAAAGAAATATGAAGTGTAAACCTTTGTAAATTTCTCAACTAAATGTCCTGTTTTTGTTTAGTTGTGCATTGTTTTGGAAAAATAATGTAACATGTTTAATGTGAATTTGTAGCTTTGAAATGACAAAAGAGTCAAAAATCTGTACAAAAAGTAAATAATATCTGACCTTTTAAAGATGTTTTGGACCACAGCTCTGCAAACTTGTCGACTGGCTCAGATGTCACTGTCCGGTTAGCACCATGTGTCAACAACAAACCTCTTCTTCAGAAATTACAATTCTTCAAAGCCATTTCTTCATTTTATTTTCCATTTTGTTTTAGCATCACAATCTTCTCATTACGGTCAATTTGAATGTTGCTTTCTGGGTTGAACGCCTGGCACTGACCGGTCTAGCTGGCGCTCTGTGTCATTATGTAATAGCTCGATATCAAACTTCAGTCTTCTTGTTCTGCTGCTCGCAATTGAGCTCTCCAAGTCTCACGACTTGTCTACTTATTGCGTCCACTCCTCCGGGACCCCCTTCCTTTGCAAAAAAAAAGAAAAAAAGTATTCAAACAACTGCTGTTTCTACACATTTTAATTCATTAATTCAACTCCTCCTACCCGCCCCTTCTCTGCCACTGTACGCTATAAAAGGGGTTCTTTGTTGAACAGCCCTCCTCTGCTGTTTTGGCCTTTGTCAGCTTTCTCGTGTCTACGCTTGATGGTTCATAAGATACAAGAGTGGAAGTTGTTTTGCAGCTACGGAGGTATTTACAAATCAAAGTGAGAGCCGGCACAGGCGCTGGCTTTGTGCGCTCCTTTAGGTCGTGGGGGGGTGGCAGTTCGGTGGCAAGGAGCAGTGAATGGGGGTAATGTCTGGGTACAGGGGGCAGATGTGTGAAGACATGCCAGGAGCTGCACAGTGGACCTGGAGAGAGGGGGAGAGGGGAGAGATGAGAGATGGAGGAAGAAAGAGGGAGAGAGAAGTTAAGAGAGAAAGAGAGAGGGACCGACTGAAGGAAAGAAACATCAATTTGTAAAGTAATGTCCCTCTTAAAGATCCTATTAAAGGGCTTATATTACACTGTTTTTGTTGTTACAATGTTGTTTCCTCATCAGAAACATACATGGAGCTGTGTTTTGTTTCATTCACAAATGTTTAACGCACAAATCCTGCACATTTATCCTGTGTTCTTTTGTCAAACTCAAACACTCTGTTCCTCCTTGTGATGTCATCAAGTGGTAATACAGGAAGTACTCCACTCTGTTTTTAAACTCCATACACCTTCATCAGAATCATTTTGATCATTTCATCCCCGGATTTGCCTAACTTTGAAGCTACAGCTATTGTTTTCGCCTCATTGAAACAGCTGGACTCTTTGGTGCATCAGCAGACTTTCTATTGCCAATCTCAACTGTACAAAAGGTAAAACAAAAAAGCTTTGGAGATGCAGACTACTCAAACATGTGTGAATGAAACAAAGCACAACTCTACGTATGTTTTTGAGGAGGTAACAGCATTATAACATGGCTAAAAGGTCACAGGAGTCAATTTTGCATAATATAGGACTTTTAAAATATTGTAGTGTTGTGCTTAAGTTGTCCACATGCCCGAAAAAATCATGCATATGAATACTAGCAAAATATCAAAGGGCTTGTGAGAGCGAAAGAGTTGAAACGGCATGTACAAAAAAGAACATTCCATGTGCCTTTGTATTCAGTTCAATTCACTAAAGTAATTGGCCATTGTCTTAATTGTTTGATATTTATTGTGTTACCATGTAGTCACATGACCTAGACTTAAGTAATCATCTGATAAGCCAGATCTGTTTTTCAATAGTTACTTGTGTCTGTCTGAACTTGGAGCTTGTGAAGATCCAGCTCCCAGTAAATATGTCCTGTCTCCTTTGACCTTTCAGGCCTTAAAATCTTTTGGGCCAAAAATATTTCCCTAACAATATTGATACTGACAGAAAATTGTTTTGCGTTTTAAAATAATTAAAATATTATTATTAATAGTAAGTATTATATAATTGTCACAGGCATCCTCCTTCATTATTTAACTATATTGTTCAAATTGAATGACTGCTTTAATAAACCTCTAGAGGAGTGCTGAAATACACAGGGTTAAAGTGTAACTCTATGGGAAGTGCCTTACAAAACTGTACCTTAAAGGGCAACTGTCAGCTGTATTTAGAGCTGTCCAGATCTCTGTTTTGACGAGAGGCGACTCTACCGTCCACCAGCAGGGGGCACACACGTATGAATCTACTCTGGGGCCTCCAGAGCAGACATCTGCATCCTCTCTTCACTCCTACTCACGGTTAGGAACTTAAGGCTGTTTGGGCATCTGGCATTTGACTTTTACAATACATAAAACTATACTTGTGAATAGAGATGGAACGAGTCCCTAAAAAGACTCACATTGTAGTGCAAACGGTTTTTCGCATGTGCAAAAATACATGCGGTTTGCCAAGCTGCAGCGGTGTTTTGTTGACACAGAATCAAGACAGTGCTCAGAGAGATCTCATTTGGGATTTGTCAAGGAAATAGTTTCACACCGTTGTTCTCTAATTCACAATCATTAAGTTCATGTTTCAAGCTTAGTAACTCCATAATTAATATCCTAAGTTTATCTCCTATTACCTCAATGAAGTAGTTACTAAACAACATTCTCATTACATTCTCCTTTGTTCATGCTTTATTAAGGATAATTAAGGTGTAGTTCTAACAAAATGGTACTGCTACTGTTATTCCAAACTAATGTAATGTATGGCGAAAATGAATGATTACACTCTCTACTTTAAGGAGTCCTCTATAGGATTACAGGTGCCATGAGCAGCACTATTCTGTGCTTTTTATAGGCAAACTTTTGTTCAGTTTTACAGTGGCTCTTTACAGCAACAAATACATTGTTTTTGAGAACAACTGTCTGTTCAAATAGAGCTCCGTCACCTGCACAATATGGCTCCATGGATTCACACGCACATCAATCTGTGAGGCCTTCAGTGCTGTCGGATGGGGGGCCACTCCTCTCTGTGCTGTCCCCTCTCCTCCTGCTGTATTTGGGGCTCCACTGGGGCCCGTACAGTGCGGGGGTCTGGTTATATATGTGTTTACCATCATGCTGGTGATCATGGGCACATTTAGAGACCCCAAGTTTCCTGAGAGAGAGGCGAGCTGCACCTGAAGACATAAAGAAGATCAAAGAGATGAATTGTCATCATGGAAACAGCGCACAAAGCTAACTAGTGACAACAGATGGCAAACTGCACGAAGCTGTGCAGTATAGGCTTATCATGTTTGTATTCATAAAGTAGAAATATATGAGTAGAGCTTGAACCTTCTTTGTAATTTCATCCAATTTGACATTTATTTTGCTATGGTTAACACCTCTGCCTTTTCTGTCATTTGTTTAAAATTGCGTCCATAAACTTGATATATTAAACAAACAAAACAACAAAATTAAACACTTTTTGAAGCAATTCTAAAAAAAAACATTATTTGAGTTTATTTCTCACATAACAGAGAAGACAGTAAACTTTTTTGTTTTATATGGATTGGCCAAAATATTAACCATGAACAAAGATATTAACCATAAACAAAACATATTATTTAACAAGTACTCTACCATGGAGTTCTCATCCACCCTACAGATTCAATTTTTTCCCTTCCTATTACTATTTTAAGATTAATAATTTTGCATTCAAATGCTAACTTGTATTACCATATCTAACATTACTTTTATTGATAAAATTACTGAATTTTCAACCAAGATAAGAGAGTATAAAAGTATAAGTAAGTATTAAGCATAAAATTGGTTTAATACAAACTTGTAATATAGGCAAATTACCTTGTTATCGGATTTGTTCATGATCAAATGCTCATTTTATTTCCTTTATTCAACTGTATGTATGAATGAATGTGACCCTACATCAAATGAACCCAAACCTTCAGTTGTTTATTTTCAGTGCAGTTTTGGGAAGTCACACATGCAGGTCAGCAGTCACCAAGAGGGCGCTGAGCCAAAAGAGGAGGAGGAGGAGTAAGATCCAGACGACTTTTATTCCTCAACGAACGGGACGGAAGACGGAAAAGGCTTTGGTACAGCGTTGCAGACAGGAGAGGCTCCACAAAGAAGAGGAAAGAATAATTAGCGTTATTTAGCAGATCAGTCGGAAATGTCCTCCCCTGTTACGCCTGTTCTTTGTAGACTTTTGTATAGTGGTTGCATTTTGGCAGGGCTGGAAAGTAACTAATTACAGATCCTCATGTTCCTGTAATTGAGTAGATTTTGTAGATAATTGGACTTTAGATCAATCAATCAAAACTTTATCTGTACAGCATCCAGAGATGCAATGTATGACAAAGTACTTCACACAAAAACAAAATAGAAACAGAAAATAGACCCTCCCCTATTTATAATAAAGAAAAGACAAAAACAAAACCACAAAGAATATTCGGTTTCTGGTTTGAAATAACTAAATTCAGCCCTGAACAGTTTACTTTAAATAAAATACTGATAAAATATAACAAATATACAAATATAAAAATCTGTTAAAAAGTAACAAGAAACCAGTACTTTTTACATTTTTAGCCATGTAACTACTACTATAAATTTGCAGTACTCACCAGTGCATATTGGACTAGTCGCCTTTTCATGCACTCTTGGCCTCCTGCTTCTGTGCACACAAACACGCACTGTTTTCATGTGGCGTCCCCAGAACTCCACTCTGCTAGACGTGGACCTACAACATCCAACAACAAACGTATAAGCCTGAGACATGCGACATACAAGGGGCAGAGGGTGAATGACAGGGCACTACGGTGAATGTACTTTAACCTACATGTAAAAGAGAAATCGAATAAGAAATTGTATAGTAATATAGTGTAGTAGTAGTAGTAGTAGCTGTAGTAGTTGTAGTAGTGGTAGTTGTAGTATACTAATGAAAAAAGGTAGAAGTGCGAGTAAAAGTTGTGATCACGTTTTAGAATTTGATGAAGTAAAGTTTATAAATCTATTGGTAGTTTTCAGATACTAAAATGGGATGATGTCATTCTCCCAGATCGGGGCAAGAGCCAGATTTCCCTATTAATGACATTGAACTTTGCCATAAAATATCCAAAAGGTGAATTCACAACGCTTGAATCTGATCATTTCTATTTTTGACTAGACCTGAGAACTCTTTAGCTGCCCCCCTAACTGTCTTAAATATGATTGGCCTATAGAATGTTGTGATGTTATTTGAAATCCAGCAATGGGACTTTTTCAAAGAATTATCCAAAATAGCAATCCAGAAACATTGAATCTTATCATTATTTATTTGGGATAGGGTATAAAAACCTGCAATATTAATATAATAATTTAAAGTCCTTTCAAATGGCAACAATCAAATCTTTAAAGCTGACTAAGAACACCATTTGGTGAAAAAAGTAAAAGCCAAATCTGTCAACTGGACAAAACGTTGTAAGAGTTTTGCTGCTCATCCAAGCCACTTCTTCAAACCTGAAGAATGAACGCAACCTATTGCTGGGTTTCATGACATCACAGCATTCTATTGGCCAATAATATTTAATACAGATGTGGGGTAGTTTAAGTAAATATTGTTAAAATGCTGATTTATGTGGTAATAAAGTGAGTTATTGGGTCTAGTCACTAATAGAAATCATGAGGTTAAACATTTGTGAATTTATTTTTTAGAGATTTCATGGCAATGTAATCAATAGGGAAATCTGTCTGCCCTCATCTGACAGTATGACAACATCACATACTAGAATCTGAAAACCATCAATTCATGATGAGGTAAAAGTTGCAAAAATTAGACTTTGTATGGATTTCAGCTTCCTGTTATAAGACAACAGTTTAAGGATTTTTTCCCATTCAAGAGACACAAGGTATAGGCTGTGCAAAGAGGCCCCTGAGACAATCCAGCACATAACTGCAGGGTGTAAGATACTGGCATCGAAAGCATACATGGAGCGGCATAACCAAGTGGCGGGCATAGTGTACAGAAACATCTGTGCAGAGTATGTAGAGTAGAGACTGGAAACCCCAAGATCAAGGTGGGAAACACCTCCAAAGGTAGTGGAGAATGATCGAGCCAAGATCCTGTGGGACTTCCAGATACAGACTGACAGAATGGTGATAGCGAACCAACTGGACATAGTGGTGGTGGATAAACAACAGAGTAAAGCCGTTGTGGTGGACATCGCCAAGCGATGGGAACATCAGGAAAAAGGAGCATGAGAAACTAGAGAAACACCAGGGGCTCAAAGAAGAGCTGGAGAAGGCCTGGAAGGTGAAGGCCTCAGTGGTGCCCGTGGTCATCGGAGTACTCGGGGCAGTGACCCCCAAACTGGAGGAGTGGCTACAGCAGATCCCAGGAAAAACATCAGACAGATCTCAGTCCAGAAAAGTGCAGTACTAGGAACAGCAAAGATACTGCACAGAATCCTCAAGCTCCCAGGCCTTTGGTAGAGGTCCCGAGCGTGGAAAAAGAGGGGATAAAGACCACCCGCGGAGGGTGAGGAGGAGATGTTTTTTAATATATATGAGTGTGGCTTTTTATGTGTGGGGAATTACAGCCATTTAAATAAGAAATTGCAAGTTGTGTTTTTAGTCTCTTGATTATGTTTTCTAACTGGGACATAAGTGTTGTGCTTGTTCTATCCTCTTCAAGGAGAAAAAAATAATGTGGGGAAAAAAGTACTGTATTGGGACTGTATAAAATTGAGCTCTAACTCCATCTGCTGTTAGGGTGCTGTAGTACACATGTCTTCTAATCCATCTCACATTCACATTCATGAAGAAAAATGAAAATAAAATAGATAATATATATTTCCATTACATTTATAATAATAAAAACATTCAGGAAATGTTTTGTTGCAGATTTTGTACCTGTAATAATTTAAATAGCATTTATTAACAATGCACTATATGTAAACATCTGCCAGGGGGTTTTCTGTCTTTCTCCATGAAGATGTTGCTTTTCCAGGAATGTTCAACAGTAGGGCATTGAACTTATCTATCTCCATTGAGACAAGAAGGTGACACCAACAAACACAGCAAGTTATGGGTCAGGTTTGTGAAACGACGACCCCGCTCACTTCAAGAATGCATGGTTTGTCCTGGTAATGTTTTCTAATAAAATCATCTGTAATTGAATAAATGCAAGATTAATGCCATACTGTGGACCATTCCAGGCAAAGCAATTACATTTCTGTGGGAACAAGTAGGTCAGGCATCCACCACCAGAAGAGTTACGTAGTATACCTTTAACAATGAGAGGACATTACATGTTATACTTTTTCCCAAATGACAGAAAAGCTACCAGTTCCCACGACTACTGCAATAAGTATTTTTAAAGCCATTATTATAAGCCATACATTCTAACACAGGAGTGTCAAACTCAAATTCACAGAGGGCCAAAATTAAAGGCTGGGACTAAGTTGCGGGCCAAACTAAATATTTATTGAAAAATTTCAACAACATCTGCATGTTTTTCAGAAAGGGTGGATTAAATTTGAGTGAGGTGACAAGTAGCAGATGCGAATAAGTGTCGACAGAAGTGGTGCTGGCCGGTGCCAACACATTTGCAAAGCATTCTGGGATTCATAGTGTTAGAGGTATTGGCGCGATGGCCGGCGGGCCAGCTCTAATACCTATTTGATATGATCTTGCGGGCCAAATATATTTATATTGGGGGCCAAATTTTGACAGTTTGACATGTCTGTTCTAACACATCTGTTCAAATCGAGTAGAAATATCCAACTTCATGTTATCTGTGTACAATCTAATTATAACATAACAGAACTAGTCTATTCATATCTATATCGAAATGCATTGCTGCCCCATATAAGTTATGGTACGTTGCGTAACTGTGAGAAATTGACCATTAACTATGGAACCAACACAACACAGCATTTGGGAAGTTTGTTAAAGATAAAGCCAGAAGCAAGGTCAGCCATTTCAAACTCATAGAGCAAAGTTAAGTAAATATTGTCTGGTTTGGAACAATTTAAAGGAGTCTATGATAAAGGTAGCAGTAGAAGTAGTAATATTAGTATTGCATCAGTCTTGTATGTTCAAGATGCTCAAAGATTTTTCATACCTTGGAAATCCGGCTGATTTTCTCACATTATTTTTACCAGCTTTATGATATGGTAAATGGTAAAAAGTCACATTTTTATAAAGTGCTTTTCCCACCTTCAAGGCACTGAAAGGAATTCAAGGAACCACCCTCCCATTCACACATATTCATACACCAGTGAACGCAGACACTGGTGGCGAGGTGGGTTAAGTGTCTTGCCCAAGGACACAAAGACAGCATTCATCTGTCGGAGCTGGAATTGCACCGACAACCTGTGGGTTAGTGGATCTGACCACTTAACCAATGATGTTTACACTGAGAGTGGGATTCAAACCGCCAACCTTTGGATCAGTGGACAAACACCAACCAACTGAGCTACTGTTGCACCAAATGTTCTGAAGAGAGATGGAAGATCATTGTTTTATAATTAAAACAATTGAAAATTACCTCTTGTGTAGTCTCTCAAACAAGGGAATAAAGTGATATTTCTGATTTAGTTCTTACAATTAAAATAATACCTAAATATTGATTAACTAAATATTCATAACACTCCCATATTAAACTCATCTGACCATTGGTGTGTTGCAACATTATCTGCCTCTCTGACACTGTTGGACTATTCTCCAGTTGGCACCAGCTCTTTAGCACAGTCACCTGCAAAAAAAACCAAAAAACAACAAGTCAAATAGGTCAATGTTACATAAGACCAAAAAAGTTAAAATCGCCCCAACATGTCCCAACTTCAGTGTCCATGTGCCAAAACTCTAAACCATTTCAAACATTCCACTATTGTCATTTTCCCATGGCCTGGATGATGCAACTCTTTTATAATGTGTTTGGGCAAGATCTCCTTTTCATTATGCAAAATTAACTTTTTGGAGCTTTCAACTAGAAGGGGGAAGGACCTGTAAAACAAAAGCAGCAACAAAACAGATAAATATTAAACATATGAATACGTTGTTTTCAGTGAATATAGCATTTTCAAAATAATAAAAGGCAACATAGTAATCTAAATATGTAATGTGTTAGTGGTTAATGCCCCATAGAAGTGTAATACCCCCTGTTTAATGAATATAACCGATTCTCCTTATAGTTGAAAAAGATAAAGAAAGAACAAAAAATGATATATATCCACAGATCTGACCAGTAACTTGGCCTGTCACCTGCTTGTCTCCATGGATAAAGATCCATTTAATGGAATAGTGTGCAGTATTCCAGGCAAAGCAATAACAATACAAGCTGGTGGTGCATACACACTCCACCAGAAAAGTTACATAGTAGAGCTTTAAACATGCTTCATCAATGATCTCATTCAAGCACATGTTCCCAGCCTCTTACATCACCAAATGAATAGGATGGCTGTGTAGTGGCAATGTTTAACTTTAACATGTTCAACCAATGCACAAACATGACACATTTGAGACCAGTATAAAAGTGCCCTTGTACAAAGCACTGACAGAAAAGGAAAATATTTCAGGCAAATCATTGGAGATCTCAACACAAATGCTCCATTTATGACCATTAAGTTCAGTCTGAAGCATATCAAAGCGTATCTATTTTACATCAGTGGATCCCGAATCCACAGTGCAGTGGTGGTGTTACATTCACAGGTGACCTATAGTTTAAAGTCTTATCAGCTGCATCATCTGATAGAGCACCGTCTGTGGCAGTGAAAAACAACCTTTGATTTGCGTCCACTCTTATCTTTATTGGGTCTGTGTTATGCAAGAAACATCCCCCAATAGTCCAGTTCTTTTGCACATTTAACAAATAAAAATGCATAAAACTGTAGTATTTTGAGGGTATTTAAAATAGCAATGAATGTGCATTACTGTAGGAAAAATATGAACACTCATTGATGCATCATAATACAAAAATACACACATTTATGAGTGTGGGTTTTGTCAGTTTCTGTTCTGTTGCATGAAGAACAGATCTTTATTGTTGGTTGCAGCAATACACTTGGGTTAAAGGCAGTGTCCTGCAAAATTCAAAGCAGAGTCAAGTGAGTAGTGTCTAAAGCGGTGTCTAAAGCAGAGTCTAACAGGCTGAGATTGCATCAGTGTTTTATAACCCTCCCAGAGTTTGGGTTACACATTAAAAATTTTTAAAGTTGAACAAGGTGTTTTATAACCCTCCCAGAGTGGGGGTCACACATTCTTGAGATGAGAGGGTCTACAGATAAGAAATGTGGCCATGACCAAAATGACCATGGCCTTAAACTATAAAAAATATTATAAGGACCAAGATACCCCGGCAGAGGTCTATCTTACAATGTTGATGTAGTGTGTCTAGAGCAGACATGGGCCACACTCGGCCCTTTGGTCTTATTAATCTGGCCCGCCGAACGTGCCCAATTATATTAAAATTGGTAAGAGTAAACCTTCTTCAAAGTTTTTCTGCTGCATTTATTTAACTGAAATTTAATAAACTTATTATTAATTTTATCAATGCATTTGGAAAATAATTTGTACAATGAGCCTTGCATATTCATGCTTTGCGACACGTTACAGGCCAAATCTCTAATGTAATATATACATATATATCCTGGCCCGGCCCCTCTGTCAAATTTTAGAACCCACTGGTCTAGAGTGTGCCTCAAATAAACAGAAGAACACGAACCATGCAAAAAATTGGTACGTGACCAGTTACAAATTTTGCCCATTGTAAAAAAAAATATATCTCTACCCCGGCTTTGTAACAATATGTAGTGTGTAACATGGCCACGGCCCTTTTTGTCAAATTCGAACGTGGTTAAAAATAAGTTATAAATGTTTTCTGCTGCGTTTATTTAACTGAAATTTATAAACTTATTTTTATCAATGCATTTGGAAAATAATTTGTACAATGAGCCTTGCATATTATGCTTTTGCGACACACGATACATATATATCCTGGCCCGCCCCTCTGTCAAATTTTAGAACCCACTGGTCTAGAGTGTGCCTCAAACTAAACAGTTACACGAAACCATGCAAAAATATTGGGTACTTGGACCAGTTCAGACAATTAAAAATTTTTGTAACAAAAAATATGTGTCTTTTGTAAAATAGTTCAGTAAATGGTGGGGTCATTTCTTGTGTGTCATGTAGTTAATATAAATAAGTTATAAAATCTTTGTTTGTCTGCACTTTTTACCTATGTTTAGCTGGTCTTTATATAAGGCTTGCTAACACTACTACACTAGTATTTGTCACTGCAGTAAAATGTCCCAGCTCCAAGTGACCTAGTGCTCTGCTCCGTCTATGCCAAGGGACTTTATCTAATGTTTTACTGCACTGAGGACTGCGTGTACCTAGACTGTTTAACTGTCCCATATATCCTGTCATTAAAGTTTACAGAGAAGTGCAAACAGAATTAATCTATAAGTACAAGGACACTCTCACAGCAAAGTGTTAAGTCCCTCCTCATGATCTTCAGAGAAAAAAAATCTGAAAAGTATTGCGATTAGATAGTTTTAAAAAAGTACGATTCTGTTCAAAGTGCACATTGTAAACAACCCCAGGACCAGAAGAATTAACATTTGAAGAAGATTGAAATATGAACTGATGAACCAATACAAGAATTGTATGCATTTCAGAACATGTTTGTACAACTAGATTTTTCTATAAAAAGACAAGATATTCTGTTCTTTGCAAAGGACATTCTACTAAATAATAATAATCACTATTTTCAAGTAAGTCTGATTTCCATTTTGATTTTGTTATACTGTGCAGGCCAGTCCTAAACAAACACAAAATTACTTTTAAAATTACTTTCATTTTCAAATAAGGCTTGTTGTCTCCAATGCCAAATCTCAAGCCAGTGAATATCTAGTTTGGACATTAGCTTGTCTGTTTGCTATCTGATGATATAGTATGATGATACGAGTGAGTTGTCGAACTTTAAGTTTGCAAACTGCTACTAGCACTTTCAGTTACAGTTTCCTCCGAGCGCTCTAGTTTTCCCCATCAACTCAGAACATACAGACTCCAGCTAAAGTAGTCCTAACCAAGCCCAGCTGAAGATCTGGAGATGGGTCCTCAAACACAGTGCCACTGCTCCTAACAGGATGCCCCATTTCACCCATCCTTCATCCACAGGATAAAGGATGGGTCAAATGTAGAGGACAAATTTACCTATGGGAACAATTAAGTGTACCTTAAAAAGAAGTGAGACTGTCAGTTGACGCTATCAGCCCTCCAACCACCACTAATCACAAATAAGTATAGTATTCTAGATTGATGTATTACTATATTATAAGCTTGTTTTTACAGGATGAAGGCACAAGTATTCACATTCATCTCACTGATGACAAAATCAATGATGTGATGTGTATTGCTGTAAATCAAACATTTAGCCTAATCCTCTGAACCACGTGCTAAACACAAAACATGTGCAGCTCATGTACTCTGTATCGCTATCTGTGCTACAAGATGACAAATAGGTCCACGAGACCATTCACATGCAGGAATAGGCAACACTCCTCCACTTAGGTTTGAGTTTGTAATGTGTTGAAATTGCAGTGATTCACTAAACAGGTCTATTCATAGGCTGCCTAATTTCAACACACAATCACCAGTCATTTAGAAGCAATTCATGGGTTTCAGCTTACTGTTATATGCAACAATTTAAAGAGCTTATCAATACAAACAAAAACAAAAAATCCTCAAATCGAATGATATAATATTTAGTTTGTTTTAAATTGTTAATCACTTTGGAAACTGCCCTAATTTTTCATCATTCGTGGTCATGGTTAATGCATACAGCATTTAAAAAAAGAATAAACTAACTGAAACTAGGTCGAATGTAGATTCGCCAAAGCCCACAGTCTGTGTGCATGTTTTTGACCTCGGTAGGTGACAGTGCCCTGGTTTTTTGAGGACTTTGAGGAACAAACAGTAACCAATATTAACTGTACAATACATGATATTTTCTTGTTTAATGTTTGAAACTTTTACCAATATACAGTGGGGTTTTTTCAGTTTTTTATGTTGTTTTTCCCAGTCCAATATTCAATGCACAAGACTTACTTCTTGGGCTGAAAAATGGAAGACCAAATAAATACCTTTTCCTTAATTTTTCAGACACTGCAAACAAGGTAGTGAAGTGTCTTGCCCAAGAAAACAACAACAGCACAACAGTATTCATTGGACTAAGGACACATACATATACGCTATATGGTGGCTGAGTAGCTAGCCTGGGCCTTTGTGTGTGGATTTTCATATTTCTCCTTGTGTCTGGGAGGATTTCGTCCGGCCACTCCGGTTTCTATCATCAACCCAGAACAATAGGCCAAATCCTCCAGATAGGGTAGCCCTAGCTCAAGATTTTGAGATGAGTCTCGGTAGTGTGACATCCATTGCTCCTGACAGGTTGCCCCAGTGGCACTGAAGAATACATCAAATGCAAAAGAGAAATTTCCACGCAGAGATAATAATGCATACCTTGCCTTGAAGTGGATATGACAGGTTGTCATGTTAATAACAGTGGTAAATACTTATCATAGCATTACACCCATGGCAAAAGTGGCAATTTGTGAAAAGAAAGTTGAGAATAAAGTTTAAAAAAATCCAGGAAGTAGTGGTGAGTTTGCAAACGGAATACCTATGTCGTCAGCACACAAATTCTATCCAAAATGCAGGGGCAATTTACACAGAAGGAAGCCATTTTCTAGCAGTTTAAACCCTCATATAACAGAGTGAATGTGTTTGAATCTTATTAGTCTATAGATAACTATTGTGTAATTTAGTTTTGATCTTTGTTAATATTATGGTTGCTTGGAAACAGTTATGGAATTACCTCTACATCTGCCACCCTCGTCAAACCAGTAAAAAATAAGATGAGTAAAAACGAATGAAGATCTTTTTTGTAAAATCATAAATACAATGATGTTAACGATGTTGTAGAGAAATGAGAAGTCCAAGCTCATATGCACTTTAACATATTTGTTGTTTTCCACACCAAGCACACATACGCCACTGGTGAAACTATGTCAACGCAATGTCGTCATCAAATTACTCTCCATTGTTCCATCACAAGACAGAAGACAACACATGACACATTCTCTTCAACACTATCAGACCTCAGCATGAATAAAGTATAAAGCTTTGAAAATTATACAAAACATGGTAAATAAAAATGGTATGTGTGTGCAAATGAAAAACTTTGTGTATCCGCCATCTCCTTACGCTGTATCCCATGTCTCTATCACCTGACCTCAAAACAATCATGTGTACTGATAAGAAAACATGTAATACATTTGTGACTGCAGGTTTTTTTTTTTTTTGGTTTTTTTTTCATATTTGAGGACTATGATCTTATTCGACATAAAATCTTCTAAATAAAACTAACTTCCTTCCAACTGTCACTGGAGTAAGCAATTGAGGTGAAGTGTCTTGCCAAAGGACACAATAAAATGATTCAGATTGAGGAATTTGATCTGCAACCTCCAGCTTCACTGCTTATACTGACAGAACATCTCTCAAAACTTTATGAACGACAGTTTCAGGTTACAGTTGTTGACCTGATTTATCCTTAACTTCTATAATTACTGGGCATAACCACATGAAACAAAAACAGACACAGAGATCAATGTCAATGTCAGATTAAATGAACAAAAGTGAAAAACGTTTGAATAATTTTTGCAAAAACAGTGAATGTCCCATATTTACATGGGCTCCTTCACTCCAACTAAAATTATGACATAATCAAACTCTAGAACAAGAATGCAACCTAAAAAAAAAAAAAATAAATATAGGCTTTTCATTTTTCTTAATATTGTTCACTTTTATACTGCAACCTATATTTCTAAACCTTGGCCTTAATTTACAATCTAATTTGAAGTAACCTGAAAACTGTAGAAAGGTACACAGGAATGTGGCACTACACTCCGTCAAATTCTCTGCTCTGATTGGTTGAGCCCAAGGCGTTAGAGACACACCGAAAGTCTAACAGGGTCACACAGTATCCACTTGAGCTTGTAAAATCAGCCAAAGTCAACACCAGCTATTGATCAGAACTGTACAGCTGACCGCTCCAAGCACATACGGAGGTCACATAGTCGGAAGTCACAGTGACGTGGGTGAACCTAAACCACAAACAAAATGGACATCAACGTCACGCTGTATGTTATGGTCTGTTTCTGGACAAAATAAAGCACGTGTCAATATGACCTCAAGTTGACTTGCATGCTATTACAGCCTGTACCAATAAGTTTCAATAACCAGCTGTTGTCATGTTTTCTCAATTTTTTAATTTTCTGGTGGAAGGCCCGTCATTTGTTGTCATACCTGTCAACCTACCTGATGGCACAGATTGGCAGCCTCATTTCCATCACTCGCCCCTGGGCAGCTGTGGCTACGAGAATATTTTACCACCACCAAGTGTGGAGTGAAAGAATAATACACTGCAAAGTATCCAAAAAAGTGATATATAAATTGAAAGCATTATTGAATCCTAAAATAAAAGAGAGGAATTGAAATAAATGATGAAATAAAATAAAAAGTGTTGGTATTTATTTTGAAGCAATACAAACTGTCCCTGTTAAATATAATCTCTGTCCAGCCCAGAACCTGAGCATACCTTGGCTCAGTGTACAGTAGAGCAGAACCACTGAAGGGTGACTTGCATTTAGAGTTGACCTGCAGCTGTTCGTCACAGCTTCTCACAGGAACAAATGGCTGTCACCGATTCTCCACACTCCCACTACACTGCAGAATCCAAAGTCATGTTCTGTACACACACATTTTAGGCAGAGTTACTGTATGTCAGAATGAGCTGCCAATATAGTTTACGAGATCCTTAAACTAAAAGCAATTCACAGAAAACCCATAAGAGGTCTCTATGATATGATGTGTCGTAGTATATGGAAACTATACTAAGAAGTTGTAATTGTATTGGTATTTAATTACATCTACTATTTTAGATTTTTATAGTGTAACAATAATTTTACTCAAGGGTGGAAAGTAATGAATTACAAATATTTATGTGACTGTAATTGCATAGATTTACTGAGTAACTGTACTTCTGAGAGTTGATTTTTAAACTTGAACTTGTACTTGAGAATATAGCCAACATACATAGCAACTATAATAACAAGGCTGTTCAGAAAAGTATCAAATCTTTGTGGCTTATAATACAAATTAATCCCCTGCTTTTGTTTAGCACATACATAGAAAACGTGTCAATTAAAAATCCTGTTACATACATTTTTCATGTTACATACCTCCACAGATACTCAAATGAATAATTTTGGCTTCACAAGCACTGATAAATGTGACCTCAGGGTTGTCTTATCTGTGAAGGCCACTCTAAGGAGTTTCACATGGTATATACCATAGATGCGGGTTACTGTTTCATGCATCTCACCGTGTTTATGGCACATTGTGGGAGTGGAGCAGATGACTTACCTTGTGACCGTCCTGTACTGAACCAATCAAACTGGTCTTCAACTGGAACAAACAGACCAATTCAAATGCAATATATGTTATTTATAACTTAAAAAAGCACTACAGAACCTTTCTGGTGGAGGTCTCTAAATTGCTTGTCATCATGGAGATGATATTGCTTTGCCTGGAATATTCCACACACAACATCAAACCTCTCCATCTTGCATTTATTCAATTACAAGTGTTATTGAACTTGGGGAACTTGAATTCTTATAAAATGTGAGCGCCTCTCCGCAGATCTGACATGTAACTTGGTCTGGTGGCATCACCAAACAGATAAGACTAATGCTATACTGTGGAATAATACAGTCGAAGCAATAACATATCTAGGGACTCGACCTGAAAAAGTTACACAGTGCACATTTAGGTTATCACAAAAATTATGCAACATGTTTTGACACATTTAGCAAAATGTGTGACCATTCCCTCAAGTCAGATTTGGGTGAAGGTGTGAAAAACTGTAATTAGACAAATATCCTCTCTGTTATCTATATGTAAAAAGATGAAAAGAATAAAGGACACTTATCTATATTTTTACTGTTTACTAAGTAATTAACTGGTTAACACTGCCACTCCATAAATTTTATTACAAATAGTACAAACACTGTTATCACAGCCAAACCTTTATGATAAGCTTTACAACTTATCTGATGATTTCTAGAGTAAAGGGAAATAAACATTTCACAAGATAGAAGAGAAAAGGTAGGTATCCAAAAAAATGAAGTTCACGTGAATACACCCTGATAATATAATTAGCTTGGGGCATGTACAAAGTGTTCCTGGTATTTTTGGTTTTACTTGAGAAATGTAACTTGTGGCCAAATAATGCAAGCTAGAAGCAAATGTATTTTATTGTTGTACCTTGTTTAAACATTTGTCTGACATATTTGATTGGAGTTTTGGTTTCGGTTATGGTATACTTAGGGGTGTCACAATAATTACTGTATTGACTTATTTTTGAGGGGTAATATTTATCATGGGTACTTTATCTTTGTAATAATGGGTATGTTTTTGTTATTTTTCTGTACTACGATAAGATTTGAGCTGCCGGGTTGAATAAATAATTATGACTTTATCACAACTCATACATTTTATAACAATATTGTACATTTAGAATAGTAAAAGAAACATTCAGCTGCTTCTTCAGTTCTGCTCAGATTGCTGGTGGACCAAAGCTGAAGAAAGGCTTGGATGCCCAACAAAACTTCTTCACTCAAAAAACTAGTTGTCTAGTTGACAGAATTGAATTTTCTTGTACTATGGATTACACGGACTACATTTAGAATATGTTTTGGGATAGTCCTGTTTCTGGGTTATTGTGTCAGTCAGTGAGCTTCAATGTTATATTTTATCGTTTTATTAACTGCAGCAATACCTCATCCTAAAATGCCTAAAACCAGGATCTTGGTCACTTTTGGCAGGATAAGTATTTGTTTGAATACATTCCTTATTATCACATCATCACTTAACAGGAATGGCCACTATCCTACTTGTACTACTCGATTACAACTACCCTTTACAACATAAACACTGCTGTTGAGAAAGACATCAATGGGCACGTGATGTTCAAAACAACGCGTACCCTGAGTGAAGCGGCATCATCATTACGCATCCTCACGCCAAACCGGAAGAACCATAAATAATGAAGGTAAGGTAAGGTAATGAAGTTCCAAATAGTAAAAAAAAAAAAAAAGTATATTTCTTACTTTGTTTCAACATTAGATAAATATTAACCATTAATTTGAACGAATTGCATTTTTATGTCGGAAATGAATGCGGAAAGAGCGAGAAAGGTGTACTGATAAAGCTTGGGTTGATACATTTTTGAAGGTGTGTCCTCTCAACCAATTGCTTTGCAGGATTTCAGTGCGTCATCAGTCGTTAGGGGAGGAGGAGGGCCGCGCTGGTCTATAATAAACCGGGCGCGCGCTCCTCTTGTTCAGACTCCGGCAAGAAAACCACGGTTGATCTAACTTTTCAAAAGAAGAAACAAGTTACCTCCTGAGAATATCTTACCTCAGCAATCCATCGAAGCTACTTTTTCCAAACGTTTTTGTATATCTTGAGGCTTTGGACCTAAGCAACATACTATTTAAAAATTGTAATTTTCAATTTCAAAAATGTTTCCCGAGACTAACAAAGGGTAAGTACATAAAAAAAACTAACTAAGCTTGATAATTCTAGTTTCTTCTGGCCACGTGGTTCTCGTATTCAGAGCCAAAAAGCTTAGCACATGCGCAGTAGTGTGCTATTCATTCTTGCCATTCCCAGAGTAGTTTTGGGAGCATACTTAGGTCTTTTAATTTTATGCAACTCGTAGTTTGCTCTGTTCTTGTTCTGACTCTTCCATTCACAATTATTTAAATATCCAGAATTACAGTTTGTAGAGTGTAAAATTTAGCAGACAGTCAAATTCTAACGGAAGATATTGTACAGTGAGAACTATATGAGGCTACAAGTCATAAATTTAGCATGCAAATTATTTCTGGACTGGATACTTAATTGTAGTCCAGTATTGAAGATACGATTCTTATTAATTACAAAGCAATTAAAATGAACTGAGTCAGAATTTGATTATAAAAAGACTGTTGGCTTATTTGATCTCGTTGCTGTACCCTTTTAACGCAATTAATTTTACCTTATGACCTTCTCATATGCAGCTATAGCTATGATGACTGCAAAGGCACAGCTGATTGGCTGCTGGCCCAGACCGACGTTCGTCCCACAGTTGGCATCGTGTGTGGCTCTGGCCTCGGGGGGCTGGCGGACATGTTGAAAGATCAGGTGGCATTCAACTATAAGGACATCCCTAACTTCCCCCAAAGCACGGGTAAGTACATTCTAGGGCTGCAAGATGAATCACAAACAAATCAAAATCCATTTCTGAAGTATGGTCTCCACAAACAACAACATATCCTGTCTCATGCTGCAAAAACCCTGTAGTTTACATCAGTTTGTCAGTTCATTGGCCCATTTCAGTCTTTGTGTCAGTTCTCCTGGATGTATTTAAAATGTGAACTTTGAAAAGAACGCTGCTTTTAAAACATAAATTGCAAGTTGAGTAACTTCAGAAATGTTCTTAATAATAGTAATTAAGCAATTAAGTTACATGGCGATTTTTGTATGCTTTAAATTTAATTCAATCACGTAACACATTTATACATATACAGGCAATATGCATGAAGCGCCTTGCCCAAGGACACAATGACTGTATGGAGTGTCCAAAGCTGGGATTGAACCACCAAACTGTTATAAGATGACAACACAAGTCTCCGAGCAATTCAAAAGTAGAAATGCCAAACAATCAAATTTTAGTCAGAAATAATAAGGGTGAAAGTGAGTATTTTGAATAGGCAGGAGATAAATTGAAAGGTTGGTGGTTAGATTCCCCAAATCTCTGATTAAGAAACAGAAGTATGCTACACTATTTAATTGCACGCAGCATGGTATTTATCTTGTATATAACACTTGGTAGTTTAAGATTGTAGTTTAATTGTGATTTTTTTCTTGCATTTTATTTTAAAATACTCGATTATTAGCATATTAAATGTTTATATTTTCTTCTTAGTTCATGGACATGCGGGGAGATTGGTGTTTGGCACATTAAAAGGAAGGCCCTGTGTCTGTATGCAAGGACGATTCCACCTGTACGAGGGTTACTCTGCTCAGAAGGTGGGCTTTCTGAAAATATCTGACACATGTTCACATTCATATTCTTTAAAATGACCTTTCTTTTCTGTCTTTATATCCAGATTACACTTCCGATGCGTGTCTTTAAACTGCTCGGTGTAGAAACAGTTATTCTCACAAATGCAGCTGGTGGACTCAATGAAGATTTTAAAGTTGGAGATGTTATGATTATAAAGGACCATATCAACATCCCTGGTTTTACTGGCCTCAACCCACTCTTTGGAACCAATGATGACAAGTAGGTTTGAGTGGATTGGCAATGAGATGTATTTAAATGCACCAGAGACCACAATGCATTTTTTTTTTTTTACAATATGACTTGGGAAACCTACTACAACAAGATACACAGATACAATTCACACTTCAAATACAACATTAGCCTTGAAAAGTATCACAATATTTACCAAAAAAACTGTCCTACATGTTGGTGAAGATTTCCTCAAATTGCCTCCCCCCCTTGAAAGTTTTTTTAATAGTTAGTAACAATATTGGCTAATAGTCAAGTTTATTACTATACAAAATATGTAACCTACCTTCTTGTCTAATTTTTGATACAATATCTTCATGTAGTCCTTTTATCAGTATAGTTACTTCTACTATGTGTATGTCAATAAAATGAGCTACAAAGTGTGATTTTGTGATGCCAAAATAGTACACATTGTTTTAGACCATTGAGGGCAACCATAGTCTCTTCAACTATTGGGAAATATATAATCCACAATGTAGATATCCCTTACGCCTTCTCCTTTTACTCATTTCTCCTCTCTTTTTTTTGCAGGTTTGGTGTTCGTTTTCCCTGTATGTCTGATGCTTACGACCGTGAGCTGAGGCAGTTGGCCATGGACGTGGCTCAGGAGCTGGGATATGAGGACTTCATGAAGGAGGGGGTCTACTGCGTCCTGGGGGGTCCTTCTTTTGAGACCATCGCTGAGTGCAGGATGCTCTACAGGCTGGGAGCAGATGCTGTTGGTGAGTGGAGAATTTTTAAAACGAGTTTAACATGTCTAAAATGCATAAAAAGTATACATTTTGTTTCAATTTGCTAGCTAGCTAAACAGTTATAAACATGTGAATTACAATTTGTTCTTTTATCAACAATTCAACATCCTAATTTTAAAATATGTTGTTTTTTTAGCTTTTAGCTTTACTTATGTAAACTTATGTGTACCACTTGCTGACAGGAATGTGCTATTACATCACATTTTAGAACTGATTAAAAATATATATTATGCAAAACACTCAATATTACATTTATACCATTCTTAAACTTACTATTATTGATTTTGTAAATATCTTTCAGGCATGAGTACTGCTCCGGAGGTGATAGTGGCCCGGCACTGTGGTATGCGTGTATTCGCTCTTTCGCTGATCACAAACCAAGCCGTGATGGACTACGATAGTGAAGAAAAAGCCAACCACGAGGAGGTTCTTCAGACAGGAAAACACCGGGCAGAGCAACTGGAGAGGCTGGTGTCTACAATGGTGACCCGGATCGAGCATAACAACAACTATGCCTAAAACACTTGCAATGCAAAAGTAAAATATACAGAAATGTGTAAATATTTTAAGGAGGTGAGGAGTGTAGGCGTGTTGGTTAATCTGATCAGAAGAATCACTGGAGACCAGGAGAGTAGAATCACTCGAGGTTTTATTCCCTATACATACAATTCTAATACAAGCCAGGCGCGGTGCTGTCCCTAGTACGTGCACGGAGATCTCAGGGGCGCTCCCGTGTTGATCTGAGTGCCTTACCCTGCGCGCCACATAATATACATAAATCATGAATATGCAAGTAGCTGGATGTGGATATCTTCTTCCTTCCGGCACTCCTCTACCCTCCAGGTGCCTCGCTGGTGTGACCAATTTTGGAGTTGTTGCTCATCACCCATCCTTTTGTGTGACCTCAGCATTTATCTGTAACAGCTTAATCACAGAGAACATGCTATGCTACACAATCTACTTACATAGTACATTCTGTTTTTATGCGATAGGGCAAGAATGGAGTGTGTTTGTGCCATGTTGCGTGTAAGTCCTAAACCTCCTTTAATCTAATCTTTGTTATTATGAGCAATGATGTACCCTTCCTTCAGGAGGAATTTGGTAGTGACAAAAAGTGATCCTATGTTAGTAATGAAGCAAAAATACAGCATCCAGTGGGTTTTAGAACGATAGAGTTGGCACATTTGCCATAGCAATAGACAATTCAAATATTATATCTTATGATTTTGAAATACAGTCCAAAGATACTGACTTGACTCACTGAAAGAAAAAAACATTCAGTACAGTGGGTTCATATATAATGATAAATATCTGCACATTTCTGTATTTTGAGAAGTTGTAAATATATAAATAAGATCCCATTTAACACTGTTTATCCGTTTAACCTTAAGATGTTATTGGGCTTTTTTTTAGTCTTAGGTCAAAATGTTTTTATGTTATCTGAGAAAGCTTAAACCAAATCACCAACGTGTACCTTGAGCATTCCTGTAACTATGGTTTCCAGATGAAATTATTTTTGAACTTTTTTTTGTACTTTTAAAATTTATTTGTGCTAACTTAAACTATTTGATCAGTGTATAAAAAATAACTTAATAATGCATGACGATTTCTGTGAAGATGAGACTGTACATTATTGAGCTGGTTTTATATTTGAATCTTGTTACTAAAAGCTATTTATTGCAATATTTATTCTTTGTCTTGTGTGGGGTTTTTTTTTTTTTTTTTATTGAACTCTAACATTTGGCATTACAGTTAAAACTAATTTTATTGTCAAAGCATTTACGAACTCAGTAAAATAATGTATTACATAAAAGAAATGGTTTCTAACTAAACAATTGCTAAAAATTAAATGACAAAATGCTTGTATTTTCCAACACAGGCATAATAAAAGCATTATTCAATTTCAAACTCAGATTTAGCATTTACAAAATAAGTAATTGATATGTTTTATTATGTAAAAGCTCTCGTTACCTTTTGTTAAATACACCACCAGGCATAATATTATAACCCCCTGCGTAGCCAGGGGTGTCTCCAGACTTTAATCATCAAGCCCAGTTCAGAATTTTCAGATTAATTACATGGTTAAAGGAACCGTTAATATGATTTTAATTTTAAATTCCACGAGCATGACCTCAAGACATAAAATCTAATCAAATATAGCCATCACTGGTAATGGATTGGACATGATGTCCAATGTGTTTATGTTATAATGTTGTGTTTGGTTCCAATCAGAAAGCAGAATGAGACTCACACCAGTCTCTCATTCGGGTTTGTCAGTTTCAATGCTGAAATCCATTTGTTTTCAACAAAAAAGAAGGTGACTACCAATACCCCAGAATTAATAATAATAATAATAATTTAAAAAACTGGTTCACCTGCACAATCCTCTGTCCCTGTCTCTCTCTCTCTCTCAATATCTCTTTCTGTCCAACTCTCTCTCCATCTCCCATTTTCTCCCTCCACCACTCTCTTCATCACTCCATCTTCCTCTCACCGTTTCCATGTAGCCATCTCACTCTCACTGTCTTTTTATCTCTAACTCAGGGTTTGAGTTCCCAGATAATCCTAGGAGTTGTGAGGAGTTTTATGCTCCTGGTGGGGTCTCCCAAGACAAACAAGTTCTAGGTGATGGGTCAAACTAAGAATGGTTCAAAATCCCAACATTGATGATGAAAATAAAAAAATGTGTGTTGTTTAGAACAGTAATGCTCAATGCTGTTTATGTATGTACAGATAATCATGTTATGTATATGCATGTATATGTATAATTAGAGTTGTAATATACATGTACTTAATGATGTATAATGGTAATGGTCTAATCTGTAATAACAACATGCTATGATGTTATTTATAAAGACAAACTGTAAAATAAATGTGTTTTATGTGTATTTATGAATTAAATAATAAATAAATGAGTTTTGTCTGTTTTATTTTTAAGTTGTCAACTTTAAAACAACAGATGCATCATAGAAGATTGTAAATGGTGTCTTTTTTTTTTTTTAAGATCTGGTAAGATAAATAAAATCTGACATTTCGGAAGGAGTGGTTTGGATTGACAAAGAGGATAATATTGCCTTTGAGGACAAAAAACTACACACACTGGACTGATGTGAGATGTCTTATGACAAAACTGTGGTAGATTAGGGTTTATCATGGTTGGGTAAACATGTTTTATTAGTCATATTTGCTTTAAAAGTACATAATATGATGCCGCCAGCAAAATTACCAGGTCTAGTGTAGTGAGTAAGGGCTTTGTCCATTATCTTCCTTGTCCACCTTCTCCAGAGTCCAGCAGGCAGCCCAGGACAGAGCTGGCCCTACTAACCAGTCAGAGTCTGTTTTTGTTCCAACTCTACTTGGTGTTTAGGAGACCACAGAAGAGAGTATGGCAAAGGCTAGGCCAGTCATAAAATGTCATAGAGACATGCATACTCCAAAGGAGTCTGAGAATAAAAACAGTCTACAAGGAAGGTAAAGGCCACCTTTATTCTTACACAGAAGATGGTGTTGGTATACAGAGTGACACTAGTCCATCTTTAGCTGAGGTATAGCATGCCACACACATACTTTATACCTCCCATGTTGTCGCACATGTGGTAGTTTTAAACACTGAAACTAAATGTTTGGCTGTGTGTCACTGGTGCTTAGTTGAAGTTAAATGAAGAATCTACTACTGTTATTGTCAGACAACATTTTTATCAGTAAAATATTCATTTTCCTGGGATTATAGGAAATGGAATAACATGTGTGTGTATTCTGCCTTATTAAGTCATATAAATACTTACTCAGGTAAGAAAAAAGAGAGTGCCTCAGGAATAAAGCACCAATGGAGTGCAACAGGACAAAATCAGGTGGTCATTAATTTTACTCCGGTTCAGATTCAGATTCAACAGTCAGTTGGGCTGAACAATATCAACGCAGAATTAAAACTGGGAGCAGTGATAAAGGGCTCTCGCAACCCTTGCAACTGCGGAATGGCATGTCACAGTGGGATAGCTGCCCTATTACAACTGTGCAGAGGACGCTGGAGAGCTATTTTTAAAGATAGAAGTTGCATGTCACTATGTCCAGGTTATTAAAGTATGCAAACACCACTTTGGGCAGTTTGAGTCTGAAAATGTTTGCAAAGTTTCAAGGAATTTTTACACTTTCAAAATGGCCGCTTCATTTAGCGCTCATTATGACCACACCCTGGGACTTGTAAATTCTCTTAACAAGTCATGATCATAGATATGTCCTCATGACACTGCACCAGCTTGGAGTCTGTCAGATAAAAACCCTAGAACAATTTTGTTAAAGTATGTATATCTAAAGTCTAGATTTTGGACATCTGCATATTTTGATTCTTCACGTTGTGGATATGGTCCCCATAGAATTTTTTGCTCATGCCATATAAAGAATGAGTGTACCAAATTTCACTGAATTATGGTAAACCTAAGTTTTAAGTTGAATTCACACATCATTATGTCCAATTCATCAAAACACAAACACTACATTAAGTTTGACTACATCTGACAATTTTTGCATGAGTTACAGGGATTTTTATGCTTTCAAAATGACTGCTTCATTAAGAGCTTGTCATGACCACACCTTGAGACTTATGTAAATTATTTTGACAGTTTTTGACCCCAGATCTGTCCTGATGATGCTGCCTTAGTTTGGAGTGCAACAGATCAAAACCCAAGGACAAGTTTGTTAGAGTATGAGGTATAGATTTTGGACATCTCAAGTTTGACCCAATATGGCCGACGTCCTGTGTGATTTAGGGCAGGGCCATAAAATACTTGGTCCATCTATCTCGAGATGCTCTATGAACCTGCAATGTAGATTCTTGGCAACGCTATGTAACTTAAATTTTAGTCAATCTCTAATTTTGTGTTTTTGAGCATTTTACCTTTCTCTCAAGAGTGATTTACTTGGGGGAAAGGAATAATAATAATAATCAATAATCTTTGTTTTCTTTCATTTTTTACACCTGTGTGTTTGTATAACATATATATATATGTGTATATATGTATATATATATATATGTGTGTGTGTGTGTGTGTGTGTGTATATATACATATACACACACTTGATGACAGGAATGTGCTACTACAGCTATTGAGTGAAAAAAAATAAAAAATATGTAAAACACTCAATATTACACCATTTAAACCATCCTTAAACTTATTATTGATAAAATAGTTAAATGAATGAATGGCAATATCTGTGAAGATTTGATATGTTTGCACATTATTGGGCTGGTTTTATATTTAAATCTTGTTACTAACAGCTATTTATTACAATATCTAGTCTTGGTCTTGTGTTTTTTTTTTTTTTTTTATTGAACTTAACATTTGGCATTACAGGTCAAACAAATTTTATTGTCAAAGCATTTAAGAACTCAGTAAAACAATGTGTTACATAAAAGAAATAGTTTCTAACTGTAAACAATTGCTAAAAATTAAATGGCATAATGCTAGCGTTGTCCAAAACAGACATAATAAAAGCTTGGCAGTCATTCAATTTCAAACTCAGATTTGGCATTTACAAAATAAGTAATTGGTATGTTTTATTATGTAAAAGCTTTCGTTGTTGCCTTTTGTCAAATACACCATCAAACATAATATTATAACCACCAACCTAACTTGTAACTAGGGGCGTCTCCAGACTTTAATCACTAAGCCCAGTCAAGAATTTCAATTTTCGGATTAATTACATGCTTAAGGGAACCGTTAATAAGATTTTTATATTAAATTCCATAAACATGAACTTGCTGTTAGATGTAAAATCTAATCAAATATAGCTGTCACTGGTAATGGACTGGACATAATATGATTACAACTCTCTAATTGGGATCACCATGAGAACGTAACTTTGTCATTAACCTCACCTGTCACTGGTCATGTTAACGCTGCTTAGTGGCATGATACGTGGCAAAATATAAAAAAAAACAAAAACACAAATGCTAGAAACATTGCTCCCAGATTAAATGAAGCAGGCAGATCACATGCATACAGCTTAAACAATTGTTATACCTTCACCCAAATTATTTGATCCCTTCAAATTGCCATGATTATATAAGGCTGACACATCCCTTTTTTATGTCCACAATTTTAAAAGTTCATATTTTGCCCATAAAAGTGAATAAGAGATATCTAAAAAGTACATTTGATTTGACATAACATGTACAGATATTGAATAAATTGCAGCATTTTACATTGTTGCCAGACCAGCAGTGCCGCTACAAAGGCAAGATTTTGACATTCAAATTAGCACTAGATGTTGTCCTAAATACAGTACTTGCTTTGACATCAGAGTCTGAAAGTGATTTTTGTCAAACTTTTGCAGCAAGTTTACAGGCAGTGCTGGATGTCTATATAAAATGTACAGTGAAGAAATATACAAAGATCAAGATTAAAAGTGCATTATGTAACTTTTCTGATGGATGGTCTGCAGGTTTAATGCCATAATGTGGAACAGGTTACATAGTGCACCTTTAACATACATTTGACGTGTTAACATTTGTTGCCAGATCAGTTTATTAACAAACCAATTATACTTGTCTCGCTGTCTTTGGAAATACTAATTGTTTACTTGGCAGCTAAAAGAGGCAACAAGGCAAACACATTTTCACCATTTAAAATAATCCAAATCAAGTGAAAGTGCAATGCTGAAACAGACTGACAGATTTCTTGATATAGGCATTACATTTTGCTTGTTGCTTTTGTAAAAAAATGTTTTCCTAATAAGCACTTTATACATTATATATTGTCTTTAACATTTTAAATACATAAAGATATGATTTTTAGTCTAATCCAGCATCTCAAACTATGGTACCTAGTATTTTGGCAATTAGTTTTGATACTACAGTGTATATTTGGCTGCTGTAGATTTTGCTTATGGATACACTGGAAAAATCACAGATCTTAAATAAGTTAAAAGTAATCAGTAATGTTAATGTCAGTTTTAGACACTTGCTAATCAGTCTTTTTTGATTTGATATTTTAAAGGTGCACTTTGTAACATTTCTGAAGGA
This sequence comes from Periophthalmus modestus, assembly GCA_019594935.1. Classification (NCBI taxonomy): domain Eukaryota; kingdom Metazoa; phylum Chordata; class Actinopteri; order Gobiiformes; family Gobiidae; genus Periophthalmus; species Periophthalmus modestus. Next base: position 14,408,802 of record JAIEZT010000107.1, read on the forward strand.
TGGTCCACTTGTCCATAAATATGTCCAATAATGTCCAGTAATATCCACAGTATGCCATCCATGGAAACAGGTTGGTGATGCCAACCGCACCAAGTAACAGGTCAGATCTGTGGAGAGGGGACCCAGCTCAAAGTAACTTTTTTTTTTTCTTGAAATTTATGAGCAGTTAAAAATGAATAAATGCATGATTGCTACCCTAATGCAATACTGTGGAACATTCCAGCCGAACAAATCTCCAATGAGGCAGGCAGGTGGCAGACCCTCCACCAGAAGACGTTACATAGTGCACCTTTAAGTTGAATATACTTCTGTTGGCAAATCTTATTTCTAGACTTGTTGAAATGTACTGAAATCAGGATACTTATAACGTAAACTACATTTTAAAGTTATTTAAGATGGTTATTTTTGCATTCTTTTTTTTTTTTTTTTTTTAATAAGTGTACATTTTGGCACGTGTACAATAGGCACTGCTCGCAGATCTTGTTGTCATGCTGAACTGTGGCCCTGGAGCTGGAAAAGGCACTTCTGTAAAAGACACTGCAGTCACTGGGCTCCATTCAGGTCTATGCAAACATGGTCAGCATTATCCACTGGGGAGAGAAAATAATGTATGTGAAAAAAAACCAACATATAAATAACACGTGTTCACGTTCTAGTATTTGATGGCCTATGTAACTCTATGGGAGATTTACTGTTTTTGGTAAAAAAAACAAAACATGTTGAACCCTATGATTATTTGTGAGGGATTGGGTCCACATACTTCCCATACTAATCTTATGGTTTAAAGTCATATGATCTGACAACAGTCACCCCTTTGGAAATGAATAATGGCACCACTTTCTGAAAATATTATAGAAATGTGTTTATTTATACTGAGAGAAGACATTCAACTTTGTGCCAGTTTTTGTTTCATGTGTATTAGAATGTAGTTGAAATAAATTCAACTCAGTCATTCAATTCTGACATTTTGACCAACAATTAAAGACTTACTATATGTGTACTATTCTGCATTAGTATGGATAGACAATTGGACCTGAGCATCTCAAAAACTGCAGCTTTTGTGGGGTTGCCAATCTCTAAAACTCCTAAAATGAGTTTATCAAAAGTTTTAATGTATGTATGTGTGTCTATAATTTACACAAGTTAAAATTACCTGGACAAAATCTAGCGTTATAACATTGTCTTTATCTGTGTCCAATGTCAGAAAGGTCTCTGTAAGACAAACAAAAAAAATATATTAATGATTGCTTGTGACAATAAAATGCATTCACCTAGCTCAGTGGATCTCAAAATGCCAAATACCAATAGAACTAGACTAAACCAGATCTAAAACATGACTAATATGGGCCTAAACCAGGATTAAAGCCTGACTAAAGCCTGGACTTACTGTACATGGTTTCCAATGATAGATTTCTTGATATAAGCATTACATTTTGCTTGTTGCTTTTGTAAACATTTTTTTTTTCTAATAAGCGCTTTCTACATTATATATTGTCTAGCTCAGTGGATCTCAAAACGCCAAATACCAATAGAACTAGACTAAACCAGATCTAAAACATGACTAATATGGGCCTAAACCAGGATTAAAGCCTGACTAAAGCCTGGACTTACTGTACATGGTTTCCAATCGGACCAAACATGTGACAAAGTTATCAAAGTCGACAGTCATGTCTGCCTCAGTGTAGCGAAGGATGATGAGTTGGAAAAGCTGGTTGTTCAAGTTAAAGCCTAAAAAAAGCAAACCCAACAGGTTTAGATTTTTGTATTACTGAAAAAAGTAGTTTTCATTTCATCAGCATGCCAAAATTTTACAGAAACTTTTGTCATTTGAATTTGCAGATTATAATGAAAAAACTGTATTACCATAATGTGTAGTTAGAACATTTATTTATGTGCAAATGCTTGTTTAACATGTTTAAACATGTAACATGTTAAAGTTGCACTATGTAACTTTTGTGGAGGAGGGTACACTCCCTTCTACCTCTATGTAGCTCATATTGCCTTGCCTAGAAATGTTCCCCAATATGGAATTAAACGTATCTAGCATATTTTATTCAATTACAGGTGTTTCTATTGCTCAAAATATCCTTTAAAATATGCATTGTTACTACTCCCCTCTCCACAGATCTGATCTGTAACTTGGCCTGGTAGTGTCATCTGCATGTCGTTTATTGAGATACGCAAGTTTAATGCCATACTGTGGAACATTCCAGGCAAAGCAACATCTCCATGGAAACAAGCTGGTGGCACCATTCTCCAGAAACGTAACACAATGCACCTTTAAATATTAAAATACGAGTGATCCAAATACCTGCGGACGCCAGGGCTTTCCTCATTTCATAGGAGCTCATTGTGCCTGATTTGTCACAGTCAAATTCTCTGAATATAGTCTAAAGATTGGAAAAGACACCAAATACAAATATTAAAACTGTTATAGAAAACAAGTGAACACCATGCCCCTGTCTAGTATTGGCAACATTACAACACAATGTAATGACACAAAAAGACTGACACAGCCAGTGCCAGCAGACTAAAGCAGCAAGAGATATTGATAGAGTATTCACTGAATTCATCATACGTTGCAAATGTAGGTGTCTATTTGCACAATTTGGAAGGATAATGTACATATTATATATAATATTAGCAGTTGAACTGAAGAAGTCTATAAATAATAGAGCTAAAACTAAAAAGTTATTTGTTCAACACAATTTCTTATGCTCAAATTAGGGCTGTACATTTAATCACATTTTGTTTGAGATTCCATGGTCAATGATCAGCTTCTGTGAATCCTCTGCTGATAAAAACATGTAGGTTAGAGCAGAGTTCAGATGTTTACACTTTTTAAATATTAAATGTAATCAATAAAAAATCTGTATAGTTTTAATTAGACAATATAAAATCAAATAAAAAAAATGTGCTTGAAAAATATAAGGAAAAAGAAATTGAATATTTTATTTTATTTTTTTGTCATTGCCAACCATAATGCATTAGTGACAATTACAAACAATAATTTTACATCATTATGTTATTATTAAGTAATTAGATAAAAAATATTGTAAAATCATAGTATTTCTCAAGACTTGAAAAATACATTAAAAAATGTATAAAAATCTAAACTCACCAAGTATCGTTTAATCTTCTCCCAAAGGACATGGAACTCAGTTAGGCCTAGTTTTCCACTGCCGTCTTTCTGAATAAACAGAGTTAAAAAATTCCACACAAAGCAAATATTCACATAATGTATAGCATTTCTGGTTATACAATTGATTATCTAGCCTCTGCTATTTGTGCTTTATCAAACTTTTATATAAACTTCACAGTTTAACACATTTAAGACAAACACACTTGTTATCCTTTCATATGGCTGATATATGTCCTTTCAAATTAACAGACAAAGTAGAGGATACGTCCATAAGGTTGATCATACTGCGACAAGACTCTTTTGTGAAGCCATCTGTTTTCAAGTCTTTGTCTGTTTCAAAATAAAACAAAAAAACACATAATTAATGACATGTTAATTAATAATGCTAAAAGATTGTCAGAACTGCAAATTTCACTCACGTTTGCTGATAATTCTGTTAAGAATAGTCTGCAGCTCTGTAACACTGATTTCTAAGTCCTGTCATAAACAAAATGATAAGAGATACTTTGAGACATGTTACACTTGATGCAACTTCATTAAAATCCAAAAATATCTCACCGGTCCTGCCAGCTGTCTGAACAAGCTCTTGAAACCTGCGTCGATCTGGCTTTCATCAAGATAATTCTGTAATAAACAAACAAAACACATTTAAAGCAAGTCACAAACAATATTTGTTATGGCAGCTGGTTTGGACTCTTACATCTGGAGGGATTTCTGCTTTAATGTCATCATCCATTTCTCTGGAGAATAAAAGACAGGGATGAAGTTACTTACAGAAACTACAAAACTAGAATTTAAAGGTGCACAAAGTAATGGTGGTGGGTTTGCTGCCTGCTTGTCTCTATGGAGAAGGTACTTCTTTGACAGGAATCTTTTACACTATGGCATTAAACACATCTGTCTCCCTGGAGACAAGCAGGTGACACTGCCAGGTTGGGTCTGTGGAAAGGCACCCACTCCCAGAAAGAAGAATGCATGTTTTTTAAAGATATGTTTGAGCAATAAAAACACATGTATCTGAATAAATGCAAGATAAGTATTGTGCATTGTGAAATATTTCAGGCAAAGCAAAAACATCTCCCTGGAGACTAAAATGGCAGAAGGCCCTGAGAACCAGCAGCAGCTTGAGTTTGAGAAACATAGCTGTAGAATAGTTTGAATATTTTGTATGTATCAATTAGGATATATTAAGATTTTAACTTTGAAATCTAATGCCCAGATTTGAACCTTCTACTCACTCGGTACCAGCTGGTTTCTCGGAGAAGACACGAAGCACGAAGTCGGCCTCCTTGTGCGGTTCAAAGGTGGAGGGGACGATGATGTACTCTCCAGCCGGCAGCTTCAGTCTGGAGCTCACCTCTCTCAGGTTTATGAAGAGCTCAGAGCGAGCACTGGAGGCATGGGTCAGGAAGAAGTCACGCTTCAAGTGCACCCCCGACTTACCCACAAACTGTAACACAAGGTAGATTACATTATTAATGGTAATTACAATTTAACAATATTTGATAAAACACTGGGACAACAATCTTAAAAATCAACCACGTACCTTTCGCCAAAAAAAATCAAATAAATAAAACCATGCTTTTCCCCCATTTTGGATGCATTTATTGCACTGAAAAACATGTGTACTTTTTCCAAACAGACTTGCATCTCCACAAACCTGACTCTTGTTTGGCCTGGAGGACAGCCTCCTTCTGCTTTTAAGGTATCAGAGCAAAACCATGCCCATATTTAAATAATCACTAGATAAGTTAAATATCATACTGTGGAACATTCCAGGCATCTTCATGGAGAGAAGCATGTAGCTGACTCTCCAACAGAAAAGTTACAACTTGGCACCTTAATTTTTTCCAATTGCAAAAGCATAAATTGTACAAGGCAAAAGAAAAAAAAACAACTTTTCCAATAAATATTAAAAGCTCATTCAGAATTCAGTACCTCTCGTGGAATCTGTGAAAAGAAAAGGAAAAATATCATTAGACACTACACCATAATGGTAAAAAATGCACATCCATGTAAATAAGTGTTACCTCATAGACAGCAAACCCAATAGTCTCCATGTCTTTGCCCTCCCTCCTTTTCTTCCTCCGGTCTTTTTGCATCAGAGCGGCCACAAAACTGCAGTCAGGGCTCCCAGCACTGTCCGGGTGCTGCAGCTGGATCTTAAACTGTGGGTTCAACCAAAATGTCGCTGCAAACAATAGGAAAGAACTATAGTCAATGATCAATATAAAAATAAAACAATATATAAAGAATTTAGTTGTGCTTTTTAATTGAACTGTATCTTTAATGTTGCTTTGAGTTTCTAATAAATGCTAATTAATATTATTATTTCAGAATACAATAAATAAATATGAATATAAAAAATATATACATATATAAAATAAAAATCTTTAGAAGAAATTATTACGTTACTGTAGCACGTACTAAATAAAATTAGTCATCTTTATTTCCAATCAGGTTTTTGTTTCTATTTCAATTTTTTGAAAAAAATAAGTTTTTATTATTATTTTTTTTAATTTGCACGATTGTCATCTCCCTTAACATCTAAAACAAAATATTAAATCTTTGAAATAATGAAGTCCTTAAAATGTCACCCACAAACAATAAGTCACAACCCGTGAATATATTCTGTTCAAGCTAATGCTACCATATAACCATATTTGTGTGAGTATGTGCTTATATGTATGGCTATATGTTGTCTTTAGAATAGTATCTGAACAATGTGACCCTAGGTAATATCTGTTTAATTTATTTTTATACATAAATTTACATAAATTGATTATATAAATTGAATTCATACCTTCAGTATTTCCACCACCCTGCTCAGGGACTACATGTGTAAATTAGGTTATAATCTGTCACCACCATCTGTTCTATGACTTTTGTCTTGCTTAATGTATTGTGGTGCACTGTCCCTGTACAAATAAAAGCATACCATACCGTTTGTAACCCTTTGTACTAGAGGGGCAATGTGTCATCTACGAGATGATGATGTTGTTCTGTTATGCAAAATTAGGATCGGGTTTACAATTTTAGCACATTTTCTTATACATTGAATTTTGTGCCTTGATTTTTGCAGCCCAACATACTGTAGTTATACCGTTGAAAAGTTTCTCCTATATACAATAGTTTCATTGCTTCTGTGTCCACAAGCTGTAAGGTCCTGGTCACTGTGCACTTAAGGTCATGATGATGGCTTTATCTTAAAAAGGTAATTATTTTATGACTCAGTATTTAAATAGGAGTCACTGGTTCACATTCCTGCAATAAATCAATACAAACCCTATTCTACTTTTTGTAAATGTTTTAAAATGTCAATGATGAGCTGAGAGAAAGGAGAGAAGTTTCATTGACAGAAATTACCCAGGGATCCTGAAAATCTTAATGTAATTGTCAACTAGGTGAGGCATTTCAGCTCATTTAAAGATGTCTCAAGAATTCACAGAATTCACACACAACACAGTTGGATATGCTTCCCCAGGATTAAACCAAGGCTAAAGATGTAACAAGCTAAGACTAAACCATGGCTAAGTCAAAACTAAATTTATAAGACTAGAACTAGGACTACAGCAGACTAACCCAGGACTAGGTCACAGCTTAACAAGGTTTTAAACTACACTCACCTGAAGGATTATTAGGAACACCATACTAATACGGTGTTTGACCCCCTTTCACCTTCAGAACTGCCTTAATTCTATGTGGCATTGATTCAACAAGGTGCTGAAAGCATTCTTTAGAATTGTTGGCCCATATTGATAGGAGCATCTTGCAGTTGATGGAGATTTGTGGGATGCACATCCAGGGCACGAAGCTCCCGTTCCACCACATCCCAAAGATGCTCTATCGGGTTGAGATCTGGTGACTGTGGGGGCCATTGTAGTACAGTGAACTCATTGTCATGTTCAAGAAACCAATTTGAAATGATTCGAGCTTTATGACATGGTGCATTATCCTGCTGGAAGTAGCCATCAGAGGATGGGTACATGGTGGTCATGAAGGGATGGACATGGTCAGAAACAATGTTCAGGTAGCCCGTGGCATTTAAACGATGCCCAATTGGCACTAAGGGACCTAAAGTGTGCCAAGAAAACATCCCCCACACCATTACACCAACACCGCCTGCACAGTGGTAACAGGGCATGATGGATCCATGTTCTCATTCTGTTTACGCCAAATTCTGACTCTACCATTTAAATGTCTCAACAGAAATCGACACTCATCAGACCAGGCAACATTTTTCCAGTCTTCAACTGTCCAATTTTGGTGAGCTCGTGCAAATTGTAGCCTCTTTTTCCTATTTGTAGTGGAGATGAGTGGTACCCAGTGGGATCTTCTGCTGTTGTAGCCCATCCACCTCAAGGTTGTGCGTGTTGTGGCTTCACAAATGCTTTGCTGCATTCTTCGGTTGTAACGAGTGGTTATTTCAGTCAATGTTGCTTTTCTATCAGCATGAATCACTTGGACCATTCTCCTCTGACCTCTAGCATCAACAAGGCATTTTCATCCACGCGACTGCCGCATACTGGATGGTTTTCCCTTTTCACACCATTCTTTGTAAACCCTAGAAATGGCTGTGCGTGGAAATCTCAGTAACTGAGCAGATTGTGAAATACTCAGACCGGCCCGTCTGGCACCAACAACCATGCCACGCTCAAAATTGCTTAAATCACCTTTCTTTCCCATTCTGACATTCAGTTTGGAGTTCAGGAGATTGTCTTGACCAGGACCACACCCCTAAATGCATTGAAGCAACTGCCATGTGATTGGTTGATTAGATAATTGCATTATGGAGAAATTTAACAGGTGTTCCTAATAATCCTTTAGGTGAGTGTAGATCTAAGCTAACACTAAACCAGGACTAATCTAACACTAAAGTCAGACAAAACCAGACTAAACCCAACTAAACCACAGTGCCACCAGGTCTCAACTAGGATTAAGGGTGCTTTTAGTTTACTTTAGGGTTTGGTCCTGGTTTAGTCCTAATTAAATGTGATAAATTAATGTATCCTAAATGATCACTAAACAAGAACCAAGTCAGCACAACACCCCAGGTCAAAACCTGGTCCACATACCAGGGTAGTTCCTGCAGCCTCCGGCCGTGCTGCCCCTCCTCCATTCGCCCTGGAACAGATTTGAGCTCCACTTTTTGATCTGGCTGTTCTGAAGAGCGTCTGCAGTCAGGTTACAGATCTCCAGACGACTGAACTCACGTAAGAAGTCACTGAACGACATCCTAAAACAAACAAAAGATACGTATGCATCAATTCATTTGAACTTGCTAGTAGTAGTAGTAGTAGTAGTAGTAGTATATATTTTAATAGATTACTAGGCCACAATGACACATGTACTGAGACTTCATAACAAGCAAATGTCCTGAGTGTGAGGAAAGACAGAAGTAAAAAGTGGTGTGTCTCACTATATGAAAAAAGTGTTAAAGTTGATTAATTTTGAAATAGAAATCTGGAAAAACAGACAACCTAAACCCCAAATTAGTTTCATATTGCTGAGAATTTAACTGTACAAGCATATTTTCCAATACAGTGGCTTAAACTCACTTATTAGTTTAAACTCACCAAAATTCTCCATCTTCACTGCGGTTTTGTAGTCGACCTCTGACAGAGCGGTCCACATTGTCCCACTCTCTTGAACTAAATAGAGACAAAATATGCTTTAAAGTTCAGCTTTTTATGTTCAACTTATGTTGTGAAGTTATCAAATAATGTTTTCATTCATTATTTAGGACAGCACAGGTACTCAATTATCAGCAGTGGTGTTAGAATGCATCGGGACATATTGTAGGACTTAAGTAGGACAGTGCATAAATAAGGTTGTTTTCACACTACCACTAGTTATATTGACATGAAAAGAGCATTTGCCCCAAGACCAGTGTGCTTGTGCCAGTGTGAACACGACAGCTGCATCCTGGAGCGCTAAACGGCCGTTCCCACAGTGCTCAAACAAGTCTCAGAGCAGCTCCTCTCGCATGCATGCTCTATTTTTTGTCATGGAAATTGGTTGTTTGGTCAGCTGATCACCTCTCATGGTTCATAGTACGGAATTTGAGGTGAGTAGTAAGCAGTGCATGTGAATAAGAACCGACCAACAGTGAAGTAAATAAAACAAAATCTTTCTTTCTCTCTTCCCCACTCTATCTTTTTTCTGTTATAATGTTGAGGACCTCCTCACAAGATGTTACATCTCAAAGGGCTCTCCTAAATAAAATCTATTTAGTGCACACTGAGGTAGCTCCACAGCGTGCACCCAGTCCTCAGGAGTATTTGTTACAGCAGTGTTATACTCATTGTCATAACAGACCCTGTTCTACTTCACTGAGACATTTTACAGCGATACTTTTATGACTGTTCCAAAGTGTGAACATCTTAAAGAGACAGTTACATAACACTTACATAACCTCCTCTAATACAAACCAGACCTTCCAGACCTGTCAAACCAAAGACACATTTCACTGCTGTGGGTATAGCATATTCTTTTTATCAATGGTAAAAATGTAGTTGAGATCTTGTGCCTTGTGTCTATAAAACGTATTAGTTCTAGTTTAAATCTCAGACAAAGAGGATAGTATGATTCATAAAAGTGCAGAAATATCACTGTATACCATTGTTTGAATTACTGAATTGATTACTGTACATGTTTCTTCCGTTTAAACTTCTTTTAAATGAGATATTTTTGTTATATGAATGACACATCTGATATTGAAATTGAGATGTTTCAATCTGGAAGGACTGAAAATTACTTCAGGATGGCAACCCAAACATCTCGAATTTCAAGAAGATTGTATAAATCACTACCTGTGATATATCAATATATTCCTTACCTCTTGTAAGAGTTAACACACAAAAAAAAAACAAATATTAGGTTAACTTATTAAAAATGATTCTTAGTATATTCTGAGAAGGGGGGTTTAATGGTTATATTGATGTGTGATGTGTAGTTTCAGCCTCACTTGTCACTCCAGGCCCCAGTCCACTCCACTTCACCCCAGGGGTTTCTGATACGAACCAGTTTGGTCATATTTCCTCTGTACACCACCTGCAGACAGAAGAAGATATATTTAGTATAGTGGCATTAGGTGAAATCTATATATTTATTAACAATTCATCATCTTTACATTAAAATGAAGGGTAAACAAAGGGTTTACCCTTAAATAAAGGGTAAACAAAAGGTTTACCTTAAATAAAGGGTAAACAAAAGTGCATGATGTGTTCATAGTGTCAATATTGATAATGGTAAAATCACAATGTTTCTTGTAACAATTATCATGACTATCATCCAAGATTTAGACTTCCCCAGCATTGTCACAGTGTTGATGCATAATTAGCTTGCATTCTTTCAGTCATGTGAAATAAAAGACAGACGTAAAGGCATGAAATGACTTAAACGTCAGTCTATGTGAATTCAACATGTGACAATGAACTGAGCAGAGCAGTGACCTATAAACTGGGTCAGGGTTAATGTTTTGACTACAGTGTGTTTGGAGAACATACTGAACATACTTTATACTAGGGGTAAACCATTTACAGAGATAAGAAAAAAATCTAGTGTTAAGTAAGAGATAGGGATGGGCTATATTGAAAAAAAAAAAAAACTTTATATTTTTTTGGAACAATTTCTTGGCAAGCCAAACAGAAATGTGCAGTAATGTGTCTTTAAAAGTATTTTTTGAGGTTTAAGTATTATACAAATGTGAAAGGACTGTAAATAATCCAACAATACAACAGCTCTTACTTTGTACTGTTGTGTGAATACAACTTCCATTTTGGTTCTTTTCACAATATTTTGATATTCAATTACAGGCAAGTCTAATGGAGGAATCTTCCCGGAGAAAGGCAGGTGGCAGACCCCCACCAAAATGGTTACATATTGTATCTTTAACTTGATCTGTATAAAAAAACTAATAATAATAATAATTTTAGTATAGTCTGGGTTAAACGGTAATTGGAAATGAGTTCCTAATCAATAGTAAAACTAATATTGAAACTAAATACTCAAATATCAATACTAAAATTGTCACACTCATAGGACAGAAATGAACCTTTCTTGAATAGCTTTAGAATGATCTTGAGCTGAATCAGAACAAGAACATATAGAGTAGTATACCACAATGGACCACTATGGAACCAACCTGAGCAACTGAGGGATTACACAGGTATAAGGCCACATGGTAATATAAAAGAAAGTAATATTATTTGCTGCTGAAAATTTCATTCTATTGTCAAAATAAACAGTGTTTTTTATAATCATCGTGGTATTGGAATTGGTATTGAATATCATGTCTATTCCTTGGTATCGAAATCGGGTTTAAAATTTTAGTATCGTGACAGTACTAGTGTACAGTATGTCTTACCTCGTCCACCCCGGTCACAGAGTAGGCATGTCCCTTCACCAGCTTCTTAAATGTGACGGCCTCCATGTCTCTGGAGCTGGTGATCTGAAACAGGAGACAAACCAGAGTTAACACAACATCTAATAGCCGTAAAAGACCAGAAACTGATTTAAAGCTGCACTATGTAACTGTTCATAAAGGGGGTCGGCCATTTGCTTTTCTCTGTGGAGATGTTCTTGCTTTGCCCAGAATGCTTTGCTCATAAACTTATCGATTTCCACTGAGACAAGCAGGTAACGCCATCCAAGCCATGTTGCAGAAGACCTCTGTGGAGAGGCAAGCCCATTCGAAGTAAGAATGCATGATTTACAGGGCATTTTTGAGCTCTAAAAACTATAGCACGGTAACTGAAAAAATACAAAATATATTGATTATTTAAAATGTAGTGAACCCTTCATGAGAAACGTTACCTTTATGACTCAAATTCTTTAGTCAACTACTCTGTCAACTACTATCATGATTATCTTCTCATTTCTTTATTTAGTGAATATATTCTGTAAAATATGATATATGACATAATGATCATGGCATTTAGAAAATTAAGAATTTCCTGAGGTGGTATTTATTGTGAATAGTTTGACCATCATTAAGATGTTAATTGGAAATGCATGGGTTTGTGTGCACACTACTTCCAGATACTGAGAATAAACAAACATTGTTAGAACTAGTACATAGTATACATTCTTTCAAGAGCTCCATTAAAAAGCAGTTATGTAATTCTTCCTGCGGTAGAGTTGATCACAGCATGCTTCTGCTAATTTCTATATTTACACATTTATACACAGTTTGAGCAGCTCAACACAGTGCAGAGGCTCCAGAAAATCTCTTACAACAAGAAAGGCCTTGTTTGGTTCAAGTGATTCAAAGATTATGTCAACTCCCATTTGTAAACAGTGGCAACTCTCAGGAGTCACTGCCCCCTACTGGTGAACATCAACCGCCTTTTAGTAAAATAACATTGATTATATTTAAATTATTAAATAATGTGTATTACTTCTGCCTATAGTTTTAGGGTTAAAACGTATAGACTGCATTGCACAATGTGTTAAATTTGAGAGGAAAAGAACATTTTCCCCAGCCATAGAAGCACAAGGTTCCCTCTGCTCTTTTTTCAAAAACAAATAGTCCATATACTAAAATAGAGTAAATCACAGTCTATGGACATCCTTCACCCATGTTGGTTTGTTTTTGTTAGTCTGGGCACTTTCCACTATCAAACCTAAGTAGATCAAATAAATACAACTGTAATACTGCAGCGCCATTTACCTGATGCACATTAAATTAATATAAGTGTGTATAAAGTGTGTATAAAGTGCTTGTTTTGTGTTACTGACATCTATAGAGCAGCCGAGCAGGGAGCCCCTCTCGACAGCACGGCTGATGATGCCGTACAGATCAGAGGGTGGTTTGTTGAGCTCGTACATCTCTGTGACTCCTCCAGTGAAGTCCTCAAAGCCCTCTGAAGTACTGCCCCCAGAAAGAGCCTCGTAACACCCATTCAGCCTGAGACAAAGAGGAATATGTGAAAATGTAAGAAGAAATAGGGTTGCATGATTTTGGCTAAATATCCATTTGTGATTTTTTTCTGGCAAACATTGCGATCACAATTAGATTTGCGCCACATTGCTTTGTTTGGGCTCAAGGTTTTGTCCTTTGGGTGAACTAGTTTCTGTCTTAGTGTTTCCAAGTGTTTGTAAGTTTGAAATCAACCAGGATTTCATGCTGTTTCGAAATACTCTTAGTGTAGGCATAGTTACATTTTTTTTCCTCAGTTCTGATTCTCTGTTGTCTTGTTTTTTAGCATGAAGGCCAATTTTGGATATCCAAAGATGGCTTTCCCTCACAGCTTGTAAAGCAATGTGGCCTACTCTATTCAGTGTAGTGAAGACTACAGTGAGTGTTATATTAGAGAAACAAAGCAGCCACTCCATAAGAGAATGTATCAACACCATCACGAGAGTACCTCAGGCCCCCAGTCTGCCGTACATCTATATTTGAAAAGCCACTAACCACTCCTTTGATGATAGCGGGATACAGATCTTAGCCAAGAAAAAAAAAATGTTTGAGAGGGGAGTTAAAGAAGCTATTTTTGTTAGGAAAGATAATCTATCTTTGAACAGGAATGGGAGCTTAGACATCATCTATCTCTTATTTATAACTCCATCCTCTGACCTAAATCAAAACAAGGTAATGGCTGGCGTGCAAAGTAATGGGCGGTGTGCAAATAGGTGTGAGAGCGCCCATTAGGGGCCTGAATGACTATGCAAAATAGGACTAAGTGTAATTAGCTCCTCCCTTCAGATACACCAGTGATCTGACTAGAACTGAAGAAGCTGCTTGGATGAGCAGCAAAACATCTACACTTTTTAAACTTTTGTGCAGTTGACAGAATTGGACTTTTCTTTTGCTATACAGAGTTGTATAATAAGACAAGGATATTTTGTTGTTTGCAAAGGTGTTTAATAATGGCAGTGTTCTATTAGATTGTGATTAATTTTGCAGCTCTAATAAAAAGTGGCTCAAGATTTCAAAAAAAATATGAGATGTTAAGTGCATATATTTTAGAGTGAAAAGTACAGATCGTGCAGCTAAAAACTGTATGGATAATTCTTGATTTTATATTAGATGTACAAGAGATTTGTTTGGATACAACAAAAATACTAACTTCATACACAAATTGATAAAAGTTTAGCATTCTGATAATTTCGCAACAATTTACAAAAAAACTAAAAAGTCTTTGCATGGTTGTATTGTTATTTTATAATTAGAAGTAGTAGCAGCAGTAGTAGTAGTAGTGGTAGTAGTAAAAGTTGTAATTGTAGAACTAGCAATAATTACAGTAGTAGGAGTAGTAGTAGTGTTAGCAATAATTGTAGTAGTAAAAGCAGTAGTAGTAATAGTAGTAGCAGTAGTAGCAGCAACCCATATGAACCTTGAATCTGAACAGGGAGACTGTATTAGACATGGACTATATTTATGATGTTTACATTTGGGTGGTGGAGTACAGCCCTGTGTTCCTATGCTTTACATAGTACTGTTCCCATATATGACCAAAGTCTACACAGCTACAGCAGGCCAGTCCCAGTCACGCCTATTTCTCAGTACTGTACTCGACTTGTCAAATATTTCCACCAACAATGTATCATTTTAACAGCTCTTCAAATACAGAGCTGTTTTTAGAAAGCAAGTAACAAGTCTTGAAGATTTAAAGCATATTCTGTTTAGTCTGAGGGCCTGAGATATACTAATTAATTAATTTATTTGGTTTATTTGACAGGGACAGTGCACATCAATCAATATTTCTGTAAATGTACCAGATTTAGCCCGAAAGGCTATTTTTCATCTGTTGTCCCTGGACAGATGGTGAAGCAGTCACCCTATAAATGAAAACTATGAATGAAAGCAGAACATTTTTCAAATAGCAAAAGCTGCAACTATTTAGATGAAAGGATGTACTCTCTAAGCAAAATATCCTGTTTGTACCAGTTAGACCTCTACAAATATGTTCTGAAACGCATGGGATTCTTGGATTGGTTTATATTTCAGTCTTCTCTCACATGTTTATGCTTCTGAAGTTGTTTTACAATGTGCACTCATCAAATAAAAATCATACATTTAAACGCAAATCTAATCACAATCGCAATTCTTGTTAGTCGTACTCTCGTGCTGACACGCTACTATATTTCTAAAGTAGATTTCGATACTAAGGAATAGACTCGATACTCAATACCAATTCCAATGATATGAAACACTAGTTAGACAATAGAATGTCCCGCCACACACTACAGGATACGTTGTTCGATTTAAGACCCGATTTTGCTTCTGTCCGACTTCTTGGAAGCGTAACCCTTTAGATATTTGTGTGTGGTTTCTTTCATATTGTTACCACAAAATATCAACAGCGTTACGGTAACAGCCAATGAAAGAGAGCACCAGGAGCAGACAAAATGATGGACACAGAGGTGCAAGATACGAAGCGAAAATAATGACTTTGCGACTCACTTCACGTGAAGTTGTTAAGTTAAACTGCAGCATTCTCATCCATATTATCCATTAGAATTTGTCCTCTGCAAATAATGACACCCAGTCCACAAAACAGGGCTGATATTCAGTTTGAAGTTTTCTTTCAATCCACAGAGCAAAGCTGCTGCTACAGTAAACACAATTCTACGTCCTGTGTAGATTATAACCAGCATTCTGTGCATTAAAAGCATTTATCTATTGCACCACATTTTTAAAGTCATAATAGCACTGTTTTGACCTGCATCTAAACGAGAAGTGCAATGCTCTGATGTGTTGTGCGATCTCTCCGCTGCCATATCCATTAAAAAAATGTTTTTAATCCTGTTATAAGTGGCAGGCTTTAGTTGTCCAAGAGGTGCCATAGTGGTTCATGGGCATACTAGTCTATGGGGTGTTATACTTCTGATACAGCTCAAAATCATTCTAAAGCTATTCAGGAAAGGTTAGTATCTGATTAGTATCTGATTTTCGATACTTTTGACAATTCTATCCTACTCTAGATGGATTTTCTTAAGATGACTTTCTTGCTGTTTATATATTTATATCCAGAGATACACTGTTCCATTATAATGACTCACTTTGCATAGGCCTTCTCCAGCAGAGCACTCCAGAACTCGGTACCTTCAGCTGAGTGCACAAACAGCAGCTTTCCATCTTTCACAGGGAGACGGTCATCGATCACCACCTCTACCCACTCTCCGAACTGCCAGAACTGGAACCAAAAACAAGATAACATATGGATTAAAGTAGTTAATGACACATGAGTTAATGTGGCGCCTGGAATGTTCCTAAGTATGGCATTAACCTTATCTACCAAAGTGGGGTGCTTTTATTGAAAAACAAACAACTTGGAAAAAAATTAAGCAAACTTGCCACTCTACAGATATGACCTATTACGGTGCCCTCCAGGGGACGTGGTGAGAATACTTGTTTCTGTGTAGACTCTGCACACCTGACTGGGCGACAGGTGCATAGTAGGAGAAGCACTTGGTCTGAAAGGTTAAGAAAACTCCCGCACACTGTCTCACTCTTGATTCACTTTTATTCTTCTTAGGACTTGAGAAAGGTCAGGGATCGATACCTTGTGAGAATAAAAGTGAATCAAGAGTGTGATGGTGTGCGGGAGTTTTCTTAACCTTTCAGACGTGGTGAGAATAAAAAAAATATTATTTGCAAGGGAACGCAAATATAAATGTAATGTGTCTGAATGTCCACACTATCCCCTACTTAGGACAGTAGCCTATTTATCTATTTAATGAGATAATATAACTATTAATCAGGTAGCTTGCTTCATAAACAGATGGTGTCTGGGTGCTGGTACAGTAACCCGCCACATTTCCACATGTTTGGTGGGTGCTTCTTTGCCTGGCTACTGCAATCTCACCAAAACATACTGCCACACTCGGCTCCCTCCTGTTTACCATGTCTGTACCTGCATGGAGATGTTCGTTCAGGCATAGCATCTGTTGGATAGACTATTGAACTACTATTGAACTTGAGCAGAGCAAAAGCACTTATCTTCATAAAAACAAGCAGGGGACTCTTACAGTCCAAGTTCAGGTCAGATCTGTACAGAGGTGACCCCGACAGAGTAAAAATGCATGTTTTTCTTGCCATTTTCAAGGCTATTTTGAATAAATGTAAAAAGGTAAGTTTAATTCCATACTGTGGAACAGTCTAGCCAAAACAATAACAACAGAAGGAAGCGATTACCAGACGTTCAACCAGAAAAGTTACATAAGTGCACCTTTAAAAAAATTGTTTGGTATATCATTTGTAACATCTTTATAATAGGGAAACCACCCATCAAGTAATCAATATACACAATAGCAAATTGTGTACTGGCTATTAGTGATGGGCCAGGATCTCAAGAGAGAGCAGATTTTTTTCCATGTATTTACAGTTGGCTCAGACAAAAAATTGGTTACATACTGATAAATTTAGCTCTCCAAAATAGCAGCGTTACAGTGACAGAAAAATATTTAATAAAATATTTGTAAAAATTATGAGGCCAAAACTGTGAACAGAACAATTTATGTATTCTAAATAATGTCAAAATCTTGTCCTGTTTTATTCTCGTGGACACAATCTCGTGTCTCGTCTTGTGAAATTTGTACCTTGTCCCACCCCTAATTGTTATTCCTAGAAAGGCGTCACCTCAGTAATATTAGCTAGGTCCTTTCAAAAAAATAATTGCAAAGGACATTCGGTGGAAAAGGCTGTAGGTGCGAGTTCCTCGAAATATATCCTGATTTTTACCCTTCTCATTTTAGTCACCAGAGGGCGTCCAAGACCAGCAAAACATATAATGATGCGCTTTGTAACTACTACTCACTGACTATAGCTCTAAATGAATTATCTTTACGAAGAAACCACCTGGAGTTAATCGCATTGGTGAGAGAGTTCATTTCCAGCTAGTCTGTGTAAAATGAAATTACATGAGGTTAATTATATAAATCATATAACATTGTAAGATCACACCATTATGCATTCTGAGAATTTGATGCATTGACCCAGTATTAGTAGTGCACATTTAATCTGCAAATGATCAAACTTAATGAATACGTTATTTAAATGCATATAATAGTAGTAGTAGTAGTAATAGTAATTGCTAACTAATTTGGGTGCTTTGACATTTTCCTTGAGAATAATAAAGTATTTATTTACAGCACAAAACATTACAAAATCTATTTCAATAAATCAACAACTATCACTATGTCATGTGTATGTATGCATGTGTGTGTAATAATAACAACAACATACAATTGCTTAAAGGAAGAGACACCTCCTTAAAATATGGACATAATGTCCCTTGTTCCTTTGAATAAAATGTTCCCCAGTATTGCCTTAAAATTCTCTGTAGACAAGCAGGTGATGCCACCAGACCAAATCTGTGGAAAAGTGACCCTGCTCACAGTAAGAATGCATGTTTTTCAAAGTATTTTGCAGTAATACAAACATTCAATGCCACGCAGACGAACATTCCAGGCAAAACAAAATTGGCATCAAGAAAATAAGGATTTGAACACATTACCAGAAGATATAAATAATCATACCTACAAATTGCTTAGCACTTTAGTATACCATGAAATACATTGCTGTGGCCTGTATTTCAGATAGGGACTTGACAAACCCCAGTGACTCATGTGTTTCTCAGCTCCACCCTGTCTTTACGCTAAACATTACCTGAAGATCTTACCGCACCGTCACCACCCTGTCCGATTACCTCCAGCTAAAATACAAATACTATTTTATCTGCAGATCATCTTTTATCCAGCCTTATCAAGATGTCAATAATGTTATCTAACCAGCGCTTAGTGATAGAATATGACATTTGTTTGTGTCAGCACACTTAAACCTACCTCTTATCAGTCCAACTTTGATTAGTTCATCAAATTACTGCATTTAATTAAATACTATTTTCTTATTTAAAACAAAGCGCTTTTGAGCAGCAATATATTTATTTATTAGAAACAAAAAACATAAATTCAAGCAGCCAACTTAAATCCAGGTGGTGACTTTTTGTGTATTTTGCAAATTCAACAAACTATTTTATTTAACTAAGCAAATGGGTCCGAGCCTCCTCCAGTTGGTTAGGTCTAGGTTCAGCAACAGTCTGTGCTCAAAGAATGAGGTCAGCTGACTACCTGAATATACTTAACGACCAGGTTATTCCATCAATGGATTTTGCGAGACCTTTTTTTTAGTGGTGACTTTTTTTTGGCCAGACAGTGTAATATAAGAATCTTAAAAACAAACCCTGATCTATAGAATACTTGGCAAAAGTACCGGTACCACAATGAAAATTAAAGTACACTTTTTTATGAAATTGATTGTAATTTTCCAAACTGAGGAATGGTCCAGCTTCATCCAATATTTTCAGTATTGACACTTACAGGCACTGTACCTGATTTTTACAGTCTTAAAAATGTAAAAAAAAAAAAAAAACCAAAAAAAAACACCAAAGGAACTAGTTCATTTTAAACAGTTTGCAGTGGCAGTAAGTTATTCCTCACTTCCTCACCTTATAAATTCAGAGCATCCCAATTACTCACTCCAATGAGTTTATGAGGACTTTTCACAACTTTCAGAGACCAGAAGGGTTTTTTTTTTGCCATCACTGTAATAGTGGAGGAGAGCCTGGTCATCAATTACTCACAGACTAACACTGCAGCAGGGCTAGACTAGTGCAGAGTCAGGAAACCGCAAATCCAATAGATTATCAAGAGAACTGTCTTCATACTACTGTCTTTTAAATGTAACATCAACTACTACTGCATAGGCCTGTCACAATAACCTATTTTGAAGTACAAATTGCAAATATAGACAATAACTTTTAATATGGAAACTAATTGATTATCCTGAGATAAACTATTCTAATTGTACAATATTGAACATGTACATGGACTGCAATAGGTAAATAACAGAATAACACTTTAGTATTTAGCAGTTGTATCTATGAGTGATAGAAGTTATTTACTCAACCCTCTACATCTCAAATCTTTTCGCAGTACAGACAAAATTACAATATATCCCCCCAAATGCAGAGAGATTGTATACACAATAAATACTGACCCCCCAAAAAAATATTGTTCCAGCTAAAATATATTGAAGTCAATATATATTAATTATCGTGACAGGCCTACTACTCCTACAAGTACTACTGCAACTACTACTATTAGTAATGATTGCAGCAGTTGAATACTAGTACAATTCTACTGAAGAAACCACAAATTCAATGCAGATTATTAAGGAGATCATCTTCACACTTTACTGTCTTTTAACCTCTACCACTGCTAGATTTGCTGATATACTACTATTACACTGCACCATGGTCACTACTACTACTACTACTACTACTACTACTACTACTACTACTACTACTACTACTACTACTACCACCACCACCACCACCACCACTACCACTACCACCACCACCACCACCACTACCACTACCACCACCACCACCACCACCACTACCACTACCACCACCACCACCACCACCACCATCACCATCACCACCACTACTTCTATTGTTACAACTACTATTAGTACTTTTCAACTGCTGCAACCATTACTATTACTATTTTACTACTACTATTACTCTGCAGCAGGTCCGACTGGTGCAGTGTCAGTGTAGATGATATCCAAGGGATATCTTATATCCAGTGGTGGACGATGTGAACTCAAGATCATGCTTCTAGTATTACTTATTACTACTACTATAACTTCTACTGCTACAACTATTACTTCAACTACTACAACCATTGTTATTATTACTAAACTACCATTACTTCTACTGCCACAATTACAATCAGTGTTATCACTGGTGGTGGTACAGCTAGTAGCAATGACTAGCTACCTCTATTGCTATTACTGATAATAATACTACCAAATTGAAAAAAGTGACCAGATGACTACCTTTCTACTTTTCTACTTACTACAAATACCACTAATATACTATACTCTAAAAAAATGTATGTTAAAACCACACAAGAAGAAGTATGTAGTTGTGGTCTCTTCTCTTAAGTCTGTGTTGAAGATGACACATTTTACTTGCAAAGTTGCATTGCGGCAGCTTACATAATTATGAAAATCAATAGTAGCATACTGAATGCACTGGATGCTAAAATGACTGTAAATAATATTGTCATTTGCTTGAGAGACCTCCATGCATCTGTTCTATCTATAGCTCTGGTGCAGTCTTATTTGGCCTATTTAGCTGCATAGTTGTTTTCTTCATTGCCTCGACTTGCCTCCTCTTGTTTTTCCCCAATTGTTTTAGGGATTCCCAGTTTGTATGTCATAATCCCCTCCACTGCGTGTGACTCATCTACAAATGTGATTTTCTGTGCAGCTGTGGGAGAGTAGAAGAGTTTAAGACATGGTGAGGAGAGCCAAACAAAAGCGTGAGAAACGATGTCCTCTATGGATTTTGACAACTAGGGCAGGAGCAGGAGAATTTATATTGCACCACTCAGTTCAGCTGTAATTTAGTTTTGGAAGATAATGTAAATAAGGACTGCAAGATTTTGGAAAAAAAGCAATTGCTCATTTTCTGAGTATTAGATTTATTTTTAGGCATACATACATACTGAATGACTACTTACAGATTTTACCGCAATACTTATCATATTTAAGAATGCAGATGTATTAATATTCATTTTTGCTTGATGTTTCTCCTACATTGCTTCCATGTTGAAATATCTAGGACCAACTTATGCAGCATTACAATCAGAAAATGTGTTTCTTTGCCAGGGGCGGATCATTATGTGTGTCTGTGTGTGAGGGACCACAGCGCCTCCTAGGGGTGAATTTATAACTGCAGGCTGTTTCATACATTCCTCTCCTCCCCCTCTTTCTCATTTGCACACATTAAACTTTATACTCCATCCCTTTGCATAAAAATGACACACAATACATACAAATAGACAGACAGAAGTAAAAACTACTACTACTACTACTACTACTACTACTGCTACCTACAACTACTACTACTACACAACGAACAACTGAAGAAGATGCACTGTGGCATCTTGCTTATGCACACTAAACGACAGGATAAACAGCTTCTGCTGTAATGTATGATTTAAATAAAAAAAAATAATTGTGCACTTTGCTTTTCATAGCTTTCCTCAAATGCCAAAAGGTCCATTAAGTTTGATTTGCAAAGCTTAATAAGAACTGGGTCCTTATGAAGCAATGCAACCCACTATATTTTATTTATGAACGTAATTTAAAAACAGGCCCACAGGAAATTTCCTTATAAAGTAGGCCTATTAATTATTTCTCCTGGGTTTCCTCAAGAATATGTCCCCTAAAGGCTACCATATCTATCATTACTTTAGCATAATAATCCATCAATTTTTAATATGTATTTGAGAAATTTGAAATTTCGTCTTGCCCCAATACAGATATATTGTAGTAACTGCAGTTAATTTTAAATAGTTTGCAGTGGTCCAAAGCTATTCCTCACTCGCCTGATGCATTCCGAGCATCCAAATTATTCACACGATGAGTTTATGAGTGCTTCTCACAGCTCTCAGAAACCAGAGCAGAGTTTTGCCATGATGGTAAAGCCAATAACAACTAGCATGCTAACGTGCACTCACTGATTATTGGACAACAAAACGTGTTATAAATAGATGCAGACAATACATAGCAGACATATTTTGACATCAAGAGCTGCCTTTAACACTAACCCAGTGGCCAAATGCTGATTTAATTTTGGTTGGTAACACGACTAATGCCATTTTGACCAGTTTTTGACAACACTACCTAACATGAACTATTCTAGTAAAATACAAGATATATTTTTCAGTTGGATGTCATCTCTCATCATGTTGACATAACTTTATAGCCTTAACCCTGTGTTATGGCTAGTAACATCTGAAAAAGACACTGTGTAGTGCATCTAAACAGTCGTCATACTGTCCAAAGACTGTGCCCTTGTGTTAGAGGAATTGATGTGTTCTCACCTGGAAGTGGAAGATGCCGGCGTATCCATTCCTGAAGTCCTGGCCATGTGGGACCACTCTGTGCAGCAGCTCATCATTCAGAGTGAGAGAGGCGATAGCAGCCAACAGCCAGCAGTCACCTGAGGACAGGGAACATTATAAACATATTTAACAAGGGAGAGGACTAAAGCTTAAAAGGTGAACTATGTAACACCTGCTTGTGTCAGTGGACATGTTATTGCTCTACCTTGAATGGTCCACAGATCTGACATATTACTTGGCCTCCACCAGAAAAGTTGCATAGATCACCTCTAAGAGTATTTGAGAATAAGTCTTGACTTATTCTTAAAAAAATTACTTAACTAATATGAAATAACATTTTTAACATAACATCCAAGGATAACTTTATAGAAACTTGATCAATGAATATTATTTTAAGTACAATGTCTGGCTACCATACCCATGTCTACAAATACGTAACTGCAACTCTCCCTCAACATAAGCGTTACCTATCAAATATATTTTATTGATGACAGATTGGTGTATAATATTTGTGTTACATGTAGACACTTATTCTATACTATACAACAAATTTGAGCTACTCTGTCCATTTCTGTCAACATGTACAGCAGCTTTATGACCCTAAATAGCACTAAAAAATGTGTGAACTTTGCTCTAGCCTGAGCAGTGACTCCAAATGTTTAACAATAGTTGCTTCAAAACCAAATATAACTTGTAGCCAATTGCTGCCAAGTATACTTTTCCCATCTACATGAGGTCGAACAAGCACAAAATCATGTAGCAATAATAAAAGTTGGATGTGGTTAACAGCTAAGTGGAAAGTCTGGCTCATTAAAGTCAGACTTGTCCATTGTTTTTTCATAAAGTGCAAAGTGAACTCGGGTTGAACAACATTTTCCTTCTTTGAGGCAGAAGAGGCGTGGCGGTTCCTAATGCAGTGGACACAGCCACAGAATCTCTGTAATGTTGTTACTGGGAAATCTCGAAGGCGTATGGCTCATTATGATCTAATGTAGGGATTGTTGATTTCTGCGGGAGGCAAAGGAACATAAACATTGCATGAGTTTCATGAAAAAATTAAAGAATTTGGTATAGCTCTATGGTTATCAAGAAACTGGCACCCAGATAATCAATACTAAAGCTAGTATTGATACTCATTTGAGTACCAGCACTGAGGAAATTACATTCATCATTAGAATACATTTGGATGTGTGGAGTTTTAAAGGACTCTATCAAATCATATTGATTGATCATATTGTGCTGTGTTAAGGTGACTTGACATTTTTAGGTTACTGCTGGCAATGTGTCTATGGAAAACATACAATATACCGCTAGTTTGACCAAGTTGCAAAACTGTTTACAAATACATTTGACTATATTGTGAAGGTTGTTTTAGAGAAGTGCCATTACAATATCAATGTAAACCTATACAAAACACTGATTAAAAATATGTCCTTTCCCTTTTGTGTACTGGTTGAACCCCAACCAGAACATTTCCAAGTACATTTAAGACTATTACTAATTGTAATACCGTCATCAGTATATAAAAAAATATATATAAATTAGATTTTTGTCAATATTGCCCACCCCTAATTCAACAATATCATTAAACAAGTAATGCTTCAGTGGCTGTGTGGCTGTCATTCTGTATCTACAGATCACATACATTGCTCTCATGGTAACAGTGATAGATGCACACAAGGTGCGATTTGTCCAAAAAGCAGAGGGTGGGATGATTTTTTTGTTTCATATTTAATCATTTATTTAGGTTATTAGGCTATCAAACTATTAAATTACATAACCAGTCAAGCTCCTTTACGCATATCATATGTAAATAGTAGCTACTAGTCAACAACGAATCATTAGCACTGGTACAACGGTCCACTTGATGAAGACCCAAGGTGACATGGCCCTTTCTATGGCAGCGTCCAGATTATGGAACAGCCTCCCTCTGTCTGTCAGATCCTCTCAGCCCCATTTAAGACTAGACAGAAAACCCACCTCTTCTACCTGGCATTTAATACTAGCTAGACAGAATATTTTGGTGTTTTATTGTTTATTTATCTGCTCCTAGGCTATGTGCCCCCCACTCCCCCTCCCAGCATATCACACCCTGGAGAAACACAACCAAGATGAATGAAGAGTCTTGCCCAAGGGCACAATGGAAGTATTGCGATGACATGTAGAAACCATTTAGAAGAACTACAATTATTGTTATGCATTATTCAGGCTTTTTGGATATCTTGGCATTGATGTTTTATTTCCTATATTTACTAATGTAATGTGGAAAAAAATAATAATACAAACACCATGGCTGCACTGATGAGTCAGATGACTTAATTGGGCTAAAATCAACAGCAGTTATTTTAAAATATTCTGATGGACGTGATTAGACTCTAAAAACCTGAAAGGAGTCCAAGATATTTTCAGCTTTTTTTTCTTTTGTTTTCCTACCCAATTAGTTTGAGATGTGCTGCTTTCCTCCAATATGGAATAGAAAAGTATTTTAAAAATTCAAGTGTGAAATCTCTCTAGTATGACAAATCTAGGTTACAGTCTTAAGAGTGTGTTTTGAGTATTGCTCTCCTCATGTGCTCGCTCCAGTGGCCTTGTTTACAGATTAAAGCTGAAGAAACGATACGTGAATAATAGATGACACTCTGTATCTCTGCAAAGCACTGCTCCTTGTTCGACTGAAATTACTCCACAAATAAAACTCCTCTCAAGTGGCCTTTAATATAACGCCAATGATAATTTGTCTAAGTGTTTGTTCATAGGGCCATATAAAACTGATTCACTGTCTGGAAGCACTTTACATCACAACATGGTAACAAAATGGCTACATGATGGTAAAAAGATGATATGAAGATGGTAACAAGATGGTAAGAAACTAAGTGATAAACAAATTACTTATTAGAAAAAATTACTACATTATTAACTATTTGTTACCATTCCGTTTCCATGCCATTTTCATATACATACCATTTTATTTCCTTCCAAGTTTTAAGGTGAATGTACACAAACATGAATTATTTTATGTTGTTACAGGTATTTTTATGTAGTATATATTATATTGCACTGTAACTATAAAAAGACAAGATTTAACTTTTTCTGTTCTTTTCTGTAGTCCAAATGATGGTAGCCTTCGTGAGTTGATAATTGCACAATCTAAAATTTCAATTTGATTGTGATATGTAGTTTAATACAAAGATGTGAGTCTGGTCGCTGGTTAATCTCCAGGTTTTTCAAATCAGTGTGATTGAGAGGTGGATTAGCCAAATGGGGACATGCATGGTTCAAGTAGATCGGGGAAAAAAAAAAAATAAATAAAATAAAAAAAAAAAATAATAATATATATATATATATATATATATATATATATATATATATATATATATATATATATATATATATATATATATATATATATATATATATATCACAAATGGCTGAAAAACATCCCAGATTTCTGCAGAATCAATCGGCCCGAGCACTAAATTCTGTTAATCTGAGGTTAGACAAAATTAGATTTTATTTGAAAATCATAGGTGACCAGTGAGCTCCTTCATTTCACATGTGTCACTGAAAAAAAAACAAATCTGCACGATTATGTTTTGGCCGAATTATGTTTGGAGTGTGAGACTGATATCAATCTGTATAAAAAAAACAGAGAGATATCATCCTGTATCTGCCAGGCAAGATATACCGTGCTGCTCTACTGTGTGGTAATGTGCTACCAAATGTCTCAGTAGTCAGAGTAAAAGCTGAGGTATGCAGTAGCAGTAGTAATGGTGGTAGTAGGGGCAGTTGGCGGACTCCCAGTGGAACTCACCCAGAGCTCCCTGACAGATGTCTGTGCGTGTCGCTCCATCCACAATAAACTCAGGGTTTCTGCAGAACTCCTGATGAACATAGAAAAAAAAAGATAGGTTATGTTTAAGTCTTTAAGTCTTTAAGTCAATTTTACAAAGCCTAAAGCTTTGTAAAATGCTTCAACAATTAATATATTACTGAATTAGGAATGTAAAATTATTCAAGTCATAATATAGAACTAAATAATAACTGGAGCAGTTATTATTATTTCTATATTCCACAAAAGTATTGTATTAAGCAATTTTTTGTTTTCTGTTGCATTAAATACTTTTTCATTCACAAAGTTGCACTTCGTAAAGCCAATAAAATTGGTAATCTAGTAACAAACATTTTCTATTATGACTTCCCTATTGTCAATACTGTTAAATGTTTAGCTTATAGGCAATAGAACAAGGCAAAAATTAACAATACATTACTTTCTTAAACAAATACAATCTCTGTGTCATCCCTCAGTCTTCGTCATCTGAGCCATCGTAAAAGAAAAATATTAAAAAACTCAAAAAGTTGTACTCCTACAACTCTTATATATTGCTTACGCCAACCTTATTTTTTATAAATTTTTCATGGCAGTGGTGGAATATTGTACATACATATTTATGAGAAGCGTAAAAAATATTTGCAATATTTTACAAAAATAAAGATCCATGTTTTGTTGGCTGGCACTGTGACAGTTGGGATCTTTGTGCTGCTGTGAGAAATATACAGATCAACAGTTTCCTAATTTGTACAAATCACAGCATGTATTGACCTGTGCTGAGTTGCAGTAAGACCTTGTTTGAGTTGTGTCTCAACCGTCTGTTTTGACAACTAAATAAACAAAATAATAATAGATTTTGTTGTTGTAGCTTTATATTTTGTGTTTTATTGTAGCCACATCTGCTCCGGGGCAGACTAACTGAGCTGTGGCTGAAAATATGTGCCATCAGCCCCAACGACCACCAATAACACTCACACACCATAGTCATACTAGGGAATGAGGGTGAACAACAGTTTACACTAGAGCCACTGCTGTCCCACTGTAATCCCAATGGTCTCCCATCCAAGTAGTAACCAGTCCTGCTTGCCAATCCTGCTTAGATTGGGCACTGACAAAAAGGCTTGTGATAGCATGGTTAAATGAAAAGCTAAGTTTATGAGACAACGCATCAAATAACAGACCTTGATGCTTTTCAGACATAAGGTTTAGTTTACTTTTTGAAATGTGGCAAAAAATATTAGAATGGTGATGAGACGCACATACTATACAATCTACTTGAAGAAAAGTACATATTTTTTAACCTTGGTGTAATGCAGAAACATCTTGGGTTCCCATAAATGTGTAGTGTGCAGCAGAACTACATGAAGCCTATCAATAATAATTGCAGTCTAGTCTCACATCCATTTGAGACAGGGTTCATGAAAACAACATAAGTACAGGCCCCTCTCAAACTCCTTCTGTCTGGTACTGAAGGAGAATCACCATCACATGGAGGAGCTATAAAAAGATCAAATTCATCTCGTGTCACATCACACAATCGTCAACACACAGCTGCACAATCGCACACAATCACGCATGAATGCACAACAACGCACAGCAACGCCAACACATAATAGGTCAAATAGTACACATGCATCTAGTCTTGTGCCGGTACAACAGCTCCGGGATAATTTTGGGATATTAAAATGTAATTGTGATTAGTGATTTATGTTTCAGAAATCAAAATTCAGTCCACAGTGCACATCCAGAAACAGTAACAAGTTTAGAGAAATGGGCTGCTAAATTAATCTATAGAAATCTTATATATTTCAGTTTGTAGAGGTCTAAATTTCAGAAATAACAACTTTTAGATTTTGTTTTTTTGCAGAGGAAGTTTTATTACTTACCTAAATAATTTCAGTCTGATCATTTTGCAACCTAACTACATCTGTGTTCACATTTGCACACACATCCAACTGGGACTAAACCCTGGACCAAATCTGGACTAGATATTTAACTACATTTTAATAGTAAGAAAATCTTAATACAATGTTGATACCTCTCAGAGAGTCTATTTTCCATCTCCATATTATTATTACAATAAGTTTAAAGGTGCATTATGTTACTGCCGTCTCTATGGAGATGTTTTTATTTTGCCAAAAACCTTTCATGCTATGACATTAAAGCTTCCTTCCTTGCATTTATTCAATTACAGTTACAATTATAGTTTTGATTCTTGACAAATAACTTGAAAAACAGTGTGGTCACCTGACTCGCCTCTCCACAGATCTAACCTGTAATCTAACCTAGTGGCATTATCTGTTTGTCTCCAATGCCATACTGTGGACAAATCCAGGCAAAGTCATTTAAAAGTTATTATGCTCTAGATATTTTCAATTGCAAGTTAGTATTTTACTTTCTGACCCATTGCAACTGTTCGGGTTAAGTATAAATACCTTCTCAAATCTATTTTTTGGAAAAGTTTATAAAATCATTATGGGTTGTAATTGACGATCCTATGTCATGGGTGGGGCTCCTGCATTATAAAAGAACACACTTTTTAGGAGACTAAAATCATACATATGTGAAGAGCAGAGGAAAAGTGCAGCAGGAGCTGAGAGGCTGCAGGTACACAGAGTTCACGACCTCAAAGCTTTTAAGATCCCAACTGTGCGACGCGCCGTTACAGGGATGACAGAACAGCAGACTGAACTAGACTACCAGACTATAACAACACTACAGAGGATATAGTGCCGCAGTAGCACATACTGATCTAATGCTTTCAAATGGGAGTACTGATCTGAGCAAACTTGGGATTTGTTCTGTTTAGAATAATGTATGTCAACGCTCAGCAGGTAAGGAAGCTGATAAGAGGAATTTAGTTACAAAATAGTAACCGCATTTCCTTACCAGAATCTACACTTAACAAATAACATAATTGAAGACCTATCGTTTAGATCAGATGCAATATTTTTTTATGCATTTATACAATACAACCATAAAATCTCTTCCAAATTGCTGTCCATTGTATGTCTAATTATATGGTCCAGTGGCTTAAAATTTGAGTGCATCTTAGATTGTACATTGTTTTCAAGTTTTCACAACACAACAAACCCTAACTAAGAGTAGGGTTTAAGAAGCTGTTTTGTGTTTTTACAAAAGACATCAAAACCCTGTGATATTTGTTCTCATGTAATTTAAGGAAAAAGAGGTTTCTAAACACACTGGACAAACACTGACCAGTCTGACTGCACTTTAATTACACCTCTCAAACAAGGAAATACTACCAGTCAGTACTATTGCTTATCTTACTAAACTAGTTCTATGCAACAACTGACTACGAATACTTCTATTACAACAATAAGTTAAAGTTTTTGCCTAGATGTAAATCCATGGTAAAACTTATGTCCAAACTAGATAGTAATGTACTCACGGTAGGTCTCTTCCAGGTCACTCCTTGGGTCTTGGCTGATCTGGGACCGAGCTCGTTGAAGCCCAGAGAGGAGCACGTCGCTGGGAAGAAGCTGTCCTCGAACAGTTTCTTGCTCCGGAGGGACTGGGATCTAAGTGACTCAAAGTCCTGCCCTAATAACTTCACCGCGTTATGATTTTGCCCCAGCCCCTCGTCTCGGTCCCACTGGTTACGGAGGCGAGCAGCCATACCTGTGGCATAGATGGGCTCCACCATTTTCAGCTCTGGCACGCGCACTACTCAGGGTCACTTTGTTCTGAAGTAACAAAAAGTGTAAATATTTTACGAAACAACTGCAATCTTTTGTAGATGTAGCACAGCAGAGGCAGAGGGGATGAGAGTCTGCAGTGAGCTGTAATGGTTTGGGGGCTTGATCATAAATCAGGATGAAGCATGCTTTGCCATTAAGAAGACATCAAAAATAGATGAATTTCAGCACTACAGCCGCGTGCCGGTTACTTGAGGTTCAGCTACAGGAGAAAATGCACAAGATCTGCGGTCTCTGGGGTAACAAAGGCAGATATAATCCAAATATGGTAGGCCCAAGTCTGGATAAAGCTGAAGAAGTGGATCTACCCAAACCTGAAAAATAATAAATAAATAAAATTAAAAGGTATTATTTTGCTAGTTATGTGATTACAGTTCTATTATTTTGAAAATTAATGAGAAAGTAAGTGCCTTTATATCTGTGTCAGCACTTGAACTTGCCACTGGCTCAGTTTTTGGTTTAGCCTCCAGCTACTTATTATTTATTTATTTTGCATTATTGTTGCATTTAATGGAAGCACTTAACTAAATAATAAATTAATCAAAATCCACCTGCTGTAGTCCTGATAAAGCCTAGCTCATTAGTCCACTGTGTCCACTGCTCTTGAAGGATGAGTCAAATGGCGAGGACAAATTTCCCTATGGGCATAACAAAGGGTGACTTAACCTTCCACTTCCTTATTTTCTTTCTAGTAGTTGGTGTATTAGCTCAGTGTAAACAAACTACTGTTATTTAAAGCATGCTGGTCTGAATGCATCTTTCACTGTTGTACGTCCCAGACAAAAGAACTTGTATGCCCACCAGTGCACACATTTACACCCAAATGTGCCCTACCTCTCTGCCTTTCACCAAACTGCATACATGCATGTTGAGAGCACATAGTATAGGGATTAGTCACCCTAAAAACATGTCAGTGCTACTGTACAGCAGCAACTACTTTGTTACGGGGGTCAATGTTTGTAGTCAATGTTTAATCATATTCAAAAAATAACAATTTTATGACACAGGAAGTTGGTTTGTAGTGAACATAGTGTGAGGTGTTTTTTTCACTATTGCACCTTTGAAAAGAACATTAATCTCAGGCTTGTACCATAATACAATGTGATGTTACTGAGGTTATTGAACACTAAAATGTGCAGTTGAAAATATTGTCTATCATCTGGCCAATTCATCAGGTAATGCCATACTGTGTAACATTACAGGCAAAACAACATCTATCTCTACGTAGACAAGCAGGTGGTAGGTGCTCAACAAAAGTTTCATAGTGCACCTTCAAAGTTCAGACACAATGTGAATGAACTGTAAAATTAAACACAAGTGCTGTATATTACTGCTCTTTTTTGATGGTTTCTTTTGTTGCATCTTTTTTGATTGTCATCTTATTATAGATTATAAACTCAAATTCAAATTTTGCATAGACCACCTTTCAAACACCTTTCTGGAGAATATTGAACACAATATATCACCCACCTCTTTGGACCAACAAAAGTCAATGTTTAATCCTTTTACAAATATTGGAGTATTGTGGGTATATTATCAGGTCTACAAGAAGCAAATCATATCTGTTTTTTTTTTTTTTTTATGAAGCAAAGCCAGTGGAGGATATAATGTTAAGTAAGCTGAAGAATCGGGTTAATCTGAATGCAACTCTAAAATGTTGAGTTTCTTTGCTGTCTTTTTGGTTCTATATCTGACTCTCACACACGGAAACTGTGAGCTATTTTTAGCGCTTATATTTTTTCTCAAGCTTTTACAACTTTAAAGCCCTCCGTCTTCCTTGCTAAAGTGAAAAACTGGATCTGACTGAGAACTCGCCGGATAGTGGTATACAATGTACGTATAAAAATATAGTTGCAATAAGGGCCATACTCATTTAAAGTGAATTCAAGTCAAAGGATAGCATGAAAAACTCACATAACCAAAATGATTATGTTTTGTTTGGTTTTGTTTTTTAACTAAATATCAAGTAGATTAGAGGAAAAATTTTTAGTATTGGTCTGACTTGTTTTTCACACTGGTTTTATTCATTTCTGGGCTCTGTTGAATTCTTTAACATCTGTAGCCGTATAATAAGAACAAAAAAATTACAGTACTTGCTTGCTATGGTACTATGTTCGGAGTTCAAATTTGGCTTTCTCCACAGCAGTTTTTATTTCTCCATTTATTCCGGTTTAGGACTGTCACAAACAATACACTTTTGTACCCTTTTACCAATTAAATATTACAGTAACAACAGTTTATATCTTTATTTCTATTTTTACCATCAAAGCACAACCAGCAATGCCAAAAACATCCTCCTTAATGTTTAATAATAACCAGTGAGTTCAGTCCATTAGGAGCCCTCCTCATCAGCATTACTCTGTTTTGTGTGTTATCAGGGGGAAGCAGAGGACTAGCCCACACGAGATGATTTCTGGCTTTAATGAATATTTCATTTCACTTCACATGTGAACTGTCTCCCGCAAACACGCAGAGTGTGTGTCAAGCAGTGCAGGTGTGATAGAGGTATCAGGAACAGCCCCCAAGCCAAGACAGTATAATAGCACATATAGGGCCAAAAAAATTAATGGTGTTTTTTTTTAGTTTTTTTTTTTTTTTTATTATTTTATTTATTATATTTATTATGATTATTATTATTCATCTTGAACAATCTTGATTTTTGCTTTGATTTGATTGGATTTTATTTTATTAAAATATATTTTTTTTAAATACTAATTTCCTAAACATTACAAATACTAATGATCAGGACACTAACATAAAGATGTTGCAAAATAAACTGATAAATGAAAGAACAGAAATGTATGTAGTCTTTCAAACAAGGATAACCTGTAGGTGATGCAGTTCTGTGTTTAATTTTACACTCCATTCACAATCACACATTTAAGCACTACTAAGCTAGATGCAGTCATGAGTGTAATAATATTGACGGAAAGGCTTATAGTTAATATGTAATTTTTATGAAAATGATACTTTAGGAGTCCCACACGATATGTTAGTCTTCTGCATGTTTTAAGTAAGATTCATTACTTCCTGGTGTCACTTCCTAGTTTGGTCTGGTATTAGGTTGTAACTTTTTGAGCGAGTTTACATCATGCACATCAAAAAAAGTGCTCTTTTGTTTTGGTTTTTCACTTTGGCTGGGTGGTTGTTGTAATACATTTAAATTACAAGTCTGAGAGGTCATATGAGTTAAGCAGACAGTAAAATATATGTGTCACTTGTGAATTTCAAGTTACTTTTCTGCTGACCTTTGTGTCTGGCATGATAGACAAAAGAGGACCTTCCCAAATGTACAGTAAAAAAAATAATTAAGTGTGTGTGGGTGTGTTTATGCTCTAAGGAAGCATTTTAACTCACCGGGTTCATATTCCAAACATTCTTTACAGTGAAATAAAATACCTAAAATGTCTCTGGACTAAAGCAATGCAAAAAATAGCCCTGCAAAAATAAACAAGAAATTCAAACTGACCACTGGAAGATTGGCAGAGATAGTTTTAGAAATTATAGACATTTAAAAGAGCCAATAAGCACATTAATGTCACACCTACATGTCAAAAAGATATTTATGCACATAACATATTAGTATTACTTTGAATGCATGCCTCAAACAGATAAGCCCAAGTTAAGGTAGGTGTGGTTCATACAATGCGTGCAATCCTCAGCTGTCTAACTTGTAAAATTGTGAGGCTTAAACAAGAACAGTTGGCATGAACAGGTATTTTCTATGCAAACACAAAAACTCAAATGCAGCATAGTAACACACACACAGTAATTTCAGGTTTGCTCAAATGCCATTCTACAAAAGCTGATCATAAGCCAAAATTTGAATATGCTTTCGGTTTTCCTCAGTTGGATTTCATCATAAAAGTAAAACAATTCACAGTAGCGTGCCAAAAAAGTCACTGCAACGCGCACGAGCACAACAACAATCAAAGCAGAGTGAATATTACAGTTACCTTAAAGACTACGTCCGTTAATACTCGATTTAAGACATGAAATTAGGCCGTCAACTTTCTCTCTTCTCTGCCATGTTCAGTCTTTCTAGTCCCCTCCCCTTCGCTCTCTGCTAGGCGTATTTTTTGGCCAGCCTGAAACGCCCTGCAGGTCCACCTCCCTGCACCGCTCCCTCTGCTGTGCGTCTGCGCAGCGCCTGCCACAGTCGTGATTGTCCCATCTCCTGTTCAACTCTCCTCCACACATAAGCAGAATTTGTCATACAGTGATAATAGTCAGCAAAACTAAGAAAGCAACACACAATTTTGGATATATGTGCAGTGCAGTTTGAATGACATGTAGGTCAAAGAGCTCTATAGCCTATGAATACTTGCATTTAGTTAGTTTGACTTGTATTGTTCCATTGTCCGTCATTTATATTTATCTTTGTTATGATTTATATATGTTATTTATGTTATATGACTAGTAAATAGCCTAAATAATGAATAAAAAAATCTCTTCCTGCAGCAGCTGTAACAGTGTTGGCTACATTTTGTCGTAACTCTCTAAGCAAAAGGTTTCCACATAACAGCCAAAAAGTAGCCATTAACTGTATCTAAATGATTTTAGATTTGTTCTCCTAGATAATATTATTTGTAAAAGTTGACCTATATATTTGGAGATTCACCCACTTTTCAGGCGAATTCACGCGTAAACATTGACATCTAAAGGCACAAATGAGAAGTACACTTTACCTGACTGGACTTTAATTCCCAGCATGCATTGAGACAGTATCCCGTCGTGCTTTGCTCCTGCCTCGCGAGCGTGTTTCTTCCGGTCCCCGCGGCCGTTGTTTTATTGAGCAAAACTTCAACATGGCATCCGAAGGGCCACCGGGAGCCGAGGGTCTCCCAGCCGATCTGGGCGCTGCGATCACGGCTTTGAACTCATGGAGTAACCCGGAGCTGCAGGCGCGGCTGGCGGAGATCGGAGCCCCGAACATGGGTAAGAGCGTGCAGGGTGAGCGCGAGGAGGCTACTGCGCTGTCGTCCAGGCTGAGCTAACGCTAGCTAGTTTAAGCTAACTGCTGATGCTTATTAAGGTGTTTAATACAAACTTATTCATACACTTAAACTGCCTCATAGTATCATCAGAGTACTATTCACAAATATGTTAGAACGTGTATGTTGGGTCTTTCTCAGCCTAAACCTTTACTTCTAACACAGTAGTGTGACTTCAATGTAACTAGCTCAGTTTTTGAGAGGTACTGTTTTGGAGGCAGCCTGTGTCTGTGTATTCGGTCCTTATGTTTCTGTGTTGTTTCCTGCAGGTCCCAGAGAGGAGCTGATTGATAGATTGAAGGGCTACATGATACAGGTAATCTTACACTATAATACAATCAATTAACTATGCCACATGTTTATATTTGTTTAGTCCTCGTGGTGTTGTTATGCATCCACCCATGGTAAAGGTTTATTTTTCTTTGTGCTTTACAGACTGGGATACTCCTCACTAAACCCGATGCTCCGGTGAAATGATTGATATCTTTATACTAATGCTCTTTGTCACTTGTGATTGTGTTCTTGACGTGTTCTCTCCTGTTCAGATGGGAGGTATGCCCATGCAACAAATGCCTATGCCACCTGGTATGGGCATGATGCCAGCAATAAACATGCTGCCAGGAGGACCCCCTCCTCCAGGCATGCACATGGGCATGGAGCCTGGCATGGCCCCTGCCATGTCCCAGGATGACCAACTGAAGATGGCTCAGCAGAGAGCAGCCATGGTACTGCAGCAGGAGGAGATGGCCAAACAAGTGAGTGCTCTGGAGTGCCTGAAAACTGGTCATAAGTGTCAATATTCAGTGTATGTATAGTGTGGCTGAGCAGACCGGGCTTCTTTGGCTAATCCTGTTCTTATTTTGCAGGGAGATGTCCGCGTTATGGATGAACAGGACCTTCTGGAGCAACAGAAAAGAGTGAGTTATTACCATAGTCTATAGTTATTACTAGCTAGTTTGTTGGTTGTTGTTTTAGTTTGAGCTGTGTTTTGATCCACATGATCTGTGTTCAGGCTGCTGTGCTGCTGGAACAGGAGCGCCAACAGGAAATGGCCAAGATGCAAGGAGGCCCCGGAGGCTTAACCCTGCCCACTGCCAGTTTAATACAAGGTTGGACTAGTACATTTTAAATCTGCAAATGTTTTTTTTCTTCAATGCTGTTGCCATAATAAAGGGTTGTGTTCTCTTTTTTTTTTTTTTAGGGCCACTGCCTCCAGGTTTAATTCCCAACCAAAAGCAGAGGGGTCCTCCTGGTGATGACAGAGAGGTTGGATGTTGTTGAAATGTTAATATTTGATAAACTTTAATCATTAAGTAACAGTTGATAAATACTATTTACTCATCTTTAGTCATGGCAAAATGAGGAGGTAAGCATTACCGGACCAAAGATTCCTCAGGCTTTGGAGAAGATCCTACAGCTGAAGGAGATCAGACAGGAGCAGAACACAGACGCTGCAGGTCAGTGCATCAGCTCTTTTAACTTCAACACTTTTCTCTTTTGTAACATTTATAGTGCCGGATTGGACTTTACAAGTTTGTCTTTTTAACAGAGGATGATGATGACGAGGGAGATGACCCCAACTCCTCTTCTAAAATGGCTGATGCTGATGATGATGATGCCTCAAAGAAAGATGTAGGTTTTCCTTATTGATTTAAATGCACACTACGTAACTTTTCTGGTGGAAGTGTCCACCACAAGCTTCTCTGGAGATGAAGATGTTATTTCTTTGCCCAGAATGTTCCATAGCATTTATTACATTACAGCTATTTTTATTGTTTAGAATTTTTTTTTAGGTTGGCCTGGTTTTGTCACTTGCTTGTCTCCATGTAGATATGGAAGTTTAATGCTTTACTGCAGAATATTCCAGGCAAAGCTATAACATTTCCTTGAAACAAGCAAGCTGCAGACCCTCCACAAGAAAATGTTAAATAGTATATCTTTATAAATATATCTTTTAAATAACACATCTATCTTCAGGATGAAAGATTTACAATCTGGGACATTTCTCTTACCTGCACAATTTCTTGAAAAAACAAAAAAGTCTGTAACTATCAAGTGACTGATTACAAACCATCTTCACAGAAAAACCGAAAGCGCCGAAACCGGAAGAAGAAGAGTAAAAAGAAGCGAGCACTGGAGAAGAAGGAGCAGGCGGAGCAGCAAGAGAACGGAGTGAAGGACAAAGAGAATGAGAAGGACCCAGAGGTGGAGATTGAGTATGTCACTGAGGAGCCTGAGATCTATGACCCAAACTTTGTCTTTTTCAAGAGGATTTTTGATGCTTTCAAGGTAAAAGCTCATTCAGGACTCAACAGATCTAACAGAGAAAATGTTGAAATTGTGGAGGAGCTGAAGAAGTGTGTCGGTGGAAAGGGAATTCTAGGGAGTGTACTATTTAGTACCTACTTGTGACAAATGTAATTTTTGAGATTTGTTTGATCAAACTTAACCTTGAATTCAAACTGTTTTAGTATTGTAAATGTATTCAC
The DNA here is from genome assembly GCA_019594935.1 of Periophthalmus modestus. NCBI lineage: Eukaryota > Metazoa > Chordata > Actinopteri > Gobiiformes > Gobiidae > Periophthalmus > Periophthalmus modestus. The sequence goes on from JAIEZT010000107.1 coordinate 14,446,904, forward strand.
TCTTTTGTCAGTATAACATATTGGTATAAGAATATGGCCTTAAATATGGCTTTAAATAGTCTGTATCGGCTTTTGTTCTAGCTGACAGATGATGTGAAGAAAGAGAAAGAGAAGGAGCCAGAGAAAGAAAAACATGAGCTTCCCTATTTAAAGAAGAAAGGCATCGAGCTGCAGCGGAAAGATGACAGTGATGACAGTGAAGAGGTTTGTGAATGGAGATCAATGATTCAACGGAAATTCAGTTTTTTGAAAATGGCTGGATCTTAATTTTTATATTTTATCAAAAGGAGGTGGATAAAAGTGATGTCCCCAAACTGTCCAAGAAGAAGCTGCGGAGGATGAACCGTCTGACAGTGGCTGAACTCAAACAGGTTAGACTCGAACATAATATTTATTCATTGTGCAAAAGGTGCTTCAAAAATGGGTACTGGAGATCTACATTGAAAATTAATGAATATTAAGACTTTTCTTGAAAGAAAATCTCACATAATGATTATAATAAAATAAAATAGTTTAGTTTGTGAATGGAAATATATTGGTAACCTAGATCAAGTATCTTATTCAGCTTTTATATGTAAAAGGTTTTTGTTGTTGAATCTTAACTGTAAAATCAACACTTGAATTGAATGTATTTACTTAAAATCTGAGCACACATACACACAAAATACATTCCTATATATCCATGGGTTTCCAAATAATGAATTAACTGTTGTTATAGCAAATAACCAATTATCTCAATATATTATATTTTTGAATGGGAAAGACGCTTCTGAATGTTGCATTTAACAGGAAGCTGAGATTCACAAATACTACCTTCAACTGTAACTTTTTAAAATTAATTACATTTAAAAATATATATTTTAATGAAAATCTGCTGACAAGAACAGTTTTAACTTCTTTGCCCATACTTCCAGCTGGTGGCCCGTCCAGATGTGGTGGAGATGCACGATGTCACAGCCCAAGAGCCAAAGCTCCTGGTTCACCTGAAGGCCACAAGGAACACGGTCCCTGTCCCACGGCACTGGTGTTTCAAGAGGAAATACCTCCAAGGCAAGAGGGGTATTGAGAAGCCCCCATTTCAGCTGCCCGAGTTTATTCGCAGGACTGGCATTCAGGAGATGAGAGAGGCGCTACAAGAAAAGGTTTGGCCAAATAATACAATTAAATATTTAAGTGTTTTTTTAAATGGTAGTAATAGCCTTGATTTTTTTTTTTTTTATATATATATGCAAAAGCACATATGGTATTTATTCTTAGTACAGAATACAATGTCCTATTAAATCTGCCAATTTAGCACCAGTGGTCTGTAAATAATTGCATTTATGTTCTAAAGCCACATTTAAAAATGTGTTTTTTTTTTCATTACTTGAATTGTGAGTATCTATTGATGATTCTGAAATACTTGACTCTTGGCTATTTATAACTCTAAAGTGTTAGAAGTATAAGTGTAGCCCATCCAGAGTTACAAGTAATCTAAATGTCCAAGTCACATCTGGAGATGGGTGCCTGTTGCTCACTGGCAGGTTGCCCCAGAGGCATTGAAGGATGGGTCAAATGTGGAGGACAAATTTTCCTCCAGGAACAGTAAAGTGTACCTTAACCTTAATTTGGAGCAGTTATTATTGTTGGTATTTTGTATTATAAGTGTGTCAATGTAATTGAAGCAAGCAATTACAACAGTAATTGTAATTGTGAGGAACATTTTCTTTTCTAACTAGCTAAATGTTACCTTAAGAGCTCTTAAAATTGACTAAAACTGCTAGTTATAACCTATCATAATTTTATTATAACTGTTTGTTTACAGGAGGATGCCAAAACCATGAAAACCAAAATGAGAGAGAAAGTTCGTCCTAAAATGGGAAAGATTGACATAGACTATCAGAAACTCCACGACGCTTTCTTCAAATGGCAGATCAAACCTAAGCTCACCATCCATGGAGACCTGTACTATGAGGTACTGTAACTACATTCTCAGTCAAAATGTAATCTAATCCCCAGATACACAATGGCTATGTTTACAGGCACACCAAAAAACTGGAGTTATCAGATTGTTGAAATGTCATGTAAACAGTGGCTGCGGTTACATGCATGCCAAATCTGATTATCTTATTAATGGACCTTTTAATATTACTTACATGACATGCAAACCACAAAATCTGATGTAAACTTTTGATCATGTTCTACTGACTTGACACATGTCACCAGGTGTATTTAATGATCAGATTTCTACTGTGAATTTAAATGACACAAAAATCAGATCTAATTATTGGATTGTCTGATTATTGTAATTATCTGATTTTTACTGGCCATGTAAAGCTATCCATTGTAACATGGTGTGTATCATATTTTTTGTAGGGGAAAGAGTTTGAGACTCGTCTGAAAGAGAAGAAGCCTGGAGATCTATCAGATGAACTGCGTATTGCTCTGGGAATGCCTGTAGGACCTGTGAGTTTCAATACAGTGTCACTTATTTGTATTATTAATTTGCAACTACAGTTAATGCATTTGTATTCATGCTTTTTGTAACAATTTACTTTTGATTGTTGCATCTGCCATAATGTAAAACCTGTTAATAACTAAGGTGGGCATTGTGGACAAAATCTTGAAAAAAGTTAATGGCCTGTAAAATTAAGCATAATGCGAAAGATTACCGTTCAGTTTTTAATGAGCTAATTTGTGATCTTTTTTTAAATTGTATTTTTTAATAAATCTGATGCTTTCATAACACCAAAACAATGCAATATTATACATTTTTCATTTTATGCCCTACCTCTATTATGAACCTTAATATTTTAAAAAACATTTAAAAATCTATGAACCCGGCACTATTTTTTGTTAAAAGTATATATCCTTTTGGTCAACAGAATGCCCACAAGGTGCCCCCGCCCTGGTTGATTGCCATGCAAAGATACGGACCACCTCCCTCTTACCCCAATCTCAAAATCCCAGGACTCAACGCACCCATACCAGATGTAAGGACACAAAATATTATCTCTGATTTGTGATAAAACAATGCAGTATTTAGTTCCATTAAAATGATGTGTCTCCCATTAGAATTGTACATTTGGGTACCATGCCGGAGGATGGGGCAAACCTCCTGTGGATGAAATGGGAAAACCTCTTTATGGAGATGTGTTTGGGACCAACGCTGGAGATTTCATGGTAATTATGACATAGCTTATCTTTAGAGTGTTTAAATTGATTCAGATATTCAGTATTTGGTAAGTATAAAGTATTGTTATATTAGGCCAGCAAATTATATTGTAGAAAACAGAATCTAGGGTTGAGTTCACATCATCATTCAAACCACATAAATATTGGGACTAAACCCAGGAGCAAAACAGAAGAGTGAACGCAGCCTAAAAGGAAAACTAGACCATTAAATACCGAAAATGAATGTATAGTTTTTATTGATCTATATTGATTATTTCTTAAGTAAAAAGTGAATAGATGGCTTTGAGATTGTTGGAGTGCTTGGGACTTGGTATTGAGAGTGGTTTTGTTTTCGATTCAAAATGATTTGTCATGTTAGTCTTAAATGTACATACTACAATGTTTCCTCATAGTTGTTATCTGCTTTTGTGCTTAGTCCAAAGCTGATGACGAGGAGTTGGACCACACGCCGTGGGGAGAGTTAGAGCCATCTGATGAAGAGTCTTCGGAGGAGGAGGAGGAAGAAGAGAGCGATGAAGAGAAACCAGACGAGACGGGCTTCTTCACTCCAGCCGACAGGTACTTCACACATGCTATTGATGCCTTTTCAAGTGACATCAACAATATTAATTTGGGGTATATGTAACTAGAAGCGCTTATGTTTGACGCTCTCAAATTTGATTTTTATCTAAGGGTGAGAGATATAGAAACATTTATAATTTTGCTATTGTTGTTCTGGAAATATAGAAAATTTGTATCTTGTATATATTGTCTATAAATAAAAAAAGTGATACTTGAACATCACCCAAAAAATGTACAGGCACATTTTTGCACATTCCTGATCCATTTTGAAAATATCATTTGAATATCGAGAAATACATTTTTGTCAATATCGCCCACCTGCACCTTTAACAAAATCTAACATGATTAACGTTAATCACAAGATGGCATTACCCATTAGAGCTCAGGATTGTGATGTCACACAACATACAATTTTAAGTTTGTCGAATATTAAACCCATAGAGAGTTAGATGCTACTTTTTAATGTTGTTTGGCTAATGTACGTCTATAACAGAAATGTGATAGATTTCACTGGTAAATCTTTTTTTGATGTTCCACCCTGAGCTCGACAGTTTTTCAGTTTGTCACCTTCATTGTTTTTGTTTAAAATCAATTTCTTAACTGGAACCGTAAACACTTGTATCAATCTGAGGCTCCTGAAAATGTGACCTTTTGTCCTTGTCTCCATATTTAGTCAGAGACCTGTCTTTGTGTCAGAAGAATAAATGAATGAATAACACGCTCTAATACATGCAGATCTGCTCTTTGATGGTTTCTCTTTCCTAAATGACCTGATTACCATAATTTACCATGTCGTTATGAGATGAAGTGGCCTATGAACCTGCAGATTAAACCCTTGATTACAGAGAAGTGTTTAAAATGGGTTCGTTAGCTTTTTTTAATGGAGTCTTTACCTTAAGCATAATGAACTCTAGCTGTGCTGTTGTTTATGGGGAATTATTCTTCCATGTGTGATTTTGCCAGTTTATGCATGAATAGATACACGTCGCCTATAGAGGGCATCATGTTAATGTGAAAAGAGTCACAGCATCCCTCTTAATTCAATACGTGATACATGGCCCATGTTACTGCAATATTCAATATATTGCACATGATATTCTGCGATATATCACTATTTTTAGACCCAAATATATTTCATTACCAGTACAAACCTTGTCTGAAATATACCTATTTTAATCAAAACAGTGAATATTTCAAATGCATTGCATAAACAAGTTTCCTTTTTCACCAGTCCACAATATTGATACCGTATCACCAAATTTCAACTATATCTTTATGTTGCCCCTAATGCAAAGACACACACATTGTAATAATCTGTCTAGGTTGCTGTAGTAATGATGTGTATTTTGTTGCAGTGGGTTGATCACTCCTGGAGGATTTTCGTCTGTCCCTGCTGGTATGGAGACACCAGAACTGATTGAACTGAGAAAGAAGAAAATTGAGGAGGCAATGGATGGGTTAGTATATTGTAATACTGTGTTTTATAATGTGAATGAATAATACTATGTTCAAAATGTATGTTATTTTAATGAAACCATCGAAGTTCATATGGCAAAAGTCTATAATTATGCAAAAAAAATAAATTGTCTGGTTGTAAGACAATTTTCTGAACATCCAATGTGAGACTTATAAAGTATGCAAATTACAAATAAACAAGTTCTAAGACAACCAATCACTCATGCATACCCCACCACTCGCACTAGGCAAGGTGTGTGACAGCATCAGAACTTGGTCTGAGAGTTAACTGATCCTCTGATCTTCTGGTTGGTGGGTTGAGTACTTTTCACCTACCCCTATCACTGCCAAAAGAAACGCAATATGTCTTCTTTAATAATGAGTCCTTTGAGACGTTTTTCCTTTTTCTCTTTGCCATTTGATATTTCCTGCTAAAATGGTTCTCTAACACTGGTATCTCCCCTGGTGTTGCAGTAATGAGACTCCACAGCTGTTCACGGTACTGCCAGAGAGACGCACAGGCCCAGTAGGAGCTGCCATGATGGCCTCCACGCACATCTACGACATGTCTGCGGTAATACCTTCCTCTGTAACACGGCTGCACCACATGGGAAAGGAATATGGATAGATTTTTTTTGCCCCTTCATTTTGATTGATCATCAATTCTATTTAAATTTGTCTTATTAAATGCATAAAAATACCTTTCATTATTCATTTCTTCAACATAATAAAGACAGACTTGTAATAATTTAACATCTACACTGTCAGTAAAAGCATGTTGTTGGAGGAGAGGTCAGACTAGAGGAATTCATTTGAGGATTGGCAACTGAAAACTTCCACATTACATATCAAAATTGGGACTAAACTACGTCTAAACCCAGAATTTAACCTGGACTAGACCATGCCTGAACCAGAAGTAGAACAGAATCAAACCAAGCCTTCACCAGGACTACTCTGGGCTCAAACCAGGACTAAACCAAGATAGTTTACAGTTAACGCCCCCTAATTTCTGTGAGACTAAACTAGAACTAACCCAGTAACCCTGGGCTGGAACTAAACCTAGAAAACACTAAGACTAAGCCTGAACTAGAATGGGACCGAACCAGGATTAGACCAGGACAAGTGTGAAAACAGCCTTCCTTTATTTTGATATATATAGTGCAGCCCTACAATAATAATTCACTTCCATAATACTTTTACCTAACCCTCGGGTGTTGTTCCAGGCTATGGCAGGACGTAAGGCAGGTGGTGGTGCGGAGTCTCAGGGTGTGGAGGTGGCCCTGGCCCCGGAAGAGCTGGAGCTGGACCCGATGGCCATGACTCAGAAGTACGAGGAACATGTCAGGGAGCAGCAGGCTCAGGTGGCCAAGGAGGACTTCAGTGACATGGTGGCTGAGCACGCCGCCAAACAGAAGGTATGCAGTTTAGATTTTTATTTTCTTACATGCATGTAAACATAGGCCTCTCTTTATGCCCCTATTCACCCATGTGTTTTCTTAATTTTTTTTTTTTGTATTTAAATTTAATGAATAAAACAAATTAAATGAAATTATAAAAAATAAAATAATTTCCGGCTTAAAAAAACCTTGTCAGCTACGTGGTTAAGACTTAATTTTATTTTCCTTAAACTTAAATATATTGCTGTATAATTTGAAACCATACAGCACAATTGGAAATATTTTTCATTATATACACTGCTACAGTCTATTTGTCAATGCAATTGTCATATTTCTAGTTTAGGTCAATTAGTGACTTTTATTATCTGCTTCTTATATTTGAATCTTTTATTGTCTTTTATAGATTGTTATTGTTTTGTTTTGCAGCAAAAGAAGAGGAAGGCCCAACCACAGGACACAAGAGGCGGAGCCAAGAAATACAAAGAGTTCAAGTTTTAGAGCAGAGCCAGGATGAGGCCGTGAGACAGGAAGTCGTTCAGAAAAATACAGATTACAACATCGACATACTTTTGACCATAACAATCCCTATATTTTCATTGTCTTGTTTCTTTTTTTTTTTATCTTAGACTGTGCTCATGTAATCAGTGTGATATGTAAATGGTAAGAATAATGTGATCTAAGGTCTTGGTCAGTTTTTGCTGTAGCCATGTTTGTTTTTGTAAATAAATACATAGATTACATGAGTTCACAATGAGGCTGTCATTTCAATGTTTTTACTGTAATAGTCTCTGCTTTTTGGTTGAAGTTATGTAGAGAAGTCAGTTATACAATATATATTTATATCATAAGTTGGCAATAAAAGTTGAAAATGCTTTTTGATTACTACATTTTAACAACATAATATAACTTAGGCCTATAGCTTATTGAGAATTTTTGGTTTTTTTTTTACAGCAATAATGTATAGTAGTACCTTTATTACCACACCTCGAATGTTCCACAGTATGACATTAACCTCTATGTAGAGTGGAGTTGGTGCCACTGGATCTGTGGAAAGACCACTCGTCGTAATGCACGTTTAAGGAATTTTTAGTAATGGAAACTCCTGCCGTGAAAATGGATAGATACATTTAATGCCAAACTGTGGGTAATTTTAAACGAAGAAATCTTTACACAGACAGTCACCAGAAAAGTTTTGCAGTGCACCTTAAATGTTGTCTATTTCATGTTAAGATGCTCGTGTGTACCACTAGAGGGCGCAGGTGGACTTTAGCCCCTTCAGTAACCTGACTGTCTGAGCAGCAGCACACTGACCCAAATACCTGCGGCAGACACTGTCACAGTGCGCCCGATGAGAAACCGCCTGTGCGCATCAAACCACGTTTATAAACCACTTAGAATCAACCAACACGTTTAAAACAGGGCACTCCAGTTCGGAGGATCTGTGCCAGTGATGTTGGCATATGAAATAAATAAAACAATGTGATGACAAATTACACAGCTGGTGGGGTTATGGGTGTGTGTTTGGTGATGATGACACTACACGCTCGCAGCTAAAAATATCTTGGCCAGCACCAATCAGTTTGATCATTTCTTTTCCAATTTTGCTGAACTGAACCAAATAATTAGCTTGTTATCTATAACATTTAGGAATACACATTAGAGAGATTTTAAATGTGCACTAATTTTCTGGAGGGTCCACAACCTGCTTGTCTCCATGGAGATGTTATTGGCTTGCCACATTTGAAAAACATACATTCCTTACAAGAGAGGAATCGCCTCTCCACAGATCTGACCTGTAACTTGGCCCAGTGGCATCATCTGCATGTGTCCACAGAGCTGGATATATTTAATACGCTTACAGGCAAAGCCACAACATCTCTAAGGAGGTGAGCAGGTTTCTGTCACTGTAGGGGAAAATTGATTTAGAGCACATTTAAATGATGTTAAATCATGTGATATTGCCATGTTTGAAGACAGCTTAAACATGCACGAATCACTCAAAAAAAAAGAGAGAGGGTAAATGAGAAGGGGAAACAATCACAACATGGTTAAAAGCTCTAAAATTTGACTTTGCATAATAGAGGTCTGCTTTAACTGTCTGTGGAGGAAACTGTGGAAGGGCATCTGGGTTAAAACTATATACTATATAATTGTTGGGGAAAACACAAAGAATGTGTAAAGTTATTATTTGCCAATTGTGTGGTAAAGCCTGCAGTATCACTATACTTGACCTGCAGATTGGTCCACTGAGGGTAATCTCGTGACCACAGTTTAATCTGGCTCTAATCTCTTTATCAATGGAGGAACTAGTCAGAAAAGCGTGTTAAAAAGAGCAGGACTTTGGGGCCCGTTTAAATCTTTCTGCTGATGAACCAAGGGCCTATTAAAGGTAGACCAAGAGCAACAGCTATACATTGAAACTGTAATAATAATGACAAAAAGTAGTTAGTTTCTGTTTTTACTGTGCAGAGTTTGCATGTTCTCCCTGGGTTTTCTTCTACTAGGTACTCCTGACCAAATTTTAGTCTTAAATCAGGAAAAAGATAGACTGCCATTGTTAAATAAAAAAGAAGTCTAAAATGCCAAAACAAAAACAAAAAAAAATGTAGCCAACCGAGCAGGTTACTGTTGACCACATAACGTTTAATCTGTAACAAAAAGACTCACTTAATTTAACGATGTACTAGGCAAGAGAAGAGAATGTTCAAGAGAACATTTTGTCCTAAATGAAGGAATCATGCTCAACTACCAACATGTTATGCCCCTGCAGCATACTCATATTGATCTGTGCCAGAATACCTATGACATAATGTTAAGCAGAAAAGCATGTCTCTCGTTATGTAGTTAGTTCAGTTATTTTCTCAAAGGTCAAAATTGTCCATTTAAAGAGGATTCTGCAAAATGTGCATATAACACCATAGCAACAACAAGTGGTAAGTGACATTTCTGTGAGGGCTGCATGTTCTCTCTGTCCACTCAAATTATTCTGAGCTGTACTTGTGTCAATTTATTCCAACTGCATAGAGATGATGATTTTCAAAACTGAAAATGAATAAATGAACAGAAAAAAATACAGAAGGATGGCAAACCAAGCCCATATACACACCTTACCCGTAAATATTAGCCATAGTGTGAGATTAAGCAGATTTCTGGCAGAAGGTCCATCACTTGTCCCTATGGAGATGCTGTTGCTTTGCATGAAAGTTCTGCAGTAAAGCATTAAACATATCCGGATCTCTGAAACACTTGGAACATGGATGACGTAGTTCTGTGGGCAGAATCAGCCCTGATGAGGGTTCAAATAGTGCCTAGGAAAGATTGCGACATTACTCAAAAACGCAAGCATATTATACCATGGTAGAAACATCAAAAAGTCACTTTTGCATAATGCCCCCTCTTTAAGGAAAAGCAAGCATGGAGAAAAGTAAGAGGTGGACATCAAGCCAGAAAAGTATCATAGAGCATTCAGATTTTGTTGGTATTCTATTAGCTTCATTTATACTTGTTGATGGCAGAATGCAGAGCAGAATCCCATTGTTTCCCTCCTCCTGTTACCTGAGCTCCCTGTTGCTGCTTTGTGGTTTTGGCCTGGGATCAGTGCGTGATTAAACAGGTGGAGTGTTGGTAGTTATCTATATCTAGTGTTTGGAGTGAGGATAACACAGGCAGAATAAAACTTTGTAATAACCAACAGTATTTTCTCTTGTAGGACCATTCTTGAGATGAGAGATAGTTGATTATGTATGAAAAGTCACAACTACTTTCTTCAGCACTTTTTGACTGCTGTGATTCAGTGTCTCACTAAACCTTGTGACAAACAGGCAACCTTGTGACAAAGGGCGCTGTATCTGAATTTTACTGTTTTAAAACGTGAAAAACAGAACAGAAATGGTTTGCAGTGGTTCAAAGTTATTCCTCATTTACCTTGGGCATTGCCGACCATCTTAATTATTCACTGCAATGAGTTTATAAACACTTTTCACAACTCTCAGAGACCAGATACCAGAGCAGAGTTTTGCTGTGATTTAAATAACGACTAGCATGCTATCATGCACCTCCTGATTAGTGGACTATAAAATGCTTTCTAATTGAATGTACACAGCACACATACTTTGACCACAATAATTGCTTTTTTTGCTCAAATTTTGCTCAAATACATGGAAAAAAAATCTGGTATAGGACCTTGAAGACTAATAGACTAATAATAATGTTATAGTTCTATCATCTACGAGCAACCTTAAGCAAAGTGAAGTGGGTCATGAAGGCTTTCTCATATTAACCAACCACTTCTAGTCAAATCTATACCCAAACAGATTTGTTTATTTGTCCAATTATTCAAAGGTTTTCTATATCTATTTCTTCCTATGTATATCTTAAATATCTAAAATTTGTCTGTATAGTTATTACAGTAGATCACTTATGCTTGATTGCCTTATTATTAGTAATTGAACATATCTCCTTATCTACTTCTACTTATCTCCTCTTGTTTGCACACATGAATCACAATTGAAAGCAAGCCAATACTAAGTGCTGTCAGGTATATCAGTGCAATTGCGTCTTTGCATTGTTGCCATATTATTGGGCATTAAAACCACAATGCCTACACAACATATATAAATCTGTGTTTGCACAGAATTTAAGTCCTCAGTTGATAATTTTTAACTGGAAAAAAAATCACTATTAACCTATTTCTGGCTCAATACACCCTTCACTTAAATGATCGTCATGCAAAATTGCAAAGAGGATGATGTCACCAACCAGTTCAACTTCTTTGCAGGTTGTTGTATTTGTGTGACTACAATATATGAGAGAGACAGTGCAAGCATCTATGACTAATAGGGCTTTCTGAACACCTGAGGCTCCACTCGACCAGCTGTAAGGCCCGGAAATAGAGCAATTAAAATGTATTTCCTGCAACACACTTCCTCCAGTCCTGTCCACGCTGTTATATAAATGCATTATGTCATTAGATGTCTATAAGTGTAACGCTTTCCTTATCTGTCTTTGCCATACAGTCTCAAAATAGAAGGCAAAATTAATGTGTTATTACTATGTCAATAAACATGAACTATGGGAGTGAGGTGAGGTCATTAACAGTAAAAGTGCAATCAATGCTTTTATATGAGCGTTATGAGGTTGTGGCATGGATTAAATGCTTAAAAGTTTTGTAATAGGTTGCAGGTTGCAATAAAGCATCTGTGGTTAAGAAAATAACCTTGTAAAATGTATGAAATGGAACTGAGCCAAGGAATCATAAGACTTTATTTACATAATGCAAGACTGGGCCCATACTTTATACATTTGTGCACTGAGAATAGCTTTTTACTGATTATTTAGAAGCGTATCCCAAATATTAAAAGGCCTACACAAATGCCAACTAGACAAAACTGCAGTGTTGTATCATCTTTAGCCAATGAAAGGACGCAGTGTTGATTAAAACGTGCCTTAAACCGTAACATTATCCCGTAAGTCAATTAAATATGCACCTGGATTTGAAGAAACACAGCAGCAAGACGTCCTCGCCTCCTCATTGGCCCGTGTTCGCTTCTCTGTGGCGCACGCGTTACGTCCCTCCAACACAAGAGGCGTAGCTCACTGCGCGACTACAGCCAGAGAAATTTCCGCTTCCTCCAAAAGGATAGACACCACCAACACGCCAAGCACACAGAGAGCACCGAGCCGTCACGAAGTTAAGGCTTTCGAGGCACATACGAGACTGTAGAACCCGTGGATTTACCGGTATATTTAACCCAAAATCTACCGCAATGTGTGCACTTTCACGCGGCGATTAGCGTTTCAACTTTTGCAGAGGAAGCAATTTTTACGCATTTTTGGCACAAGCTACACATTGACTATTATTAAGACAACAAAAAGAAGGAGGGAAGACACTAGAACAACAAATCCACACGAAGGGGAAGCGTGGATAAACCGGGGTTTCCGTGCTGCTAACTTCGCCTGTCTTCAACCTCCAGGATGTCGGAGCGAGGAGGGCTCCCGCGCACTGGGGGTGTCCCTTCCCCGCACATGCAGCCCTCCAAGCCGGTCAGCATCACCTCCAACCGCCCGGTGCACATGAACCTGTTCGCTACCTGGGAGGTGGATCGCTCCTCACCCAGCTGTGTCCCGAGGTACGTCAAAGCAACTGGGATCAAAAAACAAAAGGGGAACCATGACTTGTCGTTTTCATGTCTTGTGCGTCTCGGAAATTGTTTGTGTTTACGCAGGGGAATACAAAAGCCCCTGGGGTCTAACCAGCACCGATGCTTGCTCGTTATCACCTTATGAATATAATAATTTGCTGTTGACATTATAGCTGGGATTAGGTTGCTTAATTGGATAAAGATTTCTGGTTTACATAGGCATTTCAGTTTGACCCAATGTGGTAAACCAAAGCGTGCCAAATACTACTGTTTACTGTCCCTTTTTAGCGTTTGGCTGTAGGAGAAATATGCAAGTTTAGACATGTCTATTGCTTTCGTATGATTCTCCTAATTGGTGCATATATGAAGTGTATTCTTTTTTGTATTGGATCACGGATAACCTGTTGTTGGGTCTGATTGTCCTCGTTGGGTTACTTGCTACTATCAAAATCAATTCATTCTCTGTTTGACATTGTGTTGAGTGCAGCCTGTCAGTGATATAATAGTCCATATTTGTAACAAGTCAAGTGAAAGTGTGCGTAGCGCGTTCAATGCTCCAAGGTCGCCAGACTCGTCACCGTAATCGCGACACTTTATCCACCTCGAGCGCAATCCCCCACCGAGACGTACAAGTAGGCGTCTTATTGTGCGCGTGTGAGTGAGTCAAGGGCCACTCTGAAACAAGGCACCTCCGGGCAGTCACACATGCCAACGCAAGGGCCATAATATGATCATTATTCTCTGATAGAAATGTCAGTTTTGTTTTATTTTGCGCGCGCAGCTGTCAATTAGGCCTATAACATGAACAGGTGATTGCAGTACAGTCAAGGTCATGGGTTAACTCCCTAATGAGAACGTGCCATAGTGAAAAAAAACACACAAAACATATTGGTAGGCTATTCATGTCATGTGGAGGATAGGAGGATAGAGGATGAATACAAAAAATGCACACAACATGTTGCTTATTCTGGCAGTGGTCCTCTGACAACTCTAACAATAGTGTCTAGACTTAAACAGACAAAGACTAGGTTATACTCTAGTGTAGAGGTAGGTATAGCCTCCAAAATCAGGCTCACTCCTAACAGCAAAACCAATATAAACAAACTAACATAATTTAGATCATCAAAATTTTAAAACGGCATCTGGAAACCCAAATGAATGATGTTTTTCACATACAGGCATTCATTGTGGTTTGTGTTTTATCTTTGAGAGACTACAACATGAAAATATTTGACAATTTTTGTATTCTTGGCCCGGATTTGGCAACCTAATAATTCAAAATACATATTTGCTTCAGTTTGGCCCATATCAGAAGTCTTACATTGATATAAACCTATAAATATGTAATAGACAGAGATTTAGGTCAAATTGTCTCATTACATATGATCGAGCAGTTATTTTTAAGGTAGAAGTTTCTTGATTTACTAGTACAACGTTATTTCTGTGTACCTCGGATGTGGGCTAGTCTTTTTAGTAATTAGTGGTGAGTCTATCTGCAGCTAAGAGCCATGGTCACACCACGTTCGCATGCTGTCAACCTAATGCTATATTCTCAAATACTTTAGGGCTTTGCAGGGCTGGAGAGCAAAGCCACAGGATGCATGCTCTCTGCTTTTTAGGGTTTAAATGTTTGTGGTGTAGTGTGAAATATCATGGTCTACAGGGATATGAATAAATCATCCAAACATTTTTGGACTTAATGGGTTGTCTTGTTTGCAGTTATTTACAATTACATAGAAATAAGGGGTGCACAATATATTGCAATCCAATCAAATTTTCTATTTGAGTTGGCACAGTTGTCAGATTGCGAATGTTGCTTTTCTTTAGATAAAAGTATGTCCTCTGCCCAAAATATACTGTCTTTTTTATTTTATTTAAACATGTTCTGAACTGTTGCATTAGTTCAAATTTCTCCTAGAGTTGTTTACAAGGTGCATTCTGAACAGAATTCTACTTTTTTTTAACATAAATCACAAAAATGCAATTCACTATCCTATCCCCTAAATCTTCAACCCCAGTCTGGTTTACAGCTTATCAGTAACATTTTGTCTCCCAAATTACAGACAGTTGGAATTGGTTTTATGTCAGATGCCCTTTTGAATTTGTCCTCTTCAATTTTGGCAAGCGTGGGGCACAAAAGGCAAACTCCCTGTTATATGTGTCTACATTTTCTGTCAGATGCCCTCCCCAGTGACCGCTGCCCTCTACTCTCTTTAGTGATATGATGCATTGCTTTTTGTATTATGCAATATTATTGCATTCTATTATAATGTTAAATTCTTCAAAATTTCAAAATCAGCTTTTTTATTTTATTTTTTGGGGTTAGTACAAGCGACAGTTTTTTTTAAAAGGGGTTGCAAGGGATGCATGAGGTAGGGCATATATATAATATATATATATATATATATATATATATGTATATGTATATGTGTATATATGGTATATATATATATATATATATATATATATATATGTATGTATATATGTATATATATATATATATTATATATATATATATATATATATATATATATATATATATATGTTTAAAAAAATGCACCTTATGATTTTAATTTCACTGCTGTTGCTGCAACAGAGAGAGAGAGAGAGAGAGAGAGAGAGAGAGAGAGGAGGGGGGACTCAACAAAGCTAGAACAGAAATGGAGGGATGGATGGAGAGAAGGAGAAAACGATGAAGAGAGAGAAGCGTTGGAGCTGTCATCTACATTTAAACTGGATTCTGCCAGAGTCAAATAATGTGCGGTTTCCCCAAAGTGCCTGCAGGGTTTGAGTCATGCTACAACAGCTATGGCCCCTATTGCTCCAACCACTTTTATTGTATTCAAGTACTGTATAGAAATAAAGAATTTGTCTTTGTAATGTAATGCTCACAGTAGAGTTTGGTCACAATTCTTTTTCTAATTATTTTAGACAGGACCACAAGTTAGTGTCAGTGTTTTTTCCATTTTATTTTATGTATATTTTTTGGAGTAAAATAGTAAACATGCATAATGTATATAGAAACATATGCAAAATCCAGTCACCATTTGCACCTTTATTTGATTAAAGATTCATTTCATTTTTAAAATTTCTTATGAAAATAATAGTTTGACTTGTGGATGAATTGAAAATGAAAATTAGATGAATTGAATACTAAAA
The DNA here is from genome assembly GCA_019594935.1 of Periophthalmus modestus. NCBI lineage: Eukaryota > Metazoa > Chordata > Actinopteri > Gobiiformes > Gobiidae > Periophthalmus > Periophthalmus modestus. The sequence continues at coordinate 14,462,790 of JAIEZT010000107.1, forward strand.
TAATATTTGGCTGCAGGCTGGAGCCCAATAAAACAAAAATGGCAACACTTAAAGCTGCTGTTGTTAATTATAGTCATGGCTACTTACATCACCAGTCATAGCAGTTGTGGCAGCAATAAAAGTACTGTGTTTAACATTGTTTAATGTAGTTCACAAATGTAGAACTTATGAACATTGTTTAGACACTATTCTCAATTCAGAATTTACATATCTCTAAAACAAAAAACAGCTTTGTTTTATATATCTGCTCCTTCTAGTGTGACATTAAAAGTTGTATAAAAAAGTCCTTCAAAACCCAGAGCTCTGATATGTTGTTGACGCAGAGAGTAACTGCTACTTATTCCTGTGCAGAGGCCCATGTACCGGGTATTCAGAGGTGTCATAACCCTCTTCCTGTCTACCTAAAATGCCACTTGATTTGTTGTTTACGCTGTTTTGCACTTGCCCTGGCAGGAACAAATATGCACATTGGGTTTCCCCCTCCACAAGTTTGTTCAGAAACCGTCACTTCAATGCCAAACATCCAAGTACACAGAAAATGTTGAGTAAGAGGAAAACTATTATAAAAAATATGGGACTTTCTACTTGCTCATGTCCATGGAGGTGATATTGCTTGGTCTGGAATGTTGATTTGGTGTTTAGTGAAAAGAAAGTACCTTAAAGCACGCATTCTAACTGTAAGTGCTCGCCTCTCCACAGAGCTAAATTGTAACTTGAGTTGGTGAACTACTTGGCTTCATGCAGATTGAGTTTTGTGTCATACTAAGGACATTTAAGGCTAAGCATAACGTCTCCATGGAGATGATCAGGTTGTGGACTCTCCACCTGAACAGTTGCATAGAATACCCTCATTTTTTTGAGCTAAACATATAATTACTGGTGGACATAACAATATTATATAAATATAATGTTCATTTGAAATAGGGAAAATTGTAGAATGTTGACTGGCAGATTTTGTGATATGGTTTGATGAATATAGCACTATAAATCATCAGCTTCAATGGGCAAACAAACAAATGTAGTCAGCGCTGTGCAATATGTAGAATTTGAATCATCACTCCACTTATTACTTCAGCTAAATACAAAAATGGTGTAACTGTAAACAAAAATCTGTTATGGATGGAAGAGGAAGTCTCTTGTCTAACCTACAGTGAAGATGAATTATAAAACAATGCAAATAAATTATAATAAATGTATTCTTCAGCAGGTTAATTGAATACCTGTTTCAAATAATCCAAATTTCAGGTATAACCCAAATAACTTAATAAACCATAATTAAGCAGCCCTGGCTATAGCTATGACTTTTTTTACTCACAATTTTCTCATTTGACAAACATCAAAAAATATATTCTTGTCTTTTTTTAGTCTGAGCTCCTCCCTTCCTCTTGTCACCATAACAACACAGAGCCCATAAGGTCAAGTCTGTGTTGGAACTTCCTGCCCTTTTCAATGTTGAAAAACAGTGGTTGTTATCTCTCTTTTGCTCATCTGAACAAGGGTTTGGAGCACTGGGGATTACCATGTGGAACAGTTGTTTACAATGATTTTGATAGCTGTGTTTGCACTGCAGTATATTTGATTTGTTTTGCCCATGGAATAAGACAAATATTTAACTTTATATAGTGCTTACAAAAGTGTCAAATCAGATGCTAATTGATACTAAAACTAGTATCGATATTTATTTGAGCTGAATAGCTTTAGAGTGATCTTGAGCTCAGAACAAGTATAAGACACATAGACTAGTATACGCCCATGGACCACTATGGAATCTACCCGTACACTGAGGGAGTACACAGATATAAGGCCACTTGGTAATATCTGGTACTATCACTTAATGTTGAAAATGATGTTCTATTGTCTAAAGAAAGTGTTTTAAATTATCAGTATCGGGTCTATTCCTTATTATTATCTAAATCGTAATTGCAGTATCGGGACAACGCTAATTGTACTTTAAGTTGTCTTTGTGCAAGTTTTCATTTCATATAGGTTGTGTCAGGTTTTAAAACGTGTGCTATGTAACTTTTGTCATGTAGTGTCCACTAGCTGCTTGTTGCCATGGAGATGTCATTGCTTTGCTTGGAATGTTCCACAGTTTGGGGTTAAAACATCTATTTGGGTTGTTTTTCATCATTACATGTCTTTTTATTTCTCAGATGTAGCTCAAAAAACCTGCGCTCTTATTGTGTTGTCTCTCCACTGATCTAAGCCATAACTTTGCCCAGCGTCACCTGCTTGTCACGATGGAGATGCGTTTTATGCCTTTCTTTGGAACATTTTAGACATAACATTAATCACATAGCATGACAAGCAGGTGGCAGATTTTAATTTATTTTTTGCATTATTGTGAGGTTTTACAAAGTTAAATGGTTGCCCTTGTTTTCTGCATATTGAAGAAAGTATGTCTTTAAAAGTTCTTCAGCTGCCTTGAAAACACAATTTTTAAACCCATCCGAATACAAATTTTTACTTCTCTATAATTAAGCACCCCAGGACAAAGAAATCTGACACCATGCTGCTGTTGCTTCTAAAATAATTGTTAGCTTGGATTTTGGAGCATGAAATTGGACCCTGTTTGAGTGACTATTCTGTGCCTGCATTAATGCTGTATTTTTTCAGTACGTAATAGACCCTTATTTCATGCATTCTTAGTTGTATAAGATGTTAAACGTTTTATTTTTTTTTTTTTTTTATGACCTTCTGTATTCTTTCTGCAGTTTTTAACTTGAATCTGCAGGGTTTTCAGTGTGATGGCTTTTGTTCATTCATTCTGGGGCTGACTGTAAAACCATGTGACTCTCAGCTGCTCAAAAACAGAATAACAATATCTTCTTATGTAAACAGACTGAACACAAAACTCATTTTGAACAAGGTTTGGTGATTATTTGACTACGAATCAATACTATGCTGGATTTTCTGCCTTACAAATTGGAAGATTTTTTTTTAAACTCAGGGTCCAGCACCTTCTTGTCTCCATGGTGATGTTATTGCTTTGGCTCCTGAGAACAATCCACAGTATGGCATTAAACATATATTTCCATAGAGACAATCACGTGGCGACACCAGGCCAAGTTACACGTCGGATCTATGTAGAGGTTATCAGCTTTTCAAGATATTTTTTAGCAGTAGACAGGGCAAGAACTGTTTTGAGCCTCTACTTTGACAGTTTTTGGATTTAAAGATTGTCAAAGTAGAGGCCTGTCTCACATCTTCCAGGTTTTAGCTGCAATAAATGCACCTGTAATGAAGAAAATATTCATAAATCAAATATTCATATTGACACCTTTTTAAACACAAGTAAACCAGGCCATGCATCTCCTCCATATTAACCTGGTTCACCTAGAAGACTTATGGCTTAGCACAGTCCCCCCCGCTGAGTTGATGGTTTTTCCTTCTTCTTCACCTGCGGGAGTCAAATCGTTCGTTATGTTAAACCAAACAATCCCTGGTCCACTGAGTACATGGTGTGCCTCCTCTCATGCATATGCACACAGTGTAGTGAGTAAGCCTTCTCAAGTGAGTAGTATAGGAACAAATACTTGGGATTCCTTTCAGACTGTAGTAAGTAGGGCTGCAAGAGCTCGCAAGTCGCATAGTCGCATTTGGGAATTGGACTATTTAAATGTGTACTGTGTGAGTTTTCTGATGGTGGATCTACCATCTGCTTGTCTCCTATTGATTTAATTTCTTTGACTGTCCATGTGTTTGTCATTAAACTTATACCTCCACGGAGGCATGCAGTTTACCGTCCAAGTTACAGATCATGTCTGTGGAGTCATGACTTTATTTACAGTAAGAATACATGGTAAAAGATACCTTTTAGCACTAAAAACAGCACATGGCCCCCAATTCAACTGTACATCTGTTATTCCAATTCTAATGTTCTTATTTTGATCAGTATAGTTATTAGGTAGGTATATTTTTTGAAACTTTATAATAAGTGCAGCAGCCAGAATCATTGTCATTGAATAGAAATGACAAAGTTTAGTATTTTAACAGCACTTAGCTCCCGTTTGTATGTGACTAATCTGAAGTGCTGCTGCTGTGTCATATCAGGTATTCCAGGAATGAGCCCTGTCAGAGCGTGTACATTATTAAAAAGACAGAAGAGAGGAGGGAGAGTGAAGCCAGGGGGATGTCCCAGGACTGTAGACCCAATGATGAATGTGAGCACCACTCTAAAGAAAAGATCATTCATAAGTGCATAAGAAGTAAAAACCTAAAGGGGAGAAAAGGATGGGGCTGCAAGAATCATCGCAGTCAAATCAAAATCGTAATTTGAATGGTCACAATCGGCAAATTGCAAAGGCTGCAGTTTTTCATTTCCTCCACAAACAACAAAATATCATGTCTGCATAAAAAAACTGCTAACCCTGTAGTTTATATCTGGTCAAACGTGTTCTGAAATGTGATTGTTGTATTAGTTTGTCTTTTTCTTCTGGACGTGTTTAAAATATGAACAGAATCCTATCATTAAAATAATTTATGTGCTTCTGGTGGAAGAATAAAGCTGTGAAAACCTGGATTTAATCCCTTGTAATAGTTTGTTGGTCTCAATTCTCTTGGGTCTCCATGGGTCCAGAATGATGGAAAATTAATTATAAATTATTGCCATAGCGATTAACAATTTCAAACAAAACATTATATTTTTATATAATATTTTAAATGGGGAAAAAGGCCTCAAAATGTTGCATATAACACTTTAACATACTTTAAATCAGGGGTGTCAAACGCCAAAATTAAACACTGTGACTAAGTCGTGGGCCAAACTAAATATTTATTGAACAATTTCAACAACATCTGCATGTTTTTTCAGAAGGGGTGGATTAAATTTGAGTGAGGCGACAGGTAGCAGACGCTAGTAAGTGTCAGCAGAAGTGGTAGGGGCTGGCGCCAACACATTTGCAAAGCATTCTGGGATTCATAGTATTAGAGGTGCATGCGCTACACTGGGGTGACAGTTCTAATACATATTTGATATGATCTTGCGGGCCAAATATATTTATATCGAGGGCCAAATTTTTACAAATCTGTTTTAAATCATTACACCCTAGAATAACACATTAATATAGATTTAAAGATGTACTGTGTAACTTTTCTGATGGACTGTCCGCCACCTGCTTGTTCTCATGGAGATGTGTTATTGCTTTGCCTGGAATGTACCAGTGTATGGCATCAAACTTATTATCTATCTGGCATTTATTCAGCAGGTGTTTTATTGCTAAAAATAGACATGACAAGCATTCTTTATTGTGAGTGGGCTCGCCTCTCCAGATCTGACCTGGAGGTGCCACCTGCTTGTCTCCACAGTCCTATATATCGTTGAATATTCCACACAAAGCAATCTCAGCAGAGACAAGTAGGTGGCAGACCGTGAACTAGAAAAAGTTATAGTCATTTGTGGACCTCTTTACTCCCATAAGTTTTACAGTACTCAAAATCCTGTGTACTCCAGTGCTATGACTCATTCTTGCTTTTCTTGTTTTGCATATTTGCTGCTCTGTCATGGTGAAAAATGGAGAATTTAAACAATTTTTGGCCAACTGATTTACAGTTTTCTTGCAAGACCATAGACTTGCTGAACTGTTCAACACGAGACAGCAGGGGGATATCCTGGACAAAACTGACTGAATAGTTTAAGTACTGCATTGGGTTATGGTTTTAGAGTAGTTGTGTCAAATCTACAGGGTTGCAAAATGAATCACAATTGCATCTAGATTTAAAAATCTAATATTAGCGATTACCACATTGCATACGAGCATTAAAAATATCTTCCCTGATATCTTTAACAAAACAAAAATTGTATGTTTTTTTTCATACTAGAGCCCATGTTAGATTGTCAAAACTTTTGGATATTGGTGCAAAAAAACTCTCAACAACTAAAAAGTAAAAACTAGTTGTAAATTCAGCCTGAAGGAGTACAATTACATCAACTGCCTTATAACAACAGAGCAGAGTGCTTGTGTTAATGCCTTGATTGTTACACATAAAAAACAACACCCCACGTTTCGCGATGTCCTTTTTAAAACGCACATAAATGTAACTAAAAATACAGAGCGAGAGTGAAAATTGCTGTTCTCGTTACATTAAAAATATATGCTGGCGTCCGGAGATGTAGTAATGAACACCGTTGGCATAAAGAGGCAGAGGGGAACACAGGATGCAGTGAATAATACATTGTGCATTTGTTAGCCGTTTGCTATAATTGCCCCGCGACACAATGGAGGGACGACACCGTGTTACATTATCTCCTCCACTGCCCCCTTTTAGCCCTGCGCTCAAGGCAAACAAATGGAAAGTACTCACAAATGGGTTATCTAATACAAGTAAACAGACTGAAGAGCTGTTCATTAAGGAGATAGGCCACTTTCTCTTATGTTGTGGCTCTTACTTATAGCGGTCACAAAGGGCTGCAGATTTGGAGTGCCTTGCCTTTTGAAGATAAGGCACAAAATATGTAAGAGCTTGAGTTGCTATAGTTGCTAGAAGATGGATTAGAACTGTAGAGATGGTCAAAATGAAATTAAAAAAAAGCATTTTAGATTAAAAGTTTTTTTTGTTTCAACAACATATTCAGTGGTGGTCAGGTAACCGGCTGCTCGGGGTGGCGGGGCGTTGGGTTGGCTATTATTTCATTAATCAGTCACAATCAGTCCATTTTTGTTGTTACTTCCCTATAGTGGTTAGCTTTCGTTAATCAGTGAGGAACTTGCTTTTGAAATATGTCGCAACCATCTCCAACTTTCTCTTGACTTTCATCAACTCTTTATCATTTCTTCAACCCCCAAAAGAGTGCCCAAATGTAACACTCTGATTTGTGAATGTGCAGTGGTGGAGTTCACAAAGATCAGATAAAAACATTCATTTCATTTTTCTTTGGTTTAGGAGGCACAGTAATAGATTGAGGGTGAATACTGTGAAATGTGGAACAAAAGGATACAGAGAAGCAGAATTCACAGGAAACTTGCTTGTGCAACGCTCCTGTAATTGGCATGTGAGCGCCTGTGTTGTAATTGGAGCCAAAATCACACTTTGAAAGAGTACACAGAGGCCCGTCACGATAACACATTTTGAAGCATGATATATCACTTCAGAGAAATGTAACAATGATTTTATTGAAACTATATTGAACTATACTGAAAAAATAGACAGTTTCATTAAAAGGCATAAGTTGCTTGAATTACTTGAATTGGCATTTAAACACATAGAACCAGTAGAAAAAAACAGTGTTCAGCTATGTAAGCCTGTCACAATAACACATTTGGAAGTGTGATATATAGCTGTAATAAATAGATGATAAATTATATTGAAACTAATTTATGCCACTGACATATACTAACCCAAGAACAGATTTAAACCACAAAAACTATTCTAAATCGACAATATTTTTTTAAAACCGTGAGCTGCAATTAAAAAAAAAAATGCAGAAGTACTTGAGTACTAAAATGAAACTTTAATACTTAGTTTGTGTCTGTAATGAATCATAGAAGTTATTAATTTAAACTTCTACAGCTCACATGTTATCATATAACCAAAATAATAACCCCAAACTTCTCAGTAATGTAAAGAATAAATACTTCGATTCCCAAAAACTCTAACTTATATTGAATGAAATTTTAGCTATAGTAATTATTGTGACAGGTCTACAGATATGTTCATAAAACCAAGTGACATGCAAAAATAGCTTCTCTACTTGCCATTTTAACATGATGGAACTAGGGATTGTTTAGATTTTATTTTTTCTCTGTCATTTAAATCACAAATCACAAATCACAGTTTTTTTCCCCTCACATCTTGACTGAATTAAATTCTTGATTTTCAGAACAAAGAAAGTGCTGTACTTGATATGATTATTTTCCTATACTCTTACAACTGAACTGAAGAATGAATGACCAGGGAAGAAAAACAATAACAAAATCCAGCTGACCTAATAGTATTGTTTTGAGTATAGTCATACCTGGATAAGTAAAAAATAAAGTTGAATTGAGTTAATTGATAAGGATGCTACTGGTGATGTGATGATGGTGAGGGAGTTGTTCGTTCATGTGAACGTTTGGATCTAGATCTCGTGTTTTTTTTGAAGAGCCTAATTTTTTCTTCCTAATTTTTATGCATTTTTATCCTGATTAACACTGAACCAACATCTGCAGAGAAGCAGAGCAGATGACAGAGCTTTGTGCACAAAAACATAATACCAGTTAGTGTTTTTAATTATTATTATTGTAGTGCAGCATTTAATTTTGATTTTCATAATTTCAAAGAGTAAACACACCCACTCTCAGTTTTGACCATTTTAATCAAATCTGAGCCTTGGTCATTTCTCTCTGCGATTAGTTTGTTGTTAAAATTCGTTCTAACACTGGCTTCTGTTATATAAATAAAGAGTAAAAGAGCCAGTCTTTTGAACAATCCAAAAGATTCGGAGCCCACAAAAGAGCCAAAAGTCCCATCACTAAATGTTACTGCTTTGCCTGGCATCTTCCACAGTATTAAATTTCTTGCATGTATTTATTTAATTGCAGGTCTATGCTAAAAAGGTTTTATTCTTGCACACTTGTTGCCTTAAATTTTGTGAGTGCCAGTTGTGAATCAAAATCGTACTTAATCGTAATTACTTTATCTTTGGCTCCCTCATCCCTCCATTTTTGGGAGGGGTTGCTGCAGTGAAGAGGCTGCGTGCGGTCGATGCCGGCGGTCATTTCTATGGCTCTGTTTTTAAATGTTGTGTGTGTGGAGCCCTCTTTATTGCTTGTACTCCCTCCAGCAGTGATGCATTATGGGAGGAGAGAAGGATCTGTTGTCCTGGCACGCGTCTCCATTTACTGAGGCAGACTGTAGTGACATTTTGCAGGTACAACAGCACTGACATATGCTTTGCTTTTCTTCAATGTGTTGGGGACAAAGACACAGTAGCTTCCAGTTACATAAGGAAGAAATGTGAATCTATTGACTGCTGGGTGTGGATAAGATCTCTATTTCAACTCAATTTGTACTTCAATATATAAATAAACTTTTACATATTAGAAGTAGTGTTGTCATTTTAGTGGAAATTTGTAAAATGCCAAAACTTGATTGCAGCACCAAGAAAAGACAATAGAATGGAATTTTCAATGCAAAATACAATAGTTCTGATATAGATGTACTTATAGGTCTGATATCTGATATAGACCATTTGTAAACTATTCAGTATCAATACTTGTTCAAATGAGTATCTTTTTGATAGAATAGAAATAAAGTTACTTAAGATACCAATTACAGTATTTGCAATTGTAATAAAATAACTGTCTTCTTCTCTGTCACATATCACATGTATCAAAAATTAGGACTGTTGCCATAGAAATGAACTATTTTAAAACGGCAATTGTTGAAGTAAAAAGTGCTCAAAATGACATATTTATTAACCCTTTTTTCATGATTTTTTCAAGCTAGCTCAGTGACTGTGCATTTTGATTGCTTATATTTGCATACATAGAAAACCATTAGCAGTGTACTCTGCTGCTCGGATTTGAATACACTATAAACAGCAGGACGTGATGAAGGATGCAGGACTTCACTTTCACTGGAGCACGTCTGCATTTGTTTATTTGTTTATAAATTGACCTCAGGAGGAAGCTGACTGGAACAACTCTATCGCACTGTGGAGAATCGGAAACTCCAGCAACGCGACTGTGGCCCTGAACGCATCACAGGCACTTATTGTACTGTACCCCCGAGGCTCCAGTAATGCGTTTGAGGGCCGCGTTTTTTCTCCTGTGCTGTTTAATATAGTCATTATAGAGTAGGGTTGTAAACTTATTCGTAATTGAGTCAAAATTACAATTTAATTTGGCACAATTATCAAACTATTTCGATAATAGAATGTCTAATCGCAATTGCATTTTTCCCCAAAATTGAGCAGAGAAGTCTTAAAATGGTTGTGGAATCATTTTTAAAAAGTGGGTCCAACAACCGTTTTTTGTGTTTTGCGTTTTATTCCGTAATTTGAATTCCTAATCCATTAATCCCTCAGTCTGTCATAACAGTAATCATTTTGCTATGTCTTTTGGTCCTAAAATATCTTATTGCATAATAGGTAATGTATCCCACTACATATTTGTCCCAGATTTAACACTCAGGTCAAATCAGGAACAGAGTAAATGTTACCCAATCTGTCACCCATTTCAGTGTCCATTTTATCGGTCACGCTCCATGGGAACAGACGGCCCCGTGGAGCACAAATGCTTTTCCTATAGACCACGCTACATAATGGGACTCGCTGATTCACGGAGGTTTTGGTATTTGAAATGTTGAGTAGATTTGGCTCAGTTGGAGGAACAGAGACACAAAGGACTCCTGCTTAGAGGCTAGTGATTCTGCACAGGGCCACTTTTCCACTTAAACTCACATTTTGTAAGTTATCACGTGAAATATTGACCTAGAAAATATTCTAGACAAAATTACATATCTTTTATTTTGGGAGATATTGATTTATTTTGAGTGTTTAGTACGTTCTGCTATGAAATTATTATTGATCAATTGTTTACAACAGGCTTAGTATCTTTGTTCATTACATTTATATAGTCAACGAACTAATTTTAAATAATTATCATGACAAATGTGGCATTGTAATCCAAAGATAAATCATAAACTTGGGTAGGTTTAGATGGTAGTATATATTTTCATTAGTAAATACACTTATTTAGATTAAATTACAAAAAAAAAAATATATATATATATTAAAATAACAAAGAGAGTTAGAATAACAAAGAATTACTAAATGTATAAAATAAATTTTATAGTAAATATAAAACCACTATACACAAAATGTAGATTATGCCCATATTGCCAATTAGTTTTTTTTTTTTTTTAACCAATTAATTATATGAATATAATTGTATCCTGAGAATGTGCCATGAGTTGGCAGTGGTCACATCTCCATTTTGAATGAAACCATCTTTTCCAAATAATTTCACCACAACCTTTATGCTGTGTGCAGATATTTTAGTCTTTATGCTCATGCAACAATATCTCACATTTGTCATAGACTCTGTGTTTGGGATCTAATGCATTTCTAATTGCCACAGATAAAAATACCCTCCCTCTGCTTTTAGCTGCTGCATATTGACTTTCTGCTTTGGGCCCTATCTGACGTGCTCCGCCTCGGGAGGGATTTGATTGGCCAATAACCAGGAAGCTCATTTAGGTGCTTGCTCAGATAAAGGATTTTTGTGCTCTTACACTGTTTGAGGGATGAACAATGACTTAAATAAGTTCTCAGTGTTTGAATAATTACATTTTTGTCTAGTTAGTAATAGAAATCGACCAATTATGTTTTTTCATGGTTGATGTTGATTGTTTAGAATACAGCAATGGCCGATAAGCTCTGCAGATATTTTTAGGCCAATATATTGGGCCGATTTAGATTATTTTCCTCAAATTATTTCATATACATTTACTACAAAATATAAACTTAAATATAAAAACCTTTTTAAACCTTTAAAATGAAGAGACTACAGTAAATGTGATACACTGCTCCCTTAAAGTGTTCAAATAAAGCTGTGTGTGCATGTTTTAGGCAGCAAATCCACAAAAAGAAAATATCAGCCTGTGCTGGGGATTTGAGGTCGATAACCGATACACTAAAAACTCCAAATATCTAATCTCCAAAAAACAAACATCACCTTGATATATCAGCTAACAATATGTCGGCCTATCTCTAGTTAGTCGCAATAAAACATGCTGTACCTACTGTTCAGAGTGGACCTACCCTATTTAAAGGCACATTATGTAACTTTTCTAGATGAGGGTACACTATCTGTTTTTTTACAAGGTAATGTTATTGCCTGCCCTGAATGTTCCACAGTATAGTGTTATCTGTTTCTCTGGAGACCAGCAGATGACACCATCAGGCTAAGAGGCCCATTGTGAAATTAATGCAATATAAATTGGTTAAATACCATACCGAACATGCAGGCAAAGCAAAAACATTTCCATGACGAGCAGTCTGTGTACCCTGCACCAGAAAAGTTCCATGGTGCAATTTTTATGCATTTGACTCTTTCTTGTGTGTTTAACTTAAGCAGTTCAAATGTAATCTTCTCTCGCTTATGTGGCTGGCCTGTGTGATATACTTGAAAAATGAAACATATCCAATAACAACATCTGTCAGAAAAATTGTAACTAGATAATTTTCTAAAATCCCTCAGCTCTTGTGCGCTGTGTGTGCAGTTGTGCTGTTGTGTGTTGTCTTTTCGTTGTGAGTTAAACTGGATTAGGCGAGTGCAGCTCATTAAGTGTAATCGCTTTAACGAAGGGTCAGCTGATGTGGGGCTGCTGCGGTGGACGATCTGACAGGGCAGAAAAAGAAATGCATGCAACTATACTATAAGCCAATATTGCATAGTTTTACAGCATATAATTTGCCAAATTTGGCAAACACTATAATCTGGATCACAAGAAACTAAATAACACTAAGGTTCTCCATCTGACACAAATGTACATTAGTTATTGCTCGTACTGCAATGAATGAATTTTGAGTAATACCATTTTTTTTCTTCCATTTTTCCATTTTTAGTGCCATTTAACTAACACAAAACTGCTCCTTCAGTGTCTGAATTTGGCCCCAAACCACATACTTTTACTGACAGAGGATTAGCTGTAGACCTTAATAAATCAATGAAAAAGCCCCAAGCTGACCATCGACGATTTGAAACTGTTATCTCAACTCGACTGAAATTGAATTATCTTTAAAAAACAACTGTATTTTCACTTTTATGCTGCGTTGGGTTCACCAAAGTTTTGCATACCTTCTATTACTAAACTAAACACATCTCCAGCAGTCCGAGTTCACTTCACTCACGACCCTGTTAAAATATGATTGCCTATATTTTGTCCTCTTTCTGCCTTTGCCGATGGCTGTGTGAACTGGAGCGGAGATGAGGAAGAGGAGGAGGATGAAGAAGCTTGGAAATAGACAGGGGAAAAATGCATAGAAGACACAGGAAACCATGCAGCTAATCACACAGCTGTATATGGATATGTATGTATGCATTTGGGTGAACTAAAATTAGCCACATCAAGGGGATACTGTCACAAAAGTTGTTTTCTTTCTCTCTTTTGCCTGAAATTTTCTATTCTTGTAATGTCTTGTGATGTCTTCCGCTCTATCCTCTATATCCCTCTCTCAATCAATCAACCCCCTCTATTTTTTCCTCTTTTTCTTTAAATCTTTGTTTTCTCACTCTGTCACTCCCCTTTCTCTCTTTCTTCTTTCTCTTTCCCTCTTCCTCTCTTTCTCCTCTCTCCCCTATCTCTGTATCCTCTAGCCTCTCTCCCCATTTCTCTCTTTGTTCTTTTACTCTTTCACTTTCTTCACTTTTTGTTCGCCTCTGTTTCATTTTTGCCAGTTTTATCTTTTTTTGGACATCATATTTTTTATCCTTTCTCTCATTGTTTCCTTTCCCTCTCATTCTCCCCCTCCCAGTTATCTTTTTTTTTTTTTTATCACTTTATATTCTCTCTGCCTCCTCCTTTTTTCTCTTATTGTGCACAGCGCTTTGGAGCAGGTTGCAGAGGAAGCCGTTTTCATCGCCTCTAGCAGCTGTTGACTGTTGCTCCTCACTTGAGCTAACACTTGTGAGTGAATGAAGGCTCTGTGTGCTATTGTGCTTTCAACTGTTTAACTGTCGTAACATCAAGTGCTGATCTATACAATCTACAATAAGAACTTCAACTAGCATAGCCTTAGTGGTGATGGCAGATTTGCATGTGTGATATAACAGTGATAACATAATATTATGAAGTAACTTAAGTAGCTGAACCTGATTTTTACTGTCTTAAAAACATGGAAAACAGGACTAGTTCATTTGAAACCATTTGCGCTAATCCAAAGTTATTCCTCACTTTCCTTATGCATTTCTGGGGTGACAGTAGCTCAGTTGGTAGAGTGATCTGAAAGTTGGTGGTCTCAATGGTAGATCCACTAACTCACAGGTTGGTGGTGTGTTTCTAGCTCCCTCAAATCAGTACTTTCGTTGTGTCCTTGGGCAAGACACTCAACTCACCTCGCCCCCAGTGTCGGCATACACTCGTGTATGAATGTGTGTGTGAATAGGTGAGTGGTTCCTTGATGTAAAGCGCTTTGAGTACCTTCAAGGTGGAAAAGCGCTACATAAAAATGACCATGGCCTGATTATCCACTGCATGAGTTTAGAAGTGCTTTTCACAGTTTTCAGAGGCAAGAGCTGAGTGTGTGACAACTACTAGCATGGTAATATTGGAACAGTCTTATTTCCTGTTTCGTGGATGATACAATGCTTTTTAGTTGAATGCAGTAGACACATTTGAAGTTTGGGGCATAGTTCAAACTTAGGAGGATCAAACGCTGATTATGTTTGTGTTTAATGGCATTAGTCTATGAAAGTCTATGACAGTCCATGAAAATGGAGTTTACTTTAGTCCTTATTTGAAGGGACAATGTACAGAGGCATTATACTAGTTCCCATCTGCAGTCCCTGGAACTGAACATATGAAAATCAATCAGCTAACTCAAAACTCCAGGTGTGTTTTTGATGAGGATTCAACATTGTAATCTGATGCAAAGCTAAAAATAGTCAGCCGCTTTTCGAGAAATTGCTATCTGTCAGTACTGTTATAGTAGAGTATAGCAATGCTCCAGTGATTTGTCCGCTCTGCATTGCTTTTAATGCATCTCTTCATGTTATATGCGTATAACAATTCGTTACGTCAGATCTATGTTGTTTCACGTCGTGCTCTGCTCCGGGCTAAGTGCCATCTCATGTCAGCCACTGCTTTTCACAAAACTAACAACATACATGCTGGGAATTTCAACTGAACATAGTATTTATAGTATATATAGTTATTTCTTTGCTTGGAATGTTGCACAGTATAGCATTAAACTGATCTAACAGGGGTGTATTGTGCAAAAAAATACCTTGGAAACATGTCTCTCCACACATGACCGCTAACTTGCATGTCTCAATAGAGATGGTTAATTTAATGCCAATGTTAATTTAAGGCAGAGCAATAACTGATTTTAATCATGTAAAAATGTGACTAAAGGTGAAAAAGTTCAGAACTTTTAAAAGTGAATGTTGGCACATTTATTCATTTGGTAAATACTTAATTTGATCAGAGGGAGCAAAAGATGGAATGACCTGGTTCCTGAAGCTGAAATTTAAGAATACAACACTATTTGTTGACTTTGTGTGGCCAGTGAGACAAATTTGCATTTGGGCAACACACAAACTGAGTGGTGAGCCAATCTGACATAGAGTCACGCTTAAGACTAACCCCAAACCAGATAAAACGTGACAAAATACTTCTAGTTTCATGCTTAGTTTTAAACTTAAACTGTCACAATCGTAGAACAGATTTGCTTTAAAGAAGACCTATTGTGCTTGTGTGTACTATATAGTTATAGTCTATGACACATGTGCATTATTATGTTATAATTTATACATTTTAAGTCGCAAGTTAGCAAACTTGTTTCTTAATAAAAGAAACGCTTCTGTGTTAGAAAACAGCAATGCCCAATGGGAGCGGATGTTGCTGTAAACATTATCACAACAAAGAGTCTGCACCTGTGATGGATATTTGAGTTTAGTTTAGTCCTTATGGATAGCTGCAGATCACACTCGTCAGCAGCGATTAAGAAAATAAGATTGCGGAACGAAGTAAGTAGAGAACAGTGGGCGTATACCGGTGACGGTGAAAACGGGAATTGATGGGCAATAACGACAGTATGGCATTAAACTTGTCTCCATGTTATAGTTATAGGTCAGATCAGAAAGACCTGTAATTGAATAAATGCAAGATAATTTAATGTCATACTGTGTGTGGACCATTTCAGGCAAAGCAGTAACATTTCTATAGTGACAAGCAGGTGACAGGCCTTCCACCAGAAAAGCTATACAATGAATCTTTAAAACTACGTTGGACCACATGCTTGATTACTAAATGTACCTCTTATACAATTGAAAAGTGCCTTTATAATTCAGTTGTTGAGGTTCAGCCCTTGAGTGTGCTTTGAAATAGACGGTTGATTGGTTTCGAAGAGGAGCTCCGGAGGGGGGCTTTAGCCTGAGAGCTGAGGGAGGAGAAAGAGGAGAGGGAGGGGAGGAGAGCTGGCGAGAGAGAGCTGGCGAGAGAGGGCGAGCGAGAGAGCGAAAGGGAGCGAGAGAGCGAAAGGGAGCGAGAGAGCGAAAGGGAGCGAGAGAGCGAAAGGGAGCGAGAGAGCGAAAGGGAGCGAGAGAGCGCAAGCAAGAGAGAGAATGGGAGAGAGAGAATGGGAGAGAGAGAACGGGAGAGAGAGAACGGGAGAGAGAGAACGGGAGAGAGAGAACGGGAGAGAGAGAACGGGAGAGAGAGAGAATGGGGGAGAGAGAGAGCTGGAGAGTGGGAGAGAGCGAGGGAGAGGTGAGGGAGAGGAGAAAGGAAAGAGACAGATAAGGAGAGGGTGAGGAAAGGAGCTAAGATGTTGAGGAGGGGAGATGGGGCAGAGAAATTTGAAGGGAGAGGAAAAAGAGGAGAGAGGATAGAGAAGGAGATGTGAGATGAGAGGGGCGAGAGAGATAAAGGGGGGTGAAGAGAGGTAGAGAGAGAGGAGGGGGAACGAGAGAGGAGAAGCAGGTAGAGAGAAGGAGAAAGGGAGGAAGGCGAGGGGATGACCGGATTAGCCTGGAGAGTAGGAGAAGGAGAGCCCTGAGCGTTGATGGAGGTGATAGGTCTTTTGGTGCAGAGAGAGAGAAAGGATTTGTGCTGCTGTTCAATATCACTGCTTTGGATTGGAGTCCACAGCTAAGCCTAGAGACGCTTAAAAGAACAAATCAATACTTTGGTTAAAATTTTCAGTGTTAATCTTGATTATTTGACACAAATGGCACAGTGAAAAGTAGAATAATGTGCAGATTAACCCTTTCATGCATAGTGGTCACTACAGTGGACAGCTATTCGATTGTTGTTTTCTCCTATATAAGTGAGTCTGAATATCACAGTTGCACATCAGTCACCACAGTGGACCCTTATGATGTCACACAATACACTGCCACCCACTGGTGAACTTTTGCAAGAGTAAAAAAAAAATCTCTAAAACAAGATGGCCGACAGAAGAGCACATGTGCCTTGCAGGGGAGGAATTTCTGTCAAATCCTTGTATTCTAGGAGACCTTTGCAGGTAAAAAAAATATGAGGACATCAAGCAACAACTAAGGAACAATATAATTGTTAAAATATCTAAGTTTTGATTTTGTGATTTGAGTAAATCGTGATTAATCATGTGTCCACTCAATTGGACATCATGCATCGCCAGCTATTTTTAGACTACATATTCATAGTATTGCTCTGATTGTTTTTTTCTTTTTCTTTTTTTAAATTCACCATTTGCAGTAATGTTTTGGCTGAAAATCAATTGAATTTATATTATAGCAATATTTTGTCGATATTAGTTCTAGCATGAGAGTAATTATCTTTGTCCTTGTGTTTTGTAGAAGTCAGGTACAGATCATGATAGCAAAACCTACAGGATAGTCCAGCAAATGCCATCTGACTCAAGTGAAGATGATGTTAGTGGCAGTGATGATGAAGGGCTACCAGAGAAAAGAGAAATGGAAATTGGCAGCAGTAGTGAGAGTGAAGCTGAGGATGTGGGAGGAGCAGAGGATGCTGAGGAAGTTCAGGCTGAGGAAGAAGCTGAGGATGCTCAGAATGTCCTACATGACAGAGCTCAAGAACACAAAAAAAAAAGCAGACATGTCTGGAAAACCAAAGATAATGAGTTTGAGGGAGACATGCCTCCTTTTTCAGGAGAGTGGAAGGTGAATATTGAGGTAACAGAACCAATAGATTTCTTCATGCATCTATTTCCTGAGGAGCTGATAGATGAAATGGGTCAAAATGGGTTTCCTCTGCAGAGTGGCTGGGCGCTCCCTTAGAGACAGGGTGTGGAGCTCAGTCACACGGGAGGAGCTCCGAGTAGAGCTGCTGCTCCTTCACGTCGAAAGGAGCCAGCTGAGGTGGCTCAAGCATCTGCTCAGGATGCCTCCTGGACGCCTCCCTCTGAAGCAGTAAATCCCAAAGAAACCCAAACCCTGGGGTGTGAAAATGTGGGTTAGAGCAGGAAGCTCTGGATACATGCAGAGATTTGAAGTGTGTCAGGGTTTGGCTGTGCGTGGTGTGACCAGTGGGTTGGGAATGGCTGCAGATGTTGTCATGCACCTATGTGATGACTTACAGCAAAAGAATCACAAGGTGTTTTTTGACAATTTCTTTTGCACCGTTCCACTTATTCAGGCAACCTATTTTCTGCTAAATACATTGCGCTGATGTAATTAAGTACATTTGAAAGAATGTTTGCCATAGTAGTCGTCTGATAAGTAGTCGTAGGAATTTTCATGGTTATTGTTGGAGTTATTTAGATTGTTCTATCTGTGCCTCAAAGACGTTCATTTTTTCTATTCAGATGTTTTTGCAATACACTGAAAAGTTCTAAAATGTGTTCAAATATATTAACACAGTGTTAGGGAGCATACAAAAACATGTTTTATAGTGTTTTCAGTATTTCCTTTTAAATATTTGTTTCCTCAAACACATATTTCATTCATTGTTCAAATGCGCGTTGTCCAGCCTAGTGGACATGTCACCAACTCCTTGAAAAATGCATGTTTGAAAAAAAATAAGATGAATATATTTTTTTCATGCCTAAAGAGTAATAAAAACACTTTGGAAAAAAATCCTGAAGTAGCCTATCATAATTCATGCATGAAAGGGTTAAGATATTATAAGTTCATGAATGCATTTTAAAGTGATCACTGTTTTTAAACTTGTATGATCTCTTGTTTGGAGGAAGAAGT
The DNA here is from genome assembly GCA_019594935.1 of Periophthalmus modestus. Taxonomy (NCBI): domain Eukaryota; kingdom Metazoa; phylum Chordata; class Actinopteri; order Gobiiformes; family Gobiidae; genus Periophthalmus; species Periophthalmus modestus. Next base: position 14,481,635 of record JAIEZT010000107.1, read on the forward strand.
GTAGTAATGAAATACAATAGCACAAGTACAATTTAAAAGGGGCAAATAAAGCATAGCATTAGTTAAAATTGACAATTTTAAAACGGTAAGTAAGAAGCTAACCATCACAAATGATCTGAAATGCCTGTAAAGGTCTTGTTTGAGGTCCCAGTATCATACAAAGATTTAACTGAATCAACTGTATATTATAAATGTTCCATCTCTTCCAATGTAAAAACAGAAATTTTCATCCAAATCTGGCAACACTTTTTACAGCTTAACATTTGACGGTTTTTTTGTTACTCTACAAAAAAAAAAAAATCTTACTCACTACGGCTCTATTGTCCCACTTTTATAACTGCTGTTTTTAAGTCCAGCCCACATAGATTTCTGTCTCCCACTGAAGACACTCTAAAACACTGTCATTATTGAAGGCCATAAGCTAAGCAGGCTTAAACGTTCCCTTTATGTTTATTTTTTAAATTTTGCTGCAGAAAATATGAGTCACTTATTATGGGATGTACCGCAGCCTACACACGTCTGGTAATGGATTCAATTTGGAGGTTTTAGTCTAGTGAAATAATGACCATCTTTATCACGTCGTCATGTGGGTTTCAAGTTTGTTTTTTGTCTTAGTTAAAGGGGCACTAAGTAACATGTCCGGGGGAAGGCTCTGCCACCTGCTTGTCTCCATGGAGATATTCTTGCTGTTGAATGGAATGTTCTACAACATGGCATTGATCTGACTTGCATGTATTCTTTTATGTTGTTATATAGTGTAAAACAAAACATGGATTTTTACGAGTGTGGTCAGATCTGTGGAAAGGTCTGACCTACTTATCCATCTCCACCAAGTCAAGCAGGTGATGCAACTAGGATCCATTTTATTCCATTGTAATGAAATTAAAAGTTTAGTTGTTTAGAGTACCTTTTTCTTGGACCAGCTTTTAAAAAACTCTTCTTAATATTCTTAGTTCTAATATTCTTACTACAGTTCAATTGTTTACACTTTTCTTAATCTAATAAACTTGCTGACGGTTGCTGGAATTTATTAGATTTTTTTTTATTACCAGTAGATGGCAGATGTGAAACCTGTTCTCCCTCCCCTCATCCGGCCTTTGTTCAGGCTCACCTGTGCTCTCTGGTCTTCTGTCAGGCTAAAGCTCTGCCCTATCAGACAGAAGTAATGTAGATGACATCTAGTGGTGTTATATGAGAATACAACAGGATGTCAGCATGAGTCTGATTACACATGATAGCTTTAAGGCTGCATATTATGAAGCCAGTATCTAGGCCATGGGCAGTGATTTGTCACTATTACCCAGATAAACATTAGCACTGACGTATTCTGGTCTTTTGGATGGATTCAGGTGGTTATGTAACTCTATGGTTGGTGCATTACAGTGCGTTTGAGCTCAACCAGAGAGAGGCTGATAGTTTACAGTATATGCTTCACAGAGGGCACTGCTTCATGTTGCAGATGGCATCACTGTCCCCTGGGGTTACACTCGGGTTCATGTCAGGTCAAATCTCATAGTAAACTGGACTATTTTTTTCACGTATAACTGATTTCTCCCCTTTTGATTCAAGTTTATAGACCAGATAAGGGTTGGTCATTCATAAAAAAAATCATAATCACAGTTATTTGGGTTGCAACTGCATTATTAAATCATTTTTATGCTTTTCTTAAGTAGAGTCTGATGCCTACTTGTTCCTAAGGAAATGATATTGCTTGTTGTTCCACTGTATAGTTTACCATCAATCCAAAACATGCAGAATAGGTAAAATCCTTCAGCTAAGGTGGTCCAGACCAAGCCAGACTCAAGAGCATGGAGATCGGTCCCTGGGCTAGAGATGGGTCCATTGGTTGTCCCCCACTGTGGCATCCATTGCTCCTAATGAGGTGCCCCAGCAGCACTGGAGGATTTGTCAAATGCAAATGAGAAATTTCCCTACAGAGACAATAACCTTACCTTCTTCCATTTATTCAGTTACAGGTGTTTATGTTGCCTAAAAAGTCCTTGAAAACCTTGCATTCCTACTGTGAGTGGGGCCACTCGTCCAAAGATTTAACCTGTAATTTGGCCTAATGGTGTCACATGATTGTCTCCATGAAAATATACTGTAAATGCCATACTGTGAAATATTCTTTAACATCTCCATGGATGTTGTGGGAGTCACTACCATATGCTGCTATAGTGTACATATTCATTTTTTGTTCCACTGTAATCAATATTATGTATACATAGGCCTAGACGTTTGGGGTATGAGGAAAATGTTATTACATTTTGACAAGTTCCACTCAAAATTTGCATAACAGTCATTTTCACACAGGGCACAGTGATGAGAGTGTATCAGATCTAGGTCAGTTCATATCTCCATTGCACATTCTTCTTTATCTTTGTCATTTCTGATTCAGTGAGGCTGACACAGAGAGGCGTGAAGGGGCCAGCTGGGGCAAAGGCGTGATAGAGATATACTACTTTCAAGATGGATATTTGGGTCTAATGTAAAATGTGTCATATATTGTCAGAGGGAAAAGGGAAATGTGCTTTTGGAGGCTGCAGTACCAATATGTTTTCTACGACACACAGCGTGATACAGGATATGAGAACAGTCAATCATAGAAGTCAGTGTTGAAAATGTTGGCAAAAATAATATCATAGACGTTCAGAGTATCAGTTTTGTCTGTCAAAGGGAAAGTTGGTAAAGCTAACAACAACTAGCTTGCTAACACACACACATCCTAATTATCAGACAATAAACAAAACACTTTATGATTAAATGCAGAGGGCACTCGGCTGACTTATTTTTACTTCTAGAGCTGATACAATTTATCTGTACTGGGGCAAAACAAATATTGCTCAAATAAATGGGAGATTGGGTACAGGTCATTTTAAAATATCAGAAACTTGGAGTCTAAAAAAAGAACACCTTATAGAAAGAAAGAAAATAAGATGTTACTTATTTAATTTTGTGTTTAATTCTACTGTTAATTCAATTTTTCAAGACATTTACTTTTTGGCAATTTTGGAAGGATTGCAAAAATATGATGTAATTATTATTATATGTTAATTTTGGTTGAAATCTCCCACCCCTTGTTATGCACCGTACCTGTGTAACCTACTTTTAACACTTCTCCCACATGACTCCCTCCCACTCAGTGACACCAGCTTCTCCTCCACATGCAGCAAAACTCATTATACACTTTGACTCATAGGCTTTCATGCATTTCAAATAGCAAGAGTGGTACGGGAGTTGTTAAAATGGTGGAACTTGTAGGATTTTGGTGCACAGCCGCACAAATCAAAACAAGCCAATTTTGTTCTTGTTCCAAGCTCAAATAATGTGTTTTTATAATGTCTTTTCCTATCTGCATTTGGTGCTGCAAATAAGTAAGAAAGAATGCATATTTTTACAATGTATTTTTGCGCAATAAAAACTATAAATTAATTAATACAACCTCCCCCCGCCAGAAAAGTTACATAGTGCACTTTGAATGTTTTTAATTGTTTATTACAAGCAGTCTTAAACAAGTGGATTTCTGCATTGTGAAAGTCATCATATCCATATACAGTATATTAGTTACCCTAATTTTATCACTACATATAAACCAGTGTCAGTGCCAGTGTCTTTGCTCTATTGTATTTATTGCATATAGTTTGAAAAAGTTATTCACTTTATTCTTCAGACGGACTATTTCAAATCCGCAATTTCCAAAAGCAGCCACATTCAAATGAAAGTCATTTTCTTCCCAATGTAGTTGTGAATTGAGATGGGAGGATGGGTTTGGTGGAGGTAAAATTGAGCTACTATCAGATGGGACAGATGGAGAAGGGCCCAATGCTTGAATGAAGAGAGGGTGAGCGAGGATGAAGAGAACAGGGGAGAGGGAAAGAGAGCGTTCTGGTGGACAGCTTGTGTTACTGGGACTGAGATAAGGGAAAAAAGGGGTAAAATTGGACTGGCACAGACAATGAGGCCTTAGCTTGCAGCATGTTACCAGCCGTTTCGCTAATGTGTTTTGTCACCATGGCAGTGACGAAGAGTGCGAAGAATGGAGTGATTTTGCTAGTGCTCTAGTATCACGTTTTACATTGAAAAAGCAGTTTGCCTTGCTTAGTGTCGAAATTGAGTTTGAAATTTCAGTATTGTGACAACACTACAATAGGGTGTTCAAATATGACCTGGTGAGCCAAATATTTCTACCACTATCTGAATGACACTCTTCCAATGAATAGAGTGATTCAATGGACCAAGTTAGATTTTAGTAGATTTAATGTACAGTTTTTGTTGCCCTTTAAAAGCCACCAAAGCTGTCTCAATCTGAAAGTACATACATACATACATAGACTGTGATTGGTTAATTACACCTATCACTTGGAGCATGATGAAGGTTGACCAATGGGACGAGTGGAGGGGGCAAGTATAGTAATCCCTCCTAGATAGTAGGGCAGCTGATTGATTAGTCAACTAAAATAGGGGTGTGTCAAAAGAAAAAAAAAACACTATTAAATATCTCTATGCACTCACAAGATGACAAGTGCATGAGTGCATGGAAGTTCATGTCGAAACAACTATTTATGCAGAAAAAAGTACTAGGAAATTAAGCTAGGTTGTGAATCATGAGTTTAATCATTCTTTTTACATATAAATTCCAAAAATACCAGCTTTTCAATTGGCTAACTCACTCACGAACTTCTTCTTTCAGCTGTTTACCATATGCATCCTTAATCTAAATAAAATGATTAATCAACTAATACAAATTTGGTTTGACAAAGACACCATTGACCGATTAATTAGTAGGTACTACAGCCCGACTAGATAGATGTAGACACATTTTGACATAGCCACATTGTTGTTTTTCCCTGGAATGCTCCACAGAATGTCATTAAACTTGGCAATCCGGAGACAAACGGGTGACCTTCTTCTTTGCCAATAAAAGGCCTGTAATTGAATAAATGAAAGATGGACAAGTTTATACCAATCTGTGGAACATTTCAGACAAAACAATAACAATTCCATTAGAGATTGGCCGATAGTTGCACTTTTAAACTTCTTTTGGCCACTTTTTTGGCCAGTCCACTGCCTGAAGAATACACATAAAGCTTTATTTGAACACTTTAATATGAAGAGATAACTGCACAAAACATGACTACACAGCTCTCTTATTGATTTGTTTTTAAAAAGGGCTGTGGGTGAGTTTTTTTAGTCATTAAATTGAAAATAATCCAAATTGGCCCTTCATATTGGTCCAAAAATATCGGCAAATATTGGCTTATTAGACATCAATTTCTAGATTATCAAACAATATCGGCATTGACCATGATAAAACCCATATTGGGCGATTTCTAATTTTCATAAGTGAAGTATAGGTGACAGATGCTGCAACAGGAAATGTACATACTGCACCTTTATTAGTTGCCCACACTTGTAATTTTCCTCACTGATCTTATTTCTAGTATCCTGTTCCACTTAAGCTCACAGTCCACAGCTTTTAAAAATTATTATTCGCTGCTAGGACAAGGTCATAGATGTTTATTCTACCATTAATCTCCCCCACTAGCTTACTCTGTTTAAACCCATCTCTGCTCTGCATCCATCCTGTGTAATTATAGCTCCTGGTTTGCTCTCTAATTGCCATAGATGATTTGTTTCACCAAAATAACAAAAGGGGACCTGGGCAGCGGCTCTGGGCCGTCTCCCCGAGCGATTAAACAATGAAAGGGAGCCCAATATTACACGGTTAATATCATTTATTCAGACTTACCGTCAAGGGCAGCTATTATTGGATAGGCAGTTTGTATTTGGACAGATACTGAAAAGCATCTGCAATTTTTTGACTTTTCAAGTTTTAAATTTTTTACTTAAAGATAAACTATGTAACGTTTTGGTGGAAAGCCTGCCACCTTCTTGTCTCCATGGAGACGTAATTGCTTTACCTGGAGTGTACCATTTTATGCTGTTGAACTTATGTATCAAGCATTTATTCAGTTACAAGTTTTTTAATTGCTTCAGTATACCATGAAAAACATTCATTCTTACCGAAAACAGACTGACCTTTCCATTGATCTGACTTATAACTTGGCTAAGCAAGGACCTCTCCATAGAAGCAATGACCTGGACCCTCCACTGGAAAAAATGACATCCACCTTTAACCAGGAAAGTAAAAAAGTCTTTTATTTGCTTCTCAAATACCAAATATAAGGCTGAATCACTGGGTACCTCACAATTGCATCCATGATTTTTCCTAAATATCAGACCATAGTTTGTTAAAATGCTGTTGTAGTCTTTGTAGAGGTTCAAGAATCCTGCTAAAAATGATGAGCTGTAAATTTGTTTGAGTTTATGAAAAATAATATATACGACAGACTGTGTCTGTGTAATTTAACAACCAAACAGTCAAATTTATATCTTCTTTTAGATCTCTCTATTAAATAGGCCCAAGCTGATTGACCATTATAAATGACTGGATCTTGATTTGATAAAAAATTAATTAATAATTAATTCCACAGACTTAATTAGTAGTATAATTGCAAGGGACAGCTTTTTGTATTCAGCAGATGTAACGTTGTAATGTTGTTTTGTTAGAATGGTGCAAAAACATAATATGTAAATTTGTCCTTTAGCCTATAGCACAAGTCTGTCTGGTGTAAGTAATCCTTCCATTGCAGCGGTGGTGGAGGTCAGTGCTACCTGCAGTCCACAGTGACTCATCCCTTCTGCATTCTCCACCACAGGGTCCCTCCGGCCAATCAGCATAAAGCAAAGGCGGGATTTAGGACAGAGCACAGTGCTGATTGGGCTAGACACCCATCACAGTAAATTGGGCTTGGAGGAGGCCAGACAACAGATGTGCTGGTGTCTCTGTCTTGGAGCGAGAAATCGTCAGTTTGTAGATCACATAGACAGAGAAAACAAAAAGAGATTTCTCAATTAAGGACTGAATAATATTAAGACAAGTAATGTTGAATCATGTGGGCGCAATATACTAAAGTGTCTGCAAAAAGTTGATGTAATGCCTATACTGGGGAAAAAAAGTGAGAAAATATATCTTTTGATACAAGGTTTGATGGCTGGTGAGGCCTGAGAGATAAAATTACGTTGGTTTCATCACATTAAAAATAAAAATAAAATTTTTCCTCCAATTTTTAACATTAATTATATGATTTAATATATAAAATGGTATCAAAAAAAGTATTTTTCAAGTACCAACATAGGAAACCATGCAGGTTTACAGCTATCATTGATTTTTTTTATTTATTTATTTTATTTTTTACCCCCCTGGTCGTCTGTCAGGCAAAAACTGGCATACCATCAGACAGCAGTAACATACATAGCACCTAGTGATGTTATATGAAGGTACAATCTAATTATAAACTTTACCTACTATAAGTACCAAAACATACTGAAGATGCTCCACAGTGGTACAAATGGCTATTTTTCTCATCACTCCAGCCTCAAATGTAGGACAATACAGGATTACTCAAACATGCATGAACCAAAATATAACTCGTATTTTAAAAGTTGTTGTACATAAATTGTCCTCTTTAAAGTACCAGCAAGTTTCAATAAGGATGCCTCGAGTGACTGGAGTATATTTTTGAGTGGCGTCTCTTAAAATGATGAGAAACGAGGAGAGAAACGCGATGACACAGGTGCAGATGAGATTTGGTTGGCAGCAGCAGCAGCATCAGCAGCAGGGTCTGGCAATAAATCAAAACAAGTCAACCACTGCTTTGTGAGTCACGGTGCCGCCCTCATACGCCAGGTTTGTGTTTTGTCTTAAGATTGAGTTTATTTTTACATGAAAGATGAATGACACTCCACAACCTCCTCCTACCTCCACATCATAATTGCATGCAAATTATCTACTGCATAATTATTGCATGAGTGTAATAATAATATGGCCAATGTCATTCTATACTTGCTTTAATTCATGTACAATGAAGAGAGATGAAATTTCACCTCCTGGCTTTTAAATTTTACACCAGATGCCCTACCAGTATAAACCAGCCATACATTCAAGGCAATACAAGGGAATGTAGGTGAAATGTCTTGCTCAAGGGCACAATAACAACATGCACTTTGGTGGGACCTCAATCTGGACTAGATCAGGACTAAACTGGGATCAAACCAGGATCAATTTTTTTTTAAAGATACATGGATCACAAGTGATTCTAGTTCATGAAGCCTTGAAACTTCTTTCAAATGTGTACTATTTTGCGTAGTTTCATGCCATACTTAAAATAATCTCCGGTCTGATTTAAACATAAGAAAATCTGAGTCATCACTGCTGTTGACATCTTTATAGACCATCTCAAACCGAGTTATTTTAAGCCCACTCTTAGTCTTGTTGGCTTATTCCGTGCTCGAGAAATACTGTTTTTCTCTATGAAATCAGGGCCTTTATACACTGACTCTATAATGTACTTGTCCAATTAAGTGAAAGCACAAATGTTACTGCAGTGTTTGTATTGGGGTTAATGGGGAAAACCAGCCCAGATCGGATCAAACAGGACCTCACGCAGTGCAGTGAACCAGCTTCCAGTGGCTAACAACATGAAAACATAGACTTACATGTGTTTTCCAAGGACTACAAAATGCTTAACCTATTTACTGCCTAAACTAGAGCGGAAAGATGAATTGTAATTGAATTAACTGGAGTTTCAATAGTCACAATTGGCAGTAATTCTAATATTCTTAATCTTGATGGTAAAACATGATTTGTAAATATAATTCTGAAACTGAAATTACTATTTCATATTTTTGGGAAAATTTATGGGATATGGAACTTTTTCAGCTGATACCAATATATAGTATTTGCTTTATTGTATTGTATTATATGTCTGTATTATTCTGTGGTATTTTCATGACTATTTAGCTTCATTGCTCTTCTAGGGGTTAAATATCCTGAATACTTTCTATATCTGACCAATATATGAAAAACATATCAATATTACAGATGATATTGCCCATCGTTAATTAATATTTTTTCTCCAAATTCTTGTTTAAATCTGATTGTTTCTTTGGATTAAGGAAAAATGAAAATTGATTTATTAAAGGATAAATTGAATGACTTGAGCATAGACTAATCTGATTGTAATTCTCTGTAAATATTCACATTAAGCTGACAGCCATACACTGTAATAATTGACTTGTATATGGTTGCTTTAATGTCTTTAATCCACTTGGGAGATTAGCCTCCTTTTGTTTATCCACTCACTAGCCTTAGCGCCCAAACTGTGAGCTTAGTTTAGCTTTACCTGCTCTGTTAATACAGCGTCTACGGTCCCATTTGTTTTCATGGTACAGTGATCATTCAGGGCACCATCAAGGACGCCCACTCAAAACTAAAGTTGTGGCTGAAGTTTGCCCTTGTTTTTGTAAACGTTTTAAAATATGTGCACGTATTAAAAGTGTTGATGGCCTCTACAGCTAGGTCGTAAATCTGTCCATGTTTAAAAGGTTGCGAGAGAAGTGCATGATGGGAAATCGCTTGGCTGACTCTACTTGGAAACAGAGTGTGATCAGATGTGATGTGTGGAACTGCGTCGTGCCAATCACTAGTCACAGAAGAGACAGATTTAATTAATATGAAATGTCAACCTAATTATCTTGTAGAAAACAAATTAAGAAACACTTTTGTACATCTTCATTAAAGCGCAGACAGGTTTTACAAATTTAGTGTTCCCTCATCTCAGCACTAGTTTACTCAAAGTTGGTGATTTGATTTGAGGCTCAGAAAAATTCACCTACCCCATATCTACACCAATAAAAACTGTTCTTAGTCATTTTTGGCCAATTTAGTGCATACTAGTACATTTAAAAACAGTCAAAAACTGTGTGTGAGCTACCTCCCGTGGCAATTTCAAGAAAGTACTATGAGGTATCCACAATCCTGCAGCACACGTGATGTCAATTAGCCCAATCACACTGTTCCTTATACTCCCAGACCCCGCCCCTTCTCTCCCCTCATTGTCCTATCAGCTCTGAAATGCATTTGTGGGCGGAGTTTAGGTGTTAAGTCACACCACATTGCTTACATTAATCCATATACCCAAAAATAGCCAATAGACCATGGATTTTTATTAGAGACAAAGTTTACAGTTTATGTGAAGTGCAGATAAAAGATTTAGAGGAGATTTTGGCAGAGTCCCGTGTGTTTGGCCCAGACCAGTGTAATGGTTTGATAATGAGTCCAAAGGAGACGCCCGGCGCAGGACAGTAAGGAGTTGGCCTGTGGCGGTTTCTGTCAACGCCATCCACCCAGCACCATTGATCACAGTTAGAGGAGAGAAGGAAGAGAAGTGAGAGAGGGAGGGGAGGGAAGGGAGGGAGGGAAGGAGTGAGTCAGGAGGGGACAAAGAGGAGAGTGAGGGAGGGTAGGGAGAGGGGAGAATGAGACATGAAGGTAGGACACGCAAGGAAGGAGACTAGAGAGAAAGAGGGTCAGATAAGAGGGGGAAGAGGAGGAGAAAGAGAGCAAGAAGGGAGGAAGGGGGATGGAGGGAGGGAAGGGAGGTACAGGGGAGAGAAAGGAAGAAGGGAAGGAGATGAGGTAAAAAGAGGCAGAGGAGTGAGGGAGAAAGAAGGGAGAGGGCGAAAGACTTGAGTTTGGTTACATAAATGGTCAGATGTCCTTTAAAACACCAAACATTTTTTGCAACGTTTCCCTTATTTAAATATTCCCTGCATCCTATAAATAGAACAATTTATTTAATTCGATCTCTCTGACAACGGCACAGTAATAAAAATGTGCTGTTATCATTTATTTTTCTCTAGTCACAATTGCAGGGAAATTTGAGACTACAAATTGAAATGAAATAGTCAATATAAAGTCACTTGTTTATTCACTTTTGGATCAATACCCAATCTTTTTTCAGTTAAAGAATGTGATTTGGACCAGAGTTCAGACTTTGAAGGAAGAAATTAGACTTTTTTGTGTTAAATTGCAATGCCTAAAAATCTGTGTTTTTTAGGAAATTGATTTTGTAAGCCGTATCTTCCCCCTATTTTTGAAACCTTGTCTATATACTTATCTGCATCTCTGTTCTTGGATGTTGTTTTTTCAATTTTTTGTCATCAGTCAATTGGTCTTGCATTTTTCCATTACTGAATAACAGTGCACTAAACTGTGTAAATAATTCCATACCGCTTAGTCAATTTGATAGCGTTGTGTGACAAATTGCAGAATTCTACATGGACTACATGTGACGAAAAATAACAGAGCATAAAATCCACTAAATACCAGAGGTCGTCTTGGGAGGAAGAAAATATCACCAGATTATTTCCCCGGTGTGAATACGGCTGTTTTTGAGCGTGTCCTTGCATGATTTGTGTCACGTATATACAAGGTCGCGGTTCCTGATGGACTGTTGTCAGGGGCAACCATAGGCTCATGTCTTAAAGACACGCGCATGCATACACAATTCACAGGTTCAAACATAAACATACGGTCGGCTTTGGTCTGTGAATTTGAGATAAGGTCATTCTTAGCTGAGGATTTAACACTGTTCACACATCCGTCAAGGCAAATGTGAAAATGTGAAACGGAGATGGCCTTGGTCTGTATTATATGGATATAGAGCTTAGCAGAATAGGGCTTAATAATTTTTTATTTATTTGTTATTACATACTTGGCAAATCACCAGACATTAATTGTATTATGTAACTGTGACCATAGACATAAAGTAACTGCATAGTGGTCTTTGATACACTGCAAGGCTGTCCAAAAACACAGTTTGAGCTGGTGTAGTTATCAAATGACAAAAGCTTCAATCATTTAGTGAATCGAATATTTTTATATGGAAAATCTTGCTTTATAAGTAGTTCAGACTTCTGCAAACATGCTCTGGAATACATGGGATTCTTGTTTTATCTCAAATGTTAATGCTGTTTTTTAAAACATACATCACAAACCTAACTGCAGTGGCAATATCAAAAATTATCATTATTATTTTCAAAATATTGCAGGCCTAATAGTAGGCTATTTGGTTTAATTTGATTGTAGAGGTAAGGCTGAAAATGAACCATTTGGTTTAAAAGCTTTGACATATGACGCACCCATGACCTCTTGGGTCTTTTTTATTATTGATGAGTATGGGCTGTCAATCAATACGTCACTGGAGACAACAGCACAGTTCTGCTAGTGGTTCTAGCTGGGCTAACACAACTTTCTTATTTGTGTGCTTTGTGTAAATTTAACCTTTAAAACAATATATATTATAATATTATATATATTATAATATTATATATATATATATATATATATATATATATATATATATATATATATATATATATATATATATATATATATATATATATATATATATGCTATGCTACAATTCTGAGCATTAAAAAACATCTTTAGTTGAGTAAATTCAAGGTAATAAATGACATTACAATAAGAAGCAATAACATTTCCATGGAGACAAGCAAGTTACATAGTTCACCTTTTAATTACCGTAATTTCACGGCTGTAAGGCGCGGTTAAAAGTTGCGAACATCGTAGGAGCGATGGATGATAGACGGCGAACACGCCGCGCCGGGCAAGTTACGCCGCGATTTTTGTGAATGGATGCTTGGGATGCTTGGACTTTTGTATGTGTTAAAAGCAGAAAAAGCACGAAAAAGCACCCGTAACTGAAGCTGCCGCCGGTGCGCCTTTTAGCCGTGAAATTACGGTAATTAATTTTATTTATTTAAGATTTTATTGTATAATCTGTATGGTTTTAAGATAAATGCCATATAGAAACCTGATTTTGCATACAAATAGCCTAGGGGTGGTTAAAATAAAGCTACTTTCATTATGGCAATTAAACCTAACTCCTAATTTATGTCCTTGTCAAGCCAAGGTCATCCGTGTGAACAGTCGCCGTAAAACTCAAACGTAACATGCGCTTTTTGTACCTGGAGATTAAAGGCGCACCTCAGCAGCCAGTCCAGTACAATCGAACCAAATCCGCTTTCATCTTCAGCCCCTGAGCTCTTGTCCCAGTAGTGAACAGGGCAAGTGTGTGACCACTGATGCAAGACCCCAAACTACAAAACAGGGCTAGACTCTACTTTGATCAGTGGGCAGGGAACCAATACTGAGCAATACACGATCAAAGAAGATACTTATATAAAAGAGAGTAGGGCTGCAAGATGAATCGTACCTGGATCAGAATCACAATTTGAATGGACACAACTGGCAAATCGCAAAGACTGCAATTTTTAATTGTAACATTTTTATTGAGCCAATGCAGTTTATACTCTTAATTTCACTAATCTTACAAAAGATCAATAGAGCAATGCAATATTGTGATCAATTTTTGTTTTTATATAAATTAAAATAGAATCTAACAAAACTGAGCACTAACGTAGTAACATCCTACAGAAGCGTGTATCTGTGTCTACGTGAGAAACAACTTCTTAATTCATGTCAGATTGCAAAAAATCAATGCCACACTTTCTGAAATGACAGTAGTTTACATCTGAAGAGAAACAGATGCTTGTAAAAGAATAAAGTATTGGCAAGATCCCATAGCTAAAATTTAGAGCCTGTTACTGTCCCTTCCATGAGATTAAAAGTGGTTTCTTTGCTATGATGATAAGACGTGCATGGTAAAACGTTGCATCAGAGGACTGACTTTTATCACAAGCATTTGAGACATTGGGGAGAATGTTATGGATTTTCACTTTTGAATAGTGAAGGCTATGTATAATTTTGAATTGTATGAGACAGTCAGTGTCTTGCATTATTGAAGCATGAGTGTATAGGCTCAAGGCAGTCTTTCCAGACATTAACAAGGATCTGAATACCTATGTTTTTCTCCCAACTTTCTTTGTATTTGTTGGAGGATGTTGAGGAAATTGTTAATATTGTGTTATATATGTACAGGAAATACATTTGCCTTCATTTGCAGAAGTATTTGTTTCAAAGGATGTCAGATGTGTTTTTTAGTAATCTCTAATCTGTAAATACTTTCTTTGTAGTTGTGTAAAGGAGGCAAATGTGGCATGAATATACAAATCCCAAATACATCGTATCCCTAGGCCCTCCCAATCACCAAAGGATGAATCAGAATTAGATGGAACAAAGACAGGATTTTTTGTGATTGGTAGAGAAAAGGGAATCTGTTTGAAGAGAAAATGTGATTTAATTTGTTTTCAAGTCCAAATTAAATTGAATATAATTGGATTTTTACTACATCATTTGTCAAGGGGAGATGGTGAGAGTACTATGACAGCAGAGAATATGGATGACAATCATTCAGTTCTATAGTTGGGGTGAGTGTCAGGAACTTTGGTGAAAAACAAATGTTCTTACAGGCACATGCCCAGTAACATATAATGAAATCTGGAAGGACCCTCGGTCAGTTTGGATTTTGTGAAAACTTTCTTAGCTATTCTGGGAGTTTTGTAGTTACACAAGAAGGGTTGAATGATTGAGTCAATCTTTTTTTTTTTAATAAAAAAAATGATTTTGTTATAAATAAGGAATATTTTGAACAAGATCACATTTGCAGTAAGAAAAAATCATATTAATGACTTATATTCTCCCAAGTAGCGAAGGGTTCCCAAAACTTAGTTTTGCTTTTTAATTGATCCAGAAGAAGAAAATTAGATCGGGAGCAGTACGTGAGGGCTGTAACTGCAGTCAATGAGGGGGAGCTGGTGAGCTGGATATGAGCTCCATCGAGCAACAGGTGGCTGTTTTTTGTTTTTTTTTTACAATATAAAGGGATTTATCTTGGTGTTGATAACACTGAAGCTTGCCACACGCTTCCCAAGAAAGATAACAGTGACAAGCAAGCTGTTACAACGTGATTTGTAAACAGAAAGCATAAGCTTGTTCTCCTGAAACAAGGAAAGAAACTGAAAGGACCAGATCTTTACATTCCTCAGGACACATGGACCACAAACTGTGATGGAAGAACATCGAATTGAAAATCGAGATTGATCAATATGGCAGAAAAAAATTGTTATTCAAGTACATGGAGATTAGTACAATTTCAGAAAACTAGAAAAGTACATCAGAGCATCTAACTATATGGATATAAAATATGATCTTAACGTTAGCATCACAAATATTTCACACACTTGCTACAGCTGCTGCCCGGGGCTGATAATGGGATGAGATGTATAAGGCGAATGAGGAGTTTGTTGAATTTGATGAAGCTTTTTACATCTACCATATCAATCTATTTTGGGAGGAGTGGAGGCAGCTGGCTTTATCCGTCTATTACAGAATTGGAGCGAGGGATGAGAATTGTAACTCTAGAAGCCAGGTGCTTTTTCACAAAATACAAAAAAACCCCAACATTTAAAAAAAATCTTTTAAAAGGACAAACATTATGAAGCACACATGAACTATTATGTCAGTACAGTGTTTATACTATGCATGTCTTATGCACCTAACCGAACCATAAGATTTCTCGTAGCAAACACAAGTTAAAACATATATCAGTCTTCTCTGCTAAAAAGGGAGTACTGTATTCTGAAAAATTGACTTTACCATGTTATAAGACTGTTCCCTCATTAAAAACATGCCTGAAGTGGTTTTGTGTTATCCATTCATGTTTGAGTAATCTTGCTATCTCTCCCGAGCCCTATTCGAACCCTCTTTACCATTAGCAGTACCATTCTGTCCAAGGCTGAGCCCACCAGCCTATATGTTACCCATGCTCCCACACAGCAACTTTTCTTAAATGATACAAAACAATGCAGTACAACTTCATAAACCTGATGCAATGTGCAGTAGTTTCATTAGTGAAATGCATTCTGATTATGTTGGAATAGCGCAGGTGAAGGTGGGAGTGACTGAAACCCGCAGTTTGAAAGCCCCCTGTTCAATCATTGTCCCTGTTGTGTCGTCCAGTATCTGCTTTATATTTTTATATTTTTGTAGTTGCTTTGGGAGACAGCACACATGCATTATTGAGCAGACAACCTCCACACGCACAGAGCCTGTTTTGGGTGTGGCCCGTTTTATTCATTTAATTTCACTACCTCCAGTCTGTCTGGTTTTAGCTGCTACTGCTCAAAAATCAAATAACTTTGCTATTTGGTTTATGAAGTAGGGTTGTCAGAATTATCAAAAATCAGATACTAAGCAATACTAAAACTAGAATGGAAACTACATACTCATTTGAACAAGTATCACAGTCTAATTAAAGAAGATTCTTTAGTATCAACATCGAGTAGTACTGTGACAACACTACTTCAAAGTTATAATGTTGAAACTATAGCCAGTGACTGTGTTACATTTAGGCCTGGCAACATACTGTGAATACTACTTTGAATTTCCTAAAGTTGCATTATGTAACTTTTCGTGTAGGGTGTGCTTGTCGTCGTGGCAATGTTACTGTTTTCCCTTTAACTTGGCCGGGTGGCTTGTTTGGCCCGGTGACAATACACACATCTGCCATACTTTGGAACATTCTGGGCGAAACGATACACGCAAGTGACGTACTCTCCACCAGAAAAGTTACAGTGTACCTTTTAAATGCCGTAAAGATGGATTCCTCAATTTTCTACGTAAACATGTCGTTGCCAACAGTGTTTATCATTATTTTTGCTTGATCAATTGTCTTGGTAGGAAGATTCAGTTACAGCGTATGCCTCTGGTCAAAATTACCAAAGGTTGTAATTATTTCATTCAATATTTCAGTTTTGATCTGATTAAAATACCATTGTGTCCAAGCCTCCATCTCTTTGTCCTGTCTTGTGGCTCACTTTCACATTCGCATTTGCCACATAGAAATCCTCCGTAATTCAATTGTCTGTTTTCTGTTGCAGACTTTTCAACCTGACTCTGAAGAAGCTGATCATGTTGAAGGAGCTGGACAAAGACCTGACGTCGGTGGTCATTGCTGTCAAACTACAGGTAAAATGCAGCGAGCAGCTTGAGAAAATCATGAGTTTTAACGGAAAGGCATTTTTAATTTAGTCCTTAGGGTAGGACTAAAGCGTGTAAGATCTTCAGATTAAGAAAGATAACCTTTATAGTTTTGTCGTTAACAATATTTAATAAGTCATAAAAATAAAGCATTTGCATGAATTTGCATATGATTCATAAAAAGTATGTAATTTTAAAATTTAATTATTTTCCAGCTGTAATCCTAATTTCACACTTAATAACTTGCACTACAGTATAATTATGCACTTTCACCTTCTCCAATTTAATCTCATCATCAAAAGAGTCCAATATCGTGCAATGTTTTAATTAACAGATAGGCTAAATTAACTAAAAAGGGTTGAAGTTGGGTTCTTTGCTCCTCATAGCTTCTCTGAATGTTAATTGTTTCCATCACTTTCTGGCTGTGTGTAATTATTTTCCAACCTAAAAGTCTATGTACATAGTCTATGTACGCTAGAATGGTTACTACAAAGTACTTTTTCTTATGAATAAAACATAAATACATTCATTTTACTTTCATGTCTCTCCCTCTTCTAATACTAGATTGAGACACTATTTTGATACAAGGGAAATGGCTCTGTACTCCAATTTTGAGATCACAATAATAAAAACACAATACAATGGAGTGACATTTTAGCACAAAATAATAACAGTTGGTATTTAATTTCACCATGTCGTCTTATTGGTGGGTTTCAGATGCTAGAGTGTGATGATGTCATGCTCCCAGATGGGTTGCAAGAGCCAGATTTTTTCTTATTGATTAGTTTGTACTTTGCCTTGAAATATCTAAAATATATATTCACAAATGTTGAACCTGATTATTTCTATTAAGGACTAGATCAAAGAACTCGCTGTAACATAACAGAAATGTGCATTTTAACTGTATATTCATTTTTGAGTCCCAGATCTGTATTAAATATAATTGACCTATAGAATGTTGTGTTGTCATCTGAATCCCAGCAATACTACTTTCAGACTAGCATCGATACTTGCTCAAATGAGTATCTAATTTCAATATAGTACATATATAAACAGTAACCTCTTCCCCCCCCCACAACCCCACATGCTCTTTTTTCCTCTCCCTCTTTCTCTGTCCATCTATCCATCTGTCTCTGTCTCTCTCTCTTCTGTCTCTCTCATCTATTTCTCTCCTCTGTCTCTCTCTCTTATGTCTCTCTCATCTATCTCTCTCTTCTGTCTCTTCTGTCTCTCTCTTTTGTCTCTCTATTTCCCTCTCTACCTCTCCCTCGTTTTCTCCTCTCTCTCTCTCTTTTGTCTCTGTCTTTCCTTATCTCTCTCTTCCTCGCTGTTTCTCTTCCGTCTCCCTCTTCTGGTTCTCTTCTGTCTCTCTCTTTCTCTGTCTCTCTCACTCTTCTGTCTCTTTCTTCCGACTCTATGTAAATAGTATGTATATGTAATATAAATACTTCAGTTGAATTTGTGTAAATTTCATGCGTGTTTATGAAATGCAAAATGTTTTTGACAGACATAATAATGGTCTGTTAAAAATCAAATCTCTCTTCTGTCTGTCTTTCCCTCTCTCTCTTTCTCTCTTTCTCCCTCCCTCCCTCTTTCTCGCGCTCTCA
Organism: Periophthalmus modestus; assembly: GCA_019594935.1. Taxonomy (NCBI): domain Eukaryota; kingdom Metazoa; phylum Chordata; class Actinopteri; order Gobiiformes; family Gobiidae; genus Periophthalmus; species Periophthalmus modestus. The sequence continues at coordinate 14,500,109 of JAIEZT010000107.1, forward strand.
CTCTTTCTTCTGTCTTTTGCTTTCCCTCTCCTTCCTTCTCTTTTTCAGTCTCTCTTTATCTCTCTCTCTCTCTCTCTCTCCCTCTCGCTTTCCCTCACTCCCTCTCTCCATCTCTTTCTTCTTTCTCTTGTCTGCATGTGGGTGATGATTGATTGGGTTCATTGTTTTGTCACAGCAGGAGTGATTCTGTCTTTTCTGTCTTTTAATAATGATTTTTGCTTTGCTTTGTGATTTGTTTTGTTTTTCTCAGGGCTCTAAACGAATCCTCCGCTCAAATGAGATCTTACTGTCGTCGGCTGGACTCACAGAAACTGATCTGCAGCTCACCTTCTCACTACAGGTACCAAACCAGGGACAAACCAGGGATAAAGAGAGCCTAAAAAAGATATTAACTGGGACTAAAGCAGGACTAAAGTGGGACTAAAAAATATATAGACAAAGGCGGGATAAAGGCGGGATAAAGGCGGGACAAAGGCGGGACAAAGGCGGGACAAAGGCGGGACAAAGGCGGGACAAAGGCGGGACAAAGGCGGGACAAAGGCGGGACAAAGGCGGGACAAAGGCGGGACAAAGGCGGGACAAAGGCGCCTTTTTTAATTTAACCTTTATTTAACCAGGATAAAAACTCATTGAGATTAAAAATCTCTTTTCCAAGAGTGTCCTGGCCAAGAGGCAGCATCGCACAGACTCAATATATAGGTATCAGATTACTTTTACAGCCTACAGCCATTCATTCATGCTTTAAAATTTTTTTCTCTATCTTCCATTTTACATCCACAATTATAAAGTTACATTTTTCTGAATAAACAAAACTTTCTATGACGATCCTCCAGGTGAATAATTGCCTTGTTACATAAAGTTCAGTGATAAAACTAGAGCCCTGTATGAGGCCTTCTATCACTGACATCTCCCATAGCAACAGCACCTCTCACATCATTAACAGTCCCATCGCTAACATACGGCTCGGTTTAATTAGGCTATGCTCCAGTGTGGTAAAGTTTAATATAGCCTAATCTATAATAATGCCTCACCTTTTAGCACCATTTAGTAATATAGAAGTGAAAAAGGATTATTGTCTCACAAGTGCAAGGCAAGTTGAATAATTAATTATTAAAAATATACTTTTCATCAACATGAAAAGCATAATAACTTTGACCTTTTTGTTTTGCAGTACCCACATTTCCTGAAAAGAGATGCCAACAAACTCCAGATCATGCTGCAGAGAAGAAAACGATACAAAAACCGGACCATCTTAGGATACAAAACTCTGGCGTTGGGGCTCATCAACATGGCAGAGGTACGTGAACATGTTTATATTTATGGGGCTGCATTTTGAGGCAGGTGGTCATAATGTTACTCCTAAACTGTACAATGCCATGTTGAATATAGAATGCACAGGATAATATACAAAGGTGGGTAGTAGTCAGTTACAGATACTTGAGTAAACGTTTTAAAGAAATTGCACTTTTCAGAGTACCAGTACTTTTCTAGCAGCATACTTTTACTCCTACTAAAGATTTTGGTTAAATTTCCCACTGTGAGTAAGTCTACGTCTAAGTGACAAAAGCTTTATGTTGACAATATGGAATGATTTGGACATTTGTTTCTTGCACCACTCCTTCAGATATAATTTATTTTGTCTAATTTTTGAGTCCATCCTGTGGAAATACCTGAGTTTGTGCATTATTTAATATTTTGTTCTTCAAATTTCATTAATTTCAAATTGAGTCTTGACAATTACTGTTTAAGTAACTCTTACTTCAGTGGTACTTTTTTTTCAAATCCTTTTTTCTCTTACTTGACTAATTACTTGGACCAGTACTTTGTACTTCTACTTGAGTAATATTATTTTGAAGTAATGTTACTCTTACTTCAGTACAGTTTTTTGAGACTCTACACACCTCTATTCATATTGAAATGTAAACTGAGCTCCCCTGCATGGCCCAAAAAGGACAAGTGGTTGTATAAAATCAATAAATGTCAAAACACTTGACCTTCTCATTCAAGACTGTCAATAAAAAAAACGACAACATTTGAGCATAAACAAGATATTGACTGCTGATTTTGCCCATAGCCTTGAAATGATAAGTATCTAGCACATTATAGTCATTTTACAAAGATGTGAAAGTTTGAGTGGAGGTATTTTGTTTGTTCGCTCAAATGACTGTGATTATCCTATCTCCATTTTGCTATTATTGGTGTGGCTGTGCTTGGGTGAGCGTCTGTGGATATTAGCATAATGGATTTAAAATGACATTCACCTACAAACCTGCTCAGAATCTAAATGAAAGAACAAAAATATGATAATGCTTTGCCTGGAGCATTCCACAATGTGGCATTGAACTTATCCACTTTGCATTTAGTGTAATGCTTGTTTCACCTGCAAATAAAGAATACTTTGAGAAACATGCTTTCTTACTATGAGTGGACTCGGCTCTCCATAGATCTTACGGGTAACTAGGTCTTGTGGCATCACCTTCTTTGTTACATAAGTTGGATACGTTTAAGGCCACACTATGGGACATTCCTGGTAAAGTAATAACATCTCTGTGGAGACAAGTAGGAAACATTACAACCTTTAAAAGTGCACTATGTATCTTTGCTGGTGAAAGGCACACCACTTATTTGTTTGCATAAATATGCTGTTTTATTACCTGTAATGATCCAGAATATGACATTAAACTTATTTCCAGGGAAACGAACAGACAAACATGGCCAAGTTACAGGATTCATGTTTTTCAGTGTGATACTGGTAAAAAGTTACATAGTGCACTTAAGTACTTTCAAATATATCTCTAGACATTGATTTATTTGTACTTTTCGACTTTCAGTACAGAATTGTGACTTGGCAGTGTCGAGTTGCCCCATTTATCACAGTTGTTGACCTTGGGAGCTCCTTTCTCCAACTCGAATCATGTAATTTCTTGCAATTTCCTAAGCTCCCCTGTGTGGCATATCTTTGTGAAAGTGCCTCGTAACCCAATCTACCCCATGTAATAGTCCCATTCTTTTTTATTATTATTCCTACTTTAAAATTACCGTCTGCCGGCTGTTACTGCTCTCCTGATAACCTTCATTCAACCTTTTCCCCAAACTCAATTCAAGGAAGTGCACTTTACAAATCAAAACTTTGCTATCCGGTCTAGGGCCTGTTCACCGTGTCCACAAACATAACTATAAATCAAACATACTATTAAATCAGAACCATCTCCAGCCAAAAGCTTCTCTCAGGAAAATATGTTTATGAAAGAACACAGATTTATGGCATTGTTTTGCACCAGTCTGACCTCTTAGACAGGTTTCCATCATATTACAATGTGTCATCTAAATTCAAATTATACTGGAAGTCAATGAAGATTTATAGCAATGGATGGACAGAGGTGGAAGATACTTAAACTTACTTTAAAGGGCCTATACCAGGGGTGGGCAAACTACAGCCCGGGGGCCAAATACGGCCCATTGGACTTATTAATCCGGCCCGCTGAACATGACCAAATTACATGAATGTCACACTTCATCTACATCAACCTTGTATTACTTCCTTACTGTCTTATGAGCCCCTCTGCAAAAATTAGCTTATCAGAGAAAAGAAAGGTGGATAGTGAGTGCGGAGTGGACAACAAAATGTTTTTTCACTAAAGTCCGATCAAAATACCAAGGAAAGTTTTTTGCCTGGCCCGGCCCCCCTGTCAAATTTTAGAACCCATTGTGGCCCGTGTGTCAAAAAGTTTGCCCACCCCTGGGCTATACGCAACTTTTTCATGTATTTGAGCAAACTTTGGTTTGCCCCAGTGAAGACATATTGCATAAACAGCTCTTGAGTTCAGAATGTCTACTGTGTACTGTGTGCATCTAATTATAAAGTGAGAATTATAAAGAGAATCAGGAAGTGCATGTTAACTTGCTAGTTGTTAGCATTACCATGACTGCAAAATCTCTGGCTCTGACCTCAGAAAGCTGTAAAAAATGCTTATAAACTCATCATGATGATTATTTAGGCTACTCAGAATGCATAAGGCAGGTGAGGAATAACTTTGGGCCGCTAGTTCTGTTTTTTTGTGTTTTAATAGTAAAGATACAGTGGTACAGTATCTTAAACTGATATTTAGGAACTGTAAAATGTTTAAAAAAAAAAAAAAAAAAAGTTTGCATAGATATTCAAAGTTAAAGATTGGGTGTCCGTGGAGATGTTATAACTTAATTTAATTCTATTCTATCCTTCACCAGAAAAAAAATATTTTGAAAGACAGTTTCTCTGACAGCTATGACTCTAGTAAAGGTGGTCTTTTCTTGTCAAATCTATTTTAAAGCCTTTGGTCGTCCGAGGCTATTTCCTGCAGGTGAAATGAACTGCGTTTTATTCATGAGTGTGCTGTGTGTAAAAGGAAATGTTTGAGACAGAGGTCATAGGTCACAAACACAGACCGCCACATGACAGGTGCAGTCGTATTACCTCCACAGCTCCACATAATGAGCTGAGGGGGCACAAACTCCATAATGCTATTCAAAGTCACACAGGGAGGGCAGGCTGAAGTGTTGCATTCCAACAATTTAGAGTGTTTGTGAGAAAAATATTTTATATATAATATTAATTATATTCTTTTGAATTGTTTATTTAAGCTAGTGGCATCACATTGACTATGTTTTACATATATTTTTTTATTATTGATATCTAGGATTGTCAAGTATCAAAAATCTGATTCTTATTCAATGCTAAAACTAGCATCAAAACTAGATGCTCCTTTCTACAGGTATCAATACTCATTCATAGGACAGAAATGAACCTTTCCTGAATAGCTTTAGAATGATCATGAACTGTATCAGAACAAGTATAAGACACATATAGTATACATCCATGGACCACTGTGGAACCTACTTGGACGACTGAGGGATTACACAGATAAGACCACATGGGAATATAAAAGAAAGTACTATGAGTTAATGTTGAAAATGCCATTCTAATGTCTAAATAGAGAGTGTTTTTTATTATCATTGTAGTATCAGTATCAATCGGTATTGAGTACTGAGTCGAGTTTGACATTTCTTTGTAATTTAAGTATAGATAGGTACCCAATAAAGTTCTGTACAGTTTGGACTATATGAATAGATTCTCAGACAATTTAACGCCTCCATTATAAGCGATACATTTTGCTTTCCGAATAATATTTCCTACTTTTATCAATAATTTAACATAAAAAGCTGAAATTCAGAAGGACTGATAAATATGCATTTCATTAGCATTTTTTTATCGATTACATATTGTCATATTACATTAGACGTCATGCAACCCGATAATAAAGAGATTTCATGTCAAATTAACTGACCAACCAAACCAGGATTCTTGTACTGTAGTGCTCAGCTGTGTGTGTTTCTGTGTGTGTGTGTGTGTGTCTGTGTCTGTGCGTGTCTGTGCGTGTCTGTGTGTTTCTGTGTGTTTCTGTGTGTGTCTGTGTCTGTGTGTGTGTCTGTGTGTAGTCTTTTGTGCTGCGATCTGTGATGGCAAACAGAATTGCCCTTCGGGGATGAATAAAGTTTTGTAAACCTAAACATAGATCTGGCCTTTTAATCTGGCACGTTTTGTCACTGTATGCCTCACATCACCTCATTTACTAATGTTTATTCTTGTTCATTTATGGGCAATTAAAACTGAAGACAAATAGAACAAACTTGGCCATGCATTAGTGAAGAAAGTGTGATAGAAAAAAGTGAACTTGCTGCAGCCATATTAAAAATGCATAGAGGGACTTTGTGAAGTTTGCCCCATCACATTTACATAATTGTTCCTCTGACTGAAAATGGAGTCTGTCTTATTATATTCTGAGCCACTGCTGCTGTAGAAGGGACTGCATCCAAATTGTGACAAATATACACCAATAAATGTAAAGGACATTTTTCAGTTGAAAATTGCTATTATTGGGAATAAGTATTTGAAAAGTGAAATCGTCTGCAAGTGCCCTGGTTAAAGGTGCACTGTGTAGCTTTTCTGGGGGAGGGTCTGTCACCTACTTTATCTTATTACTTTGTCTGGAATGTATCACAGTATGGCAGTAATTTTATCCATCTTCATGGAGGCAAGCAGGTAACGCCACCAAACCAAGATGCTGGTCAGATCTGTGGAGAGGTGAGCCCGCTTACAGTAACAACACCTGTAATTGAACTGCAAGATTTAGAAAAATTATATACAGTGTAAGTTCCAGGCAAAGCAATGACATCTCCACGGAGACCAGTAGAAAAGTTACACAGTGCACCTTGAACCTTACTTATACTTTGTTTAGATTATTTTTTAAATGCTGCCTTAATAATTTTTGGTGAAACTGGATATTTATTATGGAATTTCTTATCCCTTTATTTATAATCATAAAAACAGTTCTATTTCACCAGTACATTTAGCTGTGAAGCAGTGAGAGAAACTATAATGGGCTGTAACTGCAGACCTCATTAACTCGAGGAGTGAGAGATGAATGCTAAGATGCTGACCTTAAATGTATCAAACATAAAACAAACTGAATACTAAGGTTAAAATCGCTTGAAAGATGGACCCATTTACTGTTTCTGTTGATTTGCAGTTGTAAGCACCATTGAATAAATGTAAGATAGACAGGGTTAATGCCATACTATGGGATATTTCAGGAAAAGCCATATCAATGAAAAAAATATAATTTTCTTGAGGGGGGCCTGCCATTTGCCTATGTCCATGCAAAGTTAAATACTGCATTTAAAATAATATGTGGTGATTTGATTATTATTTTAAATCTTATCTTTGTCAGCCCATGGAGGAAAAACAGTGATTTGTCAAATAACAAAAGAAAATAAAAACTTTTTAATATTGTCAATACTAAAATTTCAAACTATATTTCAGTACTAAGAAATAGACTCAATACTTAATACTTCTTTATTTAGACAGTAGAATGTCATTTTCAACATCGAATAATAGTACCGTATTTTCACGACCATAGGGCCATCGGATTGTAAAGTGCAGTTTCAGTTACGGGCGCTTTTTCTGCATTTAACACATACAAAAGGCGCACCGTTAGCTAGCTCGTAACTCGCGCGGCGCTGCCTCCCAGTCTTTGTAAAACTGTGTTCGCCGTCTGCTATCCATCGCTCCCACGATGTTCGCAACTTTTACCCGCACCTTATGGTCGTGAAAATATGGTACTTACCATGAGGTCTTATAATCCTTCAGTTGTCCAGGTATATGTGGCCTTATACTTCTGATATAGCTGAAAATCATTCTAAAACTGTTCAGGATAGGTTAATTTCTGTCTTGTTGATGTGACTTTTTTTAGTATTGACACCCTTTTCAAATGAGTATCTAGTTTTGATACTTTTTAGTAAATAGTTTTAGATAGTTTTAGTATCGATTCGTATCTGATTTTCGACAATAATAGTTGTTTTGCTGTTTTCATAGCCATAACGGGTACTTTCTGTCAAACCATATATTGTAAAATCCCTTTTGTTTACTCTTCCTTTCACTGTATTCTGTCTCTCTTTGACATGCGGTGCACGTCCTGCTCCTTCGATGCTTGTTTTGTTCACTGATCTGTCTCGAATTTCTGTCAACCTTCATTTTCCCTCATTTTTCATTAATGCATCTCTCTGCCACGTCTCCAGTTCCCTTCGGTGTAATAATCATTTCTGAGCTCTCGAACCAGAATCCTCGAACAATCCTTTTATTGTTTTTACGTGTTTGTTTTGACAAATCTTTAGCGTTGATATCTTAACAAAAACAGGCAATACAGGGGTAGGCTGGAAGATGTATTTCTTGGTCCATAACAATACATGTATGCAATAAAAAAGCCATAAAACAAATACAACAAAGGTGATATATTGGCAAAGACGAACAGGAATATAGACTTATATTTGGTAGCTGTATCTGATAATAGTTTTTAAAGGTGCACTATGTGACTTTTCTGTTAGAGGGTCTGGTACAGATATGTGTCCATGGAAATAGATTAGCTTATAATGTGCTTTCATTTGTAAAATTCACTATAACGTAACATAAATTTGGTCAGTACTGAACATTATAAGAGCATAATATTGGCAACGGCAAATATCGGTTATCGGTCACACAGCAAGACAAATATTGAATATCAGTGTCGGCTCAAAAAAATCCATATCGAACCATCTCCAATTCGTTGTACTGTTTTTATTTGATTTATCTTATTTGACAAATGTTATTGATTTTATTAGTCCCATTTGTCTGAAATTCTGCTACATTGCTATGTGCAGCACTTTGGAAATCTTGGTTATAAAATGTGTTATACTGTACTAATAAACGTTGATTTGATTCTTAAATAGATTACATTCATTAAAATAAATGAGCAAGAAAACGTAACAAAACCAAATGTTGTGTTGTTCTCCTAGGTGATGCAGCACCCCAGTGAAGGTGCTCAGGTTTTGGGACTACACAGTCAGCTGAAAGACGCATCTGTTCCTGTGGCAGAGATCCGAGTTTACTCTTTATCGAGTCAACCCATCGATCACGAGGGACCCAAAGCCAAGATGTCCGGTCTGTATACTTTTGCTTTGTATCTTTTTGCATTGTCATGATACTGAAATTTGAAACTAGATTTCAACACTATGGAATAGACTCTATACACAGTACTGATTCCTTTACCATGATGATTATAAAAATAACACTCTTTCTTTAGACAATAGAATGTGTCTTATATCTGTATAATCCCTCATTGTCCAGGTAGGTTCCATAGTGGTCCATAGATGTATACTAGTTTATGTGGTGTTATACTTGTTCTGCAGCTCAAGATCATTCTAAAGCTACTCAGGAAAGGTTCATTTGTCTTGTGAGTTTTAGTATGAATACGTGGTCAAATGAGTATCAAGTTTTAGAATTGTGGTGTCTGATTTTCGATACTTTTGACAACCCTACTATCTAGCGGATGGATAATTGGACGCAGATATCGCAGAGTAGACTAATTTTTATCATATGAGCTGCTTTTACAATTCATTTGTGCTGGGACAAGACCAGTTTTGCACAATTCCATGATAAAATTTAAGTAGAGCCCCTTAAACCTTTATTTTTACTGTCCAAGAGATTATCACTTTTGTAGCATGTGACCAGTTTTATAAATTATTATTACTTTTTTTGTTCAGGGGAACCCAATGAGAGCACTTTGGTGCTCTTTTTTCAAGGGCGCCCTGTTTAAAATATAAACTGATAAAAACAATGAAAACACATAAGTCCATATAAAACATCAAAAACAAGTGCAGGTGTGTATATAAAAGTTTGTTATCAGATTATTAAATTGCGACTGAGTCACCAATGCATCCAGTTTTGATTTTCCTTGGAGTGTATTCCATTTTTCTGAAGCAAAGCTGCTAAAGCCCTCTTTCTCGTCTCAGTTCTGGTGCAGCCAGCCCTTAGCCTTATGCAGTCATGTCATGTAGTATTAAATGTTCCAGTGTCAATGATTAACAAACAGGTGAGGTATTCTGGCAGTTTTTGAAGTAGTCCCTTATATATAAACTTCATACAGTGCTGTTCTCTTCTAACAGATGGCCAACCCACTTTTTCATAGAGAACAGAGTGACGAGTTTCAAATCCATCACCTGTAATAAAACGAAAAGAGAGTGAAAGAGAGGATCCAACGGTTTCAAAGTAGAGGCTGAAGTTTGCATGTACACCATATCCCCATAATCCAATACGGATAGGAAGGTTGCTTGCACTATTTTTTTTTTTTTTTTCTGTAATTCATTGGGATACAAAATTTGTTTTTGTAATAAAATGCAAATTTAGATTTTAAACTGTTACATAATTCTGAGATATGTTTTTTAAAGGATGAGTTTTCATCAAGCCAAAATCCAAGATAAAGTGTCAACTCTTCAATGGATGTACCATTTAGTGTACAAAGATTTGTAGCTTGCACGTTACTGAAATGTTTTTGGGGTTTTTTTAGGAAAAAAAATCATGTACTTAGTTTTATTTGCATTCAAAAACAGCTTAAGATTTATGAGTTTTGGATTTCATTAAAATCTTGTTGCAGTTTTAAAAGATCAGCAGAGGGAGCACAAACAGCATCATCTGCATATAAATGTATGTGGCGTTCTTTTAAATTGTGACCAATGGACTTAATAAAAATAGTAAAAAGTAGAGGGCCCAAAACTGAGCCTTGGGGCACTTTACTTAAAGTTAAAAAATCTGATTTAAAACCATTGGCTACTACTGCCTGGGTTCTGTTTGAAAGATAATTTTAGAAGCAATCCCATGCAGCATTGTCAAATCCAATATGCTTCAGACGCTTCAAGAGGACTTCACGATCCACTGACTCAAAAGGTTTAGTTAAATCAATAAACAGAGCTGCACAGTCCTGTTTGTCATCAAGGGCTGAGAAAATGTAATTTAAAACTTTTGTGGTTGCAGTGAAAAAGCAAATGAAACGATTGTCAATCAATGCTGATAAGTGCTATATGGTAGATGAAGTCTCACAATTACAACCTGATTTAGTCCTGAAGTGTCTTGTTCAACGACACAGTGGCAGTAGTCACTAAGCAACTGAACCACCAGCCTTCATATTAAGTGACTAGTGCTTTCAACTTTTGTTATGACCAGTTTGTACCCAATTTAGTCCTGTTAAATGAATGTTAATTTTTCTTTTTTCACAGATCGCTCCCCTGACATTGATAACTACTCGGAGGAGGAAGAGGAGAGCTACTCATCAGAGCAAGAGGGCAGCGACGACCCCATCCATGGACAAGTATGTACAAAAAAACACTTAAACTTTTCCATATGATTCATGTGCTTTGAAATGCATTGACCTTCATTCACCATTTAATAGTAAACCATGATTTAGTGCAAATAAATGACATGTAGTGATATCAAAGTGCATGACCAGATTCAATTGTGATCATAGAAACATTTTGTCTTATGGTTTAATACTGGTTTAGGTTTTGTTCAATACTGGTTTTATGAAAGTTCAATATTTTGCACTAAAGCACCTGGTTTAGATCCAGTTAAAACCTGGTTGAGTTCAATTAGGTTTGTGCCGCTAAAATAAATACATGGAATAAAATGCACTCTTAATGTGACCAGGGTCGCCTCTCCACAGATGAGACCTGTCTCTACGAAAATAGAATAATACTATACTGTGGAACATTCTAGGCAAAGCAATAACAGCTGCATAAACAATTTGATACTGTTAAAAGTACAGTATATGTAACATTTTGATTTTAAATTCCATACTTGATCTACAAGGTCGATATGTTAAAATCTAAATCTAATAGCTTTTGTGTTTTTCAGTGCTCAAATCCATTTGGTAAAACCTAAAAGGACTCTCTAGTCTGAATCATCATATCATATCATCATATCACTATTTAAACCCTAGCACCTGCGGTCAGTCATTAATAACTGCTAGTGCGGCCTCTGCAGCTCATTGAGTGAATTCTGGAGGTTCTGCTCTGTATGCAGGTTAAGCCACTGGCAACCTAGACCTTGACCTTTTCTTAAACCAGTAAAACGGTTTCATACTACTTCTTTCTAGTTAAAACCTTGTTCTCCTTGTGTGTAAATTATATGTGCTGTAGTATGAGGTGAAATTGACATCCAGCGATGCACTAGATTGAAAAGAGACAACACCCTGAGATAAGGACACTGCTCCCAACATAGTGAACTGGGTCACTACACTCCACAAAACCAGACCAAAAATCAATAGGCATAGACCTTGAACTATATCTTACTGTTTTTGATTTGTGTGTTTGATGTTGAGTGTAGAAGTTGTCAGGTTGATGGCACACATAATTAGGGGGTATTTATTTGAGTTGTCATGTTAAAATTTTTTTTATTCTGCATAAAAAAACTACCCCTGTAGTTACTATCTGTACATTTTCTGAAATGTGATTCTTGTATTGTTATTCTTATATTACTTTGTCCGTTCAGATTTCAGTATTTTGTAAATTTTTCTAAATATGTCTAAACGTATTTAAAATATCAACTTTAAACACTTAAATTTTTTATTTTTAAAACAAATCGCAAATGCAATCGCAATCTCCATCAGAAAAATCGCAATTACATATTTTCCTCATTTCATTCCACAAACAATATTTAATGCATTTTCCTAACAGTAATCAATAAATTTTTTTGCATGTCATGAAAGAAGTTTGAAATGTGACTATATGGGAAGGGCCGTGATATTAAATATGAGTATTTGAAGTGCAGAAATATCACCTTTGTGAACCCTTTGGAATACTACTTTTTTGCTGCGTTTTTGACATTTTCTTTTTAATAGACGATGTATTTTTAGTCTGTTTTTTTTCTTTTTGAAGACTGCAAGAACTATAACCCTGAAGTTAGAAAGTGAAAATAAAATAAGTAGAGGCTGAATAATCCTGTCTGATACACTGTGAAATATTGAGCTTAAAATGAATCACCAACTTAATTTTGATTTATTGTTACCGCGGTGATGACACATTTCCAGGCAGTGATTTACATCATCCAGGCCCTGCTGGTGGTGGTCTTAGTCAGAGTGTGTCAGTGACCAGTGTCTGCCTGGAATCAGCCTCATCACCCAAACGTTTGAAAGAAATTTTAATCAATTATGAATAAGAACTGCTACGTCTATCAGCTGTAAATCGCCTTTAGCGTTATAAGACCATAGATGAAGCACTAACATAGAATTCAGCTAACTATCTAGAAATAACATCTTACTTTCTTACTTTAATTCTCACAACATAATAACCAATACATTTAAATCGCAAATATTAAAGGTTCACTGTGTAACTTTTTTGACAGTGTCACCTACTTGTCTCTATGGAGATGTTTCTGCATGTTGCATATATTGAATGTTCCACACAGTATGGCATAAAGCGTTTCTATCCCCATTAAGACAAGCAAGTAAGGCTACAAAACCAAGTTACAGGTCAGGTCAATGGAGAGGCGATCCCACTCACAGTAAGTGTATCTAATTCAATGAATGCATGACAAAAGTGTAATACCATTGACATTCCAAGCAAAGCAATAACATCTCTATGGAGACAAGCACATGTACCCCCTACTCAAAAAGTTACATAGTGCACCCTTAAATCTTTATATCTTCTATCTTTTCTCAGTATCTTTTTGATGAAGATGAAGATGTAAGGAAGAAGAAAACCACTCGACGCAAAACCTCAAACGCCGGAATCACCAGAGTAAGACCCACCACTCAGACTTCCATCTCTGCACTTCCTTCCCTCTCTCTTCTTTTATTACATCTCCCACTCCTGTCTTTTTCCTCTATTCATGTCCCTCCTCCCACTTAGTGTCTCTTCTCTCCATCTCTTTTACTCTCTACCCTTTCTCAGCCCCTCTCTTTTGTCTCTTCTATTCTCTTTTCCCTCCTCTTTCTTTTTCTCTCTCATTCTCTCTCCTCCCCTACTTTCTGTCCTCATGTTTTCCCTCTTTGTATTTTTCTGTCTCTATCTCATCCTCTCTTTTCCCCCTCCCTCTCTCTTTCTCTCTCTGTCTCTCTTCCGCTTTCTCTCTTTCTTTGCTCACCTCAGACAACCCATTTATTTCTCCATTTCCTCTGTCATCATAGCCTCCAGGACAATTTTATGGGATGTGCTCAAATAAATATAGAATTGTATTACATTTTTGTTATGAAATAAAATGTCTGTCATTGAAAAATACTGGACTAGGCCTGTCGTAGACCTGGTTTTGTCTTTGTGTTAGATCTAAGTCACCTGGAGTAGGTCCTCTTTAGTCCTGGTTTAGACCAAGTTGTTTATCTACTTTAAAGAAGAGGATCTAAGTCACTTTTTGGGAGTTTGTCCTGTTTTAGTTCCTTCATTTGGGATTAGTCCTGCTTTTTTAGACCTGCTTTAGTCCTGCTTTAGTCCTGAAGAGCTTTAGTCCTGCGAAATGTTTACTTTGCCTAGCTTTGTAACCTAAGTCCTAACTAATTCCTCCCTAAGTCCTGATTAAGTCCTGCAGAAGTCCTGCTTTAGTCCTGCTTTAGTCCTGCCTAAGTCCTGCCTAAGTCCTGCCTAAGTCCTGCCTAAGTCCTGCCTAAGTCCTGCCTAAGTCCTGCCTAAGTCCTGCCTAAGTCCTGCCTAAGTCCTGCCTAAGTCCTGCCTAAGTCCTGCCTAAGTCCTGCCTAAGTCCTGCCTAAGTCCTGCCTAAGTCCTGCCTAAGTCCTGCCTAAGTCCTGCCTAAGTCCTGCCTAAGTCCTGCCTAAGTCCTGCCTAAGTCCTGCCTAAGTCCTGCCTAAGTCCTGCCTAAGTCCTGCCTAAGTCCTGCCTAAGTCCTGCCTAGGTCAGTCTTAGTATTAGACCCACAGTTAGACTAAGCTTTGTCTTGGTTCAATCTGGACTTAGATCTTTATTTGTAGTTTAGTGCTGTGTTAGTCCTTCTATTAGACCGTTTTTAAACCTGATTTAGTCCTGCTTTAGTTCTAGTTTAGCCCTACTTTTGGACCCCTGTTTTTGTGGCTTGGTCCTGTTTTAGTCCTGGTTTTCATGGTTTTCATCCACCTCTTTCCATTCTTACCTGAGATGCCCCCTTCTCTCTTTTCACCTCCTCTTCTTCATCACCTCATCACTCTTCTCCTGAAGCACTGTTGCCTTCCTTTTGTTCTATAAATCCATTTTCCTTGACAGGTAATTCAGGCCAATTTGTGCAACGAAAACAGCGCCACATGAAGCGCAATCTGAACACTTTGGTAAATGGATACACAGCCACTTCTAGAAACATATATTGATACATGAGATGCACAGTCATGTTTGAATTACAGGCACTGGGCTTTGGCTGAAGAATATAGATTAGTATTGGGTTTCAAAGGCAGAACTTGTATAAGATGGTCCATTGTCCTTTATGACCTATCTTATCCATGAGTTTCAGAATGAGGAAAGTTTTGGATTGTTGCCATAGGGATTAACAATTTATAGCAAAATGTTTTATCTTTTGAATGGAAAAAGTCCTCAAAATATAAAAGGAAACTGAAACCCATGAATACCCCAACCTTTGCTATAATCATACAATTTTTATGATAATAGGGAGCAATAATTAAAGGTGCACTATGTAACTTTTCTTTTGGAGCATCTGCCACTTACTTGTCAATGCTTTGACTGGAATTTTCCACAGTATGGCATTAAATGTATCTGTCTCCATGGAGAAAAGCAGGTGATCAAGGTATTTGATAATACAATAAAAACGATAAAAACACCTGTAAATGAATAACTTTAATCCCATTCTGTCAAACATTCAAAGCAAAGCAATAACATCTCCATGGAGACAAGAAGATGGCAGACCTCCCCGCCGCCACCACCACCACCGCAACCACAAAAGTTGCATAGTGCAACTTTAGGATTTGCTTATTTGGTTGCTACACTGTACAAAATCAAAGCAGTTGTATTTGAGCATGGACCTTGGACTATAGTCTGAGTAGAGTTATTTACTGTTTGTTTTGTGTTGAAAGCGTGAAATGTCAAGTAGATGCAGTATTGGTAATAAGACAGCTGTTTCATTTAAGATTAAAACCAGGTGCCAAAACACACTGCATAACTAATGTGAGATTCATTAGTAAGATTATAGGTTGTGTTTCATTTTAGAATTTGATTATGGCATATTTTCAGATAGAGCGCAGGGACCTATGTAACTCTGTAGGAGATTTTGTGTTTTTTAAAGAAATATCCAAGTTTTAGATCTACAAATGTTTAACCTTTTTATTATTTGTTGGGATTGGTTCAACAGACCTGTCATAATCATTTCTTGAGGGTATTGTGAAAAAAAACTATTTCAGCTTTATTTATAATGACGGAGAAGACATTCAGCAGTGTAGCAGTTTTTATATGTGGACAGGCTGAGGAATTGTAGAGATATCAACCATGAACCAGGTTGAAAAATCTGTAATCTGATAGTTAAACAGAAAATTGTGCCATAGAATTCTTACCTGACCTCAAGCTCAGTTTTAATCTAGAGATTCTATAATGTTGTGAAGTCACGTGAAATTAAATATGTGAAAAAGGTCACATTTTCACTGGAAAAAAGGGAAATAAACTTGATATTTCACTTGTTATGTAACTTCCTTAATAAAGAAAAGTTTTTACACATATGAGGTAGTCGCACACATACAGTTAACATATTGGTATTGCTCTATAATAAACTGTGGAACCATTTAAAACACTCAATTCAAAACTGCTTCTCCATTAGATAAGATAATCTATAGCCACGATTGTAATAAAAGAACACTGTCAGCAAACTATCTCTCATTACCATAATATGAATGTATGCCTTTGATTTAGAGAAGTCATAACTCATTGGGTAAATATAAACATTTGTACATTTATTTAAACAGGCTTCCGCTGTTCGTCACATTGATTTACTAACCCCATTGCACACTCCTTGCCACAGTATATTTCTTCGTGGATAACAGTTTTGCTTCATATGACAGAGCGCCCACTGCTGTATCCATTAACTGCTGTTGTTTTGAGTCGTGAAGCGTGAAAAGCGAACAGGGGAAAAATGGCTTCCTATCTCCTCTCCTCATCTCCTTGTTTCCTTGTTTTCTCTCTCCTTGTGTCCTTCCCTAGCTGACAATAACATTTTTTAAATATGAACATTCATCCTTTAACTGGCTAATGCTCTGTGTCAGTCATACATCAGTGCACGGCGACACTGAGGGTGAAGTGGGTTAAGTGTCTTGCCCGAGGACACAACGACAGTATGCATCTGTGGAATCGCTCCACTAACCTGTGGGTCAGTGGAAGTTACCGCTCTACAAATGTTGTTTATGTTGAGAGTAGGATTCGAACGGCCAAACATTGGAGCAGTGGACCAACTGAGCAACTGTCACCCCCATGTTGATATATTTTTTCAGTTCAAAAGATAAAATATTTTAGTTTTATTGTTAATTGCTATGGCAACAGTCCAAATTATTCATCACTCAGGAGCCCATGGATAAGCTAAGCCATAAAGGAGAATGTGCTGTCAAAAACAAATCTATTGAGAGCAAGCCCTGCTGTTTTTAACCCAGTACTCATCTATATTATTCAGTCAAAACTTAGTGTCTATAATTCAAACATGACTGTGCATCTCGTGTATCAATATATGCTCTCAGAAGTGGCTGTGTATGTATCTAGCAAAGTGTTTGCAGTGCACTCCTCTCCTCGTTTCTTTGTTTTCTCTCTCCTTGCCTCCTTCTCTCAGTGACAATAACACTTTTCAGATATGAACATCCATCTTCCCTCCAGCGTTTCATAAATTGTTCCTCTGTGTTCCTTCCACCAGCAACCCAAAATCAAAGAGAAGTTTGTGGCCCTGCTCAAACGTTTTAAAGTCACAGACGAGGTGGGTTTTGCATGCGTTTCCTCAACTTTTCCTGTATTTTTCCCTACATTCATAAAAACATAACACATATTTCCACCATGAATGTGTACACAAATCGGCCACAACATTATGACCACAAGTAGCATAGCCAAAGTTGAGTTGTCTCTGCACAAGATATTAGGACCCTAAGTAGACCCTAAGTAGATTTAGATTTTTTTACTTTTTGACTTTTCTCCATTTGATCAAAACCAAATAAATTAGATTTTAAATTCAAATAGTCACATTAATTTAACCTAAAGTATTAAATGAAAATTGGACATCTAATATGTATCTTAATAAGATTAGTTGACTTTTTTCTACTCTAAATGCTTATAGAGAGACTTAATGGTATTGCTTATATACGTTTTAATCTTGTTGGATGAGAACCACAAGGAAGCAACTACTAGATACTGATGATTTTAATCAATGAGAGATGTTGTTGAATGAGAACCATATGGAAACAGCTGCTTGGGATGGTTACAAACTGTTGTTTCTCTATCATGGTTCAACATCACAGCGAGAGGGGCAGTTCAATTGTGCTCTTGCCTTATGGTCCAAAATCTGGCACATGACCTTTGAACCTCTCAGCGAGCGGTCATGACGTATCATGGCCGATCAGTGTAAATTCTCTGTATTTTCAGAGGCGCAGAAAAGTGTGTGGGAGTTTAGTTCTTCTGGCAGCTCTGGGAGAAACATTGTAGATAAAAATAGCGCAGAAGTATGTGTGTGTTTAGATTCTCCTGGAGGGAATCCAATGTAAAAGGCTGTTCACACATTCACACTATCAACGAAGAAGAGGAGGAGGATTTTTACTATCCCTTTGCCGGCTTCAAATGTTCAAAATGGAGGAATAGGAAAAAAATAGCTTGAAGTTCAGTTTGAAATCGACGGGGTTAAGTATTTGCCTAGTTTCCTGTCTTTTTATATAAATAATAGTAATACATTCAATACAGTCTAAGCATCTAAGTTAGTCTGTATTACTTTGGCTATGGTGAAGAGGTTAGAGGCAAGGTTTAAAAATATGGAGCCTAAAATTTCTTGTGAATTTTTAGCGCGATTTTTTGTGTTTTTTTAAAATAACCATGCGTTTTGTTGCATCAATGTTGATGTATATGTATAAATGTATGTATAGGTATGTTGAAATATTTGTATAATAGGCACTATTGTGAAATACTTAAAGCGTAAGGTCATTGTCTACAACAATACTTAATTTGGAGAAATATCTAATTGGCATTTATCAGCCAACTATTACAATTGTGAAATTTAAAAATTTCCAAGACCATTTATTTATGAGCATGAAATGTGTTTATTTAGTCATTAATCCATTCATTTTGCCCAGCCGTAGTGTAAAATCATACCCCTATCCTGTTTCTCCCATAGGTGGGCTTTGGCTTGGAGCACGTGTCCCGGGAGCAGATCCAGGAGGTGGAGGAGGATCTGGACGAGCTTTATGACAGTTTGGAAATGTACAACCCCAGCGACAGTGGACCTGAGATGGAGGAGACAGACAGTATCATGAGCACACCCAAACCCAAGCTCAGGTACAAGGAATACAACATGATATGAACTAGCAATAAACAGCGCACTCTACTGGTGGTGAGGACTATTGCATCGGAGTTTATAGGGAGTAGGGCGGTAGTGTCTTTATTTACACTGAAAAAAGTGTAATAGTATCATGTTTGATTTAGATTTTCTAATTTGTTATCTCTAAATCAAAACAAAATCTATTACAAATGATTCACCTTTGTGTGCACCTACAGATGGGAAGTAGCCCTTTCTTCTTCTCCTTTTATGAGATGAATGTGTCTGTACTTGATCTAAAGTGATGTTTATGGTTGTCCTAGATTTTAGATTATTTTTTTCAATTCAAGCTGTAACTTTTTTTGTTTGGTACAAAAATTCAGAATAACTCAATTTTTCTCATTCATACTTGAAACATCAAACTTATCAAGACTAAACAAGTCCCAAATAAAAAGGTATAAACTCCTCACCTACCAGCTTTGACAACTCAAAACAGCCAATTAATCTGGCAAACACAACAAAGCGAATTAAAATCAAAACATTTAATTATTTTTTTTTTCTCCAGCTTTTCACAGCAAATACAATGTTTTTGAAGATCAGGGACACTTTGTTCTTTGTCTTTTAAAATGTGTGTAGATAACAAATGCATAATAAATACATTTTAAATGTGTTGTTTGTTTTTGAGTGAAATGACAAATACATTTTTTAAGTTTTGTTTTGTTTTTCAGGCCGTTCTTTGAGGGAATGTCACAGTCCAGCTCTCAGACAGAGATCGGCAGTTTGAACAGCAAAGGCAGTTTGGGCCGGGACACGTTCAGCCCTGTGAGTACCTCCACTCTCAGGAATACACGGCATCAGCAGGAATTTCAATGATTTGGGCTCACGAACTATTCAGCGCTACTCAAAACCCCAAACCATCTCAAGAATTTAAACTAGTGAATAGAAAGTACTGCTCTTTCAGGGCATCTGTATTATGATAAGACATTTTTACAAAAAACAGGGACATTTTTGCTCCATAAACCTATGGTCAAACCCCAGGGCCACACCTGTGTGATTCATTCAGAATGGAACAATTTGATGCTGGGTGCAGGAAGCTTACTCTGGAGCCAAATAGGGAATTAACAGTACTAAATATAATATTGAATTATTCAGTACAACTCTCACTATGCAAACATATGAGTGACTCAGTACAAACATTAACTGTGCCATGCTTTTGCAGCATGAGAAAACGTCTCCATAAAGGCCTCACTCTGCTGTATTTGAACAGAGAAGGAATGGTGTAATGTAATAAAAGTTTTTGTGTATTGATAATTATGAAAACAAATTTTAGAGGCAACCTAAGTTTTTCTTCTTATGAGGCACAAAAACTATTAAAAGCGTATCGATATCGTGACATATCCAATCGTGAGAAAATTGTATCATTGCGCTCCTGAATCCAGACATGGCCCTCTGTTCTTGTATTTGGCCAAAAGTAAATGTCCATGGCACTAAATGATAGCATTATATACTATTTTTTTACAGCAATATTGAATTAGATGGAGACAGTTGCCATTGAAACACATATTTAAATTAATTGTGCTACCTTTACTTTGTATAGATTTTATTAGGGATTCTTGCTTATAATAATGTAATGCACTGACTGAAGCCTATTGCTCCGCACTAACATTCATTATTGCATTAATCAGTTTGAGCCCAGAGAATAGCAATGACTCTGTCTCAAATGTGGTAAATATCCACATTCTCAGCAGGTGGCAGGTTTTAATGTAAAATATCAGACCATGTTTCCTCTTAATGGAGCAGAAATCCAATGGCTCTTTAACTGTCGCCATCTGCTCACTACAAGAGCATCTAATCAGTCTGAGCCCAGCACTGTGGTCTGTGTGTCCCATTCAGACAGCTGTGTCATGTAGTTTCAATTACTGTCTAGACAGTTCCACATCCAGTGTCCTAGGTTCTTAGTAATTATCTTTCTTTATTGATGTGTGTAACTTAAAAGAAGGCATAGATGAAATAAGTAGATAATATCAGACATGAGTTTAGTTTTTTTGTAAATATTATTATTGTTATTCCAGGTAGAATCTATGACTTAACATTAGAAAAAAAATCCCTCCACAAGTATTTTTAATTTGTGGTCAATTGTAATTAAATTAAAGATGTACAAAGCTAATATAAATGGTTGAAAAATCTCTTAACTTATTGAAATGCTAAAATGAATTGCTAAAGCTAGTTTCTAGAAGAAAAGGTGTAACTATTCCCTACACAGCTGGTGTGTCTGAAAAGCTTCAGAGGATTTTCAGACAGCATGAAATGAAACCTGCAAACACTTTAAGACAGAAACTGGTTCACCTAAAGGACCAAACCCTGAGCCATGAAGAAAGCAACGTACTCCATTCAGTCTAGTTATTTTTTACCTACATGTACCTTTGTTTTGTTATTATATTTCCTTGTTTCCAGCAGGGAGAGCAGCCTCCAATAGAGAAAATGAAAACTTCAAGAAGTCGTAACCTTGAGGAGGCTCTGTCAGAGACCGATACTTTGGTAAGAGAGAAGTTAGAAAGTTTCAGCAGTTATTAGTTGTAAATATAATATGGATTCTATATTGGTGTGACCATGATGTTGATTACATGAATGACTTTTTCTTTATTGTTCAGGAGTTGACAGACCAGGAGATGTACACAGAGGTGGGGCCCTGTATAACTGTGTCTGTGGCCGAAAAACCCTGTAACACTCCAATGAAGACGAGCAAGAATGAAAAACAGACCATGCCCTCACCAAGGTAACACTAAAACTAAAATTTGTTTCATTATTTTAAAGCTAGAATCTATTTTATATATTAGACAGATGGTCTTAGTTAATGAAAGTGGATATGCGTTTTTGGCATCTCTAGGTGTCCAGCTTGGCAGCTGTTATTAATTAATAATATGGCTTTCATTAAAATAATGATGGCTTTTAAAATGCATTTTGAGACAATTTCATATTTTATTCAAGTCTGTTTTGTCTGTTCAAGGAGAAAACAGTCTGTTATTTCTTTAAAGGTCTTAAAAAAGTAACAGTTTGGATTGACAGAACTATATAAAAAGAGATGTAACAATAATTGAAATATCTCGATATCATATTGTCAAAAGTCTCACAATAATTAGGGATGCAGCAATCCAGCTTTTTCAGCTCCAATACCAATATTGCTATTTTGCCTTTACCTATCTGCCAATACCCAATATTAACTGGTAGTAATAATAATAATAATAATGATGATGATGATGATGATGATGATGATGGTGGTGGTGGTGATGATGATGATGATGATGATGATGATGATGATGATGATAATAATAATAATAACAATAACAATGCCTTAGACTTGGTGATGGTAAGCTACTATTGTAGCCACAGCTGCCCTGGGGCCGACTGACGGAATCAAGGCTGCCAATCTGCACCATCGGCGCCAAATTCTGTAATGGCGCTGATATCTGATAGCAGTATCATATCGTTGCATCACTAACAATACTATTGTGGGCTGTCACAATTTTCCAAATTACAAGCCTCTTTGTTTAAAGGCAATATTTTGTTGCAGCAACAGCTAAAAACATGGGGAAATGCATAGATCTTGATGCTTTGCAGGCAACATGAAGATAAACATTATTTTTATCTCTTAATTGTTTGGAGTATCAGAATAATGATAGCTTCAAAGGCTTATCAAGGTCTTTAAAAAAAGAAGGTAGCATATCCACATTTCTGTTAACCTCCTGAAATATCACAATATTGCACTGTGATACATATAGTGATATCATACTGTGAGATTTGAATATTTATATATGTTGCAAAACACAAACTCTGAGCTTAAACCTTTTACAATTAATAGTTTATAATATATTCAATTTGTATGTGTGTCCTAGGTTGGATGGGGGTCATACACCGAAACAGAAGCGCAGCGGGAGCACTCCCCTGAAGGAGAGACAGCTGTCCAAACCTCTGAGTGAACGGGCCAACAGCTCCGATTCTGAGAGGTCTCCAGAACTCGGACACACCACTCCTGTAAGATAACTAAATTAGCTAATAACATTTAAATTTCTTCTGCTCTATTTTTGGTTAATTTTGTTTATAAAAATGTAGGGGAGAACAAGACGAGTTGAGATTTTGCTGAAACTTTAATAAATAAATTGTGCAATCCAGTTCCATTTTGGCCTATTATCATTATAGTAATTATTGTGCTGTGATACAAGTTCTCAGGGAGGTATAACCCTCTTTTCTGAACCCAGATGTGAACACATTAAAAAGAAAATCTCACGAGAGTCATGAGTCATGTGAGCAGAGTCTTGTAACAATTTTGTCTCTCGAGATCTTGTGGCATGAGCTCTTGTCCAATCTGTAATAGTATGTAGAACCAGATTTGGTAGGCCATGTTGAGATCCCATACATTATACTTTCCGATGTTTAATAATTATGTGTATGGTAATCCTATAAGGGCTTTGAATGAGTTGAAATGGCTTCACTCTTGTCTCAAAGTAGAGACCTCTCTTGTAGTTCTGATTATGTACTCTGTCTGATTCACTCTAAATGAATAATACATGACTATGACTCATCTGAACAAGGCACAAAACTCTGAGGTTATTTATATAGAGAATATCTCATGTAAATATATTACTTGGTTTTTTCTCCTATATAGTCCTAAATTATGTTCAACTGAGATTGGAAAATCAGATTAGCAGAATAATGAACTGATTTATTGTTGCTACTTCATGTGGCTATATATAATGATCCAATTCAGCTGTAATGGATTTTCCTTTTTATATATTTATTTAAAAATCCTAATTGCTATTTTAATTTTTTATTTAATTTGTTTAGGTTCTGAGGAAAGCAATGTACGATCAACTAAACCAAATACTCGTGACTGACTCCGCCCTACCCGAAAGTCTCATTTTGGTCAACTGCACTGACTGGCAAGGACAGGTACCAACAATTTCATAATAATAAAAAACCTAACTGGAGCTGCACCATATGAAAACAGTGTTTAATATTGCATTAACTGGAAGATGCTTTAAATATTTAAATATTTTGCTGACACAGTATTTAAAACAATCCCTCATATGTCTAATATGTTATTATATTTGCATGTGTTACTTATTGTGCTTTGACAGTTTGTTACAGAACAGCTCCAAACACAGAGGCAGCCGGTGGTCAGCACTTGTTCTGCAGCAGAGATCCAGGCTGTGCTGTCCGCGGTTCTCACCAGAATACAGAAATTGTGAGTTTAGATTATATTATTTCAATTATAATAAATAAATAAAAATGTTTAAATCTTAATTAAAGTGTTATTATGAGAATGCTACTACTATTATTCTGTATGTATATCCAGTATTATATGTAAAGCAGACTTGGGCAGAGTAGCCAAATGGCAAATATTACTTAAGTTGTAAGTTTAGTACAAAGTAGCAGTTCAAGAAATGACTTGGGTAAGAGTGAAGTATTTGGGGAAAACTACTCAAGTAAGTTTAATTGTGTGGACATAACAGTTAAAGACAAAACATTAAACAATGCAAAAAAAAAAAAAAAAAAAAAAATCTTATTGTCAATGTAAAGCTTTTATTACTTGTAGACTCACAATGGAAAAAGTAACTGAAACTTTTACTCAAGTAAAAGTACTGTTATGTTTTGTTTATTTACCGTATTAAAATTATTTGAAAAATTTAACTTGGGTAGGACACATCTTGGTATAATAATTGTTGAGTCACAGAATAGGGACCCAAAAAACTTTAATTTACCTGCAGGCTTTTTAGTCCATTTGCTTCTTGACTGTGAATGCACCTAATTTGCATACATATGTTCTACCATTTCATTTCAAAATTCACTCTTATTTAAATGGTAACAACAACTTCTGTTAGTAATGGTCTGCAATTTATTCCCAGTGACTCATCTAGTTTTTCTCTGCCCACTCTTCTGCTGAGTTTGACCCCGTTTCCAGCTCCCTTTTTCTGTGTACTTTGTTGTGGGTTGTTGCATGACATTTTCAAAGGTTACATGTGGTAGTAAAATATGCTAATGTATTCTTATTTCTCTTCTGTAGCTGTAATTGTAACTCATCGATGCCCAGAGCAGTTAAAGTGGCGGTAGTGGGCAGTCAGAGTTACTTGGGGGCCATTTTGCAGTTCTTCGTGACACAGCTCGCAAACAAGACTTCAGATTGGCTCAACCATATGCGCTTCCTGGTCGTGCCTCTGGGTAAGAAACAAGTTTCCTATAAACAATATAAAAAATTTTATTATTTCAAACCCAAGATTTGGAAAGTTGTTGACAATGAACAATATCTTTAAGCCTCACTGTGTACCTTTTTGCTAAAATAAATGTGTTTATCTATAATCTTCCACAATATGGTGTAAAACGTCTCTATCTCTATGGACAATCTTCCTGAAATATGATTTGAACTTTATTTCCTCTGAATCATGTAGGTGGTATGCCACCTCCATTAGGTTATGTGGTGTTGCTTTAAACTAAATATCTATGTCCTGTAACAAAATAAATATGCTTTAGGCTCTAAACATTCATTTATTTTTTCGGCAGGGTCACATCCTGTTTCCAAGCATCTAGGTGCCCTCGACAACCGCTACAGTTCCTTGTTTCTGGACGGCTCCTGGAGAGATGTGTTCACCCGCACAGAGCCTCCTCAGAGTGGTACAAGACTCTTGTTCTTATATATTTATGTACAATGTTGTTATATGTTGTTATTAATTATTCATGTTGTTTTGTTCAGACCAGTTGGATGTAGCGGGGAGAATATCTCAGTACATCAGTGGAGCCACAGTGACGCATCAGTTACCCATCGCAGAGGCTATGCTCACCTGCAAACACCGGACGTAGGTTTTAAACGTAGTACTTTATTATGAAGTTATTTTGAAATATGCTAATGTGATTTTTCTCTATTAGGCGAGAAGAAGACTCTTACCACTAAGTTTATTCCTTTTATTGGGGTAAGCAAGTACTGTGCTTATTCTATTCTTTGTACATTGTTTTGTAATTTTCTGTTATGGTATGTTATGTTCTCAGGTGGTGAAAGTTGGACTTATAGAATCGGGTCCCTCTCCAACAGGTCAGTGCCATTTGAATGCACGGTCACATTACTACAAACAAGTATATTCGTCTGCTTAAGTTCATTAGATCTTCTGTTATGATAATATTTTAGATTCTTATGTACGGACCTCTGTTTATTTCATAACTTGACAGTTTCAGTTGCATGCTGCCACCTTCCTTAGACATGTAAGGTGATGTTGCTGTGAAGTGTCTGGTCAGCTGATTTAAACAAATTTTAGTGCAGTCAGAACTGTATCCCAGGTAAGAGAAAGCTGATACACCCCCTCATCCCAATTTACAGTCTGTTGGGTGCGGATCAGCCAAAACCTGCACCCAAGCCTCTAAGTGACAAGCCCACCAGGAACAGCTTATTTCAGCAATGTCAGACCACTGAGGGGAAACATCTCATGGATTGGGACAATGCTAAGGTCATAGGCACAGTGAGCAACAAGTACCATTGTTGGATCAGGGAGGAATCCGGAAACGCGCCCAGCAGACTGTAATTTGGGATGAGGGAGAGTACCACATTTCTTATACCTGGAATACAGTTCTGGAGAAGTGACACTGACATGACACTCCTGAGGAAGGCAGCAGAGTGCAGCTGTCAAGGTATGAAATAAATATTATCTAAAGTATAAACAACTCTTATGATGACATTGACTTTGAGTAATTTCATCCATAATTCTCATCAATTTCTTGCACAGGAGACACAGAGGAGGGTGTTGCAGTGAGTTTGGCCGTGCCATCCACATCGCCCCCCTCTCACGGCTCTCCTACTGGGATGATCAAAGAGGCAGCCACGCCCCCCTCCTCTCCTTCTATGGGCAGTGTCCTCACGGTCCAGGGGTAAGGATCACTCACACCAATTCAATTTCAGATCTTCAAGTATGTAGATTTTGTCAGATAACGTGTTTCTATTTGATATTCATCTACATTTACATTTGACTTCCTCACAGGAGCCCAAGCATGTCTCACGGCGTGGATGCCATTGGCTTGCAGGTGGACTACTGGCTCGCATCTTTGGCTGAGAAGCGTAAAGAGGGTGAGAGGAGGGACACTGGCTGCAAAAACACCCTCAAGAGTGCTTTCCGTTCACTGCAGGTCAGCCGGCTGCCAGGAGGGGGCAGCAGCGATCCACAGGCCCAGGTCAGCACTATGGCCATGACTGTGGTGACCAAGGAGAAGAACAAGAAGGGTGAGCAAATACAAATGATTATGACATGGAAATATTTTGACTTTCCATGTTTTTATATTTATTGTACAGTTGTAGTAATGGATTACATGCCCTGGCAAGCCATTCTATTTATTTTGTCATACATTTTACATTTTTACATACAACTAACATGTATAGTAATGGTATTGGTGCCATAGTAGTAACTGTATTGCATAACTATACTTGTTAAACCTGGGTTACCTTTGAGTTTGTTTAGTGCAGCAAGTACAATATCATAGAATTAAATGATTATATAAGTTCATGTTGAAATAATTATACATATAGTCGCTTTAGTCTAGATGACATGGGCATTGCTTGATATTTTACTTATAAAGTTATTGTATAGCGTATGCTGGGGGTGACTGTGGTGCCTTTAGTCACTGGACCAGGGAAAATCATGCTCTCCACTCACTGAAATGTGGCTGATTTCAAGGGATGGGCATCTGACCTATTGTGATTGATTTACTGTTTTCAATATGTTTGTATACATAGGCTACAGCATACACAACTTTCTGAATAACAACACTACAAGTCATAATATAACAGTTTTG
Organism: Periophthalmus modestus; assembly: GCA_019594935.1. Taxonomy (NCBI): domain Eukaryota; kingdom Metazoa; phylum Chordata; class Actinopteri; order Gobiiformes; family Gobiidae; genus Periophthalmus; species Periophthalmus modestus. Next base: position 14,527,752 of record JAIEZT010000107.1, read on the forward strand.
TATTTGTAACTGTCCAGTTCCCACCATCTTCTTGGGTAAGAAGCCGAAGGAGAAGGATGTGGACAGCAAAAGTCAGGTCATTGAAGGCATCAGTCGACTCATCTGCTCTGCCAAACAGCAACAGACTATCCTCAAAGGTGAACAACATTGTACATACACTTCAATGCCCTTTATGTTTTGTGTACTTTATACATTTTAATAAATTTATAATAAAATGCCTGTACTGGCCTTAATGATTGAATGTTGGTTGGCCAGTTGGTTGAGTGGTCAGATTCACTGACCAGTTGGTGGTTGTATCCCAGCTTCCACCAGTGCATGTGGTTGCTGTGTGCTTGGCCAAAACACTTAACTCTCTTCACCCTCAGTGTTTCCATACACAGGGTTATGAATGTGTGTATGAGCTTTGAGTGCCTTGAAGATAGAAAAGCACTATATAAATGTTTCTATTTAGCATTTATTTAAATATTAAATCACTCAAGCTATAATTAAAATATCCAGCATTCACATTCCACATCAAAACAGGGCTGAAACAGAACTAAAAGAGGGCTGAAACAGGGCTGAAACAGGACTAAAACATGACTAAAACATGACTAAAACAGGACTAAAACAGGACTAAAACAGGACTAAAACAGGACTAAAACAGGACTAAAACAGGACTAAACAGTCTACATCAGGGCTAAACTGGGACCAAGGTAGCACATGTGTGAAAGCAGCATTAATTCATTAATTAGTTGATTAATACATTGTTTTCAATTTTGTAAAAGGTGATGGTTCAATATCTTTTTTCCTCAGTGTCTATTGATGGTATGGAGTGGAACGAAGTCAAGTTCTTCCAGCTGGCTGCGCAGTGGCCTACACACGTCAAATATTTACCTGTGGGACTTTTTGGCTACAGCAAACCGTCATCATAGGGGCAACCATAGAGACCCCAACGTGACCTCTGAACCCCTACTGCTTCTTTTATTTCCCCCAAAAAAGAGCAGCGCAGGGCTGTAACTATTGTCACTTTATTGCCCCCTGGTGGATGTATGTGGTATTGTATGTGAGTGTGTGGAGGCTGCATGCAATTGTGAATGTATAGTATGTTTATGAGTGTTTTTCAAGGGGCTCACAGCACAAGTTAAAAAGCAAACTGCCACTTTCCGCTACAATGGGATGAAATTGCATGCAACTAATCACCAGTTTTAGCCCTGATGCCCTTCTGTGAAATGTCAGCATTCTCAATGCGATGTCGCTCATTCATTCTTGCATGGATTCACAGTAAAATTAACTCTTGTGCCACAAACTTAAAATGCCATTCGTATTTGCATGTTAGAAGTCCTCTGCTTAAAAATACAAGCTGGCATGCCTCGAAGTCATAACCAATTCTCAAAATCTGCTCAGTACCATTTTAATTTCAAGGGCTTCCACTGATCTATATTGAATTTGTGTACTAAAACAATGCGTGGCTGCAACAGGCACAAAATGAAGTGTGTTTTGGTTCCCCTTATTACTAGTGCTGTTTGTGATTGTCAGTAATGTCAGGGCAAAAGAGGAATGCATTTATTTTTGTAATTATATACTGAGCAACCGTAACATTATGACTTTTAAGATGTGAAATTAATATTTGCAGCTTTTCATTTTGGCAACTGTAATTGTTTCTCAAAAATATATATATTTTATAAATGGTTAAAGCTGGAAAAAATGGGTGATGATTCGAGTGATTTTTGATTAGAAACAAATTAAAGGCACACTTTTTGTGGAGGAGCTGCCACTTGCTTGTCTCTGCAAAAATGTTATCGCTTTGCCTGGAATATTCCACAGTATGGCAAGCAGGAGATGTTACAAGACCAAGTTAGAGGAGAGGCGACCCTGCTCACAGTAAAAGTAGTAAAATGGGTATTTTTGAGCAAAAAAGTAGCTATAATTGAAATGGCAAGTATAATGCCATTCTGTGGAACATTCCAATCATTATAATACTTATAATAATAACATCTTTGAGACAAGGAGATGACCCTCCACCAGAAAAATTGCATGTGCCCCTTTAATGTTAAGGTGAAATTTGTGGCTACACTGGGGTAATTGCATCAGATCTTGTGGGATGTTCCCAGTCTACTATGTTCCAAGAAATGCAGTCATAATGTTATGGTTGATCCATGTAACTATAATTTGCTATGCACTTACTATACTGTGTGTTTACGGCTGGTTAAACCCCTTTTAGACAGACAGACCTATCACAATTATGCAAGAAATAATAACAATGGAACTAAGTAATGCATTTTCAAACTGTACTTAAAAGATATATACGTTTTTACATTTAGTCCCGCTTCTTAAATACGCAATAAAGCACAAACACATTTTCCAGCTATCATCATACCCTATTTTTTTACAGGCAGCTATTACTTTACATTATATGGTTTTGTTTTCTCTATTTTTCTGGAAGTCTGATCCAAACTGCTTATTCTATTGGCTGTTGTGAGATGTTTAGTGACAAGTGTATGTGTGTGTGGTGCGTTCATGTACCGTGGTCAAAAGTTGTAAAGCAAATTGTCTTTTTTATATAATGTGAAAGAGGGCATGCAGTTGTGTTTGAAAGATGTGGTCAGTATCAATAGCTGCAGTAATCTTGTTGTTAACTGTGCAGCTTGACATAAGGCAAAACCTCCAACAAAATGAACGGTGCAAAAGTTTTAGATGTATTTTTTAAGGCTATGAAAAAGCAAAACATGGAGAAGCATATGGAGAAATTATAAAATGTAAATAAACAGGTAATGATAAAACTAGCAACACTTGGAAAGAGCCCCCGCAAAGGCCCTGATCCTATCCCGCAATGATAAAGATATGGTGCCCAGACTCAAAGTTGTCTAGTACCCAATTTTTAACCATGAATGAAAAACATAAATTGTTTGTCCTATCTACTAAGTCCCTTCACTCACTTTGATCATGAAACAAGAACAAAAAAAAAATTTTCTTGTATAGACAGACCTTTGCTTCCAAAAGGTTTTCATCTACCACCTTCTGATGGATAAATATAATCATCTGGGCATTTGCTTCTTCATGGTTCTCACCCAACAAAATGCATTTTAAAAAGAACTGGCAACTTTTTTTTTTTTTTTTTTGCAGATACTGGCCCTTTTAAGTGATAAATTAACTATTGACAGATGGTTAAACTATGAAAACAAAATATATATATATATATATATATATATATATATATATATATATATATATATATATATATATATATATATATATATAGTACTATTCATTGACAGCCTAAAACCTTTGCACCTTACTGTAAAAATATAACAAAATTGAATGTATCTTACCAACATGATTCAAGCCTTGTCCTCTGCACTGTAACTCTCTCCAGTATTGTATTAGCAAAACTAGTTTTCTAAATAGTGTTGTCTTGAATTTTTGATAAGATTATTTGAGATAGACTTAAACAGTGTTGTGGCGTCAGCACACATCTCCTTATGTTACATGCTTAAGTTCAAAATGGGAGGATCAAAACTAAACGATCAGTTTTCATACTGTTTTTCATTCCAGATCTCTCATTATAAGATATTACTGTAGCCCAGATAACAAAAAATACACTAAATACACAATATGTACTTAATTTGGTAAAAAGAAAATTTAAACTTGATTATGTTATGTTGTTGAAAGATATTTGTTGTAATTTATTGCTGGAAAAAAAGGTTTGACCCTAAAATATAATGTATCATGAATATTGTTCAACCAAAATGCAGAACATGGCAATCAAGAATAAGTAAATTTGCACTTTTTAGTATTGCATCAAAAAGAAAATTTGAATTAAACATAAGAATATCTGTACATTTGTATTGCCTTGTAATCTCATTCATTTATGGCAGTGAGGTATACTTACTCACTATAGTGTTTTTGACGCCTTACATTCATTTGAAACTACTGCCAACAAAAAGAATTTCCAAATTGTTGAAGAAAAATTAATATTTGATGTGTTTTATTTGTCATTTTAGGTGCTGAAATAAGTGAGCCTTGTCCTGTCATTTCAAGAATGTTCTACCTTAAAACTGTTTGATTTCGATTGTTTACTTGTTCTGATCCTATGGTCTTTTACATGTGAATTTGTACTGTACCTGTCTGTAAGCCTGTGATTTTTAATGTAACTCTGTCCCTATGTCCAAACTGAAATGGTGGATAGAGATTAGAAACCGTTTGGTTCATCAATAATGTTTGTCTGTGGTCAGCAGTGTCTTCTCTGCAGAAAATTTTAAAAACAGCATAATGAATAATTTAAAAACTCACTTACCTTATAGCTTTGTATATTCGCCCCAGAAATGGTTTAACTGAAAGAGTCTTACGTTTGTGGAAAGTATTTTTGCACATGCCATTGTTTCATTAGCTTTTTTGCCTTTTGCCTATAACAGTAATAATAATGATGACAATAATATGAAACTAATGCTTGTACATATCAGATAGTACTTGTTAAACTGTATTTTTTGTTGTCTACATTGAACATGTTTTGTAGTTCTGCTTTTTCATGATTACGTTTGTTAATCAAACTGATGTGGGATTGAAAAGTGGAAGTGTTCATCGTTTCATTTGTTTTTTTGGGGTTTTTTTTAAATAAAAATGTTATTGATTTGTAATGAGTTTGTGTACTTTTTTAGGATACCAGATCTTGAGTTCAGAAAAGGTCTACCACCAATCAAATTCATATTAATCATTTATATTTAATAATTATCTGCATAAAAGCTAGTAGGCCTATTAAAAACTATATAAACACATAATTTCAAGAGATGCAATTTATTTGGACAGCACTGTGGTTTGGTACTCATGCAGATAAAACTGGTCTGGGTTGGAACTGAGTATATAAGTTAAATGTGCAATATGTAACTTTCTTGGTGGAGGGTGTACAACTGCTTTTCTCTATGGTGATGTTATTGCTTTCATTGCTTGGAATAATCCATAGTATGGCATTAAACATATCCATCTCGCTTTTATGTTTTTAGTGCTAAAGAATACCTCGAAAAACATGCATTCTTACAGTAAGTGGGGTCTTTTTTTTTTTTTACATTTTCATCATTTTCATGGAAACATTGGTGACAGACCCTCCACCAGAAAACTGATGATTCGCATTTAACTGTTAACATTAATTGTAAAGATGATGTATTATAGTTGATAAAAAAACGAAAAACAAAATCATGTATATATATGCACAGTTAATAGTGCGCAGTTGGTTTTCTGTGTTAGGGTGGCATTTCCGGTACAAAGGTGAGTTTATTTTGAAAACCGGAAGTAGTTTCGTCTTTTCAATAATCTAGTTTTACAAAGGTTATTTGGAGCATCACAACACTGTCCCGCCGCTTTGTTGGAGGGACAGAAAACACTGCACTAGTTTTCAATGAAGGTAAGACTTTTTACATCCCGTATATTTTCATATTTATATCTTTGGACGCAGTTACGTTACGTTTGACTGTAATTCGTGTGTTTTGTGGACGATGCAGTCGCGGTGAGGTCCATAAATGTCACCCTCCTCCTCTGTGGTTACAGGTTGAAACGATTATATTGTCCATGTTATAATCAAGCTATGCTAACTGCACGCTGTTGATTATCTCTTATTTTATATAGTTAGCTAGTTTGTATGTTTAGATAACGCTCTTCAGGTCGTGGCCTATTTTATTTACGTTTTATTTCTCGTTTTGATGTATGCGTATCAATAGATCTTGCATTTTTGGTGCGTTTTGGACACGTTTTGCATTGGTTTCGTGCGTAGTGCTAGCTGTCGGTCACCTTCATTGATCGGATGCCAAGCCAGCAAATGTTCCTCTTTCACAACACCAGTAGCAACAACAGGCCTCGGCTATTTCACCGGCTTTTGTTATTCATAATGGCGTCAAATAACCCAGATTACCTCTTATCGCGTGTCTGGACATTTACGCACGCAACGCACCCGTGTACATTTTGTTTTATGGGAGTTTTGAACGGGAAAGGAGGATGGAGGTAGCGTGGATAGTGGTGCATTGCAGTGAGTGTTGAGGTAGTGGATGGGTGGGGAGATACGCGAAGGATGGCGGACTTGGAGACGGGAAAGACAGGTGCGTAATCGTTAAAAGGGGAAAGTCACGATTATTTGGCACAATTGCGCTTTGTGTCCTCTCTGGCCTCTGCTGCTGTGGAGGAGGGATTCATTTACATCCGCGTTGTCAGCCTTCAGGACAAATGGCATAATCTGATATCCCTCAATGTCAGAAGACAGTCATCGTGTCCGCCTTCTATTATAGGTTTGGGATTGTAGGAAAGTACTTCCGGTACCTAAACTGTGCACCCAGCAAAGCAAAACAATATTGATCTCTCTTGTCAAATTGTCTAAAAACAGTGTTTGCCTAATCAAACTTTTACAATGCCTAAAAAGTTGAAAAGAGGTGAAATGAGTTAACCTCCAAGCATAACATAGCCCATTCATGTCAAGTGTTATTTGAAAATGTGTAATGCAAAAAGATGAAGCACTTAGCCATAGCATTCAACATTTCTAAAACAAAATATTATATAATTTGTAAGGGATAAATGGCCTACCTGACCTTGATCTAATATTTTTTGACACAATATTTAAACTTAAAACCGCAACTAACTAATTAAACAAACTAATATTGGTTGCTTAAGTCCATAGTTCTTATCTTATATCTCTGCTGTAATCTTGTGTGTTCAAGTGTTGTATTAATTGGCTTCATCTTAGACACATTTTCTAAAATGCAAAGACTCCTCTAGAAGTGATTTAAACAGCACTTTGTACTATTATCATAAAGTGTCCTTGTTTGTGTCCTTTCCTGGGCTGATAGCTGATGTATTCATTCAAGAAGGAAAAAAAAGACCCTTTATTCTTCACTCTCAATTGTGATTTTAATGTGTATCTTATTTTGTAAAGTACTTTAAATTACAATACTTTCTTTACAAATTGTGCTATACAAATGAACTTGCCTTGTCTAACTGTGTATCCCACTGTTACTCATGACACATGGTTTCTAATAAATGCTAAAATGTTAAACATTTTTAGAGAAAAAAAATGTGTAGCAAGTTTTTTCCACATAATATAATGCAAACAAATATATTTATTATATTTATTTATATTTGATTGCATTTATTTATTTAACAAAAAATGTGCTAACAATTCACATAAAAAGGGAACTCCCCAGGCAGTACTATATCATACAGTAGTAATATACAGATACAATATTTAAAAAAATTACAAACTACAAAATTACTACAACATTGTCTGTCTAAAAAGGTCAATATCCATGACTTATAGTATAAAGGTTATTAATTAACTTTCTCCTTATGTGTCTTTCTAGTGTGTATGAAAGCAGGCAATGTCCACCATGGTGTACCCGCGTGAGGAGTCCTTGGAGCGCCTGAGTCAGGATGAGATCGTGCTGAACACTAAAGCGGTGATGCAGGGTCTGGAGACGCTCAGGGGGGAACACGCCCAACTCCTCAACTCTCTGTTGGACTGTGCTCAGCCCCCCACAGCCCAGGAGAAGTCTGGAGCTCTGAGGAAGAGTCTGGAGGCTATCGAGCTCGGCCTGGGGGAGGCGCAGGTGAACAAAATACATTTTTAAAAACATACTGTAATTTGGTATAACCCTTTCTCCCATTTTGCCAGGTTTAATTGCAGTTCAATTAATATCTGTGATGTGGTTTACTATACTTAAATTGTTCAATAAGAAAATGTTCAATTGTTCAATAACAAAATTTTAATGATTTATAAGGGACATTAGCGTTGCAAAATTCAAGTAAATCAAAATACATTCCTTAAACTCTCATGTGCTCCAGGTGATCATCGCCCTGTCCAGTCACCTCAGTGCGGTCGAGTCGGAGAAGCAGAAGCTGCGGGCTCAGGTACGGAGGCTCTGTCAGGAAAACCAGTGGCTGAGGGACGAGCTGGCCAGCACCCAACACAAACTCCAGCACAGCGAGCAGAGCGTGGCCCAGCTTGAGGAGGAGAAGAAGCACCTCGAGTTCATGAACCAAATCAAGAAGTTTGATGATGACACGTCACCCTCTGAAGACAAGAACCAGAACAGCAGCGGAGGAGGGAGCGGAGGGGATGGATCCAAGGACAGTCTGGATGATCTGTTCCCCAATGACGATGACCAGGGACCAGGTAAGACTGAGCAGCAGCAGCAGCCTGGTACATGGAACAGTGGGTTTAAGGAGCAATGAAAGATTAGACTGAAAGAAGAATATCCAATCTTAACTTGACTTAAGTTTATTTATTGATTTAAATTTATAGAGCACTTTTTAAATGACAAACAAAAACAACTGTACAAAAAACATATTACCATATGAATTAATGTTTCCATCTAGATGTTATTGCTTTGCATATAATGTTCCGCAATATGACATTAAACTTATTTATCTCCATAGAAAGCAGCTAGTGATGTGATCAAGTGACCCCGCTCACAGTAAGAAATTAGTATGTGTTTAAGCTTTGGAACATTCCAGACAAAACAAAAACATCTTAATGAAGAAAAGCAGATGCCGAACCCCCCACTAAAATGGTACATAGTCCACCAATCAACAGTAAAAGTTACCCTAAAGTTAAAAGTCAAAGGAAACTATAGCAAATGTACTGTCTTTAAAGTATTTACCTACAACAAGCCCACAAAAGCAATGATCACACAAGATGTTTTTAATTAAACTCACAGATAAGATTCACTGGTTGATCTTTTACAGGACAAAGACAACAAGCTGATGAAACAAGCGGTGTGTTTCAGACAACAGAGCCATTGTCCTTTTTGAAATGTTAACAGTGTAGTTATCTCTTATGTGTCTAAATGTTGTGTTGATGCTTAAAGCCTTTGTTAGAAATGAAGAGAAAATGAAAAGAGATGACTGAATTTAGCTTGAGAATATTTGAGTGGAATTCAGTGTAGGATTCATCACTTTTTATGTAAAGAATAGATCTAAGCTACACAGATCAAAAGATGCTTGTTATATAATTTCAGTCTATGTGATTTGAGCTGCCCTCCAATTTACAATTATACATTTTAGATAATTTCCACATTCTAGATAGAGTACTTGTATTTTATTTAAGTGATTTAATAAACTGTCACCATCTTAAGTGTAGGCAGCAGCAGCAGAGCCAGCAGCCAGTTCTCCTGTGAATGTAATGTTTATGCCACATTCTGCTTTGAGAGTTTACACAGGAACACAAGCTGTTCATTGAGTTTTATTTAGATCTTTATTTTTCCGGTTGAGCTCAAAGGTCTTTTTATACCAAGCTGAGTAGTCTGTTTGCAGTTTTCCCTTTCCAATATAATTTTGTCGTTTTCCATTGGATTTATTAAGTAAATGGCACAAAAACATTGTAATTTTGAGAGGGAGGGCTAGGAGTAAGGTTGAAAATTGATAATGCCTCAATGGTTGTATTGGAGATTTGGATTTGTCCATTTGTATAGTCAAATTTCTATAGTCCATAGTAAAAAAAACTATAGACACAGCTTTTTGCAGACTAAAATTAAAGTGAAATTTCTGCATTTTTGTAGAAAGATTTACAGTTTATTCTTGGTACATGGCTTAGTTGTGGTTCAAGTATGGCACAAAGTTTTAGCACATTTCTGATGGATTGCCATGATAGTTATTCATTACTGTCATCAGGATAAAAATAAAGTCAAGATATAGGTGGGTAACTCACTTAACATATCTGTGGATTTGGATGGAACTCCTACACCTACACCAAATGCCGTTAGCAAAACCAGGAAGTGCTGAGGCTGTTGAATTATTGATGAAGACATGTACTGCACTCTTTGAAGTCAGCTTTTCATCTTTTCAGTTTCTATAGGAACGATATACTCTTGGGTAATACTATGGATGGCATTATCATTTTAATTGAAGCTAATTTTTGTAACTCTAACCATAATTCATTTACTTTGTTCTGATCAATATTTTTTGGTTGCTAAAGCAACATAAATTCAATTAACATGACAAATAATTTATCTGTATTTCTGACATACAAGGTACACAGGATTCTCTTGGTCATTGCGGGTCATCCTTTGCAGTTTGAGTGTTTTTGGTGTTAATTGCATTTTTTGGTTTGTCCTTTAGCTTAACTCTGACTTAACTGCAACTATTCATGATTCAGCCCCTTTTAGACCAGGTTTAGTCCTATTTTAGTCCTGGTATAGTTCTTTTGCGGATCCATCTTAGCTGTGGTTTTGCTCGGGTGGTACTCAGAAACCCCTGTATTTTTCATACAATGTACAAGAAATAAGATTTAACTTGCAAAAAATATCTTACTTCAATATATCTCCCATACTGAAGTGTCACAAGTTGTGATGCAGCTGATCATGTGCTGAGAATGGGCCCCAGAGAAGGTCAGACTGAGGACAGTGCTTACATTTACTGCCTTCTTCTGTTTTAAGTTTAATGCCTTACTGCTGAACATTCCAGGCACAGCAATAACCTTTCTAGCTATAAGCACCACTAGAAAATTATATAGTGCAACTTTGAAGAAACTATTCTATTATTTGAGAAATCAGTAATGAGGATCGAGCCTTTAATAGCAAAATTCAGTTTGCCATTCTAGCATTATGATAACACTGCTTTCCTCTTACCCACAGCCCAGCCAAGTGGGGAGGTGGCCGCTCAGCAGGGGGGCTACGAGATCCCAGCCCGTCTGAGGACCCTCCATAACCTGGTGATCCAGTATGCGTCGCAGGGTCGGTATGAGGTGGCAGTGCCCCTCTGTAAACAGGCTCTGGAGGATCTGGAGAAGACCTCGGGACACGACCACCCCGATGTGGCTACCATGCTCAACATCCTCGCTCTGGTCTACAGGTCAGGAAAACACAGGCTAATGGTGCTAATGCTAACTGGCAAAATAGGGCTTCGACTAACGGTATTTCAGAATAATGGAAAGCTACTGTTGCAATAATCACTCACACACAAAGGTGGTAATGTTTTGCCTAAGGACTCAATAACAGTATGTTCTGAGCTATTGGAGCTATAGTACTTTTTCAAATAATCATACAGACATATCTTTTATATCTTTATTGTTATGTTATACCTGATTGCATATTTATTTTACAGGGACCAGAACAAGTACAAAGAAGCGGCCCACCTACTGAATGATGCGTTGGCCATCAGAGAGAAGACCCTGGGGAAGGATCACCCTGCTGTGGCTGCGACGCTCAATAACCTGGCTGTGCTGTACGGAAAGAGGGGCAAATACAAGGAGGCAGAACCACTGTGCAAGAGGGCGCTAGAGATCAGAGAGAAAGTGAGAGGCCAACTTTCACTATTAGCAGGGGCATACGTGACAATAAAACTATAGCTATACTATACACTAATAGATATACAGTATGTTTGGTTACTTTTTGGCTAACATTTTTACTCTCACTTGGTGAGATTTTAGTAGTCTTGCATAGTAGCTTACATGGCCCCATCATCTTGTCAATGTCTAATCTCTGGATCAGGCATTGGCTCTAGTGGAAACTGTGTCCTTAGGCAATACACTTTACCTACAGTTCCTAGTATGAATGTGGTGTGTGGTTCTTTGAGTGCCCAAAAATGCTATATAAGTTGAATCCTTCTTTCTTAATTTTGTAACAAAAGATATGGAACATACCTGGACGACTGAGGGATGACACATTCATCTTTCTTAATTTTGCTTAGTGTTCTAGTATTTGCCAATGAAGCCCAAGCTTCACAATCTCTATAAGAAAGCCATCTATAATTTTTTAGCTGTTCAGAAAAGTATGACTTTATAAAAGTAATTTGTGATCGATGTCTCCTGTGTGGTTCAGGTTTTGGGGAAGTACCACCCAGATGTGGCCAAGCAGCTGAATAACCTGGCCCTGCTGTGTCAGAACCAGGGAAAATATGACGAGGTGGAGTATTATTACAGAAGAGCTTTGGAGATCTACGAGTCCAAACTGGGAGCAGACGACCCCAATGTCGCCAAGACTAAGAACAACCTGGTTTGTACTGCACTTATATCAGTCACATGTATTTCAACCAACTGGAAGGATCTTAAAAGTCCAGTACTTGATTTTGAACCATGAGTCAGGAGAAGCTGATGAGGTTGATGGTTCTACTGCTGAGGTTTAGAACCTTGCTGTACACGGTGCATGCTTTTTAATATATTCTCACTTCATTTAACACTTTACTCAAATAACTAGCATTTGACCGACCTAAAATGTTAGTAGGGTCTGTGCACAATAGCACCTGGCAACCTTTCTGTTAGCGTCACTACTTCCTGTGACATTGTGTCTCTATGAGGGTTTTGTAGAGTCATACTAAAATTAATGAATATTTAAAGCAGTGGAGAGCTGCGGGTGGATGTCACTGACATTGTGTTAAAAACTACACAAATAAAATAAACCGGAGAACACTTCTGTGTTTAGAAAGAGGGCTGTTTGTGTCTCAGTGCTAACGCTAATGCTAATTTTGAGGCATAATAAATATTAAAAGAACACCACAAACTGAAATATTCTACATATAAAATGTAATGTAATACATGTAATTAATTAGAATTTTAATTGGTTGTTTATTTTGTGTTTTCTGATTTTAATAAAATCACTGTTAGCTTTGAGACACAGTGAGGTGGCTAGCGTGGTGCTATGGACAGAGCCTAGTAATAGAACATTTTCAGTCACCAGTCCTAAGTGCTGTACAAGTTTGACTGTACACAAAATGCAATCATCTGACTAACTTCAGTAGTGGGGGTCTGTGGATATTTCTGTGCTGTATAAGCCTAATTGATTGTTTTCTCCTCAGGCCACATGTTACTTGAAGCAGGGAAAGTTCAAAGATGCAGAGGCACTGTACAAAGAGATCCTGACCCGAGCACACGAGAAGGAGTTTGGATCTGTGAACAGTGAGTACAAAACATGTGACTAAATCTAATGTACACCAACACTATTACACACAATGCAGCAGTTGAGCCATTGTGTATGGTAATGGCCTAACTACTGTGTTATAAGCATTTAAAATATGCATTTATGGTTGTAGAATAAATTGTAGTGGCTCTGCAGTTCAAGAGAAGAGGCACTGGAGTTCATAGGAGTTTATTTACCATCACCCAGAGACATGAATTCTCAAGACATTATAGTGTTGTCTGTTGCACTTATTTTCTAATAGGAAATTCCTGTCTTGGTACGGGTTTTGAAATTTATGGTTAATGATGTTTGATTCCAAAGGGCATCGTGTAAGAATGTATCCCACCATATCAAAATGACTACATTCCTTTGTTTTGAAATCATTAAATAAAATAATATAAATAAAGTAATAAAATTATGTGACATAGCGACCCTGGTTACTTGCATAGTAAGACTGTTTTTCCCACATTTTTAAATCTTTGCATCACCTTTGCCCTCCAAATCCCAAAATCAACTCCACCACTAAAAGCAAAGCATGAGCCTGTCTGTTCCTTTGTTATTGTGTGTGTAGTCAAATCCAGTTTTGATTTGGCCCCACACCCCTCCCCTCCTCTCTCCTTCCTCTCTCCCTCCTCTCTCTCTCCTCTCTCCTCTTTCTCCTCTTCTCTCCTGCTGTCACTGTGGGACAGTGGATTACCCTAAAGCTTAATGCCCTCCGCTATAAGCTTATCAAAACCCTGTGTGCTCACATGACCAGTGCAAGGGGATCAGGCAGGAATTTGGATATTTTCATAATAAAAGTTATGCAATAAATGTTCCAAAATAACAGGGTGCTGAAATTGTAATATGGGCCAAATACAATGGATGGATTATATGGATTATAATTTGCACTTTGCCTATTTGCAGATGATAACAAGCCAATCTGGATGCATGCAGAGGAACGTGAGGAGAGCAAGGTTAGGCTTTTCTTTTTCACATTGGCAATGGCTGATAAAGTGTCTATTAAACTAGTAAAAGTTTATACATCAGGGAAATGCATGATATTTTGATTGGTCTGATTTTCTGTGTATTGGTTGTTTTTCAGGGGAAGCGTAAGGACTCTGGACCGTATGTTGAGTATGGGAGCTGGTATAAAGCCTGCAAAGTGGACAGGTAGGAGACATATTACAATGAATATATAATAAATAAAAATATGACAGAAATGCAAAATGGTGTTACTTACACTACTATTTACACTACACTAATTTTGTATACAGAAATGCAATAGTAGGACTTAACTTAAAGGCTCTGTACCCATTTTTATTCCCTATGTTTTTGAGCGAAATATATCTTGCCCCAGTACAGGTACATTGTATAAGCAACTCTTGATGTCAAAATAAGTTCGCTGTGTGCTGTCTGCATCGAATTATAAAGCATTTTACTGTCTGATAATCAGGACATGCGTGTTGGCATGCTAGTTGTTGTTGGCATTACTGTGATGGCAAAACTCCGCTCCTATCTCTGAGAGTTTGAAAAGCACTTATAAAGTCATCACAGTGAATAAATAGGATGCTTGTAATACATAAAGTAAGTGAGAAATAACTGCAAACTGTCTAAAATGACTAGTTCTGTTTTTGATTTATTAAGACAGTAAAAATCAGGTACAGCACTTTTTAACTTGGTAAAATTTTTAAATAAGGGGACATGAATTCATGCATTATCATATGTTAATTTATGATATCATTTTATGCATGAAGACATTACCCATACCTCTCTATCGGATTTAGGGGCGATAAAATGATGAGTGTTGACTGGGAGACTAGGTCATTCAGAAGATTAAATATTTAAAGTCCTCAAAATTAAATGAAGTCCTATGATTAAAACCGATGCACATCTGAATCTTCACCTTTTTGTGTAGCCCTACAGTGAACACCACACTCAAAAGCCTGGGGGCGCTGTACCGTCGTCAGGGTAAACTGGAGGCAGCAGAGACTCTGGAAGAGTGTGCCAGCAAGTCCCGAAAACAGGTACAGGGCTCCAATAGAATTCTAATGGGCAATGCCATGAAATACTGCTACTGAAATTGGCTTTGGCCTCCTGCTGCTTTATTCATTCAAAAGCCACATGAAGCTGAAATTCAAATGTGATTTACAAGCACAATTTAAAAGAGAGATTTTCCATTCATTCTAGACACATTTGGGGTTTCATAATGATTGAAACATTTGATGCTGTGTTGTGGAACATTTCAGCCAAAGCAATAAAATCTCCATAGAGACAAGCAAGCAGTGTATCCTCCACTAAAGAAAGTTACACAGTGCACCTTTAAGCATAAAAAAGACTTGATTCACTATGAGCAAATAGTTTATTATTATTATGAAATATTCAAGTTAAGTAACTGCTTCATTAATACCCTAACAATAAGGTTTTGGTTAGTGTATGTGCACAAAAAGAAGCAGATGACAAAGTTTAGCAAGATAACAGCTAAAAGATTAGAATAGGTAAATAAATCCTTAAGGGAAATTACTAAGGTACTGTGGCTGAAACTCCAGATCAATGTATATAGAAACATGTGAACAGATATGGAACAGAAATGCAAAAAAATGTAGCATTTGTGCTTATGGGTTTAATTTTGTTACTACTGTAGCTACAGAAACGGTTGATTACCTGCTGAGTTGCTGTTGGAAAGGGTAATATATTTTCTCTTTGTTTTTGTGCTTCTGTCTAAAGGGGATTGATGCGTTTAACCAGAGCAAAGTGGTGGAGATCCTGAAGGATGGAGGAGAGCGGAGACAAAGAGAGAATGGACCACAGCAGGGAGAGGGGGACGACTCTGCTGAGTGGAACGGGGTCAGTGTGGTGTGCAAATACAGTACTCTGCATGTTTGATATTTCAATGGGAAGAAATGTGAATTGGATTAAATGTGAAAAGCATAAATTTATAAGTTCTGTAGTTTTTAAAGTGGGACTTAACACCTGAACTCCGTCCATAACCACATTTAAAACAAAGCTACTAAACTGACCAGTATCTGTTTACTAAAGAATGTGAGAGAGGATGAGGGGCGGGGTCTGGAGGTATAGGGAACAGTGTGATTTGTCTAAACAGGTATCCACTGACAAGGAACAGTAGACAATGCTATTAGTGTACCATATACACAGTTTAGCAAAGAAAAGAAAAGCATTTAGTTCCACTTTAAAAGGCATTAAATTATAAATTCAGTCTCTCTGCCATTTGGTAATATCTACTCTTGTCAAACTGAATATTAAGATCGAAGGGGCAAAACCTAGTACCTAGAGAGGAAACCATCCCAGGTCCCAAAGTACTCAGTTTACAGACTGTCTTTTTTACTCTGTTTGATGTGGATGAGTGTTTCTCAAACTGTGGTTAGTGTATTTGTTTTATTTATTTTTTGTGCTCCATTGGGTTGATCTTTATGCAGAACTATCTCATCATTTAGTCTCATTTTAAACCATGTTTAACCCTAATTTAGGCCTGGTAAAGTTCAATTTTTTTTGTTGTTATCTTAGATTATCTTATCTTAGGCACATGGTGAGGACTCTTTCAAAAGCACTGCTGGAGATCTTATAATAATGTAACCCATCCATGTCACTGTATTTCAGGATGGTAATGGGTCCCTGCGTCGCTCTGGCTCTTTTGGAAAGATCCGGGACGCTCTGAGGAGGAGCAGTGAGATGTTAGTGAAGAAGCTGCAGGGGAGCGGACCGCAGGAGCCTCGTAACCCTGGGTAACTAACACCATAAGACCAGACTGTGTTAGGCAATACACTGTCCTATTCATCTACATTTATACCTGGGGACAAGTCAGTTGTTGGATCTTCAGTAAAGGACCTTTATTATGCTATTTTCTGATCAATGTTATGTTTCCTCATCAAAAGCATGCTGGAGTTTTGTTTTGTTTCATTCACACATGTTTAACACACAAATTCTTTTATCAAACAAAAATCACTGTGATGTCATGTGGTAATACAGGAAGTGCTCCACTGAGTTTTTATATCACCACTAAAATAATGTGGATGATTTCAGTCCTGGAATTGCAGATCTCTACTTAAACAAAGGTAAAAGGTAGCTGTTAACATGGAAACTTGTAACGGGTATATGAGCTGATAACCCGGGTAGTAGTGGTAATAGTATAGCAATACTAAGTAGAGTAGTAATAGAAGTAGTAATACTATAATCAAATCACTGGGCTAGTATCA
The DNA here is from genome assembly GCA_019594935.1 of Periophthalmus modestus. Classification (NCBI taxonomy): domain Eukaryota; kingdom Metazoa; phylum Chordata; class Actinopteri; order Gobiiformes; family Gobiidae; genus Periophthalmus; species Periophthalmus modestus. Next base: position 14,544,787 of record JAIEZT010000107.1, read on the forward strand.
AAAGATTAGGGTCGACTCAGGGAGAGAGTGAACAGACACAGAGTATTGCGGTAAAAAGGTACCATGTATTGAAGAACAGACACAAAATAACAAACAATGGCCATTCAACAAATAATCATTTAGTGTAGTGCTGTACAAAAGATGTGAAATTCGGGTTGTTCCCGTTCAAAAGCCCCACAACCCCCCAGAGTTCAGTTCGTTTGCTTAGTTTGACCATTCAGTTCATAAAAATGTTAGAGGTAGGTCGTTTGTTTGGTCAATTTGACCGAACATTGAGAGGTAGTTCATTTGCGTGCAGTGAATGTGTAGTGGAGGTGCAGTGGAGGTAAGGTAAGGAGGTAGGGTAAGGAGGTAGAGTAAGGAGGTGCGAGGCAACTCGGCTATGATAAGCCGCCTACCCGGCCCGATCAGAGCAGGTGCAGTTCAGTGCAGAAGGGTTCCAGATTTTAGGCTCGAGGGTTTTCTGTAGCTCGCCATCCGAATATGAGCACCTGGCCTGTATAAACATAGGACCATGGCCTCAGTCAAAGTTCAGTGTACACAATCTCAGTTCAGTAAAATCAAATAGCAATTGCTAATTTCAATCATATCAATGAATAATAACCTTAATACAATGTTCAATGTAAGTTTAAAGGTGCTTAAAGTGCGCATGTGCATTTATACACACAACCATTAACATTACAAAATAAGGCATTAAATTCATACAACAGTAACAATATTATGATATAAGTTAGCAAAATGTTCAACATAAGTTTCATAGTGTTTGTGTAAAACCATTGGAGAGAACCGGGCTTAAAAACCCAATGCTACTATGCTATGTAAGTACAGCGCGCTAAGCTAGCGCTGGTAAACAACTGGACTCACCAATTCCCCTGTATATCACGAAATCAAGCTCATTTCTGCCGTGGCATTCGCTCGATGATCAGTACCTATGGTAAAGAGTGGGTTGATTGAAGTGGAAGTATTACTGTAATGAAATAACGGCAAATGCGAAGTTTAAAACCTACCGGCTTCTCATGCTGCTCGCGCTAGCCTCGCACCTGCCGGGTGTGTGCAGCTGCCGGCTAATATGGGGCCCTGATTGGCCACAACGAGTCACGTGCGCGGGCACATGGAGCGTGCGAGGGACACAGCGGAGGGGAGCGAGAGAGAGAGAGCGCGCGAGCACTGATATGATTGGTTTAAAATCCGCATATTTCACCCGGGTTACACCCTCCCCCCTTTAGCCCATGCAACTCCCGGTGCATGCTATACTATTTGAATACGTGACTGGGAAAGGTGGTCTGATAAAGGTGCATCATTTAGCGCATCGCTATAGACGTCAGCTAGAGTATGAAACAGTGTCTGTACAACGGAAACCAGAGGGTTACCTAAGGCGGAGTATTGGAAGCGCTTAGGCGGTTGTCGCTGCCTAGTAGATCGACGAACAGTTTGGTCAGCGTCATCTGAGCTAGCGACATCGACAGGTTCCGCAGCTCGGTTGAACGATGTTTCATTAAAATTTGGGGGTGTCTCTGCCCGGGCATGTGGCACTGGTTCTCCAGATAGTGGATCCTCGTCGGGTTCAGGTAAGTGGTTTACTGGTCATTCTCAAGTTGAGGATCTTCAGGAGCAACAGAAGGATCGGCGTTGGGTTTCAGGTAAGTGGGTTGGGGCAGCAGGCAATTTTGGATCTGTGGCATCGGACGATGGTCGGAGATCAGGTACAGTAGGTTTGAACTTGGCAGGCGAAAGAGTAATTACATCCTTGCCTGTTGGGTGGATGTAAAACATAAGGAGCATTCAACGGCATCTTCCTCCCCCGGATCACCATCGGAATCATCAGCAGGCGGCTGGCTGCGTGTTCGAGGCTTGCGGGCAGGTGTAGAAGGTGGAGTGTCAGAGCTGGCAGAAACTGAGAGGAACCCACACGGGAGCAGGAGATCACGGTGCAGAGTGCGAGTTGGGCCACTTGCATCATGTTCGGGTCGTACTGTGTACACAGGTAAGTCACCAACACGTTTGACGACCACATAGACATTTCTCTCCCATTTATCCTCCAGTTTATGCTTGCCGCGGAGCCGGACATTCTAACCAAGACTCGATCTCCTTTTTCGAGACTTGATGGAGTGATTCGTTGATCAAATCGATTTTTGTTCCGTACAGCATTTTTCTCAGCATTCTTTAGAGCAAGCTGATAACTTTCTTCCAATCGAGATCGTAAGTTTTGCACATACTGAGAGTGAGACTTGGATGATGGTTCACGTGCAGGTAAGCCGAAAGCGATGTCAACAGGAAGTCGGGGGGGGGGGAACGGCCGAACATTAGTTCGTATGGTGTAAAGCCAGTAACTTCATTCCGTGTACAATTATATGCGTGGACCAATGGTCGTACATATTCCTTCCAGGTGGCTTTCTGTTTTTGGTCCAGCGTTCCAAGCATATTCAGAAGCGTCCTGTTGAACCTTTCGACTGGGTTACCGCGTGGGTGGTAGGGTGTGGTTCGTGTTTTTTGGATACCGGAGATTTCACAGAGTTCTTTGATTAGTTTGGATTCAAAGTCCGGTCCTTGGTCTGTATGTAAGCGTTCAGGTATGCCATAGTGCACAATAAAGTTCTCCCAGAGGCACTTTGCTACTGTCCTTGCTTTCTGGTTGGCAGTTGGTATAGCCACAGCATACTTTGTAAAATGGTCTGTTAGAACCAGGACGTCCTTGGTGTTACTTTTATCGGGTTCCAACGTCAGATAATCCATGCAAAGTAGCTCAAGTGGACGAGTAGTCTTGATGTTTACCAGTTGTGCGGCTTTCTCTGGCAAAGCTTTACGGCGAACACACCGAGGGCAGGTTCGAACTTTTGCCTCCACATCCGCTGCCATTCGTGGCCAGAAGAACCGTGAGCGGATGAGGTCGATGGTTCTCTCTCTTCCCATATGTCCTATATCATCGTGGAGAGCAGTAAGGACACTTGGGCGGAGGTCCTCAGGAAGCACCAACTGGAATGTTATCTGCTCACCATCTTGTCTTCTGCGGTACAGAATGTCGTCATGCAGCTCAAGACGGGTAAGTTCTCGCAACAAGAGGAAGAGGTCTGGCAGCTCTTGTTTGGCTGTAGGTGGAATTGGTTCTCCTGTTTCAATTTGGTGAATTATTTCACGAATGCAGGGATCTGCTCGTTGCTTCTCTTTCAAGTCCAGATGCGACAGGGATGGAACAACAGGCAGGCCATGCTGGGTCTCATCGGTGAAGCATTCTGGTATTGCCGTGGCGGTAACACTCATGGATTCGATTAGGGCAAGTGAGCAAATTGTGGATTCGGGAGAAGAAGTTCTAGCCAGCGAGCTAAGGCAGATGGTTGCGACAACATCTTGAGAAAGTTCATCACATTGGTCAGTTGTAAGTTGGCGGACCAGGTCCCATTCTCTTTGTAACTGCGTATCAGGGTTGTGGTCATGGGGCCGTCTTGACAGTGCGTCCGCATCAAGGTTCTGCTTACCAGTGCGGTACTGGAGCTTGAAGTTGTATGTTGATAAGGCTGCAAGCCATCTGTGACTGGCGGCATCCAGCTTTGCTGAAGTCAAAATGTATGTTAGAGGGTTGTTATCAGTCATCACGACAAATTCAGCACCATACAGGAAGTCGTGAAACTTCTCTGTCACACTCCATTTCAAAGCTAGAAACTCCAGCTTATGGGCTGGATATCGGGCTTCACTGGCAGAAAGACCTCGACTGGCATAAGCAATCACCCGCAACTGGCCATCTTGCTCTTGGTACAAAGCAGCCCCAAGCCCGATTGTGCTGGCATCAGTATGCAAGATATAGGGCAGCTTTGGATCAGCAAACCCCAAGACAGGAGCAGTCGTTAGCTTCTCGATGAGCGTTTCAAAGGCTTGTTGGCATTGGAATGTCCATCTATCCCCAAATGGTTGTTTGGTGTCAAGGCCCTTGGGCGTGATTGAGCGCTTTTGAGTAGACTGACGGGCAGGGGTGTATCCTTTGGTAAGGTCATTCAGTGGTTTTGCAATGGCGGCGTAACCACTTATGAAACGTCGATAATACCCGGCGAATCCCAAGAAAGACCTCAGCTCTTTTAGCGTACGGGGAGTTGGCCAGGATTTTAAAGCACTGACTTTCTCAGGATCGGTCTCTACTCCATTCTCAGATACCACGTGGCCGAGATATTTTACAGAAGTTTGGAAGAACTTGCATTTCTCGAGTGACAACTTTAATCCATACTCCTTGAGACGGTGGAGCACCCTCAGCAATCGGCGCTCATGTTCCTCAAGAGAGTCGGAGAAGATGATGAGGTCATCGAGGAAGACTAAGACCTCTTTTAAGTGTAGGTCTCCCATACACTTCTCCATGAGACGCTGAAAAGTACTGGGAGCGTTCGTTACACCCTGAGGCATCCGATTAAACTCCCAGAAACCCAGCGGGGTTACAAAAGCCGTTTTTGCTTTGTCCGCTTCTTCCATTTCTATTTGATAATAGCCAGATTTGAGATCCAAAACACTGAACCAACGGGATCCATTTAATGCAGAAAATGACTCCTCCAAGTTTGGTAGCGCATATGCGTCCTTCACCGTTTGGAGATTAAGTTTTCTATAGTCAATACAAAGGCGTACATCTCCATTCTTTTTGCGAACGACAACGATGGGTGACGAAAATGGAGACTCAGACTCTCGAATTACACCAGCATCCAGTAAGTCACGAAGGTGTTTTCGGACAGCTTCAATGTCATTGGGGTGAATTGGACGGGCTCGATGTTTAAAAGTAGTTTCATCGTGGAGATTTATTCTGTGTTTCACCTTGTCTGTTCGTCCAAAGTCTAAGTCATGGTGGGCGAAAACTTCAGGTATAGTTCTGAGGGTTTGGATGATTCGTTCCTTCCATTCGGGAGGGATCGGAGAAGTTCCAAAATCAAACTGTATGGGGTCTGGATGATCTTTGGAAGGTGGAGAATCAGAGGTGACATGATGGGATAGGATCTGCGGTGACAATACAAGCTCTGCAATGGTACTCAGAGGTGGTATAGTTATGTTCTGCTCTGACTCATTAGTAAGGATGATTGGGATTTTGTGATGTGGGTGGCTTGGCAATGTAATGAGACAGTTGTGCACACACAGACCTCCCGGCAGTGGCGTGACAGGATGCTCTACCAGGGCCCAACTGGCGGAAAGGGCCGAAATGGTACCGACAGAACCCTCAACGACAACAGTTCGGCTTGCTGGGATTCGAACAGGAGCATCGTTGGCCAGCCGTACAACTCCCTCACTGCCTCCTTGACTCTTCCGGTGTCGCATTTGCAGCAAGTTCAAGACTGCTCGATAACCATGCATGGTTGGTTTGAAATGAGCAAATTCAGTCTCTGCATGTTGTTCGTAGAGTGGGTCAAGTGTGTTCATGCCAATTAGAATTGGTGATTGAAGTTCTGGATGTGCATCTGGGACTACTAAGGCCAAGGTGTCAAGGTCAAACTCCGTGCCAAGGAAATCTCGAGGGAATGTAATGGTGACTTCTATATAACCAAGATATGGAACAGATTGTCCAGCAGCTCCCTCAACATGCAACAGATCACAGAGTGGCTTTACAGGTTGGTGTGACAACTGTTTATTGTAAAATGAGACAGGAATAGTAGTTACTTGGGATCCAGTGTCCAGTAGACACTGACAGTTCTGACCAGCAATGCTCACTTGGGCCGTACACCTGGATCCAATCAGCCCTTTGGGAAGACAAGACTTGTCGGGTCGTATGGACTGATTTAACTTGAGACACTTCACAGCTTTCTGATTTGTGGGACATTGTGAGTCCTCTTCAGTTCCTGGTTGTCCCTCCACAGGAACTCGTTCTAGTTTAAAGACTGGCTGTTTGACTTCTGCCACTTTTGCTGTTTCTGATTAAACTGTCTTTTCTTGGCAGCCACAAGCGATGGGTTTCGGATCATTGTCGCAGTTTGATTAATGTGACCATCTTCACCACACTGGAAACAATAGCCCGGCTTTGGACCAGAATTTCTGCTGGGCTTTCCCGGCTTACTGACGTGTGTGGACTTTGAGGGTGTGGACTGTCTGGGACTGGCCTGAGCAGCAGTTAACAGTGCAAGTTGTTTCTGAATGTCGGCCATCTGTTTAGTGAGCTGTTGTGTGATTTGTTGTCAATGAGTCACATGGGCCTTTCTCTTCTGTGGCTGTGTAAGCATAATGAGCATGAGTGGCGACTCTGGGTTTGGTTGAGCCTAGATGTTGCTTCATTCTCAATGCTTTAGCAGCTTCTCGATCTTCTTCTGTACGAAGTAGCAAAAGGAACTCAGCAAAGGTGGGTGGATTTAACTTGCGCTGTTTCAGCTGTAACTCTGAGATTAAGGTGTTGTCCCAGCAACCCCGACAGAATTGATTAAGCAGAAAGCGGTCGGTCTCACTGGCTGGTACGCCCCCCCTCACTGCTAGATGTAAAGCAACTTGCAGGCGCTGCAATATGTCGAGGGCTTTTTCACCGGCATCCTGGAATGTATCCATAAATTTTGCATACAGTTCATCACCGTCCTGGACTGTCCCGTAGGCAGAATCAAGGATTTGCAGGTAAGTCATAGGAGGTGTGTCAGCTCTTAGATGTTTCACTGTGTCGGCTGCTGGTGGAAGGAGACTCTCAAAGATTTTGCGAGACCGCTGGAGATCGGAGACAGAGGGATCTTTCAGTAGAAGGTCAACACCTGAGCGCCATGTGTCATAGTCAGATTCATGCTGGGGTCTTGGCAGTCTTCCGGAAAAGGCTCGGAGTCTATGTGAGGAGCCATGCAGCGATAAGTCGTCATTCTTGACTATGTGCTCCACGACATAGCGTTGCACTTCCGGTGGGTTGAGCTCTGAAGCAGCCGCCGCTGGGAAGGAGGATCTTGGCCTTGATGCATACTGGGCTGCTGGGTCAGGCTGATGGTGTGACGATTCTTCAGATGGCTCAGTAATTTCATTCTCCTCATCATGCGGCGTCTTCAAGTGACCAGAGCTTGGGCAGTGCTCGGTCACAGACTGCCCGAGCAGAGACATCACCCCAGTTAAAACCGCAGCGTAATCTTGCCCTGTAAGTTTAGCTAACTTTTGTAAATCAGAGAGGTAAGTTAGAGTCTGTGCTTTACCCAACTCCTCGGTGCAAACAGCAGCTAAGTCACAGATAGTATGTGTCTCGTTTGTAGTTTTGCAAAAGTAAGTATATGGCAGTATCTTACGCAATTCAACTACTGCAGCACCCGAATTATATTCAACAATAAGTACGTGATGTAATGCAGGGGTTAATTTGTCAATAAATTCTGTTTTTGTAATTTTACCATATTCCGCCAAAAATGTACACACTTCATCTGCAGTTGTGCTTTTTGTGATGTCTTTGACTAGAACAGCGTTTGGCATTTTAATATCCCGTTCCTCCAATATGTCCATGTTGTCAACAGTTTTACAAAATATATTTACCCAACTGTTCTGTACACTCTCTCCTGGCTAGCTCGCCACTTTATGTAACGGGTATATGAGCTGATAACCCGGGTAGTAGTGGTAATAGTATAGCAATACTAAGTAGAGTAGTAATAGAAGTAGTAATACTATAATCAAATCACTGGGCTAGTATCAAAAGATTAGGGTCGACTCAGGGAGAGAGTGAACAGACACAGAGTATTGCGGTAAAAAGGTACCATGTATTGAAGAACAGACACAAAATAACAAACAATGGCCATTCAACAAACAAATAATCATTTAGTGTAGTGCTGTACAAAAGATGTGAAATTCGGGTTGTTCCCGTTCAAAAGCCCCCAACCCCCCCAGAGTTCAGTTCGTTTGCTTAGTTTGACCATTCAGTTCATAAAAATGTTAGAGGTAGGTCGTTTGTTTGGTCAATTTGACCGAACATTGAGAGGTAGTTCATTTGGCGTGCAGTGAATGTGTAGTGGAGGTGCAGTGGAGGTAAGGTAAGGGAAGGTAGGGTAAGGAGGTAGAGTAAGGAGGTAGAGTAAGGAGGTGCGAGGCAACTCGGCTATGATAAGCCGCCTACCCGGCCCGATCAGAGCAGGTGCAGTTCAGTGCAGAAGGGTTCCAGATTTTAGGCTCGAGGGTTTTCTGTAGCTCGCCATCCGAATATGAGCACCTGCCTGTATAAACATAGGACCATGGCCTCAGTCAAAGTTCAGTGTACACAATCTCAGTTCAGTAAAATCAAATAGCAATTGCTAATTTCAATCATATCAATGAATAATAACCTTAATACAATGTTCAATGTAAGTTTAAAGGTGCTTAAAGTGCGCATGTGCATTTATACACACAACCATTAACATTACAAAATAAGGCATTAAATTCATACAACAGTAACAATATTATGATATAAGTTAGCAAAATGTTCAACATAAGTTTCATAGTGTTTGTGTAAAACCATTGGAGAGAACCGGGCTTAAAACCCAATGCTAACTATGCTATGTAAGTACAGCGCGCTAAGCTAGCGCTGGTAAACAACTGGACTCACCAATTCCCCTGTATATCACGAAATCAAAGCTCATTTCTGCCGTGGCATTCGCTCGATGATCAGTACCTATGGTAAAGAGTGGGTTGATTGAAGTGGAAGTATTACTGTAATGAAATAACGGCAAATGCGAAGTTTAAAACCTACCGGCTTCTCATGCTGCTCGCGCTAGCCTCGCACCTGCCGGGTGTGTGCAGCTGCCGGCTAATATGGGGCCCTGATTGGCCACAACGAGTCACGTGCGCGGGCACATGGAGCGTGCGAGGGACACAGCGGAGGGGAGCGAGAGAGAGAGAGAGCGCGCGAGCGCTGATATGATTGGTTTAAAATCCGCATATTTCACCCGGGTTACACCACCACTTGATGACATTGCAAGGGGAAACGAAGCATTTTGAGCTTTGAATTTGTAGACAGACTAATAATAAAGCATTACTGAAACATGTGAATGAAACAAAACACAACTCAGGGTATGTTTTTGAAGGAGTTACCGTTTTATAACATGGCTTAAAGCTCACAAGAAAAAATTTTACATAATATAAGGCCTTTAAGCAAATGGGCCAAGGTTATGAACTTCAGTCTTGTTTTGTGATTATACAGTCTTATAATTGTGTCGTTGTGTATGGCATGTAACTCTAAAATTAGACTTACATTTGGCAATCCATAAATGTTTCTACTCACTGTTAAGAAACACCGGCAGTGTTAAGCAATGTAATCCTGCTGTTCAAACTAAAAACACTTGTGGTATAAATTAGCACTTCTGTTTTATGCATGTATTTATACATAAACAATAAATGGTTACATATATTCTGCTTTTCTACCTACTTTGGGCAGTCATAGTATTTAAGAAAAAGTAGTCACACTTTCATATGTATATGTATCCTTGTCTTTTTCCATAGCAATAGATGAGAGTGCCCTACCATCACTGTTATTGCATGGATGCCTGCTTACAATAACATTTCTACATTGTTGGTTGACATTTTTGAAACAATGAAAAACTTTATTATTTTAAGTTGTACGAAAATAATGTTAACATTTTTTCTTTAGAATGAAAAGAGCCAGTTCCCTCAACTTTCTCAACAAGAGCACAGAGGAGACTGCACAGGTAGCTTAACACATTTTTGTATAAATTTAAAACGGTGTTGAAATTTGCAAACACAGATGTTTGTTTTTTAGGACGACAACTCCGCACTGTCTGAATCCAAGGTGTTGAGTGCCAGCAATGTGGACCTGACCAGACGCAACTCCCTGATTGGTTAGATCAATTTAGTTCGCGGGTGGGACTTTGCTATATATGTCAAAATCACTTACAGCATATTTTTAAAACCGCGTTAAGCATCGTTATTTCAGACATTTGAGATCGCTGCTATTCTTGCTGTACAAAAGGCTATGTACACAGTTATTAGCATGCTGCTCCATAGAAAGTGAATGTGTGCACTTCATACACTGTAGATCTAAAAACACATATCTGAAATTATCTAGCTAATTACAATGTAGGCTGGGTTAATATCAGATTTAGTTCAGAAAGATTGTAAATTTCATCTATAGCATGAGAAAAGCTGCGGCTAACCAATCATTTAACTTAGAGAATGGAGACTGAAGAATTCTTGGTAAGATTTTGTAATAACTACATTTACACTACAAAAAGACTTAAGTCATAATGATCAAACGGTTTATTTAGAGCTACTACTTAAAGGCCCGGTACCTGTCTTAAAAATGTAAAAACTGAACTAGTTCATTTTAAAGGATTTGCAGTGGTCCAAAGTTATTCCTCACTTACCTTAAGCATCCTAGGTAGTCACCACAATGAGCTCATAAGTGCTCTTACAGCTTTCAGAGACCAGAGCGGAGTTTTGCCTTAACAGTAAAGCTAACAACATGCTAATAGCACACTTCCTGATTCCAGACAGCACACAGTAGTTATTTAGACCTCAAGAGCAGCTTATACAATATGTCTGAACTGGGGAAAGACCAATTTGCTCAGGCAGATGGAAAACAAACAGGTACAGGGCCTTTTAAGTAGTTAGTTACTACTTAATTAAGGGGTTGGAAGTTAGTAAGTCCTTAATAAACTGTTTGTTCATTATGAATAAAGTTTTTGTTCATGCTTTATTAAGGCTAATTAAGGTGTAGTTATTATAAAGCATAACTGAATTCAAATGTTAGCACTAACCATCTTAAACCTCACATTTTGCCTTCTTGTTTTTGTACATATCGTTTTAAATTATTGATGTTTCTATCTGTGTTTTGTGCATGTTTGTTTCACTTTGTTTACAAACTTTTTGGGGTCATGAAAATTGGATTGGAAAATATAACAAAGAAGAAACTTAAACACTGAACAAAATGCTGAGTACCTCCAATCATGACAACTGTGAGTCTTACTGGTATTTATTGTGACTGAATCTTACATTTGCACTTAAAACTTGAAATCAAAATTTAACAAAATCCACTGTTGTCCTCTAAGATGTGTAATACAAATTAATTGACAGCTGCAAGACGAAACCAAAATATGCTTAACAATTTGGACATTTTAAAGGTGCACTTATGTAACTAAGATGTTGGCAACACAACAACAAGAACATGTTGTTGTGTTGCCTGGAATGTTTCACAGTATGGCATTAAACGCTGTCTATCATTTATTAAACTACAGGTGTTTACATTGCACAAAAGAACCATGAAAAACACACATTCTTACTGTGAGCGGGATCGTCTCTCTACAGATCTGACTTGTCACGGCGTCACCTTTTTTTTTGGATATGGATAAAGTTTAATACCATTTGTGGGAAATTCCAGATAAAAAGCACTACCATAGACAGAAAAAGTACATAGTGCATCTTTAAAAAAAATGTATGGGCAGCAGTCTGGTCAATTATGAAAAAAAAAATATATATATAGATGTTGTCAAAAATCTTGAGCCTGTTTGCAAACATCTCTTACCTGAAGCTAGTTTAGTTTTCAATCATTTCACTGTATTCCTTGTGTTATTCTTGTGTACTTAAGTGACAAATGTTGTTTTCATCACTGACTGTTAGCTTAAATATGTTAAGCAATCCCTTGTTTTAAGAAAGGATCTATGAATATCGATGAATGAAGACACTTGCATTGTTAAGCTTAATACATTGCCTATGTGGGCTATGTGTAAATCAGTTCATAGGCTGCATTCACACTTTAATACACATCAAAATCAGTACAAAATTGGGACTAAAACCCAGTGTCCCCATACCCCTGGTTGGGAAACACTAGTAGATCAGGGCCAAATCAGGACTGAATGAAGTCTACATCAGGACTAAACAAGGATCAAACCAGTACTTAGAAGAGCAAATGCAGCGTCAAAGTCAAAGAGTTGAGGCCCTGTTTTACATTATAACTTCCCACTCCATCTCACAACAAACTACAAATGAAAATTCTGTTCATTCTAAATACAATTTAATATTTAAAAGAAGATGGTATAAAAAGCAGTAACTGAAAACAGTACCCTATACATATCACTTTTCATTTCTATGTTCTCGCACTAAAAACTTGCATCACCCCCAACCTGCAATACCTCTGTAGCCCACTAGGGGACCTCAAACCTCACTTTCAGAATCACTGGTCTGAACAGATTGCATCACTTGTACAGCAACATCAGAGCATCAGTTATATTTTGACATCTTATTGTAATGTATACTTGGTTATTTGCTGACGTCAACCAAAGCAAGTCAAATACCAAGAGAATAGTCTGTAGAATGTATAGGATGTGTGGATGAATATATATGGAAATTGTGTATGATTTCTCTTCTAAACCTTCTTAATATATTTGAAACTAGGTTAATCTCGAAAGTCAAATTTATCAACAGTGAATACACAAATGGGAGAAAGCAATTATTTAAAAAAACTAATTCTTCAAAATTCCTGTGTCAAAATGTTTTATCTATCAGGTTTCAATTTTAAATTTTGTGTGAGAAAAAAAAACAACTGAGTGAACTAGAAGAAACCATTGAAAGAAAGTTGATTTACTGCGAATATTGTACAAAATAATAGTATTTTGTGATTGCCAGCTAGTCATTCATTCACAAAACGATATCACATCACTACTCTTAGATATTTACAATATAATACAAAAGTACAATTGCTTAAAACTAGTTAAATTAAAGGTGCACAGTTTTTATGTTTCTGCTCGTCTCCATGGAGATGTATGAAATATTCCACAGTATGGCATTAAACATGTATATCTAGCATTTCTTTCATCTTGGGTGTTTTATTGCTCAAAACTATGGATGATTAATAAGCTCTAATTTAGATATGTGTAATGCCATATTGTGGAACATTTCTGGCAAAGCAATAGCCTCCACCAGACACATCATTGTGCACCTCTCAGAAATTAGAAACCCCCATCTTTAACTACAACTACTCTGGTCATTCTAATTATCTATAGATATATGGACATTTGGTTTATTTAAAATTGATTTAAATAATTCTCAATCAGATTTCAAAATACTGTCCAAATACTTATAGATTTATATATTGACTACTACCTACAGTTAAGACTTGTACTGTACCCTCTGTATACTGCTGCTGTCTCGCTTCTCATGATATGGAACTTGTAAAAGGGGCCAATTAAATGTCAATAAAAATAGCTTAACTTTTGAACTTGATTGCGTTCATTGTCTGTGTTAATGTGTGTGCACTTTTGGTCGTGGACTAAATAAGGTATGTTGCTGCGGTAACTTCCTGTGAAAGGAAATAAAACCACCAGAGATACTTCGTACAAGAAGAACAAGAATGGACCGGTGAGCTGTTGTGCACGCAAATAAAGACATCGCTCAATTCAGCTGCAATAAACAAGTAAGATTCTATTGTTTAACTGATTTTGATCAGAAAATGTTGGCATGGACTTCAAATATGTATGTGTATGTGTATGTAAGGTCATGCAATAGTTGTATTGTTTGTCATGTAAGGTGAAGTGAGTAGTACTTTGGTACATTTACTTTTAAATTTAATTGTACGTTTCTAGCAGCATACTTTTACTCCTATTTTAGTCATATTTTTATTGAAGTAACTACTCTTACTTGAGCTAAAGTTTTTTTTTTTTTCCCCACTATGAGTAAGTCGACAATATGATATACTCTTAAACTCCGTTCTCCTGTCGCCATCAATCTCTTAAACTCCGTTCTCTAACCAGTCACAATACTCCAATATTCCATATTCCATTTTGTACATAGATGTAAATAGTGTGTGATTCTGTGATGCTTAGATTTATTTATTTATTTATAGACTCTATTTTATTTTATTTTTTATATCTTTTATATTTTTACTGTTTTTGCACTGTGTGTGACACACTATATTTATTCTTATTCTTTTAAATTTCTATTTTAAATTTCTATGCGGTCGTGAGATCTGTAAACGAAGAGAATTTCCCCTCGGGGATCAATAAAAGTGATTCTGATTCTGATTCTGATATGATTTGAACCTTTGTGTTTTTCACTCCGCTCTGTCAGATATGGTTTAATTTTTTTTAATATTTAGTCCTTCAAATTACCTTAACTTAAAATTATAAATGAGATTGAGAAATGAGTCCAGACAGTTACTCTCACTTTCCCAGATACTTTTTTACTCTTGAGCTATTTTTTGGACCACTGCTTTGAGTAATATTATTTTGAAGTACTCTATCCAACTGTGGTTGTTTTATATCTAAACAATTCTTCTGCTTTGGCTGCTTTTCTATTCACAATGTATCACAGTAGCTACCATTACTTTCTTCATTACTGTTTACAGGCAAAATATTTTAAATGTGTGCTATGTAACTTTTCTGATGGTGAGCCCAACACCTCCTTTTTCTCCGTGATGGTTTTATAGTCTTGGGTGAAATGTTCCACAGTATAGCATTAAACATGTCTATTTTTATTACAGGTGTTTTTAATCCTCTCCACAAATCTGACCTGTAACTTGGCATGGTGGTGTCGTCTGCTTTTCTCCATGGAAATAAAAAACTTTAATGCGGTACTTAATCTCCATGGAGACAAGAAGATGACAAGAAAAGTTAAATAATTCACCCCTGCTTAAAGAAGTCACACCTCAACTATGTGGAATTTATAACAAACTACTCTTCATTGGTCTATTTTCTCAATGATTATATCGACAAATTGTTCTACCCATATATTTACTGCCATCCCTCCACTATTCAAACCATCTGAATTTCAAATGTCGACTTTATTTACAAAGTAGACAAGCAGATTTCCTCTTTCCAAATTGAATATATTCTCACCTTTCCTCATCACCTCATTATTATTGTCTTTTTTGCAGTTTCCACCATGTCCACAGAGTCCCCTTTTAGTCCGGCCCAGGATTCAGGCATAGCTTTGGTCCAATTTCAGTTGGGACTTTATCGAGAGGTGGCCCGACTCCCCCCCTCCTGCCGGACCTACCGACATGCAAAGAAACTGGCTGCAGAGATGATTGAGAGGAAGGTAATGCAATAAAGGGTTAATTCTATGTCTGTTTTGACTTTATATATTTGAACTGAATTGGGCACAAAAAGGCATTTGTGAAAATGAAACATAATTTTACCACTTTATTGTAACCACAGCTTTATTTGCCTTAGTGAGCATCAAATAATATTTTACAAAAATGATTCAGGGTTAGTAACTACTTAATTAAAGGATTAGCTTTAAAAAGTGGTGCCCTTGGAACAAGCCCAAGCAATAAGATTATTTTGGCAAGTCTGTGGAGCTACAGTGGGGCAAAAAAGTATTTAGTCAGTCACTAACTGTACACGTTCTACTACTTAAAAAAGATGGGAGAGGCCTGTAATTTTCATCATAGGTACACTTCAACTATGACAGACAAAATGAGAAAAAAAAAATCCAGAAAATCCTTGTCTCATTTTTAAATAATTTATTTGCAAATTATGAGGGAACATAAGTATTTGGTCAATAACAAAAGTTCATCTCAATACTTTGTTATATACCCTTTGTAGTATTGACACCGTTTTCTGTAAGTCTCCACAATGTTTTCACACACTGTTGCTGGTAGTTCTTCCATGCAGATCTCATCTAGAGCAGTGATGTTTTGGGGCTGTCACTGGGCAACACGAACTTTCAGCTCCCTCCAAAGATTTTCTATGGGGTTGAGATCTGGAGACTGGCTAGGCCTCTCCAGGACCTTGAATGGCTTCTTACGAAGCCACTCCATCGCTGCCCATGCGGTGTGTTTGGGATCATTGTCATGCTGAAAGACCCAGCCCCATTTCATCTTCAATGCTCTTGCTGATGGAACTAGGTTTTCATTCAAAATCTTACGAAACATGGCCCCATTCATTCTTTCCTTTACACGGATCAGTCGTCCTGGTCCCTTTGCAGAAAAACAGCCCCGAAGCATAATGTTTCCACCTCCATGCTTCACAGTAGGTATGGTGTTGTTTGGATGCAACTCAGCATTGTTTCTTGTCCAAACATGACGAGTTGTGTTTTTACCAAAACATTCTATTTTGGTTTCATCTGACCATATGACATTCTCCCAATCCTCTTCTGGAGCATCCAGATGCTCTCTAGCAAACTTCAGACGGGCCTGGACATGTACTGGCTTAAGCAGGGGGACACATCTGGCCCTGCAGGATTTGAGTCCCGGCATAGTGTGTTACTGATGGTAGCCTTTGTTACTTTGGTCCCAGCTCTCTACAGGTCATTCACTAGCTCCCCCTGTGTGGTTCTGGGATTTTTGCTCACCGTTCTCGTGATCATTTTGACCCCATGGGGTGGGAGATCTTGCGTGGAGCCCCAGATCGAGGAAGATTATCAGTGGTCTTGTATGTCTTCCATTTTATAATAATTGCTCCCACAGTTGATTTTCTTCACACCAAGCTGTTAACCTATTGCAGATTCAGTCTTCCCAGCCTGGTGCAGATCTACAATTTTGTTTCTGGTGTCCTTTGACAGCTTGGCCAAAGTGGAGATTGGAAAGTGGAGATTGGAGTCTGATTGTATGAGGTTGTGGACAGGTGTCTTTATATTGATAACAAGTTCAAACGGGTGCCATTAATACAGGTAAAGAGTAGAGAAGTTACCGAGGAATTTACCAATTAATTCATTAAAAATCCTACAATGTGATATCCTGGATTCTTTATCCCAATTCTGTTTCTCATAATTGAAGTGTACCTATGATGAAAATGACAGGCCTCTCTTTTTAAGTGGGAGAACTTGCACAATTGGTGGCTGACTAAATACTTTGTTGCCCCACTGTAATCCCTGATAAACACCGATGAAAGTATTACTCAATTTTGAAAAAAAACCAACAAAAACCTCAAGTTAAAGTAAATCACACGTATCACATGGAAAAAATTAAATAAATGTATTAAAAATGTACTTAAATTGTAAAAAGTAAAAGTATTTCATGCATATTTTGAGGTCTTTAAGACTTCAAATGTAGTGATTTTGAAGAAAATATGTGCTGCATGTTGTTCAACAGTTCAACAAATGAATCTATTTTTGTTTTGTTTTTCTAGCTGTTTTTATTCACTATATTTTTGTTTCTTCAAATGACTAAAAAACTAAACCTCTCAGCCTTTTCAGCAGGTGTCAAACAATAATAAAAAATACTTTTACTTTTCAGTCTAGTTAAAAAATGTAGTGGAATAAAAAGTACAGATACTTGCTCTCAGATGTAGTGAAGTAAAAAGTATCCACATTATAATTTATTTAAGTACAGATTTTAGGTATCTGTACTGTACTTAAGTATAGTATTTTACTACTTTTACTTTGTTACATTGCACCACTGCTGATAATAACATTGGATATTTCTTTCAAAAACAGTGAACCTCCCATAAAGTTATATAGGCCTTGCCGCCATCTGAAATTATGATATGAACACAACTGCCCAGCTTCAGCCCTGCATCAAAGTGACTGTTGACCAATCCACCGAATGCCCAAAGCAACAAGAGCATTACATTACTGACATCTATATGAGATATATTTTTGGCAGACTTTGTGACCACAGTGATATAAGCTTTATGTTGACAATATTTCAAATGATTTCAACATTTGTGTTTTTTGCAGCACTTTTTCAGATATGATTTTATTTTTTTCTCATTTTGTGGTATGACTTTTGAAAATATAAAATGTATTATTATTTAATGTTCTATCCTTTTCTATCCAATTATATTAACCTCATATTATAGATCAGATGTTACGTCCAGACGGCCGACTACCTTGTACTTCTACTTGACTAATACTATTTTGAAGTAACGTTAGTAAAATGTTTTGGCTACCGACCTGTATATCTCATAATACAGTGAATGCATGCACCACTTTGATTTAAGGGAGGAAGTGTTTTAAACTAGCTGGATCCTGTAGATTTTCTGACTCAACATAATACGCTGTCTGTCGTCCCACACAGACCTCATTCTTTAGTCACAGGTCAGTATCTTTCAAATCATCTTGGAAAAACAAAAAAGATCGCTTTATACAATATACAGGACTGAGTGGGCTAGATTGAAATGAACCAGCAAATGTGCACAAAGACTGTTAGATGGTGATAGATAGATGGTGACTTGTGCAAAATAAAAATAGCATCACACCCACAGAAGAAGTATGTTTCAAACTTCTGCACATGGGAAATTTGTAAAGTAAAAATGCAATATAGTGTGGCCTTATGCCTAAGTGCATTCATGCTTGCACACACCAAATAAAAATCTAACTTAACTAGGACTAAACCAGAACCAAACTAAGTCCAGATATGGACTAACAAGGATCAAACCAGGAACTGTGAATGCAGCCTTAATGTCAAAGAGTTAAGGACCTTTTTGACATAATAACTTCCCACTCCAACTTACAATAAACTAAGAGTCTACATTTCATATTTTACATCTAAAAATAAAATGCTATGTATAGCGCACAAACATGTTCAGTTACTGCTTTTATACCAATTATCATTTCTATGTTGTTATTGTTTGCAAATCTTGAGTGGGCTAGATTTGAATGAAGCATTGAACGTGCGTAAAGATCGTCACTGTGTAAAATAAAAATAGCATTACACCCACAGATTTTCTCTAATGTTTTAAACTTCTACAAATGGAAAATATGCAAATAATCATGTTTAATTTGAATGTCCTTCCAGAGAACAGTATGTACTAGTGTTGTTTTAGTCATCTTTTGGCTAACTGTTTGAAGTCATCTTGAGGGCACTTGTTTAGTTGAGATTTGGTTCCAGGGGTCTGACCCCTTTGTATGCGGTCTTAAGCACCACAGACACAGGGTGACAGACTCATCTTTCCAACCACAGCCTTGCAGACTGAGCCCTCTGTCTTTCTCTCTCTCTCTGCTCTGAGCTGTTTCCAGGCAGCTCAGGTCAGACTGTGCACCTGTCACCTGACCACAGCACGGCCATGGTTTGGTCTTCATTCTGCATTTTGTCCTCTAGTATAGACTTTTGTGTGTTGTGAGTTTTTCAGACAAAAAAACATTTAATGGAATGTTTGCGTAATCCCTCAAGATCCCTAAAGGATCTAAAGTTAAGAATCTTCTTAAGAATCTAAGTTAGGAAACAATTACCAAATTTTAAAATGATTATTATTTTATGAACAATATGAATGATTGTGAATGAGAATGCACATGGATTTCTTGAAGATGGGTGCTCTGGAGTAACCAGGCAACAAGATGAATTCTTGTTATTTTTCAGTTCAGAGGGCATCTGTCAATCTGACAAAAGCCAAGTTAGCATTGAGTTGAGGGAGAAGCCCAAAATACAACAATAGAGATGATTTCCATACACCGTCTTGCAATTTGTGAATGCACTTCCTATTAAATTATCATTTTGCAAGTGATAACATAATGATCTTAATGAATCATTTGAAAACTTTTTAGAAAAAAAATATTTGGCTCAAAGTTTTACAGGATTTGTTGGCTAAATTAAATAAAGTTTCCTCTGCTAAAACACAACAACAAAAACTGTACTGAAACCATATTACTATAAATGTTTTTTTACATATTAATGTCCAAATGGTAAAACTGTCATTTCCATCCAGTCCTTCTCTCTCCCTTTGTCTGGTCTTAGGCTCCCACCTGCAGTGTGGTTGGTGCAGGAGAGAGGATCCTCCTGTTCAGACACTGCTCCTCCTCAGACCTGCTCCTGAAGCTGCTCCAGGACCAGGACAAGCTGTGGGACGGGGATCTCATTGAGGTCGTCATCTCAGGTCCGGACAATATAGAGCGAGAGAAAGATTAGATAGATGGTTTAATGAGATAGATTTTAAAGGTGCGCTATGTAAATTTTAGGTAAAGGGTCCGCCACCAGCTTGTCCTCCATGGAATGACGATGTTGCTTCTTTGTTTAAAATGTTCCACAGTATGACATTAATCTATTTCCGTGCATACAAGCAGATGGCACCACCAGCTTGTCAGATCTGTGGAGAGGTGACCCCACTCACAGTACACACACTCACAGTAAGAATATTTTTTGCAATATAAAAAAACTTTTATTGAATAATGCTGCAATCAAATCTCGTGGCAGACTAGTAGTTGCTGAACCATCATCCCGAAAAGTTACATAGTGCACCTTTACATATCCCCATTTTCTGCTTTTTATGGACTTCCCTGAATAAAGTGTTTTGTTTTGAACTCAGGGTTGGCGTCCGTTACAGAGATGAGGATCCACCCACACTCGCTGGTCGTCCAATCGTATCGCACGCCCACATTCTGTCATCACTGCGGAGAGATGCTGTGGGGGCTGGTGAGACAGGGGCTCAAGTGCACAGGTCTGAAGGATAACGATGTACAGAAATTAGCCTATTTTTTTTTTTTTTTTTACCAAACCAATTTTACATTCAGTTTACAAGTTCCAACTAGAAACCCCAAGAAACCTATAAAACATTTAATACTTAAAAGTGCGCTCTACAACTTTTCTGGTGGTCACCTGGTTGTGTCTATGGAAATGTTATGGATTTATTTGAAATGTTCAGCTGTAAGGCATTAAACTTTTCTATGTTGCATTTAATCAGTTGCCGATGTTTTATTTTATGCGTTCTTACAGTGTGAGCCTCTCCATATACCATGGACAAGCAAGTAACAGACCCCTAACCAGAAAAGTTATATAGTGCACCTTTTATTCTGCTCTCGCAATTTGTTATTTTCTTCACTCTCATGGAGAAAGTTTTGAATTACCTACATTTTAGGTTTTAGTTTTTTTCTTTTCTTCGTTTTTTGTATAAGAAAATGGAAAAGAGAAGGAATCGTGTTGTACTGTGAATTTTACATTGATAAAATTCACTTCTCCTCAGGTTGTGGGTTAGATTTTCACAAGCGCTGTGCTATCCAGTTGCCCAATAACTGCAGCCGAGCTCGGAGGCAGGTGAGCACCAGCCTGTCTTTGTTCCCTCCACGCAGACCCCCCACACACTCCCTCTCCAACCAGGCAGGGGGCAGCATGGAGGAGGTAAGAACATGTTTGTTACATCAAAAGTAATGCCATATTTTCTTTGACTTTTTACTCTTAGAAATAGAGCTGAGTGATATAGAAATAAAAATCATTAACTATCATAATCATAATTTGATTCCTGTGGCAATATGCTATTTTGGTGATACCAGACTCAATTCCCCACCCTCTCCTCCTATTGGTCAGTCTCTGTTATGCTTTGAGTGAGTGACAGGTGGCCTTAACCAGTCACAGTGTACTGTGAATTTTCACAGCAGATGGCTTTATTTGCCTCTTAAAAAAGAATCGATGAATATATATGAACTGTGATCAAATCAAATTTTGATCTAGGCTACAAGAAAATCATCATATACAGTTTTTGGCATATCACTCCTCCCCATTTGGAAGATTAAGTTAAGTTCGAGTTTAGTGTGGTGATGATTCTGTTCATGTTTTTAGAAGTTGCCTTACCCAGCCATATTGAGAACGTGATGCTGTGTTAAACAGATTAAACTTTTTTTTCTCACCGCTCAGATCAGCCTGTCGAAGCCCTCCCCCAGCTCTCCCTCCTGGGCAGAGGTGGGGTACTGCAGTTCTGGATCCCTGGTTCCTCACACCTTCCACATCCACAGTTACACCAAACCCACCGTGTGCCAGCTCTGTCACCGACTGCTCAAAGGGCTCTTCAGACAGGGACTGCAGTGTTCAGGTCAGTCACAGTTATAACAATGTTTCCTTATCATGAGCGTATCCAAAGTTGTGTTGCCAGTTTGATTGATTGATGCATCTTTGAGTAATCCTGTATTGTCCTACGTTTTGAGGTTTGAGTGCTCAAAAAATGTCAGTTTTTACCTACCCCCTATCCCCGCCCATTGCTCTGAACTTTCTTGTAAATATTTAAAAAATTCTAACTCTGGTCATGTAGCTATTTTTCAACAATAAACGCATATACATGTGATTTACTCATGATAGTGAAATGCCACAATGAAGAGGTGGGTCCTCTTGGTTCTGCAGTTTTATATTATTATTGCAGTTTACAATGAACAAAACACAAAATAATGTAGTGTTGAGTTTAATACTTAACCCAAAAAAACCCCACTGCCTTATGGTGGTCACGAAGGATTCATTAAACTGTAGTTATATTTGTAACTTTTGTTTTAATTCTAGGCTTTGTGAAAAGTCACCATTTTCATATAGTTTTCTTTTCTCCAGATTGCAGGTTTAACTGTCACCAGCGGTGTGAACCTCTGGTCCCTAAAGATTGTCCTGGAGAGAGAAAAACTGCCAATGGTTAGAAAATCAGACCTAAAAAAATAAACCCATAGATGACATGCTCAAATATATGTTTATTCTATTGGCAATAGTAATAGTTTCGGTCTTGTTTTTCCCCAGGATCCTTAGGGCCTGGTTTGGTGGTACCTGCTGATCCAGATGAGAGCGAGTTAGAGCTGGATGCCACTTATGAAGAAAGCCTCAGTGATGAGGACATGTCCACAGATGGAGACTCAGACCACCAGCAGAGAGAGCCCATGAGGTCAGACTGAGTGAATGTTGTTTTACATCAGTAAAATGCCCTGTAAAAAGAATGCACAGAGGATCTTTTCTAAAAACTACAAATAGACAGACTGCATCACAAGCTTATTTAAAATCTTGAATCGTAGTTGTAGTTTAACATTGCTAATGTAGTTTATTTGCAGAGGTCCAAAGTTATTCCTCGCTTATTTTATGAATTCTAAGCATCCTAATTGTTCACCGCGAACAAATATGCTAACACTCACTTCCAGATTATCAGAAAATAAAATGTTTTTTAATTAGATGCACACAGTAGTTAGTGGACTTATTTTGACTGATACAATATATCTGTACAGACACATTTTGCTCAAATACATGGAAAAACAGTCAGGTACAAGACCCTTAAATATTGAAAACATTTTTGAGCTTTTACCTTTAAGAACTCCTAAGATTGTTTCATTATTTAGAGTTTCAGTGAATAAACTCTAAATGTGCCAATAAGAAAAGTGTGAAGTTATATTTGTCTTGTCTCCAGCCCGTGCTTCAGTAACTACATCCCTCTGATGCGGCTGGTGCAGTCAGTTCATCACACAAAGAAAAGAACTGAGGGAGTTTTGAAAGAAGGATGGCTCCTGCACCACACCAACACTGACTCACTGGTATAATAAATATAATTATATTTAGCTTTTTGTATTGACAAGTTATAAAAATGCAATTATGCAAATGTATATTTGTAGTACTGTTTTAGTTAAGGGACATGAAAATTATTCTATTTTATTTATCTTGAATATATTTTTCATGATCTTTTTCAGAAAAAGCGTCATTACTGGATTTTGGACTGGAAGACCATCACCTTATATCAAAATGAGAGCAGCGTGAAATATTACAAGGTATGGACCAATACATTTTTTCATCCTTTTTTTTTAAATGAATGTATTATTTATGGAATTCTATTATATACTACAACCACCATTTTGAAAAGTTCTACAAAAGTCACAATATTTTTCTCACAATTACACAGACAATGAAGTTACATAACATATTCACTCAATCTGTTAGTCTACTCATTTATGTTTTTATGTGTTATCAGGAGATCTGTCTGTCCGAAGTGCTTCAAGTCCGTGCCCCCTCTCTCCTCTCTGTCTTGACCCCATTCTTGGACCGTATCAGCAGTAGTTGCAACACCAGTAGCAACTGTAGTAGTAGTAGTAGTAGTAGTAGTAGTAGTAGTAGTAGTAGTAGTAGTACTACCACTAGTAGTTGTAATAGTGCTCATTCCTTTGAGCTGGTGACGTCCTCTCAGGTTTACTGCATCATGGCTGGAGATGAGAGTATTTCTTGGGAGATTGCAATCAGACAGGCCCTGATGCCTGTCCAGAGCAGTACCTCATCCAGCCAGCAGGGACAGGGTGAGTGATGCCACCTTTCAAATGACTCCGTAGATGAAATTTTTGTGTTGTGATTACAATCTGTAGGAATATTGCAATTTTAGAACTTTTATCATTTATTTCTTACTACGTTGTCAAATATTTATTTATTCAATTTAGAACATTTATTTTTCACACTACAAACAAAAAATGTAAACCCTTTATTCATTTTGATTCATACTACTTATGCTATATATTGATTGTTATGCATAGGAAATAGAATATGACCCACTTAATCAGATCAAAAATTCTGAATTAAAATTTTGTATCCTGTGATAATTAACCTAAAAACTGTGCATATTGTATAGGAGTATTATTTTGACTAATGACTGTATTCTGTGTGTTCACAGGTACAGAGCTTTACAATGACAGTACGGTATGTATGTTGTCATATTTAAAGTTCATGTTTTTATTTCTTATTTTCAAACTATATTTTATTATTTGTAGGATATTAGTTGCACGTATCAGATCTTCACCAATGATGTGCTGGGTTCAGGCCAGTTTGGAGTTGTCTATGGAGGTAAGGACATTTAGGTAGAACTAGGGCTGGGTGATATAACAACAAATGTATCCTTTCTCATATTGAATCACGTTTTTAATTACTCTTCATTTTGCCTGATCAACAACTAATAAATTGCAATACTGATTTTCTGAACATAAACAATACAGACTTTTAAATCTCTGCTATTTAAAACTCAAAATATTATTCTTCCAAAGTCTGAAGTCTACTCCAAACCACTAGCTTTTACTAACAGAGGACCTCTCCATTATAAAGGCACAAAGTGATCACTAAAAAAAGAGGAATTCAAGACACTACAGGCAAAAAGCTGGTCACTGACAATTAGAAGTATCTAAATCTTGATCTTCTTCCGCTTAACCGGAGCTGGGTCACAGGGGCAGCAGTCTAAGCAGTTCAGAAGCTCTTTATGATGAGCACCACATCAAAGCCGGTTACATCGCCTGGACTGACTGGAGAAGTCCAGGACCCGACCCTGAAACCACCAGACACTTACCATCAGGGTGAGGTCCCGGACTTTTAACATGGGACCCGGCCGGGCTCAGCCCGAAGGAGTGACATGGGGCCATCGTCCTGTGGACCCACCACCTGCAGGAGGATCCATAAGGCGCCGGTGCAGAGAGATCTGGGTCGCCCTCGACGACCAGATCTCAAGATACAGATCTTCTTAAAATTTGATTAGTTACCCAGCCCTTGGTATAACTTGTTTGATTAGTGCAGTGAAAAATATATCAATTAATAGAAATCTCATTTCTCTCTGCATTTCACAGGTTTTTTTTTATTATTTAATTCTACATCTATTTCTCTTTCAGGTGCACATAGGACATCTGGTCGGGCTGTTGCAATAAAAGTCATCGACAAAAGTCGCTTCCCCACGAAACAGGAGCGTCAGCTGAGGAATGAAGGAGCCATACTCCAGGTGGGTCAGGCTAAATACTGCTCTGCAGTTAGTCTAATCAAATATTTAAAGTTACACTATGTAAGTTTTCTAATGGATGGTCAGCCACTTGCATATCTTCATGTTATTCATGTTTTTGGTTTGTGTAGAATGCTCTACAGATTGCTTTTAAATTTATATCTCCACTGAGACATGCAGGTGCACCACCAGGACAATTTACAGGTTAGATCTGTGGAGAGATGACCCTTCCCACAGTATCCACCTTCCGCCGGCTTGCCCACTTTTACTTCTGAGTGCTAGTACCCCACACTTTCTTTGTGTTAGCACTTCTGGTTAAATGGGAATCCCATTCATTTCAAAATCACAACAACAGTTACCTTTAAGAGCTGAACATGATAATTGATTTAACCAGCAGAAAGTTAGAAAATCAGCAGTGAAACAGAAACAGGAGGATCCACTCCCATGGACAGACAGGCTGCAGATGTGTCCAGGACTATTGTGCACCCATTTGCAGATAGAGTTCAAGACTGTAGGACCAGAGCCCACTCAATTAAGGGACAGAGGGGGGGCTTATCCACAGTAGGGTGAGGATCATCCTAGCCAGCTATTGGGTCATCCAGCCAGGTGAGGGAAGGGAAGGTCCAAGTCCACAGAACAGGATTAGGGCACAGAAGGGGCATCTAGGGTCTAGCCATCACCCGGCCATCAGCAGCCAGACATCTGAAACAGCTGCACTCCCCAAATGGGTTTGGGAAAATAGACTGATCTGTGTAAAATCTTCACGGTTCATGTGCACCAACAAGTCAACAATGCACACTTTCTCTCGGTGTCTGGAAAATGGCTTTGTAGTCAGTACATGCATGGGTTTCACAATATTGAAAAGTTATTATTGTTACCATGACAATTAACAATTTGCATGGTCAACCGTCCTCAAAATAGCGCCATATAACAGCAAGCTAAAACGAATAAGTTATTTACTGTTGAGATCAGCAGCCCTATGCAAAATCACACATGATGGTGCCCGTGACAACTTTCCAAACAAGATCAATAGAAGTGCATGTTTTTTCAAGTTATTTATTTAAAGACATTTTTTTTTTTTAAAATAAATGCAGAATAGAAAAGGTACATAGTGCATCTTTAAATGATAACGTTCAGATGTTTCCACTAACACATGAATTGTTCTTTATAAGTAACTCAGTTTCTTCTCATAGAGCCTGTCCCACTTGGGTGTGGTTTTACTGGAGGGGATGTTTGAAACCTTGGATCATGTTTTTGTGGTGATGGAGAAACTTCACGGTGACATGTTGGAAATGATTTTGTCCAGTGAAAAAAGAAAGCTCCCTGAACGCATCACACGCTTCCTTGTGATACAGGTATTTGAAGTTTACATGCCTTTTCGCAATAGACAAACCTACACAACCAACTCACTTTATTTATATCAGATGGTGGATTGTAATACTAAATAGCGTTCTCTTTTTGTTTTCATAGATTTTGGAGGCTCTGCGTTACCTGCATT
Source organism: Periophthalmus modestus (assembly GCA_019594935.1). Lineage (NCBI taxonomy): Eukaryota > Metazoa > Chordata > Actinopteri > Gobiiformes > Gobiidae > Periophthalmus > Periophthalmus modestus. Next base: position 14,571,508 of record JAIEZT010000107.1, read on the forward strand.
TAAAACACATCGCTCACTGTGATCTAAAACCTGAAAATGTGCTTTTGACTTCTGCAGACTCTCTCCCTCAGGTCTGTATCTATTTAATACCAACTTAAATCTAAATCTCTGTCAATGAATCTCATTTTAGAAGGATTAATCAAAATCTCATGATACTATTTTTATGTAAAGGCACTACTCTCATGGCACAGTAAGAAGTGACATTTGTTTGCGCATGTTTATTTCAAAATATATATCTTGCAATTTCCAAATCATAAAAACTTTATTTAAGGAAGCACTATGTAACAGGTCACAGGTCACGTCTGTGGAGAGGTGATCCAGTTCACAGTCAGAATTAACAAACACAATGGTCTTAAATCTGAAGATATTTTTTATGTTATACCGTGAAACATTTTAGGCACAATAATAACATCTCCATGGATACAAGCAGGCGACATACCCCCACCAGAAAAATTACATAGTGAACCTTAAAGAAGACATATTGTGCTTTTGGTCTGCTATACAGCTATAATCAGTGTAATTGTTTTGTTGCATGTGAAGCACTTTGTGCTACATTTCAAATCTATGAAAAGTGGTACACAAATAGTTTGATTGATTGATTGTGATGTCATCAAGCAGTAGCTGCCTTTTAACCTATGTTCTGTAGAGATTGGCAATTCCAGGGCTGAAATTATCCAAATGATTCTAGTGAAGGTGTATGGAGTTTAAAAACGCAGTGGAGCACTTCCTGTATTACCACATGCCATCACAAGGTGGAATAGAGTGTTGTCATTTGAGAGAATGATGCCTAAATATGCAGGGTCTGTGTATTAAACAAGTGTGAATGAAACAAAACACAACTTCGGCCATTCTTTTGATGAAGAAACAACATAGCAACATTAGAAAATTGTGTAATATAGGCCCTTTAAAACTGACAGATTTATGAACACTTACACTTAGTTACACTTTGACATACTTTATTGAGTTGATACAGGAAGGAATATAACTTATGATGTTACTACTATCTTCTACTTTTTGTGGTTATTTCAGGTGAAGCTGTGTGACTTTGGCTTTGCCCGTATCATTGGAGAGAAGTCTTTCCGGCGCTCTGTGGTGGGCACTCCAGCGTATCTGGCTCCAGAAGTGGTGGGTTTGGGGGGGTACAACCGGTCCCTGGACATGTGGTCTGTGGGGGTGATCCTGTACGTGAGTCTCAGCGGTACTTTCCCCTTCAACGAAGATGAAGACATCAAACAGCAGATCACCAATGCATCCTTCATGTACCCACGACAAACATGGGCACCCATATCACTGCAGGGTAACTTTCCACACTTTTTATTAAAGGAGCACAATTTTTTATTCCTGCTTGATGCTTAAAGTACATTTGGCATATGCTGAAGCCTTATTTTAAAGGTGCACTGCGTAGCTTTTCTGGTGGGAGAATTTTACACAGTATGGCATTACACTTTTATATCTCCATGGATACAAGTAGACAACACCACCAGACCAAGGTGGATCGCAGTAAGAATGTATGGCTTTCAAGTCATTTTTTTTGGCAATAATGTCATACTGTGGAACATTCAGAAAAATAATGACAAGAAGACCTTCAAGTGTATCCTCCAACAAAAAAGTAGTGCACCAATGACACATGGGTCCCATATCAATTTTCACTGTTTGTTTTTAAGAGTTTCTACTGTCTGGTCCAGATCTTCTCCACTGCTGTATATTGTGTATAAATCAGTTCTTGTGGCTCTCGTTTCAGCGGTGAATCTGATCAGTAACCTGCTACAAGTATCCACGAGGAGGCGCTATAGTGTGGGCAAAGCACTGGGGCACAGCTGGTTCCAGGTTAGTCCTTTCAGTTGTTGAACAGAATGAGAAATTCTAAAGTATGTTATGTAATCAGGGGCCATTAATGATAAGTGTCTCCTATTGACTTTTTTTCCTCAATTTAAAATGATCACTGAACAAGTATGCATTTTTATCAGGTCCTAAAAAGTTATGTAATTTGTATGTACGTATATGCTATTTTGTCTGAAGTCAGTGGTCTAAAATCTAAAACGCTTTCATTTTCAAAAATAGAATAATATTGTTTATCTTGTGATTCTTTTTTGAGTATTTAGTGAGTCAGAAATTATACACATAAGTGGTCTATGAATGAATTTTAATTAAATATAGCACAAATTACATCGTACCCACTTGTGTTGTGTTCTTACCCATGATCCTTTGCTGCAGAATTTCCAGTTGTGGTGTGACCTGAGGGAGTTTGAGCAGAGAGTGGGCTGTCGATATCTGACCCACCAAAGTGACGACGAACACTGGAGAAACTATGCCCAAGAGAATGGTCTGGACCTGCCCCCCCACCTGCTCTGGGACCCCCTCCCTGACCCGACCCGGGACATGTGACTACTCAAGGTATTAGAATAATATCACCACTTTCTTTTGGTCCATGGGGTTTAAATGAAAAAAACAAACAAACAAAAAAAAACAACTCTTCTTAAAGCTGCAGATGGTAACTTTTTAGCCAAAGCAATAGACTAAACTAAAGCATTTTTTTTCTCCTTTTCGATTGTTTGCACTGAAAAACATGCGCCACCTCCAGCAAGCTGCATGGTGTTGCTTTAATATGTAAACTGTGGTGTGACTGGAACAATAATAATAATAAAAATGTAATGTAACTCATACAAATATTTAAAAAAAACAAACAAAAACAACCTAACAAATGCACATTATGTGGTTATGGTTGTGTTGTATAAAAAGTGTCATCAAGTAGTAACAGTAGACTCTAAAAACAACACGGACCACTGCAGGGTAATAATATAATTTCCCTTTTTTATTCCAACTTTTTCATATTCAATGTAAGTGATTTTGTGATGACAGAGTGAGTTGGAGGAGAACAGAGCACAGTCACAGTTTGTGAACTAAAACTAGATCAGGACCAAACCCTAAAGTCTTCTTCCATAGGCCCGCACTGGTCCCACATACAGATTCTTGTGTCACAGTAACTTTCTCTCCCCTGGCGAGGTGCAGCGCTCTACCCCGAGCCGCCTGTAGGGGGCACAGGGCAGACGGCGGTGGGATAACTCTCTTTGGCCAAATCTGCTCATCTTCCTGCGTCTCTTCCTCAGTCCTTACTAAACATGGCCCCATAGTTTTAATTACCCAGTGTGCTTTGCTGTCTCATGTTCTGTTGTTTTGGTGCTCTTGTTCCCCTCCCGTTGACCCTGAGCGTCTTAAGGCTTTAAGTTAATAGTGCTAACTTTAGGTGTCACAGTGCAGTAGTTTAGCTTCTTTAGCTCGATTGCTAACTGGAGTTCCTGTGGTTTAGATGGGTTTATAGATAAGGCAGTCATAGACAGCATTCTTTAACATTGCATGCATCCGCACAAATTCACAACGAACCAAGCCAACTGACCAATCAGCTGTTTATCATAGTTCCTCTATAATTACCCTTCTACAGAATGTCTGCCAGAGAAAGGGTAGGCTCAGGCTTTGCCAAAATCCTCATAAGCACTCAGTGCCTCTTTTAGCGTTAGCTTAATATGTACGTGGATTACATAAACACGCGGCACTACAGAGTGCTGGACAGTCCAATTAAACTACAGATTTGAGCAAAGCCCTGGTCTACCCCCTCTCTGGACAGCAGGGGGTGATAGAGGGCTAAGGGGCAGAGAGTTAAGATTTGAAGAGAAGAGATGATAAACAAAGCATATAGGAGGACAGTAGGGTTACAATGGCTCTCCAAAAGGAGAAATGAGAGGGTGGGGGGGTGTTTATAAGTCGCTCTCCCCATAGAGGGCGCTGGAGAAGGAGATGTAGTCCAGGGCTCCAGGGGGTCCGTCTGGGCCGATGTACCGGGTCATGCGGCTGATGCAGTACTCGGCCTGCTCCGGAGGCAGCTCCCTGCGCAGCTCCTCCACTGTGATGTAGTTCTGCACAGACACACAAGGGGGTGTTAGGAGCACATTTACTTGACCATGTTAAAGTGCATATAACAGATAGACTATTAATTTCACTAAAACATAGTTAACATCATTATATTTAAGATTTCCTAAAAGTCTTCAGTTTTTTTGTTTTTTTTTTACTTCCTGGTTGAACATAGCCGCAGGTATGACAAACATAGAGGTAATTCTGTAACTTTTACCTAGTGACCATAATGTAAATAAAGGTCAAAACTATCTCAATTACACAGTAATTATGATAAGATTAATAAAAATAACTTATGACACCTTTATTTTTGTCAAGAAAAATGGCTTGCACGTAAATTGTCTCTGCCTTTTGGATGAAATTTCCCACTTAACTAGGTAAAAATTGGAAAAGCTGTCATATGCACTTTACACAGAGGAGGTTCCTGTAGACCTGTACCTTGTCTGAGGCCAGGATCTTGAAGGATGCCATGACTTGTTCTGCAGTGTCAGTCTCGGCGGTCTCGCGGGTCATGAAGTCGATAAAGGCCTGGAAGGTCACCACTCCAGTGTTGTTGGGGTCGACAAGGGTCATGATACGAGCGAACTCCACCTCACCCTGGCAACCACAGACCATTCATCAGCTGCAGTACTCACATTTGTTTAGTTTGCTTTAGCATGCATAATACATCTTTTATGTCTTTTACTACTTATACATTTACAATTGATACACAGTGTGTGTCTTTGGTCAAACAACAATGTCCTTAGTCAGTTATAGCCTTAATCAGCTTTAATCATCTTTTGTGTTTTAGACTGACCAGATCGTAGCCCATGGAGATGAGGCAGGCGCGGAAGTCGTCTGGGTCCATCATGCCATTCCTCTTCTGCAAAGGAAAATTACACAGTTTACAACAGTTACAATAAAATAACAAATAATACATTTGGAAGAGGTGGTAGAGCGGACCCTGTCAAAGTGGTTGAAGGAGGCTCTGAACTCGTTGAGCTGCTCCTGGCTGATGCCCTTGGCGTCACGTGTCAGGATCTGGTTCTCCACCTCGTTGATGGTTCTGGCGATGGTGGTGAGCAGCTGCTCCCAGCCCACGCGGATGTGCTGCACAGAGTATCAGACTTTAGGGTTACACTTAGACTATAAGGAGAAACATGATTGTACATTATTTAATATACCTTGACTTCATTTAATTTTCATTCACAATGGTTCTCAAACTCACACCAAGATAATACTTGGCTTTCAAAGTACCACCAGATATAACCCTGCTTTATCAGGCCTAAATGAGGGCTAAAAAATGGCCTAAACCAACTCTAAAATTAGACTAAACCATTAATAGATAACCCAACCTGTATTATGTGATTATGTATTAAATACATTACATTTGTTATTTATATTCAGTCTGCCTGTATTTAACACCTATTTTTATGCATGTCCTTATTTGTTTTCTCATAGCTTATATTTACTATTACCATTCACTGTTTTATGTTGTACCATTTCACTGAAGCAAATTGCTAGCTTGTGAATTATGTTCACTGATAATGACAATAAAACTGTTTCTGATTCTGATTATTTTTGAATGCAGACTATACGTCTAAATCAGATTATAGTGCTTTAAAATCCACCTATTATACTTCTGCAATTGTTTTGATTATCCAATTGTACTATCTACGATAATGCTTCTTTATAAAATCAGAGTTGTGTCTTCCCTGCTTAAAAATCTGTATCAGCAGAGTGCCTGTGTGCATGTGTACCTCCATGGAGTAGTTGGTGTGCTTGTTGTCGAAGATGAGAGACTCCTGGCTGAGCTGGTGGTCTCCCTCCAGTTTGTCGATGTTGGATTTGTAGTTGATGATGTTCTGCTCGTACTGCTTCAGGCTGTTCATCTGTTCCTCCAGAGACCCGGCGATGTCCACAGACACATGACTGATCTCCTGCAGGGGGGAGGAAGGAGGGGGAACACAGGAGAGAGGAGACATTAGGGGGGGCACAGGAGGAGGGGGCACAGGAGAGAGGAGACATGAGGGGGGAGACATGAGGGGGGACACAGGAGGGGGGCACAGGAGAGAGGAGACATGAGGGGGGACACAGGAGGGGGGCACAGGAGGAGGGAGACAGGAGAGGGGACACAAGAGGGGGGGGGGGACAGGAGGAGGAGGAGGAGTTAGGCTGAGATGTTACTGTTTCTGATGGGCTTTTACTTGCCCATTATCTTAATATTATGTATGTCTTCCTTTTTAAACTAACTGTAGTGTCTGATAATGTTTCAAATTACATGAAGAGCTGTATTTACATGTTGCATATTTGGTCATTAAAATTCTTTGTAAAACATTCTTCTAAAGCAAGGGTTTCCAGCCTGTCACTCAGTCTCTGCACCCCTTTCCAAGTTGATTCAGAATTATTCAAATGTGAGTCATCACATCACAATTATCATTGTATCATTGTAGGACTGCTAACAAAAGAACTTAATTTTTTTAAAGTAGCTTTCTTAGGGGAAAAAGGTTGGAGACTCCTGGTTTAAAGTATTTCAAAGCTCTGTGTAAACAAAGTTGGTGTGTACCTCCATCTTGGTCTGGATCCAGGGTCCAATAATGTTGGCCTGAGCAGCGAACTGGCGTCTAAGCCTCTCATTGGCCTGCTGTCGGGCCACCTCCTCCTGTAGCATTTGGTCTCTGAGGGGCACCAGGTGCTTCACCTGAAACACACACAAACACACAAATACATGAGTATATGTCACATGAATAACACATCCTGCTGTGTCACTTCTGTTTGAGTTTTCTGAACGCAAAATAACTCTTTCAGATTGCTGAGCTCAGTATTTTGAAAGGTTCTGACTGCACAATTTTCAGACCTCATGAGACCAGAGCTCAGACTGATCTCAACACACAGCACTGTTGTATTTCAGATTGCTTACAGAGACCACCAGGCCTGTGGTTTTATTCCCTTTATAAGCTCTAATCTTTTTAAATGTGAGAACATTATTTTAAGTCTCATAACTTGTTGCTGTTGTTTTGGTGGCTAAGGTTGATGTAAGGGTATTCAAACTGTCAAGTACCCTCAAACTATAATCAGTCAATCACACCAACTTTTCACAAAAAAAAACATAATACCAGGTATACCAAGTAAAATTGAGACTAAATAAATTTAAGTCATTCTAAATCTAAAAATGATTTACCTAAAGGAATACAAAAACAAGATTTATCGTTAAATGAAACAAATATAACTGCAGAGTAATGAGTATACCACCAGAGGCAGTGCACTCACCACAGTTTGAGAAACACTGATGTCATTACTTTAATAAAAGTGCATAAATAAATAAATTCTGACCGTGTCCCACTTGTTGCCGATGTCCTGTGGGCTGAGGTTGGTGTAGGGGTTGATGCCGGTCAGTTTGATGCCGTAGGTTTGGGCGATTTTCAGGATCTCGTTGTGGATTCCCATTGTGGCCATGCGCTCCTTATCGGCCTCAGGGAGAGTGGCTTTGAACTGGTCATGGGCGGTGATCAAGCTCTGCACAGACACAAGGAAATATGTCATTATGATCCAAAACCCTAACAGTGTAAAGGAAAGATTTAGAACAAAAAAAATTAAGAGCAAAAATATGCATTGGAAACACAATTCTTCCTTTACAAGTACTGCTGGCAATTTGTACTTAACTAAAAGTTTAAAGTATGCATGACAAATACTACTCAAACAACTAGAAGCATATATTATGTAGTATTTTTATATTAAACCATTTGAAGCTTATTAAGTTGCTGTTAAATTAAGTTGTTTTAAACCACAGTCTGTCAGAGCAGGTGATGGAGTGCACTTATGTGAATTTGTAGATATAGAGAGGAGCAGAGACAGAGGTGAGACAGACGTGTTTTGGGACGATTGGGACTGCTGTACTTAGACATGCTTAAAGAGCCCGTCTGATCTACGTTATGTTGTTTCCTCATCAAAAACATACGGAGTTGTGTTTTGTTTCATTCATACACACTTAACACACAAATCCTGCATATTGAGAGAAAACACTGTAATACAGGAAGCACTCCATTATTTTTAAACTCCATGCACTTTCACTAAAATCATTTGGATAGAATTTCCAATCTCTACTAAACAAAAGGTAAAATGTAGCTGTTGTAGCATGAAAACTATCACTTCATGACATCACAAGGGGGAGCAGAGCATTTTGAGATTTGGAGATGTAGACAGACTAATAATAAAGGATTATTCAAACATGTGAGTGAATGAAACAAAACACAACTGCAGGTATGTTTTTGATGAGGCAACAACATTCTAACAGGGCTTAAAGCTCACAAGCAATTTTGTATAATATAGGACCTTGCTCACAAAAGTACAATTACCCAAAAATGTACTCAATTACAATGACGAGTATTTGTGATTGATTATTTTCCAACTCTGCCTATTCTTAATACAGAATAACTGGTCATATTTCCCCTCACCTGGATCTCCTCGATGCTGTGGACGATGAACATGTCCTGCAGGTCCTCCATGGCTCCGTCCATCCAGTTGTTGAAAGGAGCAGCTCTCTTTGCAAACTCCAGGTACAGCTGGTCAATGGTCTCCCACAACTTCTCCACACGCTACCGACACAACAAGCACAAGTTCAACACCAACAGAGCACAGGTACAGGGCTCTACAGTACATTGATAAATAATTAGAAATGCTAGAAAACGTAACCACAATGAGCCATATTTATACATTTTTAACAAATCATATGTTCTTAATGCAGAAAATCCCATTCTATTGGCTAAGGTAAGTTGATAATCACATCCTGTTGTCTGGACACGTTAGATTAAATTGTCAATAAAGTTGCAAGCACTAGTGGATTGTAACAAAGTAAAAGTAGTATACTTAAGTACACATTTTGGGTATCTGTACTTAACTTAAGTAAATTTTATAGTGGATGCTTTTTACTTTTACTTCACTACATTTTTGAACTAGACTGAAAAGTAAAAGCATTTTTATTACTGTTGAAGAGAGGCCTGTGGGGTTTATTTTTAACAACTTCATAGTTTGAGCAAACAAAAATATACAAATAAAAACAGCTAGAAAAAAGTATTGATTCAAATAATTCTGTTGAACAATTCGAGACAAATCTTTATTCAAATCAATACATTTGCAGCCTTCTAAGACCTCAAAACATGCAAGAAATACTTTTACTTTTTACTCTTTAAGTAAGTTTTTAAACAGGTACTTTCATGTGATACTTATGCTTGAGTATTTCTTTGCTCCAGTATCTGTACTTTTACTCAAGTAACAAAATCGAGTACTTCTTCCACCACTGGTTGCAAGTATTTTAACTTAGCTGGATGGAAATAGCCGGATGCGCTTTCATTACACCAAGAAACGAACAATGAGTCGGACTAAGTTTCTGTTGGCAAGTGCTAGGAACAGGAACGAACCATACTACTGTCTTTTCCGCAACAGAGCGTATATTTTTGAATTGGAGTTTAAGTTTTTGTCTTAGTGCTACTTTACCTCCAGAGAGTCCCTCCTCTTCTGGGTCAGGGTGCCCAGGTTGTCCCACTGGTCACAGATGCCCTGGCAGCGAGCGTTCACTGAGGCAGCATCGTGGTAGTCCAGCTCACTAAAGACACGAGGACAAGAACTTCAAAAATACTACACGTCCCAGGTAAATTTACTGTTTACAGTTTACAGTACAAGTGCATAGGACAGGTTTTCATGATTTTCTAATTATTACTTGGTTTGGTGGGATCGTACTTGTGGTATATTTATAACAGTTTTAGTGGCAGATTGTGGAAAAAATGCAAAAAAAGTACAGACATATAGGAAGCAGCAGTGACTTCTAATGCTGAATACCTCTACATACATCATCAACACTGAAAATTACATTCAAAATGCAGGGCGCCATTTTTCTGAAAGTTTAAGAAAGTTTGAGTCATTTAAAAAAACAAAGGTTTTACTTATTTTTTATTAGTCTAATCATAACTATTGTGCAATTTAGCCAGGATATAGCCCTTGTTAACATTATTTTTGTTAGGAAACAGTTTTAGTCTAACCTGTTATATGCACTTTATTAATGTATTACAATCAATACTCCACAAATTCTTGGAAGTCAGTTTTGTGTTTTCTGAAACTTTAGGACACATGTGGTGTGTGATCTATACAATGAGCTTTTGAAGTGTGGTTGATAAATTGTCGGTGGTGCATTCAAATTCAAGTCTTTGATGTTACATGCTGATGTATGGAGCAGACTTTGAGAGAGAAAGACCACGAGGAGCTGAGGGAAACAGAGAGGAAGATCACAGGCTGGTGTAATCCTTTCATCCTCTCCTCATTAATATGATTTTAACTCTGCTTTTGTTCCTGCTGTGGCACATACTGTCTGCTGCTGCCTGACCAGCACTGTACGGACTATAAATGGTTCCAAGCTAACTGTTATTTGCAACATTTTGAGGATTTTTCCCCATTCAAAATATATATTATTTTTCGGAAACCAGTACATAAGGCTACAACTATTAATCGGAATAATCGTGACTTCTCGACTAATAATACTTGTAATTGTAATGTGTTTTAAAAATCTCAATGTGCTGTAGAAATTACTTGACAACTCAACTAATCCAAAAAAGAGTCACTGGCTACTAAAATACTGATTACTGATAACTAAAATAAGTGTTAGTTGCAGTCCTAGTACAGAGTTTATGTTAAAGAAAAAGTTGTAGATAATCTAAAAGGGGCTAGGGCTGAGGTATTTGGGATAAATATATGGTTGTGATTTTTTTGACAAAGCATTGCAATTAGATTTGGAATTTATGAGTCCAGAAGAATTTATTAATTGTGTTAATTCAATTGCGACTTCAATTTGATTGTGATTAATCTTGCATCCCTACTATAAACCTGCCAACTGTATGATTATATAAACTAATTATTGTTGAACTATGAATATTCTTTAGGGTGATATTTTGAGACTGACTTGAGCTCCTGGGCAATGGCAGCGATCTGCTCCACACGGTCCTGGTGTGCGGCAAGGTCACTCTCAAACGCCTCATGTTTCCTCATCAGAGCACGGATCTCCATCAGAGACGCAGACTCAAAGTCCTTCTGAGACAGCAGCTCCTCCTTACCTGTAAAATCAAGAGTGTTAGCAGACTCTACTTTATTCTATGACTGCACAGGTCGTCCTATCTTCATGGAACTGATCTGCTCCAAAACATGACTCATAAAACAGTTGACTAAAGACAAGCCCTGTGTTAAGTGAAGTTTAAATGTACGGGTCACGTGCACAGTCTGTAGTGAAATTCTTATGTACCTTCCAGCAACATAAAACACAAACGCACAAACAAATCCATTTTTCTGTGTGGCAATTAATCACCTAAAAGGGACAAATTATTTGGATCTTGCTCCAGATATGTATGCAGAAAATAACAAGTAAACAGCATCTTCATCCGTGAAAAGGTTTAACTGTTACTCCCACACTCCATACATTCCCCCTTCTCTGAGGACCATATCGTTTCTTATAATCCCAGTAAAATATCGACTGATAAAAGTCATAGTCGACTAAGAGCCCATCAACCTATGACTCACCTAAATGACTCAAGACTGCAGCCCTAATGTCTAGTTTAAATGCTGAATTATCCTGTGAGGTTGTTCATCTCCTGCCTCTCTCTCTCCTCCACATTTCAATGCCTGTGGGGCCAAGCTGACCTGAGGTCCAGGACTCGTGCATGGCACACTTCTGCTTGAACTTCTCGGCCAGATGGTCCAGTCTCTCCAGACGGCGGATCTCCGTCAGCAGCCACTCCTCGTAGCCCTTCTCCACCTGCTCCAGCCCCTTCCAGGCATTAGCAATGTCCTGCAAAGGAGGAGGACTCACTTACATTTACAGGACTACATTCATAATATCTCTTTCTTTTTACCCCACCACCTCTTGCATAACGCCTAAATATATTTTAGAAATATATAATAAATGTGAGTCTTTTTTGACTTTAGTCTTTGCTATTTTTGCTACTTTCATTAGTTGTTAAGTTACATTTACTTTTTGAAAATGTTTTACTTCTCTGAGTAGTTTCCAGATAGCATACTTTTACTCCTACTTGAGTAATGTATTTTACAATGTGACAATAATCGTACTTGAGTAAATGTTTTGGGCACTCTTACCTAATTCACTATCATTTGCCTAAACTCCATTGATCTTTCATATTTTGTGACATTCTGTGGATAACTTCACTTTTGGCTTCAGTTGCCTCCATTCTGGAAGTCAGAATGTGTTTGTTTACCAACCTTTAAAGGTGCACTATGCAACTTTTCTGGTGGGATGTCTGCCACTGTGGAGGTTATGTTACTTTGCTTGAAATGTTCCACAGTATAGTATTAAACTCATCCAGCACATATTTGTGGGTTTTTTTGCTCAAAACGTTTTTGTAAACAAGCAGGTGTGACCTGCTTGTCTCCATTTTTCTGTCCAGTTGACAGATTTTATATTTTCTTTTACTTTGCCTCCGTGGGGAAATATTCTCTTAATGCTATACTACGAAACAGTCCAGGCAAAGCAATAATGTCTCCATAGAGACCAGCTGGAGATTAGCTGGCTCTCCATCCAAATATAACATAGTGAATCTTTAAAAGATTGTTATGGGAATACAGCAAAATTTTCAGATAAGAGTGTATGGCAGCTCACCGACACCATCTTTCCCTCGGAGGGCATGAAGGCAGGCCTGTTGCTCAGCCTGAGCTTGGTCTGCAGGGTGTTGAAGTTGATCTCGAGCTGGCACTTCTCCTGGACGCGTGGGGGTTTGTGGATACGGCGGTAGTCTCTGAAGTCCTCCAGCTTCTGCTGCATGGCCCTCATGGTTTGCTCAGCCACACGGTTCTCCAGCCATGGAATGGTACGGCGGATCCATTCCAGAAGCTGCAGGGGTCAGGAGTCAGCATGTCAGGGATTTGGCAGGAACTATATGCAAATTTGTTGATAGTGTGATATAATTATGATGTTAACTTCACTGAGCAATATTTGTGATATTGTCAGGAGCTAACTAAACTGGAACCAAGGTGCGTTAAAAACTTTTGTCCAGTTAACAGAATTCATTTTTCTTTTGCAAAAATATTAAAACAGGAATTTATTCATGTGGGATGCACTGAAACCCCATGTTGAGCTCTCTCTGCTTTAATCAGAAAAGAAAAACATTATTTCCAAATGCCAGTATTACACCCTCCTGAGGCACACTCCACTAAACTGTGCTGGTAAAGTCTCTTATAGAATTACATTGGTAAACTGTTTCTTATAGAATTATATTGGTGAACAGCAGATGTAATATTCAGATCGGATTCTCACCTCACTGGCCAGTTTCTCGTACTCCTCCATCAGCTTCTCATTCTCCTGGTTCACAGCCAGCACTTTGCAGATACGGTTGGCAGCAGTCTCAGCCTGAGAGGAGCACATATCTACAGTCAGTAAGTACATTTACATGCCTGCTTTAAATAATATAACTGGAATAAGCCAATAACGCAATAATTAGATCTGCTTTTTTACATGCACAAAAGGAATCTGATCATTTGTTAGTTAGTCAGTGGATTTTTAAAATACAACAAATTTTAAAATAACTCTTTCAAAATAATGATTTTAGAACTTCACCTGCTCAGCTCCAGCAAAGGCGTGGTAGAAGCAGGACACATAGGTCATGATGGCTTTCTCATCGGGTTTGGGTGTGTTCACAATATCTGAAAACCAGAACCAGAACAATATCTGAAAACCAGAAATTAACCATGTTCATAATTCATTTAACTCATGGTTTTGTTGTATGTCTGTTTGTGTCTGTGTGTGTATGTAGAAAACGGTATGTTGTGTTTGTGGCTGAATATGAATATATGTGGCTGAATGTGGTTTTATGACTACAAGAATGGAGTTGTATGCGACTGTATGTAAGAATGATTTTAGAGTGTAAATAATAACCTTGTTTTTATTCTATTGTATTTTATTTCCTAGAGGTTGACATTTTACACCTGTCCCGGGACTACAGATGAAAAATAGCCCTCGGGCTAATTCTGGCATATTTACATGCAAATGTTTATTAATGTGCATTGTCCCTGAAATAAAAAAAAACAAAAAAAAAACAAAAAAAACAAAAAATGGTAATACATTATAATAACTGCACATTAATTAGCCTTAACAAAGCATGAATCAAGACTTAAATCATAATAATGAAGAATACTTAATAGCGTATTAAGAACTGTTCAGGCTCTGTAGTTACTTAATTAATACCCTAAATTCAAACCTATATATTAACTAGTAACCAGGCCATTCATTCTTAATACAATATCAGTTCATGATGAATTAAGTCTTTGTTCATGCTTTATTAAAGCTAATTAAGGTGTGTATTATTAAGTGTTACCATTTACTTTAACTTGAAAATACTCTTGTGCTACGTGTTAATGTTCCCTATAAGAAACCAAATGAATTGCATTAAATTGTTTACCTTCAGCATCAAGCATTTTTGGGATGTCCAGGAATTTCTCAGCCACTTCGAAAGCAGTGTTCAGGTTTCCAATGGGGTCGTCCTGAATTCACATTAGACAAAATTATTCATAATTCAAATAGCTGAAATAGACATAGCCTGGGATTAACCATAATGAACTCTTTAACTAAATCTGGACTAACTAAAAGTCAAGACTAAAAGTATGTTTACATTTCTTGTCAAAATGACCACTGTTATCTTAATGAAAATGATCAGATCAGATATTATATATAAAGTGCCTATTTTTAACAACAATGAAATGAATATAAGCTGTGTCTACATAGTTCAAGCACTATGTAGACGCATTAGTCAAAATTGAAGGCAAGAACATGTTTTGAAATAAAAGTAGTGAATAAGAAAATGCATGAAAATAATCTCATGGAAGAATAAAAGGAGACAGGACAGGACCTTTCTCAGTTTGGAGTAGTCGATGAGGTCAGGTCTGTGTCTGTGGATGAGGGCGCACAGAGCCAAGCCATCCTTCCAACTGACACAGGAAGAGAGTGATGAAAAGAGGAGAAGAAATATGTGAATAAGCAAATGGGGAAAAAAGTTTGATAAATATGGAAAATCAAAAGAAAGTGAAATGAGTGCAGTGCCAATTCAGAGTCACAGTGAGGCGCTGTGGACCCACCTGATGTGGAAGTTCTGCACATTGACATTCCTGTAGGGGGCAGTCTTCCTCTGGCACCAAAGCAGTAGACCCTCCTTAGCAGAGGTTTCTGAAAAAACAAGTTTAAACTGTGAGAAATGTTTTCTTTTTAAGATATTTAATGATTTTTATTAGCGTTTTTTTTTTCATCCAACAATAACATACATAGATCACTATTTTCTATTTTGAGGAATAGGTGAAAACACAAATTCCTGAGCTCTCAATCCTCAATTGCAAGACATTACAGAATTACTCATGTGTAAAACAATCGAAATACAACTTTGAGTAAGCTAATAATGAGGGAATACCGTTACAGAACGATTAAGAGGTCACTTAAAAGGCCTGTACCTGACTTCAAACCACCAGTCAGGAACATGCTTTAGTCTAGACTTTTAGCCCCACCCACTGTGACACTGCACCACAACACAGAAACAACTGTCTGGGATAGTGTCAAGCAGTTGCAGTATAATTTTTTAAGCCTACTTATTAATTGCTTAGTATTATTAGCCATGCTTGAAAAAACTATAATTGAGAACTGTCTGGGATGGTGATGGGACTTATAGCCCATTTGTGAGATTTATATCTTATGAATCCATTTTCATCAAAGAATAGATCAAAAGACTGGCTCTTTTACTATTTATTTACATGATAGAAGCCAATGTGAGAACACATTTTTTCTTCAAACTAATCACAGAGAGAAATTACCAAGGTTCAAATCTGTTAAAATGGTTAGAACTGAGAGTGGGAGCGTGTTTACCCTTTGAAGTGATGAAAATTTAAATAAAATGTTGCACCACAATTATATAAATATATATAAAACATTGCATCACTAGTCTGGGACAGGGTCAGGCAGATTCTTAGTGACAATATGATTGGATGAGAAGAGGTGACCCTGTCAGTAGCTTCTGCAATAGTTATTACCTGAGAAAATGTTATGTAAAATTAATAGATTAAGGACCTTTAAGTTGTATTTATATAATACACCCCCTTTAAGATATTTGATTGACAATATAAGTGTACTTGTGCGCTTACAGAGAGGTGGATAAGATGGTGAGTTTATAAAAGGAGAGATATTGCAGTGGAAGCCAATAAAACCAGGGTTAAGAGAGATCAGAAGAGGTTAGGTCTAAATGACAGTCTAAACCAGGGCCATGGCTTCGTATACAGCCCCAATAATTCACCAATGGAGTGTGGTGACCTTTTCACTCGGGGACACTCGGGGAGAGAAAACGCCACCCAAGGAAAATTTACTACGATTCAAGAAAGTGTTCCATTGAGCCGATGATTCACACAGTGACAAATCACCAAGTGTTGCAGAGGCAGCAGTGAGGGCAAGGTGAGGGCCAAATAAGTGAATTATAAGGACGGGTTTTCACAAAGTGACATGGGATCAGATATGATGAGATCCGGTACATTAGAGTCGGGCTATATATTGAAAAATTGACAATATTGTGTTGGCATTATGTAAAATTTGAATATTGCATTTCCCATTGAATATTCCATTCCCATTTTTCATTTACAGGCACATTTGAGCACATTTCTGGTGGGCTGCCATAGTATCCTGTGAACGTTGCATAGACTGTATAAAGAAGTGGACTAAAGTCGAGGTTAGAGGCAGTTATAGAGGCGAATTTGCAGCAACAGAAGAGCCAATCCAGAACGAGGCTGCTGAAAGTAACGTCGTTTCCTACCCACAGCTGGTTTAGCAGGCGACGGGCACTTAGCAACACTGTCAATCAAACCTGTTACTAACACTAGAGGAAACAGTCTTGGGGGAAGAATGTGCCTGATGTTCATATCTTGATTCAAGGAAAAAATGGCTAAATAAAAACACCAGGATCATGTAGAGCGGGTTAAAATGAACATTTTAAGACCAAAATGACGAGCCTGATAGCAGGAGTTACAGAGAGAGGGTTGACAATTTTTCAATGTAAAGTGAATTGGAGCCAGAGTCGATGGAGCTGGGAGCATGCCCATGATCACTTCCTATTTGGAACGTGGAGGTTAGTGTGTTGGCTATGTCCATTTATATATACAGTCTATGTAATGTGGGATAAGTATAGAATAAAGAAAGAAAGAGAGAGATAACAAGAATAAATAAACACATAAATAAATTAATTAATATGTAAATTAATAAATGAATGAACAAATACATGAATAAATAAATAGGGTATTAATTTTTGTCAATATCTCCCACCTGTACGGTAGATAAGATTAAAAATATCATTCAAAAACTCCATAGACCTACACCATAACAAAGTTGTTCGTGGGATTTCAGATTTGCATTATTTTCCTCTCACTTATTAAGGTTTTTCAGATATAATCTAGCTAAAATAGTGCAGCCAGATATAGAAAAATAACCTGGAAAAGATAAAAATGTATCCACTGTAATGCTGTTGTAATTAGCTGGGTACAGACCTTCCACAGAGATGTCCTGGATGGCGAAACGCAGGATGATGGTCCAGATCATACCAAGAGTCATCTTTACGTTACCGTCAACAATTTCTGTACAAATGAATGAATAAGTTAAATAAAGTCATAACAAAATAAGTATAACGTAGACAAGTCAGGTCATTTTTTACATGTCTACAGTTGTACTCAATGTTATCATATACTCAACTAAACATACATTTATTTCATAGTCTATCCATTTTGACTTTTTTCTGGAATTTTAAAAAGACTATGTAACTTTTCTGGTGGACAATCTGCCAGAAATCTTGTCTCCGTGGTGATTGCTTTACCTGGAATGTTCCACAATATGCTGTAACACCTATCTATCTCCATGGAGTCAAGCAAGTATTGCAATCAGGCCAAATCCCAAGACCTAGGTCTATGGAGAGGCGATACCCCTCACTGTGAGCATGCATGTTTTTAAGGTGGTGCTTAGCAATTAAAAAAAAAAATAAAATAAATAAATGCAATATAAGAAGTTTAATGCAACACACACAGCACTTTAGAACTTATGCAATACTACACAGCACTTTAGAACTTATACAATACACATAGCACTTTAAAAGTTGTAGTAACCCTCCTGAGTTTATGTTTTTGACTTGGCTTGTGTCCTGTCCTGTATGTATTTGGCTGTATTTTGTTCATCTTGTATTTTAAGTGTGACCATCAACCTGTCCAGGGACAACAGATGGAAACTAGCCTGTGGCTAAAATCTGGCATATTTACATATGTATCTTAAGTTCATTAATATGCACTGTCCCTTTTCTAAATAAATACATAAATACATAAATAAATGCCATACTGTAGAACAATCCTGACAAAGCAATAACATCCCAGTGAGACAAGCTGGTAGTGGACCTCTACTGCCAGCAGAATTTTATCCTTATGATTAAATAAAACTTGGATTTTTTCAAATTTAAAAATATGTGATGATGTCATAAGACCAGATGGGGGGGCAAGGGCCAGTTTCCTATTGATTACATTGTACTTTGCCTGATCATTTCTATTAGTGACTACATTCAAGAACTCAATATATTAATATAACAGCATTTTAACAATACACATTTTAGTTTCCCCAATATATATTAAATATTATTGGCCTATAGAATGTTATGATGCCATCTAAAACCCAGCAATAGGGTCAACACCTAAGAATTAAGAAAATAATTGCTTCTTATCCCATAGCATCCACTCAGAGGCCTCCTCCCTTGGGTAATAAATCTGTTTACTATAGAAGTATATTGTGAATTATTACTACTACATTTCTATTAATTATTCTGATGTGTTCATAATAACGACATAGAATTTACAACAAAGACCACTTTTTTTTTCTTCCAAATACTATTCAATTTCACATGTAAATCTGAAAACTAACCTGTACTGTGATTGTCTGTCCCCGCAGAAGTCCCCTGTACCCCTGCTTGGGAAACACTGCTCTAAACCACCCCACAGAGACGAATGAACCATATCTTTATGACTAATACTCTCTGCTCCACATGAGGCCTTGGCTTTGTCCATTAGTGAAATTACACTTATGTGTCATTTGAAGTGACTGCTAATTGGATCGCACACAGCCAGGAGTATTATGAGAAAGTCCAAAAGAGAAAGAAATGTGAAGAAATTATTTGCTTTTGAAGTTGAGTGATTGAAAAGATGCACTACTGAAATTCTCAGCCTCTACAGTGAAGTCCCGCTGTGAACCAGTCGAATTCATTAAAAACCAACACACGCTGCCTCAGCCCCAAGTGATTTCTGATTTTCAAAACTGACTATAAATTGGTTAGATTAGAACATAACTTTCCTAAAAAGAATTTCAGTCAATTCCTAAACTAATTTGGACAACTCATTACTACAAAGCTTTCACAGTAGTCAATTATTTAAAGGGGTAATATGTACCAGTACATCCATCAGAAAAGTTACATTGTGAAGCTTTAAAAACCTCAAATGCCACATAACATTAGGCTGGTGGCTCGAAACCCACTCCTAGGTAATGCTGGCTGATCTATGTTATAATGTTTCCTCATCCAAAAACATACCTGGAGTTGTGTTTTGTTTCATTCACCCAAGTTTAACACACAAATCCTGCATATTTTATTCTCATATAGTAATACAAGAAGTGCTCCACTGTGTTTTTAAATGCCATGCAACTAGAATAATTTTTACAATTTCAGCCCTGGAATTAACGATCTCTACTGAACAAAAGGTAAAAGGTAGGTGTTAACATGAAAACTACAAATATAACAGACCATTTTGAGCTTTGGGGATCTAGACAGACTAATAAACATGTGTGAATGAAACAAAACACAGCTCATAGTATGTTTTTGAGGAGGTTACAACATTATAACATGGCTTAAAGCTCAAAAGAATCATTTTGTGTATAGGACCATGCAATGAAGATACTTGCATCAGGGAGACAAATAAATGTAGAAATCACAGCATGCAAGTTGTTTATTCACAGTTTTCCACCACTCCAGACCCTCCCTGACACAGAGGCAGTCTGACAGTGACATGTCCCAGTGTATGTGACCTTACCCTCTGCTCCGATGGACACCAGTTTGACTCCTTTGCTGCAGATGAAGTCCAGAGCTTTGTTGACGTTGGCGATCTTGTGGAAACGCATCTTGCCTTTGTCGGGTTTGGGCAGCCTCTCACCTGAAACAAGCAACGATACTGACAGTATGAATACGTTCTCACCTGAGATTCAAGTCAATAGTCGATACTTGATACCAATTTTGATACCACAATGGTCATTTAAAATGCTCTTTTTTAGGCAATAAACTGATACTTTCAACATAAATAGTATTTTCTTTACTATGTGGTCTCATAAAGCTCAGGATTATTCTAAAACTGTTAAGGAAAGGTCACATTTTTTCCTGTTTATGTGATATTTTATTAAAACTTGAATGAATATCATGAATATACCCCCCCCTCAACTCCATCCTAGCGGGGGCCGCGCCTTTTCTATCAGAGTCCCAAAGCTATGGAGTTCCTTACCTGAGAAACTTAGAACGGCTGACTCTGTACTATTTTCAAAACTAAGTAAAAAGTTATATAGAACTGCATTTGTGCAGTAGCACACTTATTTTCCTTCTGTATTTCACTGTTTTTTAGCTGTGCCTTCTGCCTGTTTTATCTGCATGTAAAGCACTTAGTAACTCTTAAGAAAAATGCTATATACATAAAGTTCTACAACAGTACTTGCTCTGAACTGTATAAGAATCACTGCCCTTAACCTTATAATGAAGTTACACACAGATAGTACAAAGTTTTACTGGATGTGGTTATTGTTACGTGTTTGTCGCAGTACCTGAGATGACCTCCAGCAGCAGCATGAGCTTGAGGCCATTCCTGAAGTCTTCCTCAATGTTCTCAATCTGTGTCCCGGCTTTCCTCAAGTGGGAGTTACACCACGCCGTGAAGGTCTGAAAGAGGAAAAAGAGTGAGACACTGTTACTATAGAAACAATGTCAGCGCTTTTATCTGTAATTGCATAAAGTCATACAATAGATTTTCACAGCCTTTTCCCCCTCTTAAAATGAGTTGTTTCTTAAAGACATTCTTATGGAGGATTAATTGCTAAAAATACTATATTTGCCAAAAGCAACATATTAACATCCCTCCTTTTGCTCTCCGTGCTAAGTCACTCCCCCCTCCACAATCAGCGTGCATCCTGCTAATGAAACTACTGCACATCACATCAGGTTTGTGAAGTTCTAATGTATTGTTTTGTGTCATGTTTTTGTATATTTATGGAGAAATGTTGTGTGGGAGCATGGCTGGTGTAGGCTTGTGGGCTGAGAATCTGAGAAGGAGGGGGAGATCACTAAATTACTCAAACATGCATGGATGACATTTAAAACCTCTTCAGATCTAACCTGTAACTTAGCCATGGCACCACCTGCTTGTCTCCAAGATGTTATTGCTTTGCCTGGAATGTTCCAAAGTATGACATTAACTTATTAACTCATGATCTTAACAAGTGGGTGACACCATCTAGCCAGTTACAGGCCAGATCTGTGGAGAGGCAAGCACGCTCACAGTAAGAATGCATACTTTTCAAGGTATTTTTGAGTAATAAAAATATCTATAATGTAATAAATGCTAGATACATAGATTTAATGACATACTGTGGAACATTCCAGGGATAGCAATTAGATCTCCGTGGAGGCAAACATGTGCAGAAAAGTTATGCAGTTCACCTTTAAAATAGTTTAGTTTTAGTCTACTTTTTATTACAGTGTTCGAAATGACTCTCACATTTTGCAGCGTAGTCATAAGGTCATATTGAGCTCTAGTGCCCCCTGCAGTGCTGTTCATAACCACAGCTGTAAGAGCCTGTACTTTTTTCAAGTCTTATCAAAGCAATAACAGTATTCAAAGCTACAAAGTGCTACTCCTTGTAACCGTTTTGAAGGCAGCAGTTATGTCACTCCCAAGCCCTGATAAAGCACTACCAGTATGTAACACCTTGATGACTTCTTGTTTTAAATTGTTTATCACTACGGCAGCAGTCCTAATCTTTCATCATTCAGAAACCCATGAATGTGACTGTCTTTGAGGAGCTCGTGAGGGGAAAACCAAAACTAAATGAGATCGTGTTCGGGTAAGCAGTGAGCAGCATATGCAGATTTGTGTCTCGTTATTGTAGATCGTGAAGCCAAAGTTTGCACCAGTCTGAGGAGCAGAGGAGTGCGTGGGCGGAGAGGCAGAGCGGAATAACTAACCAAAGATGAAGGAGTGGGCGAAGGATAGAGAGAGAGAGAGAGAGAAAAGAGGCATAGAGAGAGGTAGAGAGATAAAGGGCCGTGAGGAAAAGAGATATAGATGCAAGAGAGGGGAAGAGATAAGAACAGAAATAGACAAAGGAAGAAGGGAGGGAGAGGAACAGAAGAAAGCAAAGGGATGAAAGGAGAAAAAAGAGCAAGATAGAAGGGCTGTAGAAGGTGAAGAGAGAGAAAGGTGAGGTGAACAGAGAGAGGTAGAAAAGGTCTAGTAGAGAGATAGAAAGACCAGGGAAGATAGAGGGAGAAAGTGAGGTACAAGAAACAGGGAGAGGAGGAAAAGAGGTAAAGAGAGAGAGAGAGAGGAGAGTGAGGGGGCAGACAAAGAGAGAGAGGGTGAGGAGGTGAAAATCAGCCACTGCACAAGAGCATGTCTGCATTAGCATAACAGCACACCTGCAAATTACAGTGCGCACTGTTTATGTGCGCTATCTATTTGTATGTTAATGCGAGAGCAGAGAAACAGGACGGGTCCACAGTTTGGCACAAGAGACAGAATAATTATAAATGGAAAAAGACTACATACTTTTCCAACACAGATCACCACGCTTTCAAAAAAAATCCTCTTTAGAAACTACATTATTATATGAGATACAGCGGAGTGATTATAATCCAAACCACAATAGTTTAGTGGTTCTTGGTGCCGGTCCCAAGCCTGGATAAAAGGAAAACAGTCTGCATAGATATAAAGATAGATAGATGGATGGATAAAAGAATGGCATCCAGTGTAAATAAATAAATATGCAATTTTTATAAAGGGCAAGATGAAAAGTCAAGTCTGCTGCACTCGACTCAACTTTTACAATTCTCAGTGATTCAAAAGTTCATCAACTAAATTTAATATAGAAATGTATGGTTCAAGATTGATCCAGTTTCAAACAAATGACAGAAGGCATGTAGAATGTCATTTATTTTAGATAGCTGGAAATACGCGTGAATATTTTAGTTCTAGCATATGGTTAGAAGCCAAAGTCCCATCTTTCTCCAGGGCATACATTTGTTATACACAGAGATTACCATATGCAAATACACTTTCTAATATGTATGAACGGATTTTCACCATTTGTTTACTGACCTTAGCTCTAGTATAATTTTATTACAAATGATTTCACATGGCTATTTAAAGCAATGACACTTATCTGAATGTAGGGTTGGGAAATGAGTCACATTTTAATAGTTAAACTGTCAGTGATATGGTTGGAGCTTTTTAATGGAGAGGTTGACAGCATATCCTCTGTCAGCAGTGGTGGAACGTAGCAAAGTAAAAGTAGTAAAGTACTGTACTTAAGAAGAATTTTTAGGTATCTATACATTACTTACTTTTTATTTGAGAAGAAGTTCATAATTTAAGCAAACAAAAATATACAAATAAAAACAGCTAAAAAAACCCCCGACTGATTCATTTGTTTTTGGTGAACAAAATTCAGCACAATTCTGTATTAAAATCAATACATTTGAAGCTTCCTTAGACCTCAAAATATGCGCAAATTACTTTTAGTTTTTACTCTTTAAGTACATGTTTAGACAAGTACTTTAATACTTTTACTTCAGTACATTTTTTCAAGTGATACTTTTACGTGACTTTTTTTTTTTTCTTCCATCACTGGCTGTCAGTAAAAGCAGGCGGTTTGAAGCTCATTTCAGACTTTGGAGGAAGAAACGTTAAACTCGGGAAATACAGAGAGAGATAAATCACTGAAATCAATCAACATAAGAATGAAATCTGATTATATTTTTGGCATATTACCCAGCCCTAACTGAATTACAGACTTAGATCGCAATTTGTTAAGGAGGTAATTACATTTTTGTGCAAATGAATGAATAATTAAGTATAATTTATAGAACAGCAGAGGTCGCCGGTCTTATCTCTTAGGTGGGATCTCCATTGCGACGCATATCCAAATTTAGACCACTCCTAATACTGCACAACACCACCGGACCAGAGCGAGGAGGCGAGGAGGGAGGGATGAAGAGGGAGAGGAGATGAGGGAGGGAGGAGGAGGGGGCAGGGAGGGGTGAGGAGGCTAAATCGGGTTGCTATGGGACACCTCGGCAGGACAGCTGAGAAGGCAGGATTCTGCGAGGGCTAAGACAGTGATGGCAGCAGGAAGGAATGGATTGGAGTGAAAATAATACGGCCGCAGATCAGTAAAAAAACTGACTTTGGGAGGTTAAAACTTTTCAAATGATTTTATGCTTAACGCTTAAACAGTGGTCCGTTTTAATTGCGTGTTATCTCATTCCGGGACTCTTGTATAAACAGTGGGGATAAGTTTAGTGCCATACTGTACAATATTTCAGACTAAGCAACAGCCTAATTCTCCATGGAGACAAGCAAGTTGCAAACTTGTGTCAGAGTATTTCACAGACCTTTGACTGAAAAAGTTACAGAGAGCATCTTTAAAGTTTTTGTCATTTGGTATAGGGGGGGTCCAGTGGTATGAAGTCACTGCTCAGCTCCACACCTGTTGGGCTTGTTGGCTGAGCTTGGGCACTTCTTGTAAAATGAGGTCAGGGTAGTCTCTGGGAGGAGGGGGAGGGAGGGGGGAGAGAAAGAGAAGGCAGAGGGGGAAAAAAGAGAGAGAGAGAAAGAGAGAGACGAGGGAGGAGGAAGGATGCCAGCCATAGCTCCACACAGCTGACATGCACAAAGTCTATGGCTGGGTCGCCGCACTTCAGAGAGCTCAGTATTGTGGGAGCCAGATCCACTGTCAGTCAAACACAGCTAGAGTGGAGTTACAGTTGCTGCCCTCAGGGGGGAGACCAAGAGCTGGTTTTATCATTACTGGGTCTATTCATTCACTAGTTAGTTGTTTAACCGCTACAGATTATTGTGTTTGGAAGAAAGATAGAAATAAAGTAAAGTGAGAAAAGTAAAGCAAAGCAAAATAAAATACAAATAATTGTGTCATTACATTTGAATATCTACTTGTTACTCATTTTAAGGAAGATAGCATTGACATAAAAATAGACCCCAGAGATACAATTGAAACAATACAGCATTTAAAGCAAGCTAAGTATATTATTAAGGCTTTTGAGGGCAGATATTCTTCCCACTAAATATCCAACAACTTTTTTTTACAAGACTCACTGCTTCATTCTTTCCATTTCAATATGGCTGACTCGTCTCCACTGACCCCTTCATATGTACGGTGATTGTATCTGAAAATAGTCTGACTTCAACACTCGTGCTATACATTTCTCACTAGAGGTATGACGACATGCTACTACAGCCGTGCCCAGGTGCATTGTGGGCCTTTCAAAGTCCCTGGAGTGAAAACAACTTTTACATTTGTGCCATTCTATGCCCCCGGTCACTCCATAAATAAAAACACAGCTCTCACTGCTCCACTTTATCTACACTTAACCTCTCTGCAATGTTCTCTATGTATCTTCATCTGGCTCACTGTCTAGTTCCAATCATTATGTTCGACACTGCACACAAAGACGATTTTATACTCATTAAAATAGTGCACTGTGATGCCTTAAACTGCAAAGTTATAATAGGGAAGCTGCATATGAGTTTAACACATGTAAAACTGTAAAAATAATCTTATATTGCTGTAGGATTTTTCAGCCATGTTCTCCTTCATTATGTGCCGTTAGTATGCTCTCACAACATACATATCATAGCAATGAGTTATGTGATTAATGACAACTCTACTGACAACTCATATCATCAATTTATCATTCCTCACTTCTAATCTCAAATAATCTTTTAGTGTCATTCTATTCTTAACATTTTACGTGTTTTTCAAATACGTTTGACTTTTTTGTGAGGAATTCATTTAGTTTACCTCACTTGGAATATTATTATATACACTTAAAGCAACACTGTGTAACATTTTGGTGGTGACATGTCAAACCATACTTTCTTATACTTTCTTATCATACTTTTACATTATGCTTCATCAATAGGGATACAATTTCCATGGCGACAAGCAGGTGTAGGGCCTTGTCTAAGCTAGAGAGAGTTATTAGTGCAATGACACCATCTATAATGCGCTTTTGATTTGTTGTTTTGGCTAAAAAGTTCCATGGTGGGGCTTTAATTTAATACTGTGTGAACATTTTGCTGTGTCTGTTGGGGCTGTATGAATACACAGAGCAGTAATAGTGTCTGTCTCTCTCTCTCTGTTAAACACTTAGACTGGATGTTGCGGTTTGAGTAAAAATAGCCTATAAGCTCGTGGCTGTCTGCACCTGTCTGCTGCAGCACCTTTCTCTGTCACATCTGTTCCTCAGACTAAGCACGGGGTCTTCTTCCCACACACGCAGGGCGCATACAGTAAACAACAGGCGCGCACCTGGTTTATAAGGTCAACAGGACACAGGCAGAGCTTTAATAGCACACAACAGCTCAGGGACTCGGGGGTTGGGAGATATTACTGCTAACACACATTTTTCACATACTTGTACACATAACCAAACTACATTTTATGACCCAAGGTGAATCATTGTAAGCCAAGTTAAGTTGCCAGGGCTAAATACATTCGGAGATTTAATTTTTTTTTTTCTGACAAGCATTGCAATTTGATGTATGTTTAAAAAGTATGATTCTCTTTAGAGTGCACCCTGTAAACAACACCAGGAGCCCAAACATCTTAGAGAATACGGAATGAACTGATAAACTAATACAAGGATCCCATGCATTTCAGAACATGTTTGCAGAGATATAAACCACACATACAACAAGCAAACAATATTTTTTTCTTTGCAGAGTACATATTATTATCGAAATAAGTGCAGCCATTGCAATTTTGATATCTGCGTTATCCTTACAAGCTACAAGGGGTCATAAGTCTGAACGATCTGCGCATTCCCAAGCCTGTATAAATGCTTTATAAGATATGGTGAAATCTATGTCAAATCTATAGACTCACTGACTGTTGGGAAGCAGCACTCGTTATTAAAATAAGTCAGCAGAAAAGCAGAGATGAAACTTTGGGCCCGTGGCAGTGGAAGTGGACAGTGTCAGTGCAGAGCTGTGAAACTGTGAGGATGACTTGATGTTTGTGTTGAATCAGCGTTTTCAATGAACACATCACACAGACAGTGACAGGGCCTCCTGCTGCTGCCCTTGAGCCACAGATCCAAGTGGACAAACAACGCCCCTGTCTGCTCCTGTCAGCATCTGTCAGAGCCTGTCATCTCACGGCCAATTAGAAAAACAACACTCAGCAATGAAACAGCAGGGAGCGCTATGAGATGTTTTATTTATACTATATTCTAAAAGCGCCATTGTAATTTTAGAGGGGAACCGGGATAAGTGGTGGATTAAAGATGCCCTATATAACATTTATGGTGGATTGTTTTTATTTCATCGAACTACCGTGGAAAGCATGCGTTTTTATAGTAAGCAGGCCCAGCTCTCCGTAGAACTGACCTGTAACTTAGCGTGGAGATGGAGTTATTGCTTTGCCTCAAATGTTCCACATTACAAGATTAAAAAAGTCTATCTCCATGAAGACAAGGAGTAACCCCGACAGGTCAGATCTGTGGAAAGGCAACCCTGCTCACAGTCATAAACTTTAAATAAAAACACCTGTAAATAAATCAATGCCAGATAAAAAAAAAAAAAAAAAAAAACATTTCCAGGCAAAGCGATAACATTTCCATGGAAACAAGCAGGTAGCAGACCCCTCACTAGAAATGTTCCATATTACATCCTATAAGGTCTTTATCTTTATCTTTATTTTTGTTCAACACAACAGTTTTTACCATTTTCTAATAGCATTTTAATTTTAACTTTGAGAACAAGGTGACGTTTGATATGAGGTGAAAAAAACAGCATTGGTTTAACACATCTTCACAGACTGAGGTGCAGTGTCAGAGCGATGATGTCGTCCAGAGTTACAGACCTCGACAGGTGCACACAGCCCCCCCCTCTTCCCGCAGAGTGGCTTTAAATATCCCCCTCGGAGACCTGAAGCCCTGAACTTGGGAGACAATTTGGCACAATGACATAAGAGCCATGGCACAGTCCCCCAGGATGACAGAAACCACATGAAACACAGGATCGGAATGGGTTTTAATTAGAGGACGGGGCAACTACAAATAGGGCCATTATATACATATGTTTAAAAAGAAGGATCCTGTTCGGAGTGCACATTGTAAACAACTCCAGAAGCATTAACATTTGGGGCAAGACTGAAATATGAACTGATAAACTAATCCAAGGATCCCATGAATTTCAGAACCTGCGCAAAAGTCTACAAACTACAAACACAAGATTTATCTATAAAATACTCCATATTAATTCAAAAATAGCATTAACCTGATACAGTAAGAGATGTGGTTACAAGCCAGTGAGCCAGGGAGGGCATCTGGAGTAAACTCTATTAGCCAAATGAACGAGTCAGTCTCTGCAAAAGCAAGCATGCAGAGAGGAGAGTTAGCAAGCTTTTGGACAATTGGAGAAAGAAATGTATACTTATGTAATCAAGAGTCATACACAATAGAATATCAATGCTTTGTATACACTATGATAATACTAGATATGACTACTCTATTTAGTTTGGTTCCTAAGCGAACGTATGCCAATGATTGTTTTCTTTTAAAATATTAAGTAAAGTGAACTCTAAACATGCAGTTGAGTAGCTGTAGTAGCCGCACAGCTGAGCCTGGGTAATACCTGGATGTGCAGGAAGTACTTTGGCAATAAAAGATATAACCCTATTTATCCACACTGCACAGTGGCCCATTAATCACATCAAGTCCTTTTGTCTGGTGCCGATTAGACAGGAACCCCAGGGACCACACGGGGCCAGAGACTAGGTCCAGATCTAGACCAGGATTTGAGCTGGTGTTTAGGGGATAAAAGGCCTTGTAAACAGAGAGGAGGGTGCGAGATGCCAGGGATGCATCATGTGGTCCCCGGGCATTTCAACACAGACAGGTGCACAAGGTTATGGTGGTATAGTTTTTTAATGGGTCAAGTTTACGTCATAAGAGAACATCAAAACTACAACTGATGTGTAACTAAACACTGAACTAGTAATGGCTGGATCAACACCAAAACACTAACATACTGATACTGACATATTGACAAGTGTTGATTCTCATTAAAAAATATTAATTCTTAATTTTTTGTTTTGTTTTGAGAAAGCAGTTTTCTAATCATTGTTATTACACTTTTGAAATACACAGTTTATTTTTCAGATCTACGTTCATTTTTAAGTTTTAGATGTGTTCAAACTGTGAAGATCATCAACATCAAAGTCAATTCTTTATAGTATTTTTGAATTATTAATCTTTTATTTAGCAAAACAAACAAAAAAAACAACTAACTTTTTTGGTGATCTGGGGGGAGCATTGCCATGAAATATCCAAAAGGTAAATACACAAATGCTGAACCTGATCATTTCTATTAATAACTCGACCCAAGAACACACTGTACATGAATCTGCATGTTACCAATATTCATTTTAGCTGCTATCCATCTGATTTTAATATTATTGGCCTATAAAATGCTGTGATGTCACCTGAAACCCAGTGAAATAAAACACTTTGGTATCAGTATCGAATCAGAATCACTATTAGTACAAAACCAAAAATCACTTGTATCGCTCATGACTGCCTGGAACTAGACCAGGACTAGAACCAGACCAAACCAAGCTTACATGAAGACTGAATGGGGCTCAAACCAGGACCAAACCAAGTGAATGCTATCAAAACATTCACTAGTTCAAATCCTTCTCAAACCCTATAATTGATGACTTTCACTTTAGCCTCAAGATTAACTGTGTTTTTGCAGACTGAGGGAAAAAGTTGAATATAAAGCATGCATTAAGAAGGGTCAGTTAGCTAAAGTACTCCTTGATGAATACATGTGAGAACGCTGGCTTTTTTTGTCTTGTATATCTAAACAGTATTATTATTACCCATAGTATATGTGGGTTCTGGTTGGACACATAACCTGTTCTGTTCAGTCTCTGCTCCTGACAGGGTTATCTCTCAGTGTGGTCCTATTCAGTCATTTTCTGTTCAACACTGAATTATTAAACTGCCACAGATATATCCCACAATGCACCACGGCTCGAGACCCCACTGTACCCCTCCAGCTGTGAGGAGCGCTTTTGATCGATGGAAGACATTTAGAAGCAAATTAAGTCTAAGAAGAGGTCGTTTAAGCCTGGACAATATGAATGGGATTGTAGAGAGTAATGTGCTGGTTTTGAGGCATATCTTAATATATATTTTAAGAAATTATTTCAAATTTACATATAAGACGGGTTATGATTTCTTTGGGGTATTAAGTACTATAACATACGTGGATCCTTGTACATTTTGCTAATAGTAAATGCTGATATTGTTCTAAAATGGCTTAACAATGAAAACAGGTCTATTGACATCCTGACTTATTTACTTGTTTTAACTCTGTGTGAATGAGCTGGAATCTTATTTTAAATAACTAGGCAGTGGGCGGAGATACAGGGTAGGTGAAAACAGACATTTTCAGAGCACTCAAGACTTGAACGCAGGACAATACAGGATTACTCAAACATGCACGAATCAGTCAAAATATAACTCTGATTGAGGTTACAGTGATGGAACACCTTTGTAACATTGTTAAAAGCTCATAATAATCACAATAATACGTCCCTGTTAACTACAAGGTGTTACCATGACAACATGCAACTAGAACTTTAAAACTAAGTTCGATGGAAGCATCAATACCACTGTTTAAAGGTATAGGCAAAATCATTACCATCACTGTAGTGGATGAAGTACTTTTGTAATTTTGCTACTTAAGCAAAAGTATAGATACAGAGGTAAAAGGTCCCATGAAAACATCTACTCAAGTAAAAGTACTTAAAATGTAATTTAAGACTATAAAGTTAAAGTATTTCACACAAGTGTTGTTAATTTGTTCAAGTGTTAAATGCAATGATACTGATTAATAATGATACAGATTTTGGTTGACAGTAGCAATCAATTTCTTTATTTTTCTTCTATGGAGTTAATGTATTTATTTTTATGTGCTTACAGCCAAAGCTTGAACTCAAAACATTTAGTCAGGAAGTTATGGTAAAACATGGAAAAATAACCCAACCCAGTCATATGAAAAGTACTTTTTACTTTTCAGTCCAGTTAAAAAATGTAATAGAGTAGAAAGTTCAGATACCTCCTCTCAAATGGAGTGAAGTTAAGTAAGTACTTCCACCACTGGCTAATCTTTTAACATGAAACAAACGAGCAGATGTGTTCAACTCCCCATTTTCAGTACAGCGCAGTGCAGTTAGAGCAAAGTCAGCATTACTTAAAGGGTAAACGCATACTGTATGAAGACAGATAGGTCGTGTTTAAAGTGTAATGGCTCATATAAAATGCCAAAGCAAGTTACATCATGTATAAGGATTGGGTCAGCTCTTTCCATGGTGTTTTTAGTAAGTCTATGTACCTAATAATTGCATCATTTACTTGGGCTGTCAATAGAAAAATCAATACTTTTAAGCGATTCTTTTTTCAGACCAAGGTTTAGTTTGTTTAACACCTGACACTTTGGACTGATCACTAGCGGTCTTCCTCAGAGGGGTCACATGATGGGGTCACATGATGTTGCTGTAATGTGTCCGGTCAGCTGATTTAAACAGGTTTTGGCTTTTTTGTTCTTTACTTGCACATACCTGGGATACTGTCCTGAAGAAGTCAGACTGCAGATGGTGCTGTCTTCCTACTGGTGGAGGCAGGATGACAGCATCTGCAGTTTAAATCAGCTGACTGGACATGTAGCAACAAGATCACATGACCACTCTGAGGAAGACCATAATGAGCAGTCGAAACTGTCAGGTATGAAAACTGACTAAACCTTGGTCTGTAAAAACAAATCTACTAAAATAAACTCGGAAGACCAGATAAACCTCATTGGATGAAAAATCAATACACTACTACTAATACTACTACTACTACTATCAAAACTATGTACTATATCATTACTTTAAAAGAAATATACGTATAAGGACAATATTGGGTCTTGATCTATGACTGAACTAAGAAACTTGCAAATTATATTCTGTTGTATAAAGGGCATTGGAATAGGTATTGAGTCTTTTTATTAGTATCAGAATCAAGTTTGAAATGATAGTATCGTGACAATATCCTCCTATTCTCACTAGCGACTGTGGGTGACCAAACCTACATGTAACTATGTCTCTTAGAGAAAAGTGCCAAAGCATTGATTCATTAGACCCGATTCCCAACCACATATGCTCAGATATAACTCACCAGTCAAATAATGAGCCTAAAGAGCCCTGCAGAATCTGGGGCCATTATAATGCTACTAGATGAGCTCAGTGCTTTTCTCAGCTCTCTCTTTCTCTCTCATCCTTCCCTCCCTCAATCTCTCTCTCCTCATTCTGTCTCTTTCTTCTTTCTATCTCCTCTCTCTCCTCTTTTTCTATCTTCCATTCTTCCCCTCTTTCCCCCTTTTTTTTTTTTATAATTTTCCCTCTCTCCCCAATACTTTTGGTCTCTCCCTCTCCCTCTCTCTCCTCTGCCTCTTCTTCTCCCCTTTCTCTCCCTCATCTCCCCTTCCCCTCCTATCTCGCTCCCTCTCTCTTCATCTTTCTAGCTCTCTCACCTTTCTATCCCTCTCTTCCCCCTCCCACTCTCTCCTTTCCCTCTTCTCTATCTTTCTCTCTTTCCTCTCCCTCCCACCTCTTCACCCCCGCACCACCACCTCTCTCTCTCTCCCTCTCTCATCTCTATCTATTTCTCTCCCCCTCCCTTCTTTCCTCCCTCGCTCCGCTCTGACGTCTGCCTTACAAAAACTATTAATACCACCCTCCTCCTCCTTCTCCTCCTCCTCGTCGTCTTTGATTGCTCACATTAAAGACCGCCCCCTTCAGGACCCCGGCTGACATTGCGCCTCTGTGGACTCATTAGTTAATAGGTTCAAATCCAGCACAAATCTTCTGTCTGGGGAACATTAAAAACCAACACGAACTCCCAGGCCAAAGTGTATGCCTGCTTATATTTTTGTAAGTGACAGTAATTAAGACGTAAAGAGTACAGACAATGCAATCTTCCCTCTCTCAACTGAGCTTTAATTCTATTTCCAACATGGCCGCTCGCAGGGGCCATCCATCACGTTGCATCACGTCCTGACACCGCCCCGTATCGCATGTCGTCTTGGCCATTATCTCCCCCTCTTAACTCTGAAAACGAGACCCCATCATCATAAGCATAAGTATTTTGAGTATTAAAATCATTTTAAATATGATTAAGGCGAGACACTATACATAAAACTTTTTTTTTGTTTTGTTTGTTTTTTGGGTTAATTTAGTCTCTCAACATAAAAGCTTTCACAACAAAACTACTTTTTCCAATCTACATGTGAAGATTTTTGGTTTTAGGTATTTTAGGCACAGGCAGTTTTCATGACACTCTTTACATACACCACTACATACACTTTATAATCTTGTACTAAAGTATATTTCGGTGGACCAAATATAATGATTTGTGAATACATTTTAAAATCAGGCTATGTAATCTTTTTTTTTAAATTTATTTAAGTAAACTACAGATGAAGTTTCAAATTGCTATCTCAAAATTCTGATTTTTATTTTTTTCAGTCTCTGGCCTTCAGTCAGTTCTTCAATTCAATGCTTTTTGGTTTTTTTTAGGCAAAAATCACAACCACAGTCATCTCACGGGACTTCATAAAATTACTGATTTAACCAACAGAAAGTTCGAAAATGAAACGGTGAAACAGACGACTTGGGGCCCTTCTCCTGGGCCCCTGGTTCCTGTGGTGGTACTGGGGCAGTTTATAGAAGGCTCCGTATAAGGACTTCACTTCTGGAATAGAAACTGCCATTTGATCTGAGGCCGGCACTCTCACCTCTCCACTTACGAGCAGCAACCCCGGGCCACAACACAACGCACTCTGGAGCGGAGGGATTCTGCCGTAGCCTTTAGCGACTAATGCTAATCTTCTATAGTCCAACTACATCCACTGTGTCAACAAGCACGAGGGACAAATGCTGCTGTGAAGTGGATCATTGAAAGCGATTACAATAACTTCCTTCTGGTTTGATATTTGTCTATTGTAATAAATAAAAACTTCCCACAATGCACTTCTTGTTTTTATGCTTGTAATGTCAAATTTTAATCTGTGACATTGTCTAAAGTGTATATAGAACACTTTCCAATTTCAACATAAATGCATTCTTATCAAAATTTTAAATCTAAAATAATTGTTACTTTATTTATTCATTTATTGTATTATTCATTCATTTATTCATTTGCAAATTGTTGAAACCGCAGCCTAAAACTTCCAAAGCAAAAACACTGTTTTGTAGTCATATTTTCAGATGAGTTTTCATGCCTGATATAAAACAGAATAGTTTACATAAGTGTACATATAAATACATTTAATGGTTGTCTCAGTGCTGTAACCAGAGCTGGGGTCACATGATCTGAACAGAGGGAATCATGGGAAGGGAGAAGGGGGTGTGAGCGCCTAAAAGCATTCTGGGATTTTTCTGTCATTACAGCTGGAGTTAATGAGGACCTAAAGCAACATACAACATATCAATGGGTTTTAGATTAGTCAAGTAACAAAAGAAATCTTTATAGATATGGGTCTCCATGGAGATTTCATTGTTTTGCCTCAAATGTTCCACAGTATGGCATTACACAAACGTATTCTTACTGTGAGTGGGGTCGGCTCTCCCCGGATCTGACCTCTAACCTGGCCAGGCGTTTATCTCCGTGGAGATAGATACTGTAAGTTTAACGCCTTTCAAGGAAAATTCCAGACAAAAAAAAAACTTCTCCATGAGACAAGCGGCTGAACTTTGCATCAGAAAAGTTACACAGTGTACCTTTAAGCATAAGGCATGATTCAGCTATTTAAATGACTTGAGGTGAATAGAAACATGTCCCCTCATAATTCTGTCCTTTTTATATTCAGTACAACAATAAAAGCAGAGGGCAAATTCACTCCATCACATTTCAGATGAATGACCTGTCTACTGTAGTTGTTAAAGTGTGAAATGAGATTAGACAAGAATAGATTTGATTCCTCAGCACCCAGGGTCCTGCGTCACCCGCACACATCGCACACGGGATCAGAATATGACTTTAAGACAGTTCAGAACTTCAATCACCATCATTCTTCTGGAGACTTTTACATCTCCAGGGAGCAAGTGAAATCAGTCAAATAAGTGTTTTAAAGCAACTATTGATTGTTGCAGAATTGCATTATTATTATTAAGAGAAGACTGAAAAATGACTCACATTACAAATACAAATATTTTCTTTTTGTGCAGTGTTATTTAATCAAACCTTTTGTCAGTTAATAGTCTGCTTATTGGACTGAATGACTCAATGATTTCAATAAACGATTACTCAAGATTAGCTGTTGTCCTCAGGTGGATGATTGGAAAGATTTGGAAACAGATTATTTTAATCTCAAGTCATATGTGCATATTGTTGGGAAGGGCATCCAGTGTAAAACAGAAGCCAAATCACAAAATCAGAAAGCAACCTGTAGCATAGTAAAAGTAAAGACGAGGCTGTATCTAGGAGTTTGAGAATGATGAAAAATTGGAAGCGTTGCTACAGCACTTGACATTTTGGATTGAATTAAACCAAAATATCTTTGGAATTGTGAAAAGTCCTCAAAATGGCAGCTGTAAGAGGAAGCTTAAACCCATGAATAATACAATGGGGTGAAAACGACTATTCTCAATTAAAAGACCATGCCAACTATCCATGGGTTTCAAAACTATTACCATAGCAATAAACAATCCACAGTAAAATATTATATCTTTTGAATAACAGGAAGCTGAAATCCATGAAAAGATGTGCAATATAAACGGCTATGGTAGAGACAGCTTCTGCCAAGTATTCCCTCGTCAATACCACTGCAGCCGCTATATCAATTTAATTTGTCAAGACTAAATTTCAGTAGCATTAGATTAACCTTGATCTCTTAAGCTAACGGTATGAATAATTGTATGTAATGGATAAATATAGTTTAGTAGCATATGCAGCCGTAAGCAGAGTCACTCAGTCACTTAGCAGCTGAACCTTCAAACTATGTGAAAGCCAAGAGGACTGTAGTTAGACTTAGACTTTACCTCATGCAAAATAGAAAACCAAAAAGGTAGCAAAGCTAATTATCACCCTCTTAGTAGTGTGGAAATGATTTTGGCATAATATTTTGGGGGTTGTTCTTACAGTGGATGCCCTCACTCTTGCCAGGACTTGGAATAGACAGTGTGGTGAACTGTCTTGCTCAAGGACACAACAGTAGTAAGTTCTCAGGCAAAGGTTAAAACAGTGTAGGCTTAGTGTAGCTTAACACGCTGCATCACTGCCACCCAAAATTCTCATAAATTTATGGACTAATTTATCAACCTGACCAAAGCAACTAACAAACTAACAGCACTTCTCAAGCAGTTATAAAGCCACTCTTTTTGTCCATATAGTTTAACCCCATTACAGATTTATTGTAAAGGCAGCTCTTAGGGTCAAAATGAAACTGCGTGCTGTCTGCGTCTAATTGTAAAGCATTTTTATCATTTAAGAAACAGGAAGTGTGCTGTTAGTATTGTTATTGTTAGCTTTACTGTAACGGCAGCAAAACTCTACTCTGGCCTCTGAAAGTTGAGGAAAGCGCTTATAAACTCATCACCGTGAATAATTAGATTAACTTTGGGCCACTGCAAATTGTTTAAAATGAACTAGTCCTGTTTTTCAAGTTTTGCAAGATCACGTCGGCCAACAGAGCCTTTAATCTGACCCCAGAGATTGTATTTTCATTTCACCACCTCGCATTCGATGGCAGACATCCTTTGCTGTTCGCCAGTTTATATTAAAATTAGGCATGAGTCACTATTGAGCAGCTCAGAACCGAGAAACACGAGCTTCAGCTAAAGACATGAAGGCACCCAAAGAACTATGTCATCACAGATTTGGACCAGCGTGTTGACAAACATTTTACCAACACTACTCAACGTCCGAAATTGACTGGAAAAATAAACCTAAGAAGAGAATAAGAACAGGTGGTACAGAGATTTCCCTTTCATATTAATTACATGGCCAAATGATGCTCTGCTATATTTATGAACTGATATCAGCTCCTTAAGCTCGATTCAACATGCCTCCAAGACCAGTGGCATACAGTGTCTGAAATCCTCCGGAGATGCACAGAACACAAATACTATTCATTGGTTTCAGCTTCCTGTTTATTGATGCCATTTTGAGGATTTTTCACCATTCCAAATATAGAATATTTAGTTTTGAATAGGTCACCCTGAAACACCTTGTAAATTGTTTCATTATCGGCCCTTTTACAGTGGCTCATGCAGGACACAGAGATAGAAATGACACATTGGCCAAACACTACAATTACATTAAAATTATCCATTGGTTTCAGAATAATGAAAATTAGGACCGTTGCCATAGCAATTAACAACATAACATATATACATTTTGCATGGTGAAAAGTCCTCAAAATGTCACATATAAAAAAAATAAG
Source organism: Periophthalmus modestus (assembly GCA_019594935.1). NCBI lineage: Eukaryota > Metazoa > Chordata > Actinopteri > Gobiiformes > Gobiidae > Periophthalmus > Periophthalmus modestus. Next base: position 14,609,257 of record JAIEZT010000107.1, read on the forward strand.
CTTAAACCCATGAATTGGCCAATAGATTTTAGTATTTTATATGAGAGAACACAGTTGAATCATAAAATATAGCTCTAAATGAATGTACTTTTTCTGATAACTAGTCATTTTGAACTAATTGTAACTTATCAATGACTTATTTCTGCTTATTTTGCCTGCTTTTAGTTTCATTTATTTTTAGATCTGCCTCTTTTAAATTATAGAAAGCAAAAGGAAGAGGAAAAGGTAAGAATTATAGTAAGCAGTTTGGTGGTTTGTGGCCAGAGCAGAGGACAGTGGAGCAGAGCAGTAGTATATTTTTAGGGCGATGTTTATTTGTGGCCGGTGAAACCCAGCCGGGGTGTATATCTACCGTCTTGCCATCCCTCTCATCTGCATCTGTTCAGGTCCCTCAGACTGTCAAGGAGAGCTGCTGCAGAGCCTTGGCTCCACACTGAGACTAGAGCACAGTGCAGATTCATGTCCGTGCTGCGGCCTCTTAAACACTGAGCATAAGGAGGTACAGAGGGTGAGAAACTATGTGGCCCTAAAAGAGATCAGTGAAAAGAATATGATTTGGCAGCACTCAGATGACCTTCAAAAACAAATGATCAACTTTACATTAAGCTTTGACATATGATATGTAGACTATGAACTAAAAGTCATTTACAGTGTGAAGAGTCATTTGAGAATGTTTAGGGTTATACTCTGGCAGGCATTATTACTGTGTGTAATTCAGAGCTGATGCAGCTCAGCAATAGGCATACGTCTCTGTATAAGACATATCTACTCGGTGCAGGTTTACAGTTGTTCAACAAATCTGTGCCACACCACTCCCGTCACACGTGGCTAATTGTTAGCATAGGGTGCGTGCCTGCCTCCTGGCACTGATAGAAGTGGGACATTTACATTTGAAATAAATTAAACCATGTATTACACAAACATTACACTTTGGAAAACAAAGCTAAAGTATTTATCTCTGTTTATGTTTGTCCCTTTTTGGTGTCGGATATTGCATCTTTTGTTGGTTCATCTGTGACAGTTAATGATGTACACCTGGTACACCAGGTGGTCTCTATGGCAACAGCAGTGCTGGTTTAGCACCTAAAAATAGCAGCTTAGTTTGCATCAGTGAAATCAGCTTTAAAAAAATAAAAAATAAAAATCAAACTTCACACTTGAGACTACACCAGAATCTTAGTACAGTTAATTGGCATTACATAATAATAAATGCAGAAACCCTAATTATGTGCTCAGTTGTATGATATGAATAATACACTGTGCCCTGAGTTTCAGTTGCCATTTTAACTTTATTTTGACTAAAATATTCGAATTACTAATGGATCTGGATTTTGATATAAGTGTAGACTCGCGTATGGGGAGGGGAGATTATATTTAGACAGCCTTCGCAAGGCAATCAGGGGTAACTGAAAGACAACACTGAGAAAGTTCCACAGCCTAAAATATCTGCCCACACAGCTTCAGCAGGACTGAAGTGCCAGGTGCGGCACAACTCAGTCCCACAGGGCAGTCTGACCAAGGAAACAGTGTTCACATCACACCATGATACTTAAGTTCTGTTGATACAATGGTGGCGAGTGCGCGTTTGTGCGTAATTACGCACACCGGCACACGGATGAAACGCACAGTTCCATGGGCTCTGATTCAACCTACCTTCCTCTGCTGTTTCTCCCAGGCTGGGTCTAGCAACAGGTCCCTGTCCCAGTCTTCCTCTTGGGTCATGTACGCATCTTCATGGTGGATAGTGTAGGAGTTGCTGTATGTAATTTGGGTTTCGACAGCTGTCATCGTGCCGCCTCTATCAGGACCGCGAGTGTCCCCCTCAGTTTAGACTAAAAAAAAGATTATCAGCAACAAAACCGCCGCGACGCGAGGGGGAGAGTTGGGGACTGCAGAGACCAGACTCCACTGGTATGAGGTGCCTGTGCGGAGGTGGTGCTCCCACTACCAGAAGACCCTGCGGCCGGTGCTCCTTTCCTGGTCAAAAGTGACACACGTGACCGCACCCCAATAAGTATGGGAACCAACTGCATGGGTATCGGGTTCAAACCCTAAAAAGGTGTAAAAGGCGTGGTGCTTTGACATGGGCAGCAGTCTGGAGGCCTGTGAGTGGCTAACAGACACGTCAATCCCGCCCCTTCACACCATAGACGTTTTATGGCCTGTGCCGTGCACCTGTCGCTGTTAGTGACCCTCAACTGTAAACCCAGGTTTAATTCAACTAAACCTGAAAATATGAAATTACTTAAACCTCAGCAAAAGATATAGGCAGGTGTTATTAGTTATTCTAAAATAAAACATAAAAGACTACATATTGGGATAAAATACAGAAATCTATTCAACGGCCATTCACTTATTTCATAAATGCAATTCACATTAAATAAAATGCATTACGCCAAATAGATGAGAAAAAAATATATAGTTTATTAATGTCTTGCATGCAGTCAGATATACCTTAGAAATATACAGATTAAATGCAGTAGGCTATATTATACAATAATCGATTTGTCATTCACAGTAACTAACATTATTGTCCTTGAAATGATCCCATTCTTTTGGGACACACATTCTCCAGACACTTCACATGTGTCTTAACATTTTAATTACACAGCCATTTCAAATACATTTGGCCTGTCCTGATAACCTACATGGAAATCTTAGGCTACTGAAATGAAGGTACCATTTATTTACATTACATGATCACACAATGGGTGCACAGATCAGATACTGAAGAGGTACTGCTGGCTATTGAACAAAGGGCTAGACAAAATGATTTTATGTTAAATAGAAATAAAAACATAAAACTGCAGCATCTATAATGAATGTATCACAAATGCAGAATATATTTATAAATGAGGTATTTTCTAGTGTAAACCCTACTGCTGGTGTCTCTTTGTCAGCAGTCTACTCAAGTTGTGCTAGAAAGAATTACACCAATCAGGCATAGCATTGTGACCACCTGTCTACTATTGATCATATATTTTACAGTGAAACATTCAAACCTGTTTATCACAACATCAGCACTTGAGCTATGTAGACGTTACCGTTATGAATATATATCTGGATCCAATGTGATTCCAGCCTCATCACTTTGCCATTTTGGCAGATTTGAACTTGCTCCTGCAGTTCGTATAATGCTGTTTCAGAATTGTTTGACAAAAACATTAAGTGAATTCTGGTAGGTCTGTCATCTATTCATCTCCATGAAGATGTTATTGCTTTGCCTGGAATGTTCCACAGTAGCACTCCGGCGTTAAAGTTATCTATTCTCTCCTGAAGATGGAGAATGTTCCACAGGTGTTATTTATCTCCCTGGAGACAGGTGATGCCACCAGAACAAGCTACAGGTCAGATCTGTGAAGAGGCTCACTCACTCACAGTACGCTTTCATGTTTTTCAGCGTATTTCTGAGCAATAAGAATATTTGTAAAGAAATAAATACAATCTGTTTAACGCCATACTGTGGAACATTTCAACAAAGCAACATCTCTTTGGAAACAAGCAGGTAGTGGACTCTCCACCAGAAAAAATCCTTCTAGACAGAGGAATGCCATGACATTGGCTTCCATGCTGAAGTGGTGCTGTCTAACCATCACACATTAGCTTTGCCAAACTCAAATCCTTATGTTAGATGAACCAATATACAAAGGACAAGTAACACATACCTCTTTGTGTTCATCTGTGAGTGGTCATAATGCCTGACTGGTGTATACTGGCCACACTATTCTAAATGTCATTAAAAACAAGGCAATATGGTCTATGAGTTGTGCTAAAACTGATTGTTCTCCTTCTACATCACAGTTCTCTCTACAGATCCAGCCACAGCAAATCACGACCATAAAGAAACAGAGTGTTTTTTGAGCATCTGGACTAGAAACTGCACAATCTTGAGTCAAAGCACAGAGACAAATGGAGAGGGGGAAGTGAGGGGGCCAGGGTGTGCTGTGAATTCATAACAGGGAGGAGGGAGGGGCGGAGGGAGGGAAGCAGACAGGCGTAACTGAGATCACCCCAGTGGCAGAAGACAAGGCTGCAGTGAGGAGGCGATCTGAGCGAAAATTTAGCACCAAGATGTTTGAGCTACGAAGCCTCGATCAAAGATTTACTAACAAAACCATACAGGGAAATGGAACTACACTGAAATGGAACTATTCCAGTGGAGGGATATTGCTTCTCTCCATGGAGACAAGGTCATAATATAAGGCCATGTCACGAATCAAATCTGTTGAGATGTGAGCTCACTCACAGTGAGAATGCGTGTTTCTCAAGGTAAAAATTACCTGTAATTTAATGAATACAATACAGATACATTTAATGCCATACAATGGACTATTCAAGGCAATATATTAACATCTCCATGAAGACTAGTGGCATACTCTCCATCAGAATAGCGAGTCTTTAATAGACTACAAAATGACCCATGACATTTAAATCAGATAATAAAAGGTTTTTTACTATTGTAGGCTACTTGTCTTGAGAAAAGGTAAAGAAAAAAGGTTTCCAATCAAAATTCTATTCTTTAGTAACAGCTGATGTGTCCTACTCTCAGTATTAGCATCACTGCTGATATGATCTGCCTCTGATAGTTTGGATTCAGTTAACTAGACCTTCACTTCAGCACAAGAACATTTTGTGCCACTGTTAGAAATTCAATTATTACTGGTAGTTTGTGGCTCCCTCAATTTCAGACTTAGGACTCACCTTTTGATGCCAAGACATCCATGGAGTCAAATTCAATACCTGAACAATAGGATCACTGTTCTCAAAGAAAATACTGGCGCATACTTAGTTTCAAAGTTGTATGAGCTCTAATATTACCAGAATCTACAGCACTACTTCAAATGCTCTCTGTCATGTCGAAGGATTCAGATTGGCACTTGGCTGACAAAGAACTGCACATTAAAATCAGAAAATTACTTTTGGCTGCAAGGCAAATGTGTGTTTCTGGGCTAGCAAAAGTACAGCCACATACCCAGATCCAAAGTGTCAAAACGGCGGTAACGGCGAAACAACCATAAAGCGCAATAAAGTAGTAGTGAACGGCGAGCGGCAAAGGGCGCGACAGGGAGGGCAGGGCAGTGAGGCGGTGTCAGAGGTCAAAGATCGGAGAGGGAGGAGGAGAGGGCGGCGAACACGGCGGAGGAGCACAGGAAGTGGACTCCAAACCTGCCAAGCCCCAAACAACAACCAGAAAACAACAACCAACCATGCTCTCTTTATGTGCAGTTGTGTCCATCAATTTGCATAAAAGTTTCAGATTTGATTACAGCCATATTTGTATTTAATTTGCATTCACAATCAAAGCACAAACGCCAACATGTAAATTCATCGTAATATTTACAGTATGTAACTTTTTGGAGGTGGCACTTTACCTGCTTGATTCCATGAAAATAAAAAGTTAAAACCATACTCTGAAATTCTCCATGAAGGTGGATAAGTATCATGCCATCCTGCAGAATATTATAGCATAGAACAACCTTTTCATGGAAACGAGCAGGAGGAGGCCCTCCTACAGGCCATAAGAGTCAGGTTTGTAGAGATGCAACCCTGCTCTCTGTAAAGACATATGCTTTTGAGTGCAGTAAATTCAACTAAAATGAAAAACATCATTTTTATTCTTTTTGTGTGGCTTTCTTGGTGATGCAAAGTAAGCTTTTTTGTTGTTGTTGAAGTCGCTTCATATAGTACATGGCAATTAATGTGATAGAACTCATTTTTGATTATATCTTATTGCAGTCTAGGCGTTATTATTTTAAAGTATTTGTTCAATCAAGTTGGAGGTTAATATCCACTAATCTACAAGATACTCATTGCTTGTTGATGTACACAGCTTTTTCACAGTTCCAACAACAATTTACACCTAAAATTGATCTTATTCTATTGATTGCATACGGTAACACAGCAGAACAAATGCAAATATGTTCACATACTGGAACTTTGGGACTATTGGACTGTAGAGATAACAGCAGCCAGGTCAGCTTAGAATTTTTTTTTCGATTTTGCGTGTACTTAAATATGCACTGTCACTTTTCTGGGCGAGGTCCAGTCTGCCACCAGCGTCTCCCTGGAGATGTTATTGATTTACCAGGAATTTTCTGCAGTATTGCAATTAACTTAAAGGCCAGGTTTTAAGGTGAGATAAAGGTGAGCCTGCACACAGTAAGGATGCATATATATTTTTCAAGATATTTTCCTAGTCATAAAACACTTGCAATTGGATAAATGCAAGACATGTTAAATGCTATACTGTGAAACATTCTAAGGCAAAGCATAACAAATAAGTGCATTACTTGCCTTTTGTATTACTATAGTGTGGATGGTATATAGACTGTGGTAGACCAACCTGTCAAAACATTAATAAAACTGACTTATCTAGACATTATAAAGCTATTTCATGCTATTAGTTTCACTTACATCTCCTTTACGGCTCTCATTTATATTTTGCTAATCAATTACAGGCTTCTTATTAAATATTATGTAAACTGATGAACACAACTTGATCACTACACTGCATATTTCCGAGACAACAATCATGTGAGAGAGAGAGAGGGACTGTTTGCTCCACCAAATACAGGTGGAGAGTTGTGGGCGAGCGAGCAGAGCAGGAGCATGTAGGAGAGAAAGAGGGGAGGGAAGGGTGGGTTGGTGATGGAGCAGGAAGGCACAGGTCAAAGGTAAAAAGTCAGCAGGCGAGGGAAGAGGTCAGGTAAGTGCTTTTTTTGGTTTTTGGCTGTTTTGTTTTCATTTACCTTGAAGGTCCGAAGACACAGAGAGAGAGAGACTGTGGATGCGCCGCGCTAAACATCGTCCCCATGGTGGATCACACTTCCGGAAGGTGGAACCTATTTCAGTTGAGATAGTTAGTCAGATCTGGACTGTTTTTCTTTCACTTTTTGGATTTTTCTTTTGAGCAAAAGAGTTACATAGAATATCACACATGCATTTAGGTTTAAGAGTAGAGAATAGACACAAGGACACACGGAAAAGGGGAGAATTTGGTGCAGAAGGGAGACCAGACCAAACCAGACCAGACAACCCAGAGGAAAGCCCCGTGACAGAAAAAGCACTGCTCCACAGATCAAAATGTAGCCATTCTATCTGTGCGCCTCTCACCAGCTCTCAACGTGAACTCATTGTGTTGTTTACGCTCCCAAATATTTGAAAATTGACACAAATGTGATTGAGCTCAGAGTTATGGAGGCTGGAGAGAGAGATGGGAGCACCGACCCGCATTTGTCCCGACCGAAGAGGGCAAAGCTGGGGCAGCATCTACACCTGTGTCCCCCTGGATCTCCAGTCAAAAGGGTCTGGTAGTCATTTTACTGAGGAGAAACAGACAGTGCAGAAAGACAAAGAGGAAGAAGGGGAAATGTCCAAACCCTTGCTTTCTTTTACCACAGTAGTCAGCCAAACATTCTTTATTATCATTAGAATAATGATTATAGGATACATATTCTCAGTAAAAAGCATGCCGGATTTTGTTCTTTTCCTAAAAAAGAAAAATTAAATACTTTTCTAAAAATACGGTCTTCAACATGGCAAACAAGACATTTCGCAAACCACATATTTCTACAAAGGATGCAACTGGTATGTGTTTGTATATAGGACACACAAAGATTACACTGTGAGATGCAAAAGTCACTTAGCCACTAAAAACCACAGGGGGGAGGGGAGGGGTACGTCCATGTGCCCAGACCGCTGTCAAAGAGTCTTGCAAAAAATATTTCTCCATTTTATAGAAAAACACTTCATGGAGAACAAGACAAGTGAGATATGCCCTCAAGAAAATGAATGAATAAGTAAGGTTTTCAAAGAAGCATAACTCATTTGTCTGATTTTTTTGCAACTACAATTTGAAGCATGTCTGATAAAGGAGAATACTACTAAAAGACACTGCCCCATATCTCATGTCATTGGTGCTATCACTGTTGTTCGCTCATAAGAACCTTTAAGGCTCAAGTTGTGGCTTTTAAAACCTATTACACGAAAGTTAAACAAGTGCAAGTACTTAGGAAATGCTCCCGTACCCTCTTCTGAAATGATTAGTAAAGTAAAAAGCACTTAAAATGGGAGATCCCTCCGCTTAATGCACTTCACTCAAAGCTTATAGGCACATAGTTGTCATCACATAAGTCTATAGAGGATGCAGTGTAAAGATCCTTTGTAAACAGCTCATTCAGTAGTCACACAGGGGCCTTTGTACAATTACTGCGCCCCACACTGACTTGTAAACTACATTAAAAACAAAGAACACATTATTATTATCAGGTACTAATTTTAAAAAGGCATCTCAATATGTAGGACATCCATAATATGTACAGTCATTGTCCTCCCAAACTAAAGCGCTGACTCTGCAGCTTTGGAGCAGAGCTGCTGACTGGGTAAAAGTGAACAGAACAGACACTGAAGGGGGAGTGTCGGAGGTAGGCAGCTGTAATGAGAGCTGAAGCAGTGTCTTTCAGAGGAGAGGGTGGAGGAAAGGAGCGCTCATACATTACAGTACGTTTAACATGTGCTTCACTATTGTCTGCAAGCCGCCACTGTAGCTGCTGCGCTTGTGCACTGCAAAGTCAGGAGCCCAAACATCCAGCTCATTCAGTCAGACTAACTTTACATTCAACACAGACACCTCCAAAGAAACAGCCTGGTTCTGCTGGCCCGTGCACAGTGCAGCCAGTGCACCGCTCACAACTCCCTCTGGTACATGAAAAATACAGTAAAACCACTCAACATAAGGCAAAAGGCTGCAACATAGCTGCCCTAACTGATTATCTAGGCCTAAAGAGAATGGCTGAAAGATTGTTTTGAATTTTGGCCCTAGAAAATCATAACTGGGTTGCAGAAAAAAGGCAATGAATTGTCAATACTGGCACTATTGTGAGACTGGCACTGTAAAGTAAATCAAAGAATGCCCATAAACAGAGGAAATGTGTACTAAGGCTGCACTGTGAGTGTGCGATCAGAACCAGCTCTAGCCCTCTTAAAGCAGGTTAATACAACCAAAGCCCCAGGTCTGACCGTCGCACTGGAGCCCAGACACACACATTCACACTACAGCTGCTGAGGAGGTGAGGGCGGGTTTGGGAGGGGAGGGGGGGGGGGGGGGGGGGGGCAGTGCGACTATCGGAAGGGGGGCTCAGGCGTGTGAAGGGAGAGTTCGGGGCGGCGGAGGATGGCCTCCTTGCGCGTGGGCGGCGGCAACGGCGGCTCATACACCCTGGGTGCGGCCATGGCAGCTGCCACTGCCGCGGCGGTGGGGACCACTGGCCTGAGGGCGTCCAGCGCAGCCACGGGCCTCAGAGCGTCCAGCGCCGCCACAGGCTGAGCGGGCATCGCAGGGACAGCGGGCACCGCAGGCACAGTCACTCCAGGCATCCCAGGAAGAGCCATGGCACCGTGAGGAGGGTAGTATTGGAACTGAGGGTACTGCTGCAGCTGCTGGTAATACTCCGCATAGTACCTGAGAGATATGAGGGAAGAGTTTACACAGTCCTACACAGGAACAAGCACTCAAGTTACTCGAAAAATAGAAACCGTGATTTATAATGAGGAAACACAATTTTGAGTTACATGATGACAGAGCTAATGTTGTTGTACCTGGCCATGGGGTCCTCTGCCGCCTCCACTGCCTCTTCTGCAGCACGCCCTGCTGGTGTGGGCAGGAGTGGTCTCCGAGGCTTTGCCCTCTGGTACATGAAGGGTTTGATCACGGGATCTGGGAGCAGAGGGGCTGACCTCCTCAGGGGGCTGCGGTCCCTCTCCCCGGACTTGGCCACTGCCGCTGCAGCCGCCGCCACCACTGCATTCTGCTGTTCAGCCACGACCTGCTGGCCCTGGGCAAAGTAGTGTGCCTGCCGTGCCGCTTCGAATAAGGCCGCAGTGGGGTCTGCCCCCATGGCGCTGAGGTGGGCGTAGGCCGGGGCAGCGGCGCTGTAAATGGCAGGAGCCATAGTATAGGCGGGATTGAGAGCAGCAGCTGCCGTCTGCATGTCGAGGCCTGGAGCGGCTGCCAGGTAGACGGGCGTGTTAGCCATGGTCGGGGTGTAAACGGGAGTGGAGTAGGCAGCAGCGGCTGCAGCAGCCGCAGCAGCAGCAGGAGTAGCAGCCACCTGCCCATAGATGTTAGGGGCCACTGAGCTGTAGACCTGGGTAGCACCGGACGTCAGCCCTGTCTGGTTGGCAACTGTACCATAAAGTTGACTGGCAACATTAGCACCGTACACCTGGCTGGCCAGGGCCCCATACACGGCCGGGTTCACTGGGTTCCCATCAGTGCGAGTGCCGGTGGTGATCCCGGTAAGCGCGGCATATGTGGGGTCGAACGTGGAGGTGTTGTAGACAGAGTTGTGCACACTTTGCTGGACCTGGAGGGGAAGGCCCGCAGCAGCAGCGGCTGCAGCAGCCAGGACTGCAGCCTGGCTCTGGTACTGCTCCAGAGAGGGTTTCCCCACGGGGCACTCTCCAGCGTAATGCCCCTGTTTACCACAGTTCACACATGGGATCTTCCCTGTGGGGGTCTGTTTGCTGGGCTGAACCTTGGACAGCTCCACAGACAGGGGGCGCCCTTTAAACGAGGTGCCATGAAGGGCTTCTATAGCCTGCAGTGCGTCCTCCTTATTTTCCATGTGAACAAAGGCATAGCCTGAGAAAAGAGGCAGTGACAGATTTAGGATATCATTGTATTTACAAGCAACATACACAAAGGCTATCAAAAAGAAGAAAATATAGTTCTCAAACTGAGGTGAAATACTCATACAATTAAAACACATAGACATGTTATTTTACCTTTGACTTTGTCACATTCCAGCACCTTCCCAAAGGTCTGAAAGAGCTGCTGCAGGTCCTCGGTGGTGCACATGCCGCTGAGATTACCCACAAATACTTTGGTGGAGTGAAGCGGCCGCCCCCTTGACTCCTCCACCACCAGGTTCCTGCCCCGAAACTCGCGCCCATTCAGCTCTCTGATGGCGCGTTCGGCCGCTCCCTCGCCCTGTAAGTGCACAAAGGCAAACTGCCGCAGAACGCTACAGCTGACCACCTGGCCATAAGGTTCAAAGATGGCAGACAGCTCTTCTTGGGTCGTGTCTAGCGCCAAGTTGCCCACAAAGAGCTTCACTGTGTGGCTCTTGTCCATGGCGCTGCAGAGAAACCCAGACATGTTGTTAAGAGATAAGACAGTTGAGTAAGTACAGACTATATCGGATGTTAACAACCACTTAGTAACCACTCCTCTTTGAGTATGAGGTGGTATGGCAAAAGATGTCGAGCAACTGACTGTACAACATGCACTGGTTTGTTGTCGGACTTTATCTGTTCTGATAAACGTTTTCATGGATTGCTTGCTTACGTTCTGTATTGGTGTATTTCACCCAATCATTTCTGGTCTCAACTGATAACATAAGGACTTTGAACATTCTGAAAATAACTCACAGGGGTGGCTATACTTTTCGTGCTTAAATATACAATAAAAACCGCAGAGTCTTGCAGGATACACAGGGCACAGCTGGATTTTTTTAAACTTGAATAGTGGGTACATAGTGTTCTGTATTCACTCACTTAGAATCTAGAATAGATAATAGGAGAAACTGCACATTAAAAATGCCAACCTAGATCTTAATACTTTATGATGGCTCAGGTTAAGCAACACCTTGTCTTCTGAACAGTCTTTATGACAGCTGTAAATCAAAGGGGGCAAAGAGGAACTTGACACCGCAGATCTAGGCTATTTTTTGGTTTCAAGCTGCAAGCAGCTGCACCAATGCACGCCCGTTATACGCAGAGTGGGCCATACTGTACAACCTTAAACCCTGTCCTCTGCACCCCTTTTATTGAGTGGGCTATTACATATGGTTAAGAATTTGGGTTCATTTCAGGCATAACCAAACTGATGACGCAGCACTACGTTACTTGAGTCCACTCATTTTTGCGCCTGTGGCATTTTTGAGGCGGAAATTCATTGTTAGTACGTTTATTATGGCCAGTCCTAGTTCATTGGGGTATTGTGCACGTTTCTACATGCGAATAGCGTGAAAGAGAGAGCGAGAGAGAGACGGGGGATGCTTAGCGAAAACAAAACAAACCCTAAAGCGCGCAATAATGTGTAAACTAAACAAACAGAAGCATAATGTCAGTGTAAAACGCGTAATGGATATGCAAGTTCACGTAACACTGCGAGCAACAAGCCAACAATAGCGGATCGATACAGTGCACGAGAAGACAATCACATTTTTGCACAGTGGATACAGTGTGGCACCGACACAGTCCTGGAGAAGTCCACGGACAAAGCGAAAACGCGTCCAAAACAATTACGCACGGCAATGGCTCTGCGTACAAGGTTCAGTGTAATTTACGGTAACATTACATGCAAGGTGCCAAACATTAAATACCAAAAATCTACCATCTTACCTAGGCGTTGCTGTATTTCAAAATGGTAGCGCCTGCTTCCGTTTGGTCGTCGGGCATTCTGTTGGAGAGGGAGAGGGGAGAGTGGAGAGGGGGGAGGGCTGCTGCTGTTTGTACCCTCACAAAATTACACATGAAATCCCTCTCGAGCTCAACACGCACCGCAGGCACGAAGGCACGTATTGTACAGTGATCTGCATAACAATGAAAGAGCCAGGAGCGTTTGGAGAACCGGCAACAAGTGGATTAGGTGGGTTTAAAATCATGCTGTTGACAATTGAGCGGTGACTTTAAACTGCATAGGCTAGAATATTGGTGTAAAGGTAGCATAGACTATTATGTGGAATTAACTTTTTTGTTTTAACTAAGTGTTTCCTCATCATAGCCATACTTTGAATGAATTGTGTATGTTTGACTAATCCTGTATTGGCCTGCTTTTGAGTGCTCAGCTCACCTACCCCCTATCCCCACCCACAGCTCTGTATTACTTGCAATTAATCAAAAAAAAAAAAAAAAAAAAAAAAGGTAACATAAGACTAATATAATGTTGTGTGACCATTTCATAATAAAAACATGAACACTACCAATGAAAAGTTTGGACACACTTTTTCATTCCTGTTTTTTCTTTATTTGTATTATTTGCATTGTATGTTCTCAATGAAGGTATAAAAAGTATGAATGAACATGTAATGCAATAAACTCAAAATAAACATTGAGAGGAATTTGAATATAAAATATGGAAATATATAAGTTGAGTTATGTTTTTCCTTTGCTACATAATTTCATATATCTTGCACCCATCTAAATCTGCAAGATTCAACAACAGTTTTATTCCATCTGCCATAAGGACTCTCAATCAAACTATGAACTGATCACCTCTCTGTCATGTATGTCCTGATGTTACTGTGTTGTCTTCTATGTGCTGTTGTTGTCTTCTTCTATGTGCTGTTGTTGTCTAGGTGCTGTATGTCACAGATGTGAGCTGTTGCAATGCTGTACCGGAAGCAAATTCCACCAATTTATTTGTGTGGCCATTAAAGATTCTGATTCTGATTCTGATTTGACGTTTTGTGTATGTGTCTAAAATGTAGATTTTAGTAAACAAAGAAAAAAGACTGACTGGTTGTATAAATGAAAATCCATTGCTTGTTAACGATGAAATTATTAGACCATTTTAGATCAATATTGCAGTTTACAATGAACAAAATGATAATCTAAGTATGTTTTAGTTTAATACCAAACAGGCCTAATGTGAAAAGTCGAAATCGAAACACATCTATGAGAGAAAAGCATTCATAATAAGTGGTCATTCACTTGTGTTGTAGGCCTAGGAGTATGCTGTAATAGCCTACAGCATTTTCAAATGAAATAGGTACAAGTGAGGTACAAGTCAAGGCAGGTTCTTTGAGGAAAAGAATGAATACGACGTGGTCGTACATACTGACGGCTTTTAACACTCAGAAAGTAATAGAAAAATCTTACACCTAAGGTCTATGCAATTGGTCTGTGGTATTCTACACAGCCAGGTTGAAAGGGACAAGACTGACACGTTTTTGGTATTACAATAATGGTGATAATACCTGAAATTAAGTGTGGAATGCATTAATAAACTCACTAAAGCAGGACTTGATTTCATATTAATATATTATAATGCACTAGTATTTTGTATGTATAGATTCTGTGTTTGTAACATTTAGCTACACTGAAGCTTTGTCTTTCAATATTCAATTAATGAGTCTACATTTCGTCAAAGTTAAAAAAAAAAAAAAAAAAAAAGGAAGTTAGTTAATGTAGTTAAGTTTCTTGTGTACTGTAACAACAATGTAAAATGGGGTTATTGTTAGAATAAAGAAATACAGGCATATGCTGATCATTAATTACACTTATTTTAATGAAAGGAATGGCACGGAATGAATTAAGTGCAAATATTATTGTCATGGCAATTGGCATATAAATAAAAATTCCAGTGGACCTAACATTTGTGAAATAAAAACAAAATTCTGTATACCCTGAATCAGTATGAATCAGTCAGAACGCATTTAAAGTAATAAGTGGAGTTTTCAGATTATAGAATGGCAAAGTTGAAATATCCAAAACCAATTTCACAATTGTTGAACCTGATCTTATAGTTATCAGACTATACCAAACCAAAAGATACACAGATATTTCCTGTCAATCATCGAGGGTTAAAAAAATGGCGCTGAGATATTAAAATTAATATGAAAACTTGTATTGGTTTAAGCAGGTAAAAACACATCAATTGGACAACCCTTTCCTGAATAGTTTGAAAATGGTCTTAGACTATTTCAGGATTAGAACCATATCTTAGTAATATTATAGAAAATACTGTTATTTGTCAATTTTGATACTACATTTATAATAAAAAACATTACAAAAACAAACTGGTAATTGGGTTTCCCTTAGTATCAAAATAGAGTTTGTTAAATATTGTGAGAAGACTACAGTCACCACAGTTCAAGCACACAGACTGTAGAATGGTGCAGTGTCACACAGGTCTGCAGCCTGAGAACCTTGAGGTTGTACATACAGTAGTGCTGCTCTGTGAACTGTATATTGAAGCTCCATGTTGAAAGAGCAGCCAGCCCCTCTCACTTACACTGACCCCTGATGCTTTCACTCCACAGGGAACATGACTCTGCCTCCCCCCCATTCCTGTCTTCCCTCTGCTACTCAGGTCACTCACTCCATCTTTTGGTTTCATATAGAATAGGCTCAAGTTAATTAAAAATGAAATTAGCTTTTGCCTATAATCCGGTGTGTTTACATTTGTGTTGAATCATGTCTGTTCATTACCATGCATTGTCCCGGTCAAATAAATAAATAAGTAGGGCTAGGAGATATGGCAAAAAGCAAGCAAAATCACATTCTTTCACATATTGATATTTTAGTGAAAGAAAAATTCAAATCTGCAAACTGGACTAAAAGTTGCAGGAGTGAAGATGTTTCTTCAGTTCTGGTCAGATTGCTGGTGGACACTGCTTTATATCTTAAGGAGGAGCTAACTACACTGAAGCTAACACACCTAATTTTTACAGTTTCTGTTGTATGGTAAGTCTAAAGAGCTACACAAAGTGTGAACTGTGCCTGAGTTACAGTTAGCATAATCATTCAGGCCCCTAATGATTGCTCTCACACCTATTAGCATAATGGCTTGCTCTATTGTGGGCTAGCCAGTATGCTTCACTCATATAGCTCTTTGTCCAGTTGACAGATTTTACTTTTTCTGAGGGATTACACACTTTTTCATTTAAAATAGTTATTTTCTAAATAAAGTAGCTTTCAATGTGATACTTCTAGTCATTGCCATGTAACACCAAAAAGTAAAATTATATACCCACAAAGTGTGAACTCTGCTCCAAACCACATGCTTTTACTGACAGAGGCGTGGCAGTAGACATCTCCATTAAAGACTCAAGCTTGTCATTGACCATTAGACGTGACTGAATCTCTATTCAAATGTTTAGTTGATTAGTTTATTTAACTGGGATCATGTGTAAACACACTGATCTCAAAATAAGTGATGCGTTACACCAGATTTAGCCAACTTTAGTTTCCATCTGCAGTCCCCCAAAATTTCATCAATTGCCCAGCCCTCAAACACGATTTTGATACTTAGGATGAAGCATAAAGCTGAATCTCAACTGTGACCATGTGTATCTCTAAGTGTTTTTTTGATAGTGAATAAGCAAAATTTGGAAATGCAGTGTAGTGCTACTTTGATGTAGACTTAAAATTGAGAATAACAAAAAATGTAAGTATTATTAGTGACATTTTCATCAGTTTAGGATCATACACTTTTATCTAAACTCCTCATATATTTGACATAAAGTTTGTACTACAAACCTTTCTTGTATATTTTGACAAAGACATCCAGGATCCATCATTAAACACTGCTTTTTGAAATGTAGCCAATAATAATATTTCCAATTCCATGGAACTCAATAATCGCATAAACATTGGCAAGTCATTTGTGTCATACAAAAACAAATACAAAGCTTAGATCCAACTTAATATTTAACTAAAACTATACACTAAGAATTACTCAGCAGTGTCAAATGACTACAATGAAAAGCAATTACAGGAGAGTCCATAACAGGCAGCCTTAATGCTCCTGTCTGCTACTTCAAACTAGTGTGTCCACAATGATACAAGTGCACATAACTCTAAAGATTAAAAGCCTGTTAAAGACATAGACTGTATAAAGAAGTGGACTAAGGGTGTGTGACGTCACCCATAGCTTGTCGAGGCTAGCAGTTATAGGGGTGAATTTGGGGAAAGAGGCGCCTGATTTATCTTATTAATGTTAATATCTTAATTTATAGAGACAATAGCAAAATAAAAATACCAGGATCATAGAGTGGGTCAATAAGAACATTTTAAGACCAAAATGACAACCCTGACAGCAGTATTTGTGGAGTGATCGGTGACCGTTTTCCAATGTAAAGGGAATTGGAGTCCAAGCGTTCGAGCATCCTTTTATTTATACAGTCTATGGTTAAAGGTTGTTGTTTACACAGCACTTGTATTCTGATGATGAAAGATTGAGAGTAGCAAATTAAATTAACTTCTAAACCATGTACTGCTGGCTGGTCTTTTATAATTAGACCATAGACTTAAGTGCTGTTAAGTAGAGGGGGCAATACAACATCTACATAACTGAAATAATTGTTTTGAAGAAATACAAATTTCTAGTGAGTATAACGTCAAGAAGCAGCGAAAAGAGTTAATTTCTGCCGGACATTTACAGGCACGTTATAGAACATTTCTGATGTTCTGATATTATCTGATAGTCTTTACTAAACGATTCACTTTTTTTTTTTTGTCAACTTAACAACAAGTTAACAACAACACAATTAGTTTAAAGATCTTCAAATGACACTGGTTATCAAAAGAAGGCATTTTCACTGGTTTATCTGCTATCATGTACCTCTGGCTGCATTCACACTTGTCCTGGTTCGGTCTGGTTTAGTCCTGATGTAGACTTGGCGTGGTCCTGTTCTAGACCTGATTTAGTCATGGTCTAGTTCAGATTTAGTTCAAGGTATAGGTTTTGATGTGGTGTGTGTAAGTGTGAATTCAGTCTCTCTGTCACCTGCTGCGATGCACAAAGGTCCTCTTTGATTTGTTGTCATTTCATTTCGTTGGTGACCCTTCAGGTGTAAAGTTCACAGGTGCTAAGGTCACAGGTGAGCAGCTGGTGTGTCCATGTTGGCCTTGTTTCGGCCTTTTCCCGCAATGGGCCTGTCTCTCTCCTCCCATAGTGTCACTCCGTCGCACGCACAAATCCGCTTGGGGTTTTCAAAGAGACCCGCTGATCGAGCAATGATGCCACAGGCCAGTCTTTAAAAAATGGAAAAGTAAATCCAAAATGTTTTTTTAGTTTTGATCTAGTGTTGGTAGGCAGAAGTATTTAGTTAACACAATTAAGGCTGTAGCAACTATAGTCTTTCAAAATTACCAGATTTTTGTATGATTCTCCAAAAATTTTAACTTAAAAAGTTAAAGCCTTGGGAACATTCTCCTTGGAGATAGATGCGTTTTATTCCATACTCTGATACCATGAAATAAAAACATGCTTTTATTTTAGTTTATTTTTTGGATAAAAAGTTAAACTGCTAGCTAATGGGAATGTTTCCAAATAAAAAAATAACAGTTTTTAATATAAAAACTTTGTTATTACTGTAGGCATGAGCTGCTGTACTCTATACAGAATTCCCACCTTTCTCCTGAGTTTCCTGTCAGTTTGGACAGAGGATGAGAGCCCCGCCCCAAATCATCTTCTCCTGCATCCACGACCAGAGACCGGCCAATCACGTCCCACACCTACACACGATGAGAAAATGTCAACACAAAACTTATTTTATTAATGATTTTGACAGCACAAGATTATGCTGGGTGCTCTTGCTAATGCCTCCATCTTCTAATTATCCAGGGTAAGACTAGCAAAAAGAGCATGCTGATGACGAAAATTAAGTAAACTATAGAAAAGTATTTGACTTATAGAATACATTTTTACACTGCAAAACTCCAAAATGCTGTGGCTGTCATTCTGTGCCAATAGCCTCAGCGACCACTAAACAACATTAGATGTATTCATATAGGAAAGTTACGTGAAGTTACTTGGTCAAGGACACAACATATATGCAACACCAGAAAGAAGCGGATCAAACCTACAGCTAAGTGAGTGCCTACTTCTACCCAGAGAACTTTTATAGTGGATGGTCCATCACCTGCCTTAATCTGTGGATATGTTATTGCTTTGCCTTGAATGTTTCACATACGGCATATGGCATTAATGCAAATCAATTAAATGGAGTCAACCAGCAGGAAATGCCATCAGGCCAAGTTATAGGTCAGATCTGTGGAGAGGTGACACCACCAAAGTATGAATGCATGCTTTTCAAGGCACTTTTGAGCAGTAACACCATTTGTAATTAAATAAATACAACACAGTTTAATTAAGTTCAATGCCATACTAGGAAACATCCCAAGCAAAGCAACAACATCTCCATGGAGACAGATAGGTTGCGGAACCACCAGAAAAACTACAAAGTGCACCTTTAAATTATTTACCTTGAGTTGATCATCTTCTAGCCTAAACGAAGCTTTTCCATCCTCGCCAGCAACAATATTTCCTAGATCTCCGACATGCTGCGGCCGACATTAAACATGAATTATTAAACCTGTCTGCTCTATGGGAATAAAGAAAATTAAATTTACAATCGCACTTCTTACAAACTTTATTACAAAGACAGCACCTACAGCTTGCAGCTATTTAACATGCCACCAATAGGGAAAGAGTAGACATACTTTATGACTGCTCTGAGGGCATTCTCTTCAGATTTACAATGATAGTCTCCATCACTGACTGTATTATGTAGAGATGTTTTATTACCCGCACACAGACCTCACACAAATTATAACTGAATTATTATTAGACAAGATCTTAAAAGAGTTCCAAAAGTAGACTGTACCCTTTCAGAGTCCCCTGGTCCACCATGCTGCCGTCCAAATGGATTATAATGCTCTCCACAACTGTGAACAGTATAAATATTGTTACGACATTTAAAAAGATTGTATTGATTGTATTATTTATTATTTTATTATTCAAGACATTTTATTTTAATGTTGATGTTAAAACACTTTCTAACAAAAATTTCAAAATGTGCACCATGCAACTTTTCTGATGGAAGTTCCACCACAAGGCCATGGAACAGGTCAGGTCTGTGGAGAGGCTACCACTTCACAGTCATTTTGAGCATTAAATACACACATAATTAAAATTAATGCTTGACAATCCTAGAAACATGTGGTGGAACATTCCAGGCAAAGCAATGAAATCTCCATGGAAACAAGATTATGATGTACAAAGTTAAGTTAAGCAGTGCACCCCCTAAATGCTGTAGGCCTTTAGTAATTCAGTAGTGCAGTCAACTACGCCCCTAGTGTCCTCTGAGTGGTGAGCACCTGTACCTGAGGCAGTCCAGTGTGAGGTCTCCCCAGAGCGTGGATGTGGAGGCCGTGGGCTCCAGGCTGCAACCCGTCAATGGAGCCGTCAATGAGGCAGCGCTCCGGAGACAGTTGCAGGAAACGCACCACACCCTGCACTCCTGAGCCGAACAGCATAGCCACAGCTGCCCCCAGGTCTAACAGGAGACAGGGAGAAAGGATTGGTCTTTAGTTTGGTCTTTATTTGTATGAACAATGAATAGAGAAACTCTTATATAAATGTACTGCATCCATTTATAGCTAAATAGCTCAATTCTATCTGAATATAAGTAATAAATACATACAGAATACATGAAAGTGGAACTAAACACTAAATCCACTTTCTTCACTAAACTGTGTATAGGCAAGGCAAGTTTATTTGTAAAGCAAAATTCATACACAAAGTAATTCAAAGTGCTTTACAGAATAATATATGGTGTTTCAATAGCATTATCTACTGCTCCTAGACATTTTTGGGTTAGGTTTAGGCAAACTAGGTTGCAACTTTCTGATCAAAACACTATTTTGGGGACGGTTGATCATTCCAAAGAAGCAATAATTAATTTTTAATTGTCAATTGCCACACCAACGGTCTTTACTTCTCATCATTCCGAAACCCATGGATTGTTGGGGAATAGGTTTATGACATTACTGGTACATACTGCACTATGTAACTTAAATAGAGCACCTTCAACTGATAATTAAACAAATAAATGTGATTATAAATATCACAATACAATCATTGTAAAATGAAAAAAAATAAAATAAAATAAAAAATAAACATAATATATTGCTAAAATAATAAAACCTTTAGATTTGAGATTAAATCCCAAACTGATGCATTCTTTTTATTTACATTTTAAAATACCACAATTTGTGCATAGTCATATCTATTACTTCTAAGTTGACTGCTGAAGGAAGTAGACAGTGTTCATATACAAAAACTGGGAATGCGTTACAAATCGTCATGTATTCTCAATGGTGAGCACAGGTCAGGGACTGAATGCACAGCAGCCGTGTCCAACAGGCTTTGAAACAAGAGCTAAAAGAAAGAGTCTGACCTGGCAACACGCTCAAGGATGAATTTCTGATCAAACACATATCAGATCACACACAGTATGTGGAGCTGACTTATATTTAGAGGACACTCATGCATGGTTTATATAAATAGAAGTAATGTAAATATGACTGAGAATAAATATCAGTGCCATCACTTTTGCAGATCTTCAGTACAAATGGATTCCTAAACGTGTGAGAGGTAGTTAACATCAAGACTTTGCTACAAATCTCAACTAATTGGAATGTTGTGTATCAATGACATAGATAGAGGGATGCCTTTGTAGAACACTGTGCCATTTCCTGTCATTTTCAACTTTGCCACTAGACTCATATAAAACCCACCAAAGTAACGAATCATTTGAAATCCGTCATATGCACTCTAAACATACAACTACACTTAACTTACTATTATATGATCATGGTTAATACACATGCTCATTACAATTCAAATGTAACATTTCATAACTTTCATAACTATAAATACTATATAGTAAACTTAATAATGGCAACAATGAGTGTCAGTATGAGTAAAATAAATTAGGTATATTAATAGGGGATAAAATATAGATTTCCATTTATGTACATAACCTTATTTATGCCATGGTCAGTGGGAATTCTAATAAGGCTGTGCATTATGTTTGTATGACAGGTAGTCTCGCAACAGTTAATCTCTGTTTTATATCACTATGCTGTGAGCATCACCATAGCAACAGGTAAACAAGTACTGGTAGGAGGAACAAGCTTCAACTAAAACAGAAATAACTAAGGCCTTGAACATCCATGCACAACCACAAGGCTGTCAGACTTAAAAGTGAACTATTTTCAGTTGCTGGGATCATGGCATAAGTGAATTAAACAACTCAGAGTAGTGCATTACAATTTTAATTCCCCTGCGCGTCATGGTCTTCTAGAAACAGTGTAATGCACTGCTCCTCATTGTTTAATCGTTACATAACTATTACTAACAAAACCAATTATGGGTGATATATAATTAAACGATTAACTCATAGATAAATAGCATAGCATTACATAATATTACCATTGCAAAAAAATCCATGGGCTTCAAGGTTGGTGAAAAATTAGGACCGATCCAATAGCAATTAGAAATTTAAAGCAAAACATTAGATCTTTTGAATGATCCTTAAAATGTTGCATATAACAGAAAACTGAAAGTCAAGAATAGGTATGACAGTAAGAAAATGATTAAGTAAGTGCATCATTAAAAGTTGTTTGCAGTTGTGGTACCTTGCTGTGACCCTCCGATGCCCTTCAGTACAGCTCTGCGGCCGGTGCTCTCAATAAGCGCCTGGACCTCTGCACTAGTCAGCACAGTCTCCACCAGAACAGCCTCAGACTGCACATCAACATGGACCGACTTCACACCTGGCAACATGACAAAACACATTAAAATAATTGGTACATTTTCTCATTGTTTATCAAAAACAAAGGGTCCTAAAAAAAAAAAAGAAATTGTAAACTCACAAGATTTGCCATTTGATATGTGATATACATTTATATGGTACATTATGTAACTTCTCCGGTGGGGGGTCTGCTACTTAGTTGTCTCCATGGTCATGCCATGAATTTTTCACAGTATAGAATTAAACTTACTCATCTGGGATTCATTCAACTACAGGTGTTCTTACTGTAAAAATACTAAATATGTGTGTTGATCCTGTGAGCAGGGGGACCTCTCCACTGATCTACATACAGTGGAACATTCCAAGCAAATCTGTAACATCTCCATTAAGATAAGCAGCTTTTAGACAATGAACCAGACAAAGTTACATGATTGTTGCTTAAAGGTACAGAAACATTTAGGAAAATCCCAAAATATTAATTGCCAAACTTATCTACAAGCTGAGCAGATCTTTTTAATATAATTTGAACAATGTAATCACCCTACCAACCCAATCCCCTCACCATAGACCTGTTTTAAATAGGAAATTCTAACACATAAACATTTAAATTGATACAATAATATGTCAGCTCCTTCACAGATTACATGACACTGCAAAACAATATTGCCTGGGTAACATACAGAGAGATGGTAAATGTGGTTTGTTTGTTTGGAAATAAAAGTACAAACTCTCTTTAGAATAAAACATTCTGGAGCTGGTTAAAATGTGATAACTTATTCTTGGTATCGTGAGTTGTGCTACATTGAGCCAGAATGAAACATGTGTAAAACTGATGAGTCATACCTGGTTTACCTTCCAAAGCTCCCCTAACTTTATTTGCGCAGCTTTCACATGTCATCTGCACAGTAAACTCCAACTGCGGAGACAAAGCAGCACAAAACTATCATTTATAACCTGAAATAGCTAGTTCTGATCCCCAAACCCCGTAAAATATGTATATATGACCGCAGCAGCATCGATGACAGATAGGTGAAGATAGTAAACAAAACAACACCTTCCACCTGCAGATGATGATCGCTTATTTTAATCATTTAGCCATTACACGTTATTTTACAAGCTAAACATAGCTAAATGCTAGACCTTTGCTGTCCTCTCCGAGTCCATTTTGACCAGTGTCGCAGCCGCCTGGGTTATGACAATCGAGTTGAAAAAACAACTTCCCACTTTGCGAAAAAATGAGAGGAAGCGGCTGTTTGTGATGGGCGCCGCCATGTTGATGACGTCAGAGGGGAAAGGCAAGATTTGTGTTTTTACTGCCGCGTAGTGTCCACAAAGCGCTACTACACTTTATAAGCACTATGGTACACTGGAGTATTTTATTATATAAATTTTTAACAAGACATTACATTGTTTTGAGAGAACCACTGTTACCATATTTCTATTCAAATGATGACTCGACCATTTGTTATGAAACAACCAAGGATAATAGCATTCTTCTCCTCTTCCTCCACCACCTCCTCCTCACAGAATCTTCTTGTTGCTATGACTTCGTAAAATATTTTTATAGACAAATTCTTGAGTGAGAATCAATGGCTATATTATATATGTGTATGTATGTATGTGTGTGTGTGTGTGTGTGTGTGTGTGTGTGTGTATGTATGTATGTTGTGTGTGTGTGTGTATATATATACATATATATATATATATATATATATATATATATATATATATATATATATATATATATTATGTGTGTGTGTGTGTGTGTATATATATATCTATCTATATATATATCTATATATATATATCTATATCTCTCTCTCTCTCTCTCTCTCTCTTCTGTCTCTCTCTCTCTCTCTCTATATATATATATATATATATATATATATAATATATATATATATATATATATATATATATATATATATATATATATATATATATATATATATATATATATATATATATAATATATAATATATATATATATATATATATATATATAATTTTCCCCTAAAAAAGTGTATCCATGTAATTTAAATAATTTCTCCAGTGTAGTTAGATAACCTGTTATTTATTTTAATGTGTGATAACCATTTTAAACATTTTAACTGTGATATAAGTCTATATACTAATAATTTGCACCTTTTGTTTTTTATAGTCCATTTTCTGTCGGGAATAGCTGATAATAACTGGTTCTATTGAAGATTATTAGTGTATTTTCCCTAATTTCTAGAAAACTGAGGGAGAATCACAGAAAATCATTAATAACTAGTCCTACAACACCATTTTTTAAACATGTGTTCC
The DNA here is from genome assembly GCA_019594935.1 of Periophthalmus modestus. Taxonomy (NCBI): domain Eukaryota; kingdom Metazoa; phylum Chordata; class Actinopteri; order Gobiiformes; family Gobiidae; genus Periophthalmus; species Periophthalmus modestus. Next base: position 14,633,895 of record JAIEZT010000107.1, read on the forward strand.
ATAAAAAGGCTTCCCTTCAATGAATGCACCTACATTAGAGTTCATCCATAGGAGCTAATATGGAACTTGCTTCAAGTTAAAAAAAAATATATATATATATATATATGTCTGAAAAACAATATTATCTGATGTTTAAGGCAGCACTGACAGTAAAGACGATGGCGTATGATGCACACAGTTTAATTTCATAATGGATTTGGCTGATACAGATTAACCCGAATATGAGAGTGGCCATGCTAAGCTGGTGATTACATGGCATTTGTTGGCTAAATACATCTGATTTTGGGGACATAAAGTGTATTGGAGCTCTTCTCATTTAATATTTCACTATCTAGTCAAGTCTATGGGTCAAAGAATAGGCTGAATATAGGCAAGCCTAATACATCTGTTTCCTGGAATTTTCCAGAGCGCCCCCACGAGCCTATACATTTATATTGAAAATAATATAATATATCAAGTTTTATTGGACACAGGGCCGTGTGTTTGCAACAATTACATTTGTTTTATACCATCCACTTTCTTCCACTTATCCGGGGCTGGGTTGCTGGGGCAGCAGTCTAAGCAGGGACACCCACACTTCCCTCACCCCAGACACATCCTCTAGCTCGTCCGGTGGGACCCCAAGGTGTTCCCAGGCCAGCAGAGACATAGTCCCTCCAGCGTGTCCTGGGTCTTCCCCAGGGCCTCCTCTTGGTGAGACATGCCTGGAACACCTCCCTAGGGAGGCAAGGAGGCTTCCTGGGCAGATGCTCGAGCCACCTCAGCTGGTTCCTCTTGATGTGTAGGAGCAGCAGTTCTACTCTGAGCTCCTCCCATGTGACCGAGCTCCTTGCCCTATCTCTAAGGGTTGTTTTATACCTATAGTAGCAAAATATCTACTGCTGCTACTTTTTTTTTTTTGAGTTGGGCATAGGTGAGGGCAGCTATGTATTTACACCCCCTGGAACACATTAAAATTCACCAGAAATTAAGAAAAAATGTCTAGAATTTAAAAAATCTTGACCTGTTCTTGTGACCATTGTAGTTGTGACATTCGGGAAGTTTTCGGGCTGATATTGGTCAAATAAATACAAATACAACTGGTCAAGGTGATGAGAGCATAATCATAATGTTGTAAGTGAACTAAGGATTTCACTGTTGTCATTCTGTCAATAATTGTGATTAATCATAGCATTGTTTCTTCTCACAATAATCATGACGCTAAAATGTGATATTGTGACATCCCTAGCTGCCACTATTAATTACCACTAAGAAAATCTGACTGTTGGCCTACACAATCAAGGGTGCATATACTTGTCCTGGTTTGATCCTAGTTCGAGCTCAGTTTAGCCCTGAAGAAGACTTGGTTCGTTCCAGTATTAGTCCTGGTTTAACATTAATCAGTCTATCAGATTTTACTTATAGAGCACATTACAACAACATAAGGAACATCAAAGTTCTTAACAGGAACACAGAAAAACACAGTGGAATAATTAAGGAATAAAACATAAAAACCCAAAAGTGGTGCAGTGCTGGGTATTAAAAGCCAGTCAGTTTAACCTTAAACCGACTTAAACAGGGACAGGTCCGAAGTCACATGCAGGCCGGGGGTCGCAAGCTGTTCCACAATTTAGGAGCAACAATGGCAAAGGAACGATCACCCGTTTTGGCTCAGAATTCTCTTAAACTGGACTCTAGAATTTCTCTGTCTGCTTTTAAATGTAAAGTGAAGGACATTTTTAAACACTCATGTAAATGTTTTAGTAACTGAAGGTCATTTTTATGTATTTATATTTCTGATTGTTTTACTAATAATTGTTTTGTTTTTTTGTGTGTTTTGTTTGACTCTCTCTCCCTTTCCCTTGGGTGCTTTTGCACACCAGGCCAACATTGTAAATAAGAATTTGTTCTTAATGTTTTGCCTGGCAAAATAAAGGTTATGATAAATAAAGGTTATAATAGTTTGCAACTGGACCTGGACATGTTCAAAACCATCTGGTTAGAGGACTGCAGGGTTCTGCTGGGACCACGGAGGGATAAAATGTCCAACTGATACTGAGAAACAAGGCCATGAAGAGTTTCAAAAACAACCTAATATGATTTTAAAATCAATGCAAAAACGTACAAGGAGCCACTGGAGGGAGGAGAGGATGGGAGTGATGTGGGTGTTCTGGGATAGCCATTGCTTAATATCAGAAAGTGTGGAGAGTCCAGGGCTAAGGCAGCTTTGAGGAGTAGAGGCAAATGGAGCTGGACGTCATCTGCATGAAGGTGAAAAGATAGATTGTATTTTTCACTGATGGACCCCAGTGAAGCATTGTATAGTGAAAAAAGAACAGGACTGAGAATGGACCCCTGCGGCAACCTTGGCAACAGTGGGGCAGCAGAGGGGTAATAAACATCAACCATAACAGCAAAGGTCCGGTCTGTCAGGTAGGAGCTGATCCATTTCAGGACAGCACCTTGGAGGCCAACATTCATAGCCAGATTCGAGAGGATGAGAGTGTGGTCCTTGGTGTCTAAGTGGTTTTAGCATCCAAAGCTAAAATAATGTTGTTGTGCACCCTCAGCAGAGCAGACTTAGTGCTGTGACCTGATCTAAAACATGATAAAAAATACTGAACTTACCTAGCAAAAGAGAAAAATATGCTAAAAAAAGAATGACTTGATTACCCAGTTTGCTATGCCTGTTTTAAAGGTGCGCCGCATAACTTTTCTAGAGGTGGAACGTTACAGGCAAAGCAATAAGCTTGTGAAATAAGCTCAGATGGTATCAAAACATTACATTACATTACTGAAATACACTGAAAATACCTGAAATACACTATTGATTCATAGCAACCATTTTCTCAAATCTAAACTGAATTGAACTAAAACGTACTAAAATATGCTCATTGGTCCTACAATAAATCAGGTCAGATAAAATAAAATCAAATAAAAAAAGTTGTATTTATGCAATTTTGTTTCTATTAATGTTCAAATACAATATCAGTCCTAAGCAATATAGCACCTTATGCAGCTTTCCATGGATTTCAGAATTGTGGAAAATTAGGTCCATTGTTAGCAACAGTGATTAGCAGTTTAAAATGAAATATTATATGTTTTGAAATGCGGGAATGTCCTGAAAACGTTGCATTTATACACAAAAAAAGTCAAAATGTCCAGCCAGTGTCTTATTTCTTTATGTTTACTGCTTTCTAAGTTTTATAGACAGAAGACATGTTGAAAAATATATGGACTTCTGGAGCAAAGAAAAAAAAGTTTTAATATTTATTTATGTATCCTATGTTTTGTTGACAGCACTGCAGCCCCTTGGCCTTCTCCTATGATCTTTATGATGAAGTCGCCTGAAATGGTTTTCACTTCACAGGTGTGCCATGTCAGGGTCAAGAAATGGTACATGTGCAAAGTAGTGATCCACCTGTTTTTAAAAATCTCTTTTGAGTTATTCTGAGTGCATTACAACATCATAAGGAAGACCAAAGTTCTTAACAGGAACACAAAAAAACTAAATACACAGCGGAACAATGAAGGAATAAAAAATAAAAACTCAAAAGTGGTGCCCTCAGTGAGAATCTACAATGTAAATAGTCATAAAAATAAAGAAAAAACTGGTATAACATGAAGTATAAGTAATGGTCCAAAACTGAGGGTAAAATGTAAGTGTGAAAAGCAGTGTATGACATTCCAACAGACACATCTGGTCAATCCTGACACAACTATACTTTTCTGTTATGGCCACTGAGAGACACTGTGGAGTCATCCATGACCAAATGACAAGCACACCTATATACTCATGACTGCTCAGTTTAAAAAGCAGGGTCCATTCATACCTGTGGCAGAACTCAAGGAGTTTAGTGACAGGTGAAGAAGACAAGGAAATATGTTCACATTTTAAACCAAACCAGTTTTAAACCTGATTATATTGCTGCGGGTCTAACTTTTTTGAAATCGTATGACGTTTTACCTGTGTCAGCAGACAGGTGAAAATTATATTGCTGCGAGTCATACATTTTTGAAATTTTTATGGCATTTACCGGTGAGATTAACAATTAATTTATTCTTTTATTATATTATTGTTATATTTTTTATTATTTAAAAGTGCAGTTTGTAACTTTTCTTTGCCCAGATTGTTCCACAGTATGGCATTATATGTATCTATTTTGCATTTATCTAAATACACGTGTTCATAGCTCAAGATCTTGAAAAAGTTGTATTCGTACTGTGAGCAGGATCTGGCTTGTATCTTAGCCTAGTAGAGTCACTTGCTTGTCTTTATTTAGATAGATTTAATGCCACAATGTGCAACATTTCACTCAAAGCAATAGCGTTTCTGCGCTGACATCATTTCACTTAAGTTGAGTGAGTGGCACTGAGGCAAAACTATGGGCAGTGTTTCTTTGCTTGTTTGGCCTCATTTTTGTCCTTTGAGTTATTTTCAGTGGCTCAAATTTAATGGGAAAACAGAAACTCAGCCCAGAACAATGACTCTCAACACTGTTATTTAAGGAGGGTAAGGTTCACTTCAGCTGTGTCTGATCCCAAAGTCTGTATCAGTTGCGCTTCCACCACCTTATTTTTCAAACATATTTTGAAGATTTGCATAAGTAACGGGAGGTAGAAACACATAAGAGTATTATATAAAGTATTTGCTCGCTTCAGGTAGATTTTTATTTAAGCGCACAACAGTTAATGCACATTTTGAAGGTGCAAACGCATTTAGCCGCATCAAATCACGAGGTGGATATAAAAACCCCACGTGACCATCGGACTACCTGCCCTGGAGTGTACACAGTTGATGGACAAAGGTGATGGACACAGCCAGATTAATCCCGTCATGCGAGTTGTTGTTGGCTCAAATTCCCCCAGAGGCGCACAGTCAAACACCACAAAACTTTTGAGGTTCGAGCTAAAAACAAAAGATGCTGGCCAACTAATGACATGCCCAGAGACACATACGCGCTCTGATCTTCGTTAGTGCGTAACATACGCGCTCTGATCTTCATCACTGAGTTACTTGGAGATGTGTGATGGTCCGCGTTGTGCAGAAGTTACGGGACATTAGCGGTTGTTCTTGTTCATCTTGAGTGCAGTAGTTTCTTTCTGTGTTGGATTAGGGAGATATGGTGAGCATGCAGACTTTGGCCTCTGGGGTGTGTATAAACAAACTTTTAAAGGACTACACACCTGCATCTGTTTCTAATGTGTTATATGGACTTACATCCTTATTTGTTTTTGGTTTTTGTTGTATTGTATTTTGAACAGGAACAGTTGTATTGTATTTTTGAACAGTATTTTGTTGTATGTAGAGTCCAAATGCTCTCTCTGGGTTCTCTTGTAGAAATAGTCTAAAGATAAAGACAGAGAGTTTGGTGCAGACTGAGCAGCAGCAAGGCTTTGATGGAAACAGAGTTAAAGAGTTTTGAACTTTTATAGAAGAAAATGTCATTACTTGTCATTGACACTCATGCAAAATTGCCACTCATTCTAAACATTCTGAATGTTTTGATGTCATCTACATCACCTCTGTAACCAAACGGGTGGCGGACTTTCCACTGGAGAAGTTACATAGTACACCTTTAAAGTGCATATGACAGGTTAGAATACTTTCTAAATGAAACATAGTTAACATAGGTTCATTATATTCAGGATTTTACAAAAATCTATTCTTGTGAAGTTTGTCTAGCCACCTATCATCTAATAAAAAGTAGATGACAAAACCTTTATTTTGTTAAATAAAGGTTTAAACTGCCTCTCTTGTGCATAAATTGTTTCTGCATTTAGAAAACTATAGGCAGAGGTATTCTGTTTTAGAACATACCACTACTTCTAGCATGTTTGTACGTTTCTTACGTTTTTCCACAAACTGCCACTTAACTGATGTAAAAAATCTTTACCAGTTACTATATTATATATATGTATGTATGTGTGTGTATGTATATATATATATATATACATATATATATATAAATAATATATATATATATATATATATATATATATATATATATATATATATATATATATATATATATATATATATATATTATATATATATATATATATACACACACACATTTTAAGATAATATTATTTGACTATCCTGCAGAACTAATTCTTTACTTACTTTTTTGATCTTTTTAGTTCGTGAAGGATGATAAAAAGGCAGTTTTTTCTCTTCCCTCTTCTCTGCTTTGTCAGTATTGGTTTGTACCATCGTGGCTTCTGGAACTGGTGAGTAACATAAATGTTTTGTTTAGTCACCTCAATTATTAATTGTGCATTATGTCACTTCTCTGGTGGGGAATCTGCCACCTGTTTGTCTTCATGGAGATGTTCTTGCTTTGTTGAGAATATTCCACAGTATGGCATTCAACTTGGCTGTATTGCGTTTATTCAATCACAGGTGCTTTTGTTGCTAAAAATGCCTTGAAAAACATGCATTCCTTCTGTGAGCAGGAACATCCGTTTACAGATATGACCTGTAAGTAGGCCTGGTGAGGCAGATATGTTTAATGACAGTTTGGGCAAAGCAATAACGTCTCCGTGGAGACCTCCACCTACACATAGTTTACATAGTTACCTTTAAAGCTGGGCTGCCTAATTTTCAAATCATTGAGGGAGGAGATACTCTTTTAGAAATTGTGAAACTAACCCCAGCTTCAAATATGTGTATATTAAAAGCCCTACTGCAGCCCATAAACTGACAAAACAAAGTTTTTATTTAGTCAAGTAAGATTTTAGGTCAAGTTTAAGGGAAATAGCACAAAAAACTATTGGTAAATAGTCACATTTATATATTGCTTTTCTACCTGAGGCACTCAAAGCATTTTACATCAAGGAACCTCTCACCCATTCACACACCAGTGGGCCAGGGGATTATTATGTTAATAACAAAAATATAATCATATAAATAAAATCCTATTTACACAGTGATGGATTTGACTGCAACATATACCAAGGTGCATTCACTGGCAAGTTAGCAGTAGGAATTTCTAGCTTTGTAATTCAAATGTGTGCTTTCCAAGGCATTACTGAAACAAAAGTATTTATTTGATTCATTCATTTATGTTGAATGTTATATTACATTGCATGATGTGATTTTATAAGTTGTGTGTAACATGGTGTTTGTATGATTTTCTGTAGGAGTAAGGATCTCATTGAAAACCAGACCTGCTTTTTGAAACTTAACAGACATTTAAGGCCAAAGCACACTAATGTGGTTTTCCTCAAGACTCACAAAACTGCCAGCTCTACAATGCAGAACATGCTATTCCGGTTTGCTGAACGCCATAACCTCACAGTGGCTATACCAAAAGGCAATTCCCAGTTTTCTTACCCAAACCTATTTAAGGCCTCTTCAGTTGATCCACACACTTTACCACCCAATATCATCACAAACCATATGAGGTTCAACAAGAAAGAACTGAAGAAATTAATGCCTCCAGATTCAGTCTATATCACCACCATGAGAGAAACTAGTGCAATGTTTGAATCCTTGTTCGTCTACTGCTATGTATCCTCGAAAAGTATCCGTAGGGTTCCCAATAGATCACTAGAAGCCTTTTTGGAAGATCCATTCAAGTACTATCACCCGACTGAAGGAGATTCCATGTATGCACGAAACTGTTTGACCTTTGATCTAGGGGGAGACAAGGATAGCACCGACATAGAATATGCTCGGGAGTTGGCGGCCGAAGTAGAGAAGACATTTTTACTGGTCATGATTTCCGATTATTTTGATGAATCGCTCATTTTGTTACGCCACCTCCTAAATTGGGATTTTGAGGATATTGTCTATTTTAAAGCCAACATGAGATCTGAAAAAGCGAAGAAGACGATTACTCCCGCGTTTTCCGCCAAGATCCGTGCCTGGAACTCAATTGACGCCTATCTTTTTGACCACTTCAATGCCTCATTATGGCGCAAGCTCAACGCTATAGGCTTGAATTGCGTGGCCAGAGAGATACAGAGGTTACGGCAAGCTCAACAAAATCTGGCAAAGGTCTGTTTTGGTGAAGAAGAGCCAAGACTTAAGTCCGCCTCTAAGATTAAAAACACTAATTTGAAACCATGGCAACCAGGAGATGTGGAGGTAGTGGGTTATGAACTGAACTCGAACTTGACCGTGGATGCCCGTAGACTTTGTACTAAGCTCACGATGCCAGAGCTGCAGTATACAAAAGCAATGCAAGAAGCCCAGTCCAAGAGATACTTAAAGGATAAAAAAAACTGAAGACCCGAGTCTGCAACCTGAAAGATGTGGTTGCTTTGCTTGCAGTATGGCATTAAACTTTTCTATCTCCAATGTGACATGCAGATGTGCACTACCAGAGACCCTGCTCACACAAAGAATGCAAGTTTTTCAAGGTATTTTTGCATCAATAAAAATTCTGTAAAAACTGTAATTGAACTAATGAAAAATAGATAAGGCCAGGCAAAGCAATTATAATGCCATGATGCCAAGTAGGAGGCGGACCCCCACTGGAAAAGTTACATACTGTACCTTTAGACAATATCATTTCTAGTATTCAACTTTCTGAAAATGTTCAAACAATCCAAAGTTGATTTTAAAGATACAGACTCGGAATAATGTTCAATTAAAAAGCAGAGTGAGCTCCATATTTTGGGTTGCCAGATCAAACCAGATCAAACCAAAATGACTCTCTATTGTGATATGTTCAGTTGTGAATGTAATGCTGTTTCAAATCTGTAGGAGTGGAGAACATCGCACTATATTTACTGTAAAAAATGTGTTTATAACCTATTACTAATATTATAATAATTATTATTATTATCATTAGTAGTAGTACTGATAGTAGTAGTAGTAGTAGTAGTAGTAGTAGTAGTAGTAGTAGTAGTACAACAACTGCACAGTGTACCTTGATACTGCCATGTATTCTGGCAACATTATTTGTAGGGCGACAGTGGTTCAGCGGTTAATGCAATGGTACAGACCAAGTTCTGTTGGTGTGCCCTTAGGCAAGACACTTCAACCGCATTGCCCAGAATGAACGCCGGGTGTGCTCAAGTGATTGGTGGTGATCAGCAGGGCCGTTGGCACAGTTGACAACCACACCACAGCTTCCCCGTCAACCTCAGGGCAGCTGTGGTTACAATAGTAGCTTAGTAGTAGTAGTAGTAGTAGTAGTAGTAGTAGTAGTAGTAGTAGTATTACATTTTATGACATACTGTGACATACAACATAAGTTTCAAGCCTGCTTAGAGTAAGGACATGTTTTCATTGTGGATGTTTTTCAATAAAAACATTCATAATGAAAAAAAAAAAACATGCTTTAGTTGTATTCTATTTTTGCCTTTTCTTTTTTTCTTATTTTGGCTTTTCTGGCCTGTATACAAATGAAATGAAAATGAAATGAACATAAGTCTTGGCACCATCTGAGCCAAAAGTAATATTCTGCAGAGCCTGGTGTGGCTTCGGATACAAGGCTTAAATTAATTGGCAGGTTTTCCTGATTTTCTAATTATTATTTGGTTTGGTGGAAATGGGATAGTACCTGTGCTAAATATTTATCCTAATTTTATATTAGTCACTGCAGATTGTGGGGGAAAAAGTGAAAAAGAAAAGTACAAAAATACAGGAAGGATCACTGGATTCTAACTAACTCTACCATGCAAGGAAGGCATTTTTCTGACGGTTTAAACCTTCATATAGCAAAATAAAAGTGTTGTCATGTATTTATATTGGTCTAATCATAACTATTGTGCACTTTGGACAAGTATAAGTTTGCAGTATGGTTGCTATAGTTAACAATTATGGCAATCATGCGCTCAGATCAGTTTTTTTTTCAGTGACACATGTGAAATGAAGGAGCTCATTGATCACCTTTGATTTGGAAATAAAACTTAACTTACCTCAGATTGACAGAGTTTGTGTAGTCTTTCACAAATGTTGTCGGATTTGAATGGATCCAATGAAGACCACATGCACATTTTTGAACTGGATGTAATGACATGCAAATTAAGATGGCTCTGTAGCGCCCCCTTCAAATTTTATGTAAAAGAATTCATAAAATGCCAATCTATTTGTTGTGGACTTGTGAAAGAAATAACAGAGAGGCTCTTCATAATGGGGAACAATTGTTTAGGTGTAAAAAAAAGGAAGAAAAAAAAAATATTATTATGATAATTATGATTATTCTTTTCCGCCAAGTAAATCACTCCTGAGAGAAAGAAAAAATGCTTTAAAACTCAGTGGCGCCTCAAGAAAATTAAAATATGTTATGAGATAGGAAGAGGTGGAGCCTATGTTTTATTTTTTTTTAATTTTTTTTTGACACATAAAACTTGGCACTTACATAGAGCATCATGAGATAGACAAAAAAGTATGTTATGGCCCCGCCCTAAACCAGACAGGACTTCAGCCATATTGGCTTTAACGGACTTGTCCTGGGGTTTTTATCCAACAGACTCCAAACTGAAACAGCATCATCAGAAATCTGGAATCAAAATGTACATAAGTTTCAGGTGTGGTCATAATGAGTGGCCATTTTGTAACTTTTGCAAACACCCTGGGATACAGATGAAGCAAATGTAGCGTTTGTGTAAACCCTCAGTCATCTAGGTCTGATCCATAGCAAAAGATGAAGTTTAAATCTGTCAACTGGACAAATCGTTGTAAGAGTGAAGACGTTTTGCTGTTCATCCAAGCTGCTTCTTCAGTTCTGGTCCAAATGTAGCGTTTGTGCATTTTGATGACCTGGATGAAATAATGTTTGAATTAAAATCTTTTAAAATGGCTTTCCAGCGCCCCCTGCAATGTTAAAATGGGCCGGAAACATTTATTTTCAATGTGATATTGGAAATATTGAATGACATGACAAGCCGGGGTTGATAGGCAGCCCTCCCACTGAAGCCTGCCCTTCTGCAGCCGCAAGTGTGGCAAGGGCCCTTTGCTGCATTGCTTGCAGTTGTACTTTTTCTTTATTTTTTTCGATACAGACGGAGCTTGTGTGTCCCTGATTGTCTAATCCATCTGTGATTCACCGGTGACCAGACTCAGTGTGTATTCTGGCAAGCAAGCCCACTCAGCGTAAGGATACAAGTCATTACAATAAGTCATGTACTGCAAATAACTGAAAGCTTTTATTTTAGTTTAATTTGTAGCTGAAGTCTTGCAGGGTGTCACTTTATTAGGCCACCCATAACACCTCTATCAATTCCTATGACACAGTTAGTTACCACCTCTATCAATGCCTATGACACAGTTAGTTACCCTTCTGTTGTCTCAGTTTGGATATGTGCCAGTTGGGGCTCAATGCTCGCCCCCACAGCCTGCAGGTCCGCCCCTGGTCACATCACAGGCGCAGACCCACACTGTTTAGTGGCTGCGGGGGTGAATATAGAGCGCGCGCAGGGGGAGGGAGGGGGGAGAGAGGGAGACTCTACACCGCTCGACCGTTTTGTTACAGGAGGAGTCGCGAAGGACCCTCTGATGACAAACGAACAGCGGACCCTCACGAGGACAGCATCATTCACGCATTCTGTGGAGAGGAGGAACCAACAGAGGAGCCAAGCTGCCTACAAGACAAAAACGCCGGTACAACACACGGGACAGCGCGGTGCAAAGACAGGCAGCCGGGGATCGGGACACTGGAGAGGGAGAGAGGGGCAGACCAGCGCTGGTACGGCCGTCACATCACGCTCCCAGCTCGGATTTGAAATGACTACGGTGCGTATAACGATGCCTGCGCTCCATTGTGTGTACCGTTTACCTTGTCCTATGCGCCCAATACACCAAACTGGAGATTTACAAGCAACGTGCATGATATAATAATAAGGTAACATAATATTTTCAAAAGGACAGGTTATTTTACGTGTTTGCCCATTTCTTATCAGGCGTTTTTTTTTAAAATCAAGATTCAGGCCACTTTGTTGGAACCGCATCACATTTGGCGTGTGGCATTTCTCCTAAAATGTCCTGTGAGTTGGCCCGTGCCTCGCTCTGTAGACTAAGGCGTGTTTTAGGGGGTGCACTGTTGTTGTTTATGCCGGGTGACGGTGAGGGCAGCCTGGGGACGTGTGCCGTTCTGTGCGCATTCTCCAATCCTGTGATTGATTTCGCCTTTTCAGTCAGATAACGTGCGTAAAACACCTATGCCCATTGCCCTGTACCGGATAGAGAGCAGCCAGTTACTCTTTGGTTAAAAATGCATGCTTTTTTACGCGTTTATAATCAATCCACACAGCATAAAACGTGCAAATAAATGGATTTCTTCTTGAATGTATCTGGGCTGATTGAGTAGGTGTGTCAATATTGTGTAGACTTTGTTATAAATTAATTATGAGTAGTGGAAATTATGTTTAGCAACTATCCTGTTCAATGTGGAAGAAAAAAAAAATAGGCTATAAATTAAGTTTGTAGGTCAGAGTGGTTTCAAAAATAGAACTTTATTACAAAAGTGCATCATGTGCCTAAACACATTGTCCTGGTTTCAAAAAGGACAGAGAATCGTTTTAGGCTAATGTCAACTCTCTCAGGCATATCTTAATCAAGTTGTGCGTATTTGTATATAACTCTTCCGTTTATGGTGGATCAGTTCTTAGTAGTTGTAATGTTAAAGTTTGGGAACACTATCGATCCCTGTGGGGAAATCAGTCCTCCGCATTTGACCCATCTTTCAATGTCGCTGCATGATGGGGCAACCTGTCAGGAGCAGTGGGTGTCAACAGTGCAGCACCCATGGGACGCACATTTCCAGATCATGCATCAGGTCATGACTGCTTTAGCTGGGGGATTTTGCCTGATTGTGCATGTTCTGATTTGATAAAGGCTTGTATTCATTACTAAATCACACCTTTAAGTAACAATGAATACTGTTCATGCCGCTGTCTCTTTCTTCACAATGAGTTAATTTATTCTCTTAAATCAATCTGTGAATCTGAGTTTTTTTCTCTGAGACAAGGTACAATGTATTTGAGAAAAATGTGTCTTGCCCAGAACAGATATAAGCAGCTCTTGAGATCAAAACATTACTGCAGCATGCGAGAGTTTTATTGTCCGAGACTCAGAAAAGGTGTGCTTAGCATGCTAGTTGTTGTTATTATCGTGATGGCAAACTTTGCTGTGGCTTCTGAAAGTTGCAAAAAGCACTTATAAACTCATCGCTGTGAATAATTGGGATGCTTGGAATGTATAAGGTAAGTGAGGAATAACTGGGCCACAGCAAACTGTTTAAAATGAATTAGTTCTGTTTTTCATGTTTTAAGACGCTTTTAACCTACATAGTATTTTGTGTCTGCTCTCTGTGTCCACTCACCACTGTCAGTGTCTTTAGCTTCAGTCCTCTAAATTAATTGAACTGCACACTGGGATTAACCAGATTAGATTACGCGTGTGAACCTTTGCTGCCCGAGGAGAGGTGCAATGATTAATGACAAACTATTTTTATCTGCTGTTTCATTGGTTGGGCATGTAACCCGAATTGTTGCAAGTTCATTCAGCATTGTCAATACACTTTGGTTTCTTTCCAAGTTGTAAGGGCAGCTCGTTCTAATATAGTTATTATGTATTTGAATATTATCTAGACTTTTAACCTTAGCAAAATCAGTGAGGATGCAAAGACTTAAACGCATCTGCTGCTTTGATAAATCACATTAGCTTAAATATATCTGTGTGAATTGCCATCTCATTGTTGTATTTCCTAAAAGTATCTGTTTAAAAGAGCATAATCTATGGACAACTATAGGTCTACTACCATACCTTACACAATTTGAATGGTAGAACTGCATTTATATAGAGACAAGCTAGTACAAGGAACATCCTCTGCAGCATCATTTTCAAAGTGAACTGGGTGCAGTTTGCAGATGCCTCAGATCAATTCTGGCAAAATATCCCATTAAAATTTTTCTGACAAGCATTGCAACTGCGATTAGATTAGCAAGTTATGTTTTAATCGCTGGAATCTGTTCACAAGTTCATGTTTCAAACAGATTTGGGGGAAAACTGAAATTTGAACTGCAAAACCATTACAAGAACCACATGCATTTCAGAACATGTTTGTGACAGTCTAAACTACAGGGTTAGTAGGTTTTAGACACAAATAGTACTTATAACTACAGTCTTTGCGGTTTGTCTGATTTTGTTTATTTATGCTGACAGAGAAGGCATTGAGCTTCGTGTCAGTTGTTGCTGTCATGTGGATAACCCCAGTTTTACACAGATATTAACCATAAAGCAGGTCAACACATGTGCAAACTGATAGTTAAACATCAAAATTCCACTATAGAATTAGAACCTGTATGAACCTCCAGCTTGACTTGAAACTATAAGAACCCCAAAATGTTGTGACATCACATGAATGCAGCCTGTAGTGTATATCTTTTCACAGAACTGTTCAACCTCATTCCATAGCTACGGGTCCTGCCTTGTCCATTCCGCTTGTCACTGTGCCCCCCGAGTCTCGTGTAAGTAGGTTAGCCAAAGAGATAGGGAGGGAGGTGACTTAATAATACCCCCTTTTGCGAGATGTCATTTACAACAAGTATGCAAGGCTGAGAAAAGCTCCGTGTCCACTAGGAAGACAGGCAGAGAGAAAGAGAGCCATTCGTCGTAATGAATGAATGTGCCTACTGTTTGGGGAGTAGCATGCGCGGTATAACAAAGGAGAGAGCCGAAGGGGGGGCAGGGTGGGGCTACAGAGGGGTACACCTAGCACACACAAAAGCCTCTTCAAGAAGTGAGTAAATGTGCTGCTGACTAATAGGGCTGCAAGGTTAATCTAACTTAATCTTGAAGCACCATAATATCCTCCACAAACAACAAAGTATCCCGTGAACACAATCCCATTATGCAAATCTGATCTAGTCTAATAATCTAATGGTTGTCAGAAAAACTACAATTAAAGATATTTTTTCCCAAATTCATTCCGCGTGTTTAGAGTCTGTGTAGTCCAGTTAACGATTATGACTATGTTTATCAAAATACATCTTCTGAACACGTTTAAATTTTAAAAGCAGCTCTTATTAGAACATAATAGTAATTGCAGTGTTTGTCAGAAAAATGGCAGTTCGAAATTTTTTTCACCCTACTTCTTCAACCCTACTAAGATTTGCCATCAGATGAGCAGACTTGGGCCACCCTTATAAGGTCTGTCCACTTAGAATGGGGTTTATTTATACTAACAATGATATACGGTCAGCAATGTGGGTCAGTAAGAAGAAGGGCTTCCAGGAAGAAGGGCTTATTCCAGAGACTAAGACAAAAATGCTATTTGGGCTCTAAGGTTGTGAAACGCATCAAAAATCAGATACAAATCGATACTAAAACAACATCGACACTAGATACTCATTTAAGCAAGTATCGATACTGAAAAATAAATCACACAACTGGATAAAATTGGACCTTTCCTGAACAGTTTCATCTTCTGTTTTATCAGAACAGATGTAAGACAAAATATAATACATAAATACTATCATTTTGAGGTGAAAATAACAATAAAAAAAAAAGAAAATAACAATAAAAAAAGAGCTTTTAAAATGATCATTTGGGTATCAATATCGAGCAAGTAAATCTATTCTTTAGCATTGAAATCAACTTTGAAATCTTAGTATCGTGACAACACTAGTGAGCTCTGCTTCGTTAACTGCACAATCGTATGTATTTTTAAAATATTCTAGTTACATATAGCATTTTTGTACACTCAAAGACACTGTACATTGCATTATTAGTAGGTTTATATAGTTGACAGGTCGAGTCGGTGGGAATTAGTACACAACCTGTTAAATGTTGTCCTGCAGTCTACTGTTTTGCCACTAGACTGTGTTCGGTAACTTTTCGTACCAACTGATGGCATCTCATCACTGGCTCTAGTTTGGTGGTTGGTTTACACAGTATTTTATTATGTGAAGTATCTCAACTCAACTCAAACTCAAAAACATAAAAGTAAAAATGTGATCAGATAACAAAGTGATACAGGGGTTTGGTGGCAGAGACAATGAAGTGTTTTGTTCACAGCAGGAAGCCAAGAACGTATTAATATAACTGCCACAGACACAGCTTCCATTATATGTTCAAAATGTCCAGTGGTGAAGACAGGGACAGACGCTTTTTATGTTCAGCTAAAGTCAATGTCTGTCATCACTGGGGTCCAATTTGAAACGGTTTGCAGGTGTAGTTAGACAAAACTCTTAATATGTGTGTGGTTATGGTGTCAGGGCAGGTAGAAGTATAGAAAATTAGATACTAATCAATACTAAAATTATTATCGAAACTAGATACTCATTGAGCAAGTATTGATGCTAAAAAAGTCACATTCTCAGAACAGAAATGAACCTTTCCTGAATAGGTTTAAAATGAGCTGTATTAGAACAAGTATAAGACCACATAGACTAGTATACACCTATGGGCCACTATGAAACCACAAAGATATAAGGCCACATGGTAATATAAAAGAGTTTACGATTTAATGTTGAAAATGACATTCTATTATCTAAGAGTGTTTTTAATTGAGAGTCAAGTCTATTCGTTAGTATTGAAATCATGTTTGAAATTTTAGTACAAGTTACAACACCATCGTGGAGACAAGCTGGTGTCGTGCCATCCTGGCCGAGTTACAGATCAGATCTGTGGACCGGTTTGATTTGGTGCAGTCTAAAGAACCCCCCCAAAAACCAGGCCTGTCACGATAACACATTTTGAAGCACGACAGAGAACAGAGAAATACTGCAATAAACAATAATATTGGAACTACTGCCACTGACACAACAATAAAGCTGGATAATCCTTGTAAACCATTTTAATAGAGAGTATCATGAAAAGACGTGAGCTGCAACATAAATAGTAGAATAAACCAATAATTAGCCATAGAAGTTATTTATTCAATCCTCTACAGCCAAAACCTTACCTTATAACATAAAAATGTCAAAAAATGTCCCCACTATTGTAAAGAAATTGTACACACGATAAATAATTAACCCCAAAATATATTGTTCCAGCTTTTATATGTTGAACGATAAGTTGATATAATTATCATGACAGGCCTACAGAGACCACCTTCCACAACGCGCTGAGCATGAACAAAGTAAACCCCAGAATGATGATCACCCCGGGAGAAATAGACAGTGACAAGATGCATACTAAAGAGGAAATTAACGTTTGCAGTTAATTCATATAATTAGACAAAAATATATCACATATTCTGGGACCAATCACAGTCATGTATTACCTTGATCTACATCTTTATATCTTGAACAGTTGTAATAAAATTCACATAACTCTGTGTTTTGTTCGCCTGTTCACATCATGCAGCCTGAAGTAACTTTCTCCTGCTCTGACACCCTGTCAGCTGCCTCCCATGGCCCAATGTGGAGTGAAAATGTCCCATATATTTGTTAAATTCAAATGTGAAAACTCCCCAAATGAATACAAAGTAGCTTGATGACATACTGTGGAACAGTTCGAGCAAAGCAGCAACATCTCCATGGTGACAAGCATTTGGCAAACTTACTACAAAAAGTTACAGAGTGCATTTAGATGTAATTTTATAAGGTCAAGGTCAAGTTTATTTATAAAGCACATTTAAAATACAGTCACCACTGCCCAAAGGGCTGTACAATATAACACATAAAATGACAACAGTAAAACTACAGTATACAAACAAAATTATAACAACAATAACTCATAACTAAATAATATTGTCTTGCTCAACTCGTCTCAAAAGCCAGATTAAAAGGCGAGTTTTTAACAGAGACTTAAAACTGTCAATGTCAGACACAGACCGAATCCTTATGGGAAGACTGTTCCACAATTTGGGACCAGCCACAGCAAATGCTCTGTCCCCCCGGGTTTTCAGTCTTGAGCGGGGACAGTTTAGAAGTAACTGGTCACAGGACCTCAGGGCTCTTACAGGAGCATACCCAGACAACAGGTCTTTACAGGTTTTGTCTGTTCTGTTCTGTTTATTATTTTGATACTTGCTTGACGTGTCTGTAGCGCTGTGGTTCTGACAGGTGATTAAGTGCCTACATTAACATTAACTCCACCCAGACTGTCCTGTCCAGACACAAGGCACAAACCACAAAGTCCAGATATAAACCAGGCTCTCCTTTAAGTTCAAGATGCATTCTGTCTGCTAGTGGACTGCACTGCCAACCAGCCACTTATACCAGCTGTGCTTCTGAGAAATTGGTAAGATTTACTTTGTACATATGCAAATAGCTTTTTTACTATTGTGATTCATTCCAGTGAGGTTTTATTATACATTGGTTCATTAGTGCAAAAATGATTTTTGCCTGACAAGCAAAAGGCTCATCACTTGTTACAGATTTTGATGCAATAATATAAAAGTGGGCAGATTAAAATATCACTGATATTGTGGATGTTGTTTTGAAAATATGCAAACTTTAAATATTGAATATTTTGTTAATAATAATAATAATAATAATAATAATAATAATAATAATAATAATAATAATAATAATAATAATAATAATAATAATAATAATAATAATAAAATAGAAATGGCTTTATTTGCTTTTCGATTCGAATATAAAATATTCCTTTTTGGAAATATTGTCAACCACTACCACAAAAAGTATTATAAAACACTTTTTTAGGCAATTTAAATAAACCTTCTTCATAATATACACAAATAATTGTAGTTTCATTAAAATTGCTATGTTGTTATATGATAGTTTTTATAACATATCCTTTATTTTTCTCAATGGGGAAATTCCAATGTTGCAGCAAGACAATAGAATCAGGTAGTCAAAAATCAAGATAAATAGCTGTAGAAATAGACTTCATTTTGAATTTGAACACTGTGCAAGTATAATCAAATATCAGGTATAAGATGAACACTATCAAATATTAGATGGAGTCTTATCTAAAACTATCTGGGAATTATCATCCTATTTTTTCAGTATTGATTAAACCTAATGGTGTAGTTTCCATACTAGTTTCAGTATGAATTTGACCTTTTTTTTTTCTTTACATTTTCTATGATGTTTCTCGTTAAAATACATAAAAACATTACTTGTTTTGCAAATTTTCTCTGCTCATCGAGTTTTGGCACATTACTGCACAAGATCCTGGAAGTCTATACGACATGTACTCTTCGCCCATAATGTAGACCTGATAAAGAGTAATATTAGGTCTTACTGTACAAACATGTGGGATGTGTTGTGGACTGTACCAGATGTGGACAGATGGGGTTTATTGGGGTTTGGGACTGGGGCCAGGGAGCTGTCCTTGGTGGGAACGTTTTAATTTCCTACCAGGATTAAGACTCTGGAATGGGAAGATTACAGCTGCCGTGTTTATGGATGGTCCTGATGCTCTGCCTGCAACACAGAACATAGTTTAGACATTTTATTTTGTTGAGTTGTTGAGTTTTGATCTAGGTTTTAGTGGCATACAGGTATCGCTCTCTCTGTCTCTCTTTGTCTGTCTCTCTCTTTCATCTGACGAGGCAATTTAGATTAACTTAATATCAACAACAGTCTCCTCCTGCGTCTGTCAGCGCAGGTGAGCCTGGGTCTGTCTGTGTGTCCATCAAACAGCTTTTTCTCTTCTGCCACCAGCACATACAGTCCTCACAATGTAGCCACAGGTGAAAGAAGTGAAGAAGTGAGCGTGTGCATGTGTATTCACAGAGCTCTGTCCGCTTAAAGCGCGTTGTCATAGAAATACATTTGGCAATAAGCTGATGAACTTTCACATGGCTCACCGTGCGTTTTTGGGGTAAATGATGTACAAGGCTGACCAAAAAGCAAAGTAAACAGAACTAAATCTAGTGCGCACTGGGTTCGCTCCACAGAGCCAGTAACATGTGTGAAAATGACCTTAGAGATGTGCTGATATTGTACAGCTCCAGGCTTCATTCAGTGATGCACGCGTGTGTCATTGAGTTGTAGTCTTTCTTGTAATCAGTCCAGCCAATGAGCGTGCACTTTTGCAGGTTGTGTTGCAAACCACCGGTTTATTCATCTAGCTTCATGTACCTCTTTAGGCGGATGGTCAAGGCTTGCATCCTTTGTTTGGCAGTTTCCAGTGCTTCAGGTATGGGCATCTGGCTGTGCCTCTTGGGTACTTGTTTTTTTGCACCTTCATGGGCCTCTGACAGTTGGCTCATTTATCTGCCTTGATTTGAGCCTCTAACTGTCATTTCCTTGGTGGGTATTGTTTCTCTTGGCTCCCATGCTTAGTCTTATAGCCAAGTATCTATAGAATCACTGCTGCTGAAGTGTATATCAGCTCATTGGTTTCAGTGATGGATAAGTTAGGGATCGCACCCAATGCTGCGTTCACATCTTTTGGGAGACTATATATATATATATATATGTACACACACACACACACACACACACACACATACACACACATATGTATTTACACATATATGTATGTATATATATCTCTATATAGATAGATATAAAATATATATTATGTACTCTGTGTGTGTAGTATACTGATAAGTTGTTTTTCCTGTCTTCCAGAGTTGTGCTTTTCTGACCCCTGCCTCCTCTGACAGACCCTGAGACTGTTGTACATAAGGCCTCACCACTCCCCCTCAACTGCTCAGAGTACTGCACAGAGGTAAGAGACATGTTCATGTTGCATATTTTCACAGAATAATATTGAAACAGCATAAGATTAAACAGCATTGACCTTATATAAAGAATGAATGAGGTCCAGTACATTGTGGTCTCATAGGTACACGTATTCAACACATTGGTACCACTGGCATAGAAACAGGCACATATGCTGTGAACACTTTCGTGAGAACAACGTAAAAGCAGCAGAACATAACATTGTGAAAGTAGTATATTGTTGTACAGTGAACAGTAAACACAAGGATGGTGTAGTGAAATAAACTTTTGTTAGTGACATATTGTTGACAAAGGTTCCCTAAACACTACTGCATCAACAGACATGAAAATATAAACCTATGCACATTAAAGGTGCACTATGAAACTTTCACCACCAGCCGGGAGGAGACAAGCAGGTGACTCCACCTGCCCAAGTTACAGATCAGATCTGAGGAGAGATGAGCTTCGTCCCAATAACAATACATGTTTTACATTTTGTTACAATTAAAACATTTAAATTTGAAAAAATAAAAATCTAAATAAGATAAGTTTAATGTTATACTGCAATTATACCTCCATGGAGACAAGCAGGTAGTTGACCTTCACAAGAAAAGTTACAAAGTGCATCTTTAATGTAAATGAGCACAGCTGTTTAGTACAGGTTATGAATGACGACTGACCCAAAATGCTATCTATAGTGAGCAGACATACAGATATATGCAAGAAACACAATACAATGTTATTTTCCTTTCAACAGACAACAGCCTTTTGATTCATATTGTTTCGTAAGCTTTTGTTATAGCCAGTCTTTGTTGTATTCACACTGCTTTCCTGCCTCGAAAACACTGAAAGTCTAAAAATACAACATGAGCGGATGAAATCATGATGTAGGAATATGTTCTCATTTTCAGGGTGAAAGAAATCATTCAGGCTGTTTGTTATGAAGCCTCACTTGCAAATAGATATTTTAGAATAAAGATAGGCATAGGCAGATGACATTGTCCATATTGTATGGTTTGTCCATTTTTTTTTTCTTACTTAAAGGGCCCGTATTTTTTCCCCCCGTGTATTTGAACAAGTCCATTGTGTACCGTCTGCATCTAATTATAAAGCAATTTACTGTCTGACAATCAGGAAGTGTGTGTTAGAGTGTTAGTTGTTGTTGGCATTACCGTGATGATAAAACTCCACACTGGTCTCAGAAGGTTGTGAAAAGTGCTTATAAACTCATCGTGGTGAATAATTAGGATATTTGGAATGCATGAGGTATGTGAGGAATAACTTTGGACCATATTTTAAACTGAACTTGTTTTGTTTTTCACGTAGACAGTACAAATCGGGTACAGCACCTTTAAATCTTGTCATGTTGGTCACGTTTGCGTCATGAAATGAAAACTAGAGCTCATGCTAACCAAATGATCTCATTGCATGTTTAGACACAGTAAGTGCCCTTAAGCTCACTGTGTTTATTTTGCCATCACATTTTATTTGTGTTGCTGTGACAGAGGAAGGGGAAGGATTAAGGGAGCAGGCTTGGTGTATTATAAATATGCAAAATAGTCTTTTAAAGTCTTGTCAAAAAAGAAAGATGGCCGTTCTCAATTAAACTAGTAAAATACTTGAAAGGTCAAATCCATCCACATTGGTTTTAAGCTGTTGTTATTTGCTTTGTCGAATAGAAAATCTCCGATCAGTTATGGCATCTTGTATAAACTGTATTCCAAGTCATATCATACAAATCAATACATTCAGTGAGACCATTACAGACAACATGGCTCTAAATAAACAAAGTTCATTGTCAAGTACAGTTCTGGGTATATTTTTAGTATAGATTCCATGGAACATTAATATTTGAGAGAAAACTGCTAAACTAATACAAGATTACCCGCATGCATGGGGCTGTCGGTATTGAGTACTGCTCGTCTAGCGCCTTCATTAATCCATTTTGTAGGTGTCACCGTCCCACCAGCTCAAACAGCAGAGTAAACATACAGGAAGTCCACTTAGTCGTCTCTAATTTACATGGCCAGCAAAGAAAAGTCACCTCCATTTAACTAAGAACTCCATGTAAATTTTATCCTAACATATTTTGGTACCTTTGCCATAGTAATTAACAATTCAAAACAAAATATTATATCTTTCGGTGCCTATTCATGGGGTTCAGCTTTTTTTGTTTGAAGTTATTAAATGTTATGGTGACGGTCCTAATTTTTCATCATTTTAGGACATTGAATCCCATAAATATGTTCCAAAGAATGTTCAGATAAAATCATAATTTAGTCAAAAATGATATTTTGGAGATGGTTTTGAGCTAAAATGTGATTACTGCGTCACAGTTTGTCTGGATAGCAGGAGGCCCCATCTGGCATTTGCCCCATCTGGCATTTGTCCCGCGGGTGTACTGCCCCCTATGGGTCCATACTTAGCCTCCTGGACACCATAACTGCATATGCTGCTCAAGGCAACTGTTGAATGTTAAATAAGCCCTAGAATGTGGCCCAAAAAGAGCAAGCATTTTAGGTCAGTATTTGTTGGAACTTAATGAGACAAAAATAGTTGACTTTTGATATTATGGTCCAAATTTTTTACATTATGAGAACCTGAAAAGGATAAGGAGTGCTGCATGGGTATATAGGATTGCTCAGTTGTGCTCAGTTGGAGATAGGGGTGTTTTTTTGCTCTGTGTGTGTAGCCTTTTTTTGTGGGTAAAGTATTCCCAAGGACAAAAATCAAAGACTCTGCCGTTAAGGAAAAATGAAAAAGCCTTTATTGCAGAGTAACTATTGATCTGTCTGGTTTACACAATTAAAACAGACACATATACAAGTTCATATGAGGTATAGCATTTAATGTGTGCGCACACATTTAACTGCTCTTAAGTGTGTATTTTAATTGTGTGTACCAGAGGTGTGTTTTTTTTTTCAGGTCTCTCCCTATAAAAAGAGGCTCACACACCCTTAACCCTATTTGCACTCTGAGGAAGGCCATGCTGGGCCCTAACGCCCACATTTTATGTCAATGTTATGCTGTAATAAAGGCTTTTTACTCACCCATAACTGCTAACCTCGATGAGCTTTGACTGGAGCCGAGTGCTATGGCTGACGTCACACTCACTTAGTCCACTTCCTTATACAGTCTATGTGCCTGATGCTAAAAATGCAGGACCTTTGGTTGGAAAGTATTGATTTGAAAAAGAATGGGGCTTATGTTTTTGAAAATCAGTAGCTGGTTAATAGGTTTAAAAATTCACTTATTGTAAAAGCCAAATGCAAACTAGGACTTGAAGTGGCCATTGATGGTATTAAAAACTGACAGTGATGTAATTGAGATAATGAGGATGAAAAGTGAGTTTTGAATTTACCAAAAGGCATAGTTAAGTAATCATATGGTGCAAATGTGATATTTATAACTCACTTTGTTGCCTTAGGGAGTTCTAGTGCACACTCTAAAATGAGAAAGTAGGCAGGAGCATGATGCAGAGTATAAATATTATATAATGTCATGAGTAAACAACATTACTTTAAATAAATACAATAAAATAAAACTATTCCATGTTTATTTATGTTAGTATAGTTGCCATATGTTCTGGGATAACGTACCTCTTTTTCGCCTTTTTGTCAACTGCTTAGAAGAAATTTCACACATACTAATTTACAAATTCCCCAATTAATTAAAGATCCACTCTGTAACTTTCCTGGTGATACAAGTGTTTCTACTGTCTGCATCTAATTAGATAGCATTTTTGATAAATCATTTTTTAATAAATCGGTAAGTGCATGTTAGCATCCTACCTGTTACCTTTAACATCTGGTTTCTGAGTGCTGTGAAAAGTGCTTATAAACTCAACATTGTGAATAATTACGATGTTCTGAATGCATAAGGTACATGAGGGATAACTTTTTAAATGTTTTTCAGGTTTTTAAGACAGGAAGAATCAGGTACAGCACCTTCAATAAGTCTTCAATTTCATATTATACAAGCAATTTTATACACTTTTCTTAGGACAGTTTACTTGTAAATTCCAGATTGAAGCATTAAAATTACCTATTTACCTTCCTACTCTATCTAATGAGTGACACAGATCTATAGTAATTGAGCAGGTTCACCCAAAGTCAGTAAGACCTTGTTAGGACAGTTTACTTATAGATTCCAGACTGAAGCATTAAAAGTTAAATGGCATGGCTCTCACTGTGGCTTGACCTCATGATTTTTTCACAGCTCAAGTGTCGTACCCCCTGTGCTCTGGGCTACCGCTTCTTTACGCTTGTCTCTTGGATCTGCACCAAAGTGTAGCCAGAAGCAGCAGTCAGCCATCTGCTTCTGACATTTTTAGACATTTGAGAGAGAAACTTGGTGAGAACACTGTGCTTATTGTTCCAGTTGTGGTTAATTATTCAGAGAGGATATTATAAAAGGGGGTCAGTTATCTAGAGGCATCGCTCAATACATACCCACTGTATGAGCACTGCAAAAGGAAAATCCTGACATATTACGCTTTTTAATACATAGATTGTTATTTTGCATTTTGTTCATAAACTACAAAGCAACTAGTAGTAATAGTAGTACAATGTAGCGAGCAGCAGATTTTTATTTACTTGTTTTATTGTCAAAAATGGTTATGTGAAGTGATCCAGAGTCAAATTTTTATTTATTTAAAAAATGAAATAATGGCAAGTAAGTACGGACAAATGGGCCGGGATAGGGGGTAGGTGAAAACTGACATTTTCAGAGCTCTCAACCCTTGAATGCAAGACAATACAGGATTAGTCAAACATGGATGAATCAATCAAAATACAACTTTGAGTAAGCTAATGATGATGTAATGTTCTTGAGCCATGATAGCTTCTTAACCTGCCTATATTTTTAAAATTGAGGTGGAGGGCTGGTTAGAATTCAAGCTGCCAATATTTTGTCCTTGTTTATGGTTAATATCTCTACACTGAGTCTATCCACATGAAACAGAAACTGTCCCAAAGTTCGACGTCTTGTCTTGCTATCACAAATGGACTAAGGTGAAATCTACCTTTTTTTTACCTCCACATGAGAAAAAAGCACAGACATCTTCCCTGTCCAAAAGTGCTTACCTTCTACATGTTTTTCACAAACAAAATAGTCTGTATTGATGCTAAAATAGGCTGAAGTATGTCTGCCGGCATCGCAATGTTAATTTTGGTTCACTTGGGTGCTTTGTCTTTGGCTTCCTCACAAACCTCAGTGCTGCTTTGGATTGGTTTGCTCACCTGATTAACCTTACAGTCCTTCAAGATGGATTCTCATGAATTTGTGAACTCACAAATATTGCAACAATTAAAATCTGACAGTTAAACAGCAAATTCTAGCACAGAATTCTGACCTGCTCTGTCTGTTGGTGCAATCAAACATGTCAAGCCTATGTAACACTGTGGATTAACAAGACAAGCAACATAATAAACATGACACACATGAAGCCAAAATTTGGAAACAGGTGCTCCTCCACAGGTTTTAAATCACCTGTCACATAAACACAAGCTATTGCACCACAGCAACAAGTGACATGGCTAACTACACAAGTAGTGTAGTTGGTTAATTATACATAATGTGTATTTGGACCAAACTGGTGTGTATTAGTAATAGTATGTGGGTACTTTCTTATAACTGTTGCTGGATGTATCTTGATATAGAGTCAGTTATGACAGTTTTTGATTTGATTGTTTCATATTAAAACATATACATACATTTCATAAACATAAAGAATCCATCTGACTGTGTAAGGTTAACTGATTTTAGTGATTGCCAGAAATTGTGTGCAAATAAGAGCCTCCGCAAGCCTTAGAAGGGGGTGAAATCTACTGGGAGCTCCAGAGCTATAGGTTGGAAACCCCTGTTTTACAGACTATTTATCAAATGTTTGGAGATGGTTACAGTTTGAGATGACAGGGAACTTTTGTTGCCACGGTCATAAACTTTGACCTCTCTTCTAAGTAAGGGCCAGGGACTTCAGGAAGTGAACAACTGGAGTGAAGATGAACTAGTTCTTAAAGTGAATGTCATAAGTTTAGAAAATCAGGGGAGAGAGAGACTATTTTTGTAAGTACCCACTCTGTGTCTCTCCCTCTTCAGACATACATTCGACTTGAGGTTTTCTGCTGTTTCATTATAGTTTTCAGAATCAGAATCAGAACCAGAAGAAGTTTTATTGCCATTGTCCATGAGCAGAGCTCACAGACTAGGTACTTACTTCGGTAAATATAAATACAAATAAGGGCATGCAGGAGGTGGAAAATATATACAATAGCAGTATCAAAACAACAACAGTGCAACATGGGTTATTTTTAGTCATTATAAGACATTTGCCTAGTTATATTTTATCAAAGCATTAGTAGCGTTGTTTTATTGGCAAGTGATGACTGAAAACATTATAAGATAACAGTGTATTATGCAGCACTGATATTTCATCTAGAGTGGCATTTTAATCACAAGATATGTTTTTATTGAAGTTTGGTTGACCTAATTTGAAACAAAAAAGCTTGTTTAGGCTAATCTCCCCTGTTACTTTGCTGTAAAGAGGCACAGATGTGAAGGTGGCAGTTCTTTTGAAATTATCCACTACTTGCTACTGTGCTTTCTAATTCACCCATTACACTGTAATCTTTAAAGGAACACTTTGAACTATAAAAGAATTTTAACATGTTGGTGCGTTTTTAAGATAAGATAAGATAAGGGCGGCACGGTAGTACAGCGGTTAGCACCTCAGCCAGAGGGTTTCACACCTGAGTCTTACATGACATAAGGCCTCTCTGTGTGGAGTTTGCATGTTCTCCCTGTGTTCTCTGGTTTCTACTACCACTGAAACATGTACAATAGGCTCCGTGTGCCTTCGTAATATTTACCAATAATCTCTTTACTTCTTCTTGAGCTGGACTTAGGTCATGTGCAGTGTGTAAATGCTGCAAACATGTTTCCCACTGAGGTTTGTTTACACTAGGACTGGATGATTTGGGCTCAGTATTTTTGGATAATGACGTGACTTTGACAGTTATGGGTGTACTTTGACCAAATTCAGTAAAGACCAATTATTATCTGTAACTGTTCATACTGAACAGCCAATCAGAACGCCAGCCCCTCCCACCCAGTTGGCCTGCTTTACACACTTCTACTGTATCGTCTTATTGAATTACACTGGTCACAAGTTCCTATTTTAGCCAAGTACACTCATAAAACCAACGACTCTCTCAGCTCCTCTTTGGTTGTGTTCACATTCTACAATTTGATGATGTTATAATTTCAGATTAGGGGGTGTGGCCCCTATAACCAACTATAACTATAATGAATGATTTACAGTTTTTGAAGAAAATACTCAATTTTATGATCCACAAAAGTTGAAACTTTACCATTGTTTGTCAGGGATAGGCCTGAAGTACTTTAGGCCTAAAGTAAATATAGAAAATAAACCATAATATTGAAACAAAACAAAAAAAATAGCTATCATAAATAAATAAATAAATAACAGAATGCAACACTTAAGTAGTTAGTTTGCATCTCTAATGAGTCCGCTCAAATCTGAACGTGTTACAGAAAAATAACAAAAATGTTCCCACTAATACAAAGAAAAAGTAGTCACCCCTAAAAATGATTGTTCCATCTTTCATGTATTGTATGATAAGTTGATAGATTGATATTAATCTTATGTCTTATTGCCCTTTAAACTGACAAAAATCACATCTTTAGTGTTGGATAATAGCACCACCTATTGTGCTATAGAAGCTATTATTATATATAGGAGCTATTCTGATAACATTGTTTCAGATTTGTTCATTTATTCTGACAGAGCGACCATCAAACTTTATACCAGTTTTTGTTTCATGTGGGTAGGCCCAGCGATTACAGAGATATTAACCATAAACAAGGTCAACAAATCTGCCGCAGAACCACAGGACTCTAACCTGCTCTGCCTATTGGTGCAATCAAACATGTCAGGCCTATGTGACACTGTGGATTAACAAGACACAGGCAACATAACAAACATGACACACCTGAAGCAATACTCAATCTCTATTTGGAAACAGGTGCTCCTCCACAGGTTTTAAATCACCTGCCACATGAACACAAGCTATTGCACTGATAGTCACCATAGCAACAAGGGACATTGCTAACTGCACAATTGGTGTGGTTGGGTAATTACATCTGGGCCAAACTGGTGTGCATTAGTAACAGTATGTGGCTGTTTTGTTATAACTGTTGCTGGGTGGATCTTGATTTTTTTTGTTTTGGTGTAACACACAAAAAGATTCTATTTTTTTTTTTTCTTCCAATGTCTGAACTCTGCTTCAAACCTGATGACTGGCTGTAGACCTGTTGATTAAAAGTAGTTGTAGTAGTTGCAGTAGTAGTAGTAGTAGCAGCAGTAGTATGAGCAGTAGTGGTAGTGGGTATTTTGTCAGATGTGTTGGTGGTATGTGACATTTCCCCTGCTAACCTAAAGGTTCACAGTAGCTAAAAACATGACCTGACAGCTGTTGTACAACAACTCACCCTCATAATAATAGATAACCTTTTGTCAACAGTTTGTCCATCTTGAAACTGTATTTGCTGTCTCCACCTCTTGAATAAATCATATGAATCAAAGACGGATCTAACCTTCAGAGGCCACCTGCACTAATGATTGATAATTTACTTCCCATGATGCATTACACAGGTGCCATTATATCTACTAATTATATCTATATTACTGGTGTGAAGTAAAGTGAAGCACAAAGGTATTTATTGAGGCAGAGAACTATAACCAAAAGCTATTTTTTTCTAATAATCAGCCTCTTCCAGAAAATGGTGAGTATTAAACATTTGTCCTGTTTTTTTGTGCATTTTGTGTTTCATTTTGTTTAGTGTGATTACAACAGTGGTGGATGAAGTATTCAATTTTGTTACTTAAGTAAAAGTATAGATACAGTGGTAAAAAGTCACTCAAATAAAAGTCAAAGTATCACATGAAAAAATCTACTTAAGCAAATGTATGCAAGTACCTGTACTTTAAGAGTAAAAAGTAAAAGTATTTTACACAAGTATTGTTAACTTGTTAAATGATATTGATTCAAAAATGATACATACAACAGTAGCAATACAAATCAGCTTCTTAATTTTCTTATGAATTTTGTGTATTTATTTTTATTTGCTCAAAGCCGAAGCTTGAAAACTTTAGTCAGGATGGAACCACCAACATGGCAAAAACAATCTCTCAAATCATATGAAAAGTTCTTTTAACTTTTCAGTCCACGTCAAAAATCTAGTGGAGTAGAAAGTACGCATACCTGCTCTCAAATGTAGTGAAGTAAAAGTATCCACTGCAAAATAATTCTACAGTACTTTACTACTTGTACTTTGTTACCTTCCACCACTGGATTACATTTCTGGATTCTGTATATGTTAAAGCCTAGTGTTGTTTGGTGTATGGTATGGTATGCTTTTATTTGGACAGGGACAGTGCACAACATTACATTAACTTAAAAAAACAGGAAAGATGTATGGTGCCAGGTTATACTGTAGTATAAATACTAATTTCCACCTTTAGTCCCTGGGCAAGCTGATGTTAAGTAAGAGTAACAGTTTGGTGTAGATGGATGAAATGCATAAACATATGGTACACACACCAAATACAGCACATCTCGCCCCCTCAAATATGCCATAGTGTAGTTCCACACTAGTGCATTGCTCAGGGTCTTCACATCAACACTGCAATATAACACTTTGGTTTTCTTAATATCTCTTTGTCATAACTGCCATGAAAACTTTCACTTTAATTCATTACAGAATCATGGTATTTTTGTGTTCAGTGAATGAAAGAAGACTGAAAAATGTGCATAAATAATTAACCAGTAATTCATTCATTTGCACGGAGAGCAAGCAGATTCACAGCTTGTTCATGGGTCATTCCAGCAAAGGCAAAAAGTATTTTAAGTTGAACTAAACGCTGAATCATCTTTTTACTGCTACTCACTAGTGCATATGTTGTTTGAATAGCATCGTCTACTTTTTTTGGTGTACTTTTAGTGCAAACTAGGTAACTTTGCAGCTTTGTCAAAAATGTATAATGTGTCCTGGCTACAGCTCCTGCAATTTAAAGTGCTTGGTGACATCACGCAGGACTGCCCTGATTATAACCAGGTATTTCTGAGTTCAAACACCTGGCTGCATGGGATGTACAATCACAGAGTTCCTTGTACGTCCAGAACCCGCCCCTCACTCTGTTCTTCAGTCCTTCAGGTACTGCCCAGTTTATCAGCTCTATTTGAAATGTGGATGTGGGAAGGGTTTAGGTGTTTAACCCTACTTTAATCAAGCATTAATCAACAGGACTAATTAGACATACTTTTGTGCAGCGAGACTACATAGACCTTCTCTTTGTCTCCAGTCTGACCGTCCCAGTTCTAATGTTTACCAGCCCTGCGCCCTTCTGCACTCACCAACTTTATGCTCTTTCAGAAAATACACAATTCATTAAAGTGCTTAGTGTGGATATTACTATAAGGCTCATCTCGCATGCGATCGACCTTCTCTTGTGACCTTTGACCCCTCACATCCAGGTTAGTGGGTTCTCTGTCCTAACATTGAGCTAACTAATGAAGCGATGACCCTACAACAAAGGCAGCAACACCTCGTCAATACATACAAAGTCAATGGGCCTTGAAAATCCTTTTGAGCATTTTGAAAAAACGCTTTGCGAGGCTCTCTCGGCTCAAACTAATTACAGGCAGGTCAAATGGACTTAATTGGACGTTTAATTTGTCGATTAGTACAGCAGCTGAGAAATACAGTTCATTTATCATGCCAACGGAGCAGAGGGGTAAGCTAATGCTATAAGGTAATTAGGTGCCATTAAACACGGCTGAGTGCAGTGTCGAGACGGGTAGGTCATCTAAAGATTTATTAGTTAAGGTAAGTACACAGTAAAGATTTTCTGAATGAAATATACAAGGGTGGAGGAAACAGTGTTGAAGCAAAATTAAAAACTGCCTTAATAACTGCCCCAAAATCTGCACTTTTAAAAGATCCACTATGTAACCTTTTGCTAACTGCTTGTCTCCATGGAGATGCTATTTCAATAAATTCATTACAAATGATGAAACATACATAAAGCTGTTTTTTATGCATTTTTACGCTATAATATGATGCGTTTTAAAGTGAAATTATTCTGAATACAGTAGTCTGATTGGACCATGTATCCAAATATGTTACCATATGTTTTTTAATCCACGTATCCCATGGTCCCATAAAGTGAAAATAGTTCACTCTCAAATCTGACAACTTATTGGCTGTTCATGGACGTTCAAAGCATTAGTCATTTCTGTTTTAGTTGAAGCTAGTCCCCCCTAACAGTAGTTAATTTTTTTACTTGTTGCTATGGTGATGCTCACAGCGTAGTGATATGAAACAGTGATTAATTGGTGCAGGAGTACTTCTGTGCGGTTATACAAAAATAGTACACAGCAGTTAGCGTTAAAATTCTCACTTTCCATGGTATAAATGTTTTCAAAGTATTCTTCCCAACATTGTCGGCACCACAGTTTCAGAAGAACCGGTAAAGGTGTTTTTGTTGTTTTTTTTTTTTTTTTATCCCACAAATCAATAGAAACCAGGAAATCGAACAAACTGCATGAGGTCTATGGGTCTGCTGGTTCTCTCTGTTCCCTTGGCTCACTGCAGGTAATTGGTCCTGAGCTTCAGTATCAAAGCAGAGCCACTGGCACAGACAAGTGACAAAAAAAATACAAAATAACAGTGTGCGACTAAGGAAAATGGGAGGAACACGTTTGTAGATAATGTTGAGGGGAAAAACACATAAACACATAACTGTACTGCAACTTCTACTTGTATTACTGCAACTAATAGGCTGCTACTACCACTACTAAAATTTGTACAACAAATACTATTGCTGCTACTAGTACTTCTACAAGGGGATCCCGTATATATTTACACACTACTTTAACTTCTACTCCTGCAACTAACAATACACTTAAACTCATATCTCTACTGCTGTGGCTACTACTACTACTACTACTACTACTACTACTACTACTACTACTACTACTACTACTACTACTACTACTATTATGACTACTACTACTACCACTACTACTACTGCAGGAAACACATAACTGCAATGTCTTCTACTGCTACTAATAACAGCACTACTACTACTCATACTATTATATGTACTACTACTTCTACTGCTACTACTGCTACTACTGCTACTACTACTACTGCCACTACTGCCACCACTACTACTACTACTACTACTCCCACTACTACTACTACTCATACTATTATATGTACTACTACTACTACTACTACTACTACTGCAGGAAACACATAACTGCAATGTCTTCTACTACTACTAATAAAAGCACTACTACTACTACTCATACTCAAGTCACTTTATACTCAAGTCACTTTATCACTTTCACTTTGTATATCTATATGTATATATATGTGTATATTAGAGTTTTATTTTTGAGTCTATTTCTTAAATTATTTCTAACTATTTATCTATTACCCTGTTTCTTCTGTTCTCTATGTGTGCGGTGCAATGCTGGAATTTCCCCACTGTGGGACTAATAAAGGCTTATCTTATCTTATCTTACTATTATATGTACTACTACTTCTACTGCTATTACTACTGCTACTACTATTCCTCCACCATGTGCGTGCCTCCGTGTAATGTTAGAATACTTTAATTTCACACTTTGTAACATTCCAGGCAAAACACTATCATTTATTTATTTATTTTATAGCATTTACTCAATTACATGTGTGGCAACTGATTAGAAATACCTTGAAAAATGTGCATTCTCACTACGAGTGGGTTTGCCTCACTACAGGTTTGGCTTGTAACTTGGCCAGGGGCAAAACTATCAGAAAGTTACATAGTGCACTTTTAACCTGCAAGGAAGTTAAGGAAGTTTTCTTGAAAAACAATTAGCCAATATGGTGTTTTAAAACTAAGAGAATAACGTTAAGGACATGAGTTTATATATTGCTAATGGCTAACCATCCCCATGCAGTCAAACTATTATTACCATCAGATTGAACTGAACTGTTTTCGAACTGCTGCAGATGAAGAAAGCTGCAGATTTGATGAGTCAACATGCTCCCGGCTTTAACTAAATCAACTTAATTCGCTGAGGAAGAAACCGGGAGACTTATGTAAATTAACCAAGCACAAAGCATCCCCCAAGGCAGATGATACAGTGCTATTTTCCCATCACTCTCTAAAATATAAAAAAGAAATTGAAAGAAAAACACGAGGCCATTTTGAGAACCTGACCATCTCCAAGGCCTTAGCTGTAAACAAATAGAGTCTTAAGTACTATAGCCTCCTGATTGTTCGATGATGTCTGGGGCCTTGAGTTGAACTGAAGTAGCAGTGATTTACAGCCACTTTGGTCAAAAAAGGTTTTCTGTACAAAGCCTTAATCATCGCCACAGGAAAACTATTTTTTCATATAATAATAACCACACAAAGAGGTGGTGAGGTCTTCAAAGACAAGAGAGGAAACAGCTTCATATGGAACCTTTTCAACCAAGACAAACTTCAAAATGAGATGATAGGTTTGTTTGCTCACTGTCAATTGAACAAAATTAGGATACCTTAAAGATCCACTATGTAACTTCTTTGATGGAGGGTCCACTACCTGCTTGTCTTCATGAAGATGTAAATTGTCACACTTCTATACAGCGCTTTTCCAAACTTCAAGGTACTCAAAGCGCTTTACATTAAGGACACTCACCCATTCACACACACACTCTATACTGAGCTGAGTTAAGTGTCTTGCCCAAGGACACATCAACAGCATTCATCTGTTGGAGCGAGAATCTTACAAGTCAGTGGATTTGACCAACTGAGCTACTGACGCCCTGATGTTATTTCTTTGCTTGGAATGCCTCACTGTATGGCATGGACACAAGCAGGATAAGTATTTCATTTTCGAAATAATTAAATACATGCCAAAAAAGACTGTATATGGCATACTGTGGAACATTACAGGCAAAGCAAAAGCATCTCTATAGAGACAAACAGGTGGCGGACCCTCCACCAGAAAAGTAAGGGGGAGGAATTTTGCCATCAGACCTTTTACTCGTCCTTGAATGTCACGCTTAGAGTATTAGGCCAGTCTGACAATTCTATACAATGGCTAAAGAAACCCATATGTCATATAAAATAATATAGAACTTGGCTACATTTTCATATAAGCACTTGTCACTTAGAACATGGCTTTTTGCAGTTCAAAAGTGGTGGAGGTTTGCTGAGGTCCCTGAGTGGCTGAATTTGATATAACTTTCTCCAAGTCAAATGGGACAGTCCAATATTGCTAGTCATACTGCATTATTCATCAGACTTAGTCCATATTGCATGTGGGGCTTATAGGACTTTAATAGCACTGCACAACTGGACTCAATTATTAATGGCAGAACTAACAGCCCATGATGCAATAGTAACAACACAGGACAACGAATATAAAGCAACGCAAAACAATATGCAGGAAGGGTTATTATTTAGACAAAACACTTTCACCAATACTTTAAAAATGAATTATTGTCCATTTTTAAAGGCGCACTATATGCTACACCATGGTTATTGTTAAAAACTGCTTTATCTGGAATGTTCCACAGTTTTTAAACAATCTGCCCAATATATGCTACTGATCTTACAATTTAATTTTAATAGATTTTTTTTTTCAGATCCAGGTTTAGTTTGTTCAGTCTTCCTCAGAGTGGTCACGTGATGTTGGTCTGAAAAAAAAAAAAGCCTATTGAAAATAAATTAAACATATCTGTATCTATGGAAACAAGGGGGTGACGGGTAAAGTGACAGGTCAGATCTGTGAAAGACAACACCTCTCACAGAATATTAAGGAATTTCTGAGCAATTAAACTAAGATAAATACGTTTAATGCCATAGAAATAGACATCGCAAACTAAATTTTGTTTTTAAATACAGTTTTACAAATCTGATTAAAAAATGCATTTATTAGAAAAAATTCAATTGAATATCTGCTGTACCATTTTACCAGCACTAGCTCTCTTTCATCATTCTCTTCTCATTTATATCCTTTCTGTCTTCCCACCACTTCTCCCTTCCTCCCTCTCTTTCTCCTCCCTCTCCCCCTTCTCTTTTTCTCTGTCTTTTTCTTACTCCCTCTCTCTCTCGGGGGGGTCATTTAGGGCCAGATCAAACCTCATATCTTCTGGTCCGCGGGGAGTCCAAGTCTACAGACAAATAATGATCCAAACACGCTTTTAGCCACACCAGCCCTTGAAACATCTTTTTTTTTCATTTCTTACTAAAATGTCCGGGAATAAGGCGGGACTATAGGCTTTGGAGGTATAGGGGTTTGATTAAAAGTTTAGAAGATTTAGCCATAAGGGGAAACGCGATAACAAAATATAAATAAAGTTGTCTTAGCCCAGCTGAATGTGGTGAGATAATAAGAAGGGTAATGGAGGCATATCCACTGGGGGTTGTAGTTATTAAGAAAAGTGCAGCATTTGGAGCGAAAAGTAGAAAAGTTTTATAATAGCTTACAAATAAGATATAAGCAACTTTCTAAGGCTGGTCAAAGCACTTCACACAATCTATTTTTGTCCATATGTTCCTATCTTTTGCTTTTCTCTGGTCACACAGATTTCCATGTTTGGTAACATTGTTTTAGACGTGGTATGTGGGTATTAAACTGTTCGAATCTCACCCTCGGCATAAACATCATTGGTTGAGCAGTCAGATCCACTGACCCATAGGTTGGCAGTGTGATTCCCATTACCACAGAGGAACGCTATTGTTGTGTCCTTGAGCAAGATGCATAACCCTCCACACCCCCAGTGTCTGTGTACACTGGTGTGTGAGTGTGTGTGCAACTGGGTGAGTGGTTTGTTGATGAAGTACTGTGAGTGCCTTGAAGGTGGAAAAGCACTAAATAAAAATGTGGCCATTTACCATTATGGTTGTTTTGATTTCGGAAAATAACCTTGAAAAACATACACACTTGAATAACTTGACCTAGTGGCATCGCCTGCTTGTCTCCATAGAGACAGACACATTACAGATTGTACTATGGAGCATTGTTGGCAAAGCAGTAACATCTCTATAGAGACAAGCAGGACCCTTCACCAAGAAAGTGACAAAGTACCTTTAAATAGTTGATGCAATCAGTTGTATTTATAAAAGCTCTTCAATTATGCATTTTCTAGACATGTAATTACTGACGTTTGTAAAACTGAGTCATTTGGACTTTTGTGTTAGCGCTCAGAGACATTTTGAGAGATGACGAATTACCTTTTCTTTGAACAAACATAGCTTGTGATTTTGAATATGGTAATAATTATGCATAAAAACTCATTACGTTTGCTTGTTATTGTGGGTGGAACTTTCTAAGATCAAAATTTTGCCTCTTCACTGAATGGCTTCAGTGACAGAGAAAAAAAATGGTACAAATCATTTCCGACCTCGTGTCTGAGATTGAGGATTTTGGAGATACAAGTGTTTGACGTCATCGGAGGAAATCTTCTTGGGAATGAGTGGATTTCTGTGATTGCCTTCAAAAGCCTGTGAAGGTTTTTTATAATATCACACCCCTCCCACTTTCTCTTATGAATAAAATAATGATGCATTCAGTTGTCCTTGGACAGTCCGTAAAAGTTGTTTCTGACTTTGAGGCTGGGAAGATTATTGCTGAATCTTAGCAAAGTAAAAATAAGTGACTTTGGAGCAGTGATGTCATTTGATTGCTTTCACATAAGTTTAAGTCAGATGCCCTCCCACATACAATACACATGGCTTGGACTTGGGAAGGCAATATCAAGTTTATTTATTTGTACAGTTTTTGTACACTACATTATTTAATGTCTAAATTTCAAAACATTTTAAAGCATTTCACTTCATATTCGTACATTTTGTGCTTTTAATGCTGTACCATGTCATTTTTTGGTGGTGGGTCCTCTACCTGCTTCCTTAGAGATGTTATTGCTCTGCTTGGAATGTTCCACAGTATGGTACGTACATTTTTTTATTGCTAAAATAAAATACTTGGCCTGGTAACGTCACCTGCTTGTCTCCATGGAGCTAGAGTAGTTAAATGCCATACTGTGGGACTTTCCAGGTAAAACAATACATCTCTATGAAGACAAGAAGGTTTCAGGTCCTCTGCCAGATAAAGTTACTTAGTGCACCTTTAACATAGGCTGTTTGAAACCTGTATTAAGTAACTTCAGTTATGCCATATTGTCCAGTGTAGCCATGTGTGCAGCCATTCCTAATCCTGTATGAATGTCAGGGAGGGCATCTGGCTTAAAAATGTATGCCACATCAATATAAAAGTCCTGTCTCCAGTCCATTCCCCTCTTGCACGTTTGTCCCATGGAGCAGACATCCTGAACAGCTGCATGGTCTAGCAACCCCAGGCCCATTTATCACCCCACACGCTCCATACAGCTGTTTATTTCTTATCTCTTTCTGTCTCGTGAAGTCTGGTCCAGAGCAGTGAAGCGGCGCAGGCCTGGGTCACCTTGAGTCTGGCCTTGATAAAATACAGGAATAATCAAATGTGAACACCTTTTTAAACTGTCACACTCATCAGCTTCAAATCAAAACTCCCGGCCTCAAAAACACTTAAATCAGCCTGTTCAAGGACATTTAGTCCTCTCTTCTTTAATAGAAAATTGCCATTCGCCCTTTGTGCAGTGAGGATAAAGTTTGAATGTGTGGATGAAGATACCTTAAGTTGTACTAGCTCTGTTCTATCCTAATTTGTATGTGTTCATTGTGAGTCACTTTCGCTAATCCTACACTGGTTTTATAGCACAGTATGCAAAATGTGTTGACTTGACTTTGGCTCCTGAGCTCATAAAACAGTAGCTGTAAAGTTAATAGTTAGAAGAGTAGATGTTTTTTATATTGTAAAGACATTCCAATTATACACATAAATTATACACTAGCGAGGTGTTAAAAAGGTTTTCAACTAGGGCTGTTGGCCTTTAGTTGTTCGATTAATCGGTTGATTGTGTCTTAGTCAACCAAAATTTCTATAAATCTGCTATTCGTTTTATTTAAATTATAAGGAACAGCAGAAAGAAGAAGTTGATGAATGAGTGTCCTGACTGAAAATTTGGTATTTTCTGGTATTTATCTGTGTAAAAAGGCAAATTAAAGTCTTTATATAAATAAATTTTTTCTTAGCACTTTTTTGGGGTAAACAGAAAGCACAAAACTAGACCTTTTTGTAAGTGTATTACAGCCTGTGTGTTTGTAAAGCTGCAGTTCCCAACTTTTGTCTTGCAAATTAGTACATTTAGATTTTTTTCTATGGA
This sequence comes from Periophthalmus modestus, assembly GCA_019594935.1. Lineage (NCBI taxonomy): Eukaryota > Metazoa > Chordata > Actinopteri > Gobiiformes > Gobiidae > Periophthalmus > Periophthalmus modestus. Next base: position 14,672,757 of record JAIEZT010000107.1, read on the forward strand.
GTATATTCACACTTAAACTGCTATCTAGTTTTGATAATAGTTTTAGTATCGAATATAATCAGATTTTCAAATAAATTGTATATGCAGAAATTTGTGACACAATCAGACCACTGTTTTGAGGACTTTTTCCCCATTTAAAAGATTGAATTTCTTAATCACTATGGGGATTCTCTTAATTTTTCATATTTCTGAAATTCATATATATAGTAATCTATGACACCTGTGGATCATTATACAATATTTTTGACATTTTAAATAGCAATTTTCTGACATGTAATAATTGCTCTGTTGACAAATTTGTGAAGATCCATATTGGCCTACCTCATTACCACAGATCTGACCTGTAACATGGCCAAGTATCTCCATGCAGATATGCAAGTTTAATGCCATACTTCTTTATATAAATACATTGTTTCCTAGTACTAGTTTCTATGGGTGTTTTTGCATGAACTCCCATGCACTTGTAGTCTTGCGAGTGCAGCAGGGATTGGATACAGAGAGATACGCAGTTTTGAGAGCTTTTGCCACGCCCCCTTTTTAGTTGACTAATCAATCAGCAGGGCATGTCTTTAGTCGACCTTCTTTAGTCGTCTACAGCCCTTTTTGCTATGCTTAAATGCTGTCGTCACCTGCTTGTCTCCATGGAGATAGATATTTATTGCCATACTGTGGAACATTACAGAAAAAGCAATAATCAGAATTGGTCATTTAAAGCTATTTTCCTACAGCTGACATTGGGTTTGAGATTTTAATACCGTAACACAAATGCTTACATCTTAGTTTAGAGCTAAAAGTCATCAATGCATGTAAAAGTAATCATTTGTTATTTTAGTGAGTAATAATGTTGTCATGATGCTAAGATTTCAAACTTGATTTCAACACTAAGGAATGAACTCAGTACTGATTCTGATACCACAGTAATAATAATAAAAAACCTCTCTATTTAGACAATAGAATGTAATTTTCATCATTAAATCATAGTACTTTCTTTTATATTACCATGCGGTTTATATTACCATGCGGTAGGTTCCATCTTCCAGACAGACATTGTGTTGGTGTTGTTCATTCTAGTCAAGTACAGTCCAGTCTGGCTATACTTCCGTTGTAGGGAGTATTATACTTCTGATGCTGCAGGCTAAGATGAGAGGGACTGAGGTAGCGGTAAGTGCCCTAGATACAGCACAGAAACGGATTAGTATTTGATTTTTTTATTCTTTTGACAACCCTAGTGAGTAATGCAAACGATATCTGCATCCATTACTGAAACCATATTACAACTTATCATTAAACAGCTTCTAAATTACTTCACGTCTTAAACCAGCTCTCTGTAAATCATGTGTGTGGAATCCTCCTGTTTTGTTTTTTAATCTCTATAAGAATCGTTGTTTGTTGAACTAAATTACTATCTGCTGTTCAGGTTAGCAGCTGCTGATCCACGCTTCTGTACAGTGGGAAATATTTACCGGATTAGACACTTGTGCCATTCGATACGTGCTTTAATCTGGTCTCACTGATGGACGCGCACACACAACCATCACAAGACCAAGGCTGTTGTTCGGCTGAGGAATGTACTTGAGGTCAAAGGTCACAGTGTAGGGTTAATACAAAGGACTTGACTGTGGATGGAGGCAGCTGCTGTTCACTCCAATCCTCCCATTTAATGTACATGACAGGTCAGACTACCAAAACATATAGTTAACATATTTATAGGCAAGAAAAAGTAATTAGTGAAGTAATTGATGAAGTGAAGTTTTAAAAAATTCTATCGCGACACCATTTAAAACTGTTGCATGTGAATTCCACCTGGCTAGATTTTGTAATCAAAACATGAAAACTAGTTGCACTATAACGTTTCATCTTTAGCATGATAAAAACAGGTACAAAAATATATATACAGTTAGCAATATGCCAATCTAGCTTTCATCTATGCTAATAATGCTGTAGTACCTTAAAGTCAATAGTCATGCCTATGGAAATATGAGCTAATAAAAATGGTCAAAATAAGACAATTGCCTACATCAAATGAAACAAAAAATGAATTTACATATAATTTCACATTTGTCATATTCCCATCTCTTTTTCCTATATTTCTACTTGTTATATGAGCCTAAAACTGTTGGGTCGTCACATTCAGGGGACAAGCTTTCCCACTGTCATATTGATTTGTGAACAGCAGACATTTTGAGGTACTGCAGATTCGCTAAGCAGCTCCGTGACAGTGGTGGCCAGAGAGAAATTAAATAGACAATGGTGAAAAGAAAGTTTAAATTTGACCACAGGAAGATTTTGAACAAAGTTAGGCTCATTACAGGTGGACAGAAAGCACGAAACTAGACTTCTTTTTGTAAAGTTTGTTCTTCTTCTTCTGTTTGTAAAGTACTATACTCAGTGTAATTTGTCATTTTACAGCTATTTATTTCTGCCCTGTGAATGTGGCTTTTTTAGTATTGATACTTGCTCAAATGAGTATCTAGTTTCAATACTAGTTTTACCTGATTTTCGATCCTACTAAATCCATGTATATGCAGACATTTTTGACATAATCAGACCACTGTTTTGAGGACTTGTCCTCGATTAAAAGATATAATTTGTTAATTATAAATAAATTTAACATTTGAAGATCCATATTGGCCTACCTCATTACTGCAGATCTAACCTGTAAGATGGCCTAGTGTCTCCATGGAGATAGATAAGGTTAATGTCACATTACAGAACATTAGGCCAGGGGTCGGGAACCTTTTTGACTCAGAGACCCATGAAAGCAAAATATTTGGACATTTATTTCAGCGAGAGCCATATATTTTAAGACTGAATTCAACTAAATGTGAGTATAATAAGCTTCTGAATTTATTCTTTTAATTAAAGTTGTTATAATACTCACCATTAATGCGACTTCTGGTGTTGCATGGATTTGTTGATGGCTTTGTTGTCTGGTTGGTAATTGGTGAGGTTAAGCTTCATGCAAGCGTTGAGGCTTTCATCCGTTAACAGTGATCGTAGGTTGGACTTGATGTTTTTAAGACTGCTCACATGCATACGTAGATCCAAACATGGTCAATACAGCAATACTCACACTCACATATTAAAGGAAGTTTCAGAATATACTGCATTTTTTCACACAACTACCTCCATTTTACATATCCATTATTTATCCAGTACATATCCAGTATTTATTCTTCGACGCATTGAATGAGCGACTGGGAAAATCCCGGCGGCTCCTGCGCTCTCATGGGCTCGACACACGGGGAGCGACTAACGACAGCGTGCAGCGACACTCATCGCATGGGCTTTCAAATCGAACACACGGGCAGCGACAAACTGCAGCGACTAGCGGCAGCTTGTCACGTCGCGCTCTGTTCTGGAGCGGATCGTGAGCCTCCTACACATCGGATTTGGAGGGAATTTTGAGGTTGCAATAGCGGTAAATGGGGAAAAAGACGCTAAAATGAAATATCAGAAAGTTCTGCTTCATTTGACTGAAATATTACTATTGGTTGCACTTCACAAAACTAAAAAAAAAAAATTATCGAAGATTAATCAAATTAAATCAAAATGTTTGAGATATGTCAAAAAGGATTGAGAAATCCGATACGGCAAGTATGATTTTCTCCTCCATGATGTCTCTGAAATGGACAGTGCAGTCTTGCATCTCATTTGCTCGTCAATCAAACTCTCGCTGATTGGCTGTTGTGCAGGCAACAGCGATAAAAGTATAACATTTTTCAACTTTCATTTATCGCGTCGCAGGCCCGCGTGTGCACGTCACGTGCACTACTTTCGCTTGTCGCGGAGGTGAGAGAGACGAGCGATTTTCGCAGTGTCGCACAGGGACCATTGGAAATAAATGGAGAGCGAGCGACGTCGCTCCCCGTGTGTCGAGCCCATCATTCGTCATCTTCGAGGGACAGAGGCAGATTACCGTAATTACGGTAAAATATCTACAGAGCCTCGTGTCTCTGCTTTGAGATGCCGTTTGAATTGGCATGAAGTACAATTGGTTGCGGAGTTACGGTAATAAAAAGTCCGCAACCGCGAGTCTGTCGGCAACGATGGCAACCGACGCTCAAGGGCTACAACAAGTAAGAATATTTTATGTTTTATCTGCGAGCCAGACGCAATCATCAAAAGAGCAACACCTAGCTTGCGAGCCATACGTTCACGACCCCTGCTCTCGGCCAAGCAATAACATATGATGGGCCGTTCTCCAGAAAAGTACCTCAAAAGCAGTGTTGGGAATAACGGCGTTGAACAATAACGGCGTTACTAACGTGTTGTTTTTTCACTAACGGAGTAACCGTTAGGAGTAACTAATTACTTTTCCCATCGTCCCAACGCCGTTACCGTTACTAACAGTAAAATGTGTCGCGTTACTATTACTTCAGTTCACTCTGCTCTTCATCAGAGTCTCTCAGACAAGGAGCTGCAGCTGTTGTGTTTCTTTGGTGAAAGAGGCTCGGGGTGAGAGGCTTGTTTGAGAAGAGCGAGACGGGCGCAGATAATCTTGTGAGAGCGAGGCCGATGCAGGCCGTGTCTCAATTAACCAAAGTGCTTTAAATGAGCCGCTCGAACGGGGCATTTAAGTCGGCGGTCCTACGATCCGCACTTCGAACAGTTCATGGAACAGCGCATTTGGCGAATTGAGACACGGCCGCAGTTTTTGAGCAAGGTGAGCGCAGCAGCTCCACCGACTGCGGCGCCTGCATGGACTACAAACGCTTAAAGCATGATGGGAAATGGTGTCCTGTCACACGTGCATTGACAGCTGATTGGGTCCGAGTTGAGTTTTGATGAGAAACGTGACGCCCTGACGCAAAGCTGCCTCCCCCTGTAACTTTGCACAAACTACTGTCACATATTTGATATCCACATATGTTTTAAATGTGACTGAAAGTGTCCAGGCTTGTGTCACATATGAATCACTTTAAACAAATACAATATAATTACAATCTGTTAAAGTGAAATAAATGTTAAAGGTTCACATCTGTTGTGTTTTTATTTTTTTAACATAGTAAGTAACGGCATAGTTACTTTGCCTAGTAACTAGTTACTTCTCCCAAAAAGTAACTGAGATGGTAACTCAGTTACTTTTTGGGAGAAGTAACGTGTAACTATAACTAATTACATTTTTGAAGTAAGATTCCCAACACTGCTCAAAAGTACCTTTAAACATCACCTATATGGTACAGTGATGACCTATTTCTCTTCTTATCTTCGGTGAAGGTAAATTTGCATACGAAATTGGCACCGCAAAGCCTGTTTTGAATTAAGCCTTTCTCAAATTAATCCCCTAGGTGCTCAGAGAAAGCGAGAGCAGGGAAAGTAGTGAAAAGTGAGCCTCCATTCTTGGTTCAAGTGGCTGCTTCATCTGGCAGCTTGCGATAGTAAAATAACCGTATCGAATAACATGGTGAGGTTAAGATTGGATTTTTCCTCCAATTCTTTCATCAAGCCTCATAGATAGACAGGCTTGTTTAATTAAAATAGTCTGATTAAGTTTCTATTACGATCAAAATATCATAAAGGTTGAAGAAAAGGAGAGGGAACCGGATACCCTGGTTGTGTGGTGGTAAGGAGAGACGACAGGCTTGTATTGATTTAATGATTAAGTGTAGCTTTAATCCGCCGAGAAAAGTATGTTTGCAGAAGATTTCACAACAAGATGAGATAAGATGTGGTAATGCTGCTGATAAAATTGTATTGCATTTGACATGATTTCAATGTAAACATGCATTGAGGTTTGGTAATATAAGAGTCTATACTGTATCCATATAAGCAAAGAGAATCCCAAAGCCATTTCATTACATGGTTAATATGTTTAACTAGGGCAATATGCAAAGAGCCTAGACTTTATTACAGCTCATGTACAGCTGTAGGGTTGTGCAATGAATCACATTGGAATTGAGATCAAGATTGAGTCATGGAGAGTCATTAATAGAGAGGTCCACAGCCAGTTCTCTGCCAGTAAAAGCATGTGGTTTGGAGCAGAGATAGACAGAATACATTCAACTGTCTTCATGTGAAATGTAAATACTTCAAAGTCTGTGTTGTTTATGTGGAGGTAATTAATCTTGAAAGTCAAAATCAAACTTAATCAAAAATCATGATTTAATATGATCTATCATATATATCATATTGTTCCAGCACTAAAAGCCACAACGTGTAACTTTTAGGCAAAAACTACACTAAAATAAGAGCATATTCTTTTCATTTTTGTTGTTTTTATTGTACTGAAAATTGTGTCCTTACTGTGAGTGGCTTGCATCTCCACAGACTTGACTCTTATTTGTCGTGGCGAAGGGCCTCCTCCTGCTTGTTTCCATGGAAATGCTGTTTCTTTGGCTATAATTTTCCACACTATGGCAAAAAGCTTATCTACCTCTAAACTTTCTATTTCCATGGAATCAGTCAGATGACATGACCTCCACAAAGCTGTACCCTTGAATAATAACTATTAAGCCTTTAGTCTGTGTAATCCCTCAGTCGTCCAGGTATAATCCATAGTAAAAGAAAAATTCAAATCTGTCAACTGGACAAAAAGTTGTAGATATTAAGCCTTTTGTCATCCATTATTTTGCCCTAGCTTATAGGAACACAGTATTTGAACTCTTTTTGTTCTATCTCTCCTCAACAACTTCGTCGTTATCAGACTAATCTTGTGAGATCATTTTGAGAATTTGTTGCTGTCAAGACAAGATGCTAAAGTGCAGCTTACCGCTTTGCTCTAATGGATTTTGTCATGAATATTTGTCTCTAAGTGAAATGTTTTAGAGTGCGTCCTGGAACAGATCCCATTGGTTCCTGTGGGAGTCATGTGATTGACAGTGACGAGGCGCTAATACACAGAAATACACTCGGCTCCAGACTATTAAAAGACATATAGCTCAAATGTGTCAGATGCAATAAGACGGCCACATTATATCTAAAGCAGTTTCACAATATGGATGGATTGGCAGCAGTGGAAATATATCAACTCATTTATGCTTATAATTGGCCCTCGCCGCTCACGAAGTGACGGCGAGGGGTATTGTTTTCGCTCGGTTTCTTCTTCTTATTATTATTATTATTTTTCCTCCCAAACTCGCCCCGTTTTGACCCCCTAAACGTGGACGAAAAGTCTCACATGGGGGTATCAAATCGACCGGCCTCGCGAAAATTTCGATAAAATACGCATCACCAAAATGTCCAACGCACACCGGCTTAACAGCGCCACCTTGAAATTTTGAGATTTTCAAACTAATAGGGAGCCCCGACTCAGAATTAGCTGAAATTCGCACCAATGATAAAGCTCATGGAGACGAGCAAAAAACAATATTATAGTGATGCCGTGTGGCGGACAGGAAGTCGGCCATATTGGATCAAACCTTCGCCAGCGCTTTAACACGATGTTTTCAAATTGTAATCAGTCCTAGGTTTTCGATCCAAATGAAGTCAGATTTCACATGTCACATCTGGACACATGGGGTTTAATGAAACATGCTTTTTTTTTGGACAATTTCATGTCGTCCGCCCGCACGGCGCCATCGAAAAACGCCTTCGTTTCCTGTAATTTCGTTGTCCTCTCACGACCAGGGGCATTGTCCTACAGATCTCACATTCACATGACATATGCGTAATTATGGCATGTATGGAATGGACTATAAAGTGTAATGAAAATGAACACTCTAGCGCCCCCTACCTACCATAGACGTGAAACGTCAACATTATTGGATTACAACCAAATTTGGGGAATAAATCTGGGATATAACGAGGACCAAAAAGTTATATTATGGGCATAGGTCATTTCTCACAACTGGCCAGTAGGGGCGCAAAGAGTCCAACAAAAACATTTAAAAATATATTACTCACACGGGCTTTGCCCGACACATCTCAAATTTAAGTCACATATGTTTCATTTGGCCCTGAATCAAATGCACTATAAAGTCTAATCAAAATGAACACTCTAGCGCCCCCCTACCTTAGACATGACACATCAATATTATCGGATTCATACCAAATTTAGGGAATAAATTTGGGGCATAAAAAGGAGCAAAAAATTATATTACGAGTATAGGCTATTTCTTACAATTGGCCAGCAGGGGCGCAAATACTCCAACAAAAACATTTAAAAATATATTACTCACACGGGCTTTGCCCGACACATCTCAAATTTCAGTCAAATATGTTTCATTTGGCCCTGAATCAAATGCAATATAAAGTGTAATCAAAATGAACACTCTAGCGCCCCCTACCATAGACATGACACATCAATTTTATCGGATTCATACCAATTTTGGGGAGTACATTGGACTCCTCAGAAGAAGCAAAAATTATATTACAAGCATGGGTTATTTCTCACGGTTGGCCAGCAGGGGCGCAATGACTCCAGAATAAATCATTGAAAAATCTAACTTTCGCATACGTCTTTTTGAAACCTATCTACTCCTACGTTTTTCATCCCAATGAACTGAAACTCCACATGCCACATCTATACAGATTGATTATCAATAATCATCCATTTTTTTTGAGGATATTCTTCACGTTTATGGTTAGCTCGCTGTGAAAATATGACTTCATTTTTGGATTGAAAAAAACCACTCCACTTTCACATTCGTTCATATAAAACCTTTCTAGTCTTAGGTTTTTTTCACCAAACTACCTGAAACTCCACAGGCCACATCTACAGAGGTAGTTTATCAATAATCATCCTGTTTTTGGGGATATTCATTATAGTTTTTTGTGTAGCTCACTGTCAAAATAGGACTGAATTATTGGTTCGAAATTCCCACACCACTTTGACATATGTGTATATGGAATCTATCTATTCCTACGTTTTTCATCCCAATGAGCTGAAACCCCATAGGCCACATCTATACAGGTTGCTTATCAATAATCATCCATTTTTTTGAGGATATTCATTATAGTTTTTTGTGTAGCTCACTGTCAAAATAGGACTGAATTATTAGTTTCAAATTCCCACACCACTTTCACATATGTGTATATTAAAGCTATCTACTCTTAAATTATACATCTAAATGAATTCAAACTCCTCATGTCACATCTATACAGGTTGATTATCAATAATCATCCATTTTTGGGGGGATATTCATTATAGTTTTTGTGTAGCTCACTGTCAAAATAGGACTGAATTATTGGTTTCGAAATTCCCACACCACTTTCATATATGTGTATATTAAAGCTATCTACTCTTACATTTTTAATCTAAATGATTTCAAACTCCAAATGCTACATCTATAGACGTAGCTTATCAATAATCATCCATTTTTTTGAGGATATTCATTATAGTTTTTGTGTAGCTCACTGTCAAAATAGGACTGAATTATTAGTTTCAAATTCCCACACCACTTTCACATATGTGTATATTAAAGCTATCTACTCTTAAATTATACATCTAAATGAGTTATAACTCCACATGCCACATCTATAGACGTAGCTTATCAATAATCATCCATGTTTTGTGCCGTTTGTCCATACCTCACCGTCAAAAAACACCTTTATTTCCTGTTTCCTTCATTCCCACTCACAGACACATGGATGTGTCTAAAGAGCTACAACTATCCCCACTGATGTAAAATAAAAATGTGAATACAGCAGAGTAATCAGCACGTGACCAGTGGACTCTATAGCGCCCCCTATAATACAATTAAACACACAACTTTGTCTGATTGGCATAAAACTTGGGGAGATAAATGTAGACCTAAAACCAAACCAAAAAGTCAATGACACTATACCTGTATTATGCACGAGTTTGATGGTTCTAAGTCACAGACTCCACCAGTATAATGCAATGATCCCACTGCACTATGGAAACAGTGTGAAGGGGGGGGGGCGAGGGGGGCGTGCGGGCGGGGGTGGCCGGGCAGGGGGAATGATGCGAGGAGGCGGTGGCTGGCCCCGGACCGGGGGCGGTCGCGAGGGGAGGCGGTCGCGCCGTGGCGAGGGCCATCATCGCCGCTTGCGGCTTTAAATTAACATTGTTTCTCCTGAATCTGTATTATTTTTTCCGCCCAAACTCGCCCCATTTTCACCCCCTAAACGCAGACGAAAAGTCTCACATGGGGATATCAGATCGATCAGCTCGGTGAAAATTTTCATAAATTTGGCATCACGAAAATGGTCCCCTGCACCCCCACTCCACAGCGCCCCCTACAATTACACACCTATGGCAGAGGAGGCTGGTAAATGTAGGAATAGACACACAAAAATCAGCACAGTGATAGAGCACAGTGAGACAAGCATAAAAGTGAATTGAAGCACTGCTCTAGGTCAAACAGGAAGTCGGCCATATTTAATAGAAAAGTCACCCACATTTTATGCAACGCGTTTTTTTTTTTTGATTCTACTCACACATATTTTGCCCAAGTGTGCTCAGATTTCACATGTCACAAGTACCCACACATAGGTTTTTTAAAACATCACATTTTTTGCAATTTTTTTGTGCCGTTTGTCCATACCTCACCGTCAAAAAACACCATTATTTCCTGTTTCCTTCATTCCCATTCACAGACACATGGATCAGTCTAAACATTTTTAACTGGTTTTGAAATGATCTACGTTTCTTGTGAATACAGCAGAGTGCTGAGCACGTGACCAGTGGACTTAATACATTTTTCTATAATGCATTCTTACTTTACAACTCTGTCTGATTGGACAATTGTAACAACAAATACTTTGAATGACACTTGCATAACAAACACATCTACATTTCCAACTACGATATGACAAGACCAACTAAGAGCCAGACTAAGACACTAATACCTGTTATTATGCACGAGTTTGAAGGATCAAGACCCAGAGACTCCACTAGTTTTACTGCAATGATCACTAAGCACTATGGAAACAGTGTAAGGACCCAGGGAGGGGACGAGCGGACTGGGCAGTTTCCGGGACTAAGGAATGCAGACTAAGGCTAAGACCCCCGGCGGTCGCCAGAGGCGGACCCAGCCGTAAGGCCTAATCGCCGACTAAGACTAAAGAACCAGACTAAGACCCAGACTAAGACTAAGACCCAGACTCGCCCAGACTAAGACCCAGACGCTAACGAAAAGTCCCAGATGGGGGTATCAGATCTAAGACCCGGTGAAAAAGACTAAGACCCATCACAAGACCCAGACTGCACTCCCACTCCACAGCGCCCCCTACAATGTCACACCTATGGCAGAGGAGGCGGGTAAATTAGGAATAGACACACAAAAATCAGCACAGTGATAGAGCACAGTGAGACAAGCATAAAAGTGAATTGAAGCACTGCTCTATGACAAACAGGAAGTCGGCCATATTTGATTGAAAATTCACCACATTTTACGCATCACGTTTTCAAAATGATTCTACTCACACATATTTTGCCCAAATCTGCTCAGATTTCACATGTCACACGTAGACACATAAGGTTTCATAAAACATCACACTTTTTTGCAACAATTTTGTGCCGTTTGCCCATACCTCAATGTCAAAAAAACACCTTTATTTCCTGTTTCCTTCATTCCCGCTCACAGACACATGGATGTGTCTAAAGAGCTACAACTATCCCCACTGATGTAAAATAAAAATGTTGAATACAGCAGAGTAATGAGCATGTGACCTGTGGACTCTATAGCGCCCCCTATAATGCAATGAAAACACACAACTTTGTCTGATTGGCATGAAACTTGGGCAGATAAATGTAGACCTGAAACCAAACCAAAAAGTCAATGAGACTATACCTGCATTATGCACGATTTTGATGGTTCTAAGTCACAGACTCAACCAGTATAATGCAATGATCACTCTGCACTATAGACACACAGTGTGAAGGGGAGGAGGGGGCGTGCGGTGGGGGGGGGGGGGCAGTGAGAGAGAGGAGGGACAGGAGGAGGGACAGGAGGAGGCGAAGAGAGGAGGGAGACTTCACATGTCACATCTACATACATGTGGGTTCATAAAACAACCACTTTTTTGAAACAATTTTCTGCCGTTTGCCCGTACACTTCAGTCAAAAACCACCTTAATTTTCCTGTTTCCTTCATTCCCGCTCACAGACACATGGATCAGTCTAAACACATTAAACTCTACCCACTGATGTAGAATAAAACTTTGAATACAGCAGAGTAATCAGCACCTGACCAGTGGACTCTATAGCGCCCCCTATAATACAATTAAAACACACAACTTTGTACGACTGGCATGAAACTTGGGGAGATAATTGTAGGCCTAAAACAAAACAAAAAAGTCAATGACACTATACCAGTATTATGCACGATTTTGATGGTTCTAAGTCACAGACTCCACCAGTTTAATGCAATGATCACACTGCACTATAGACACAGTGTAAAGGGGGGTTGGGGGGGTTGAGCGGCCGGGCATTGGCCGGGCAGGGGGAATGCTGCGTGGAGGCGGTGGCTGGCCCCCAGCGGTCGCGAGGGGAGGCGGTCGCGCCGTGGCGAGGGCCATCATCGCCGCTTGCGGCTTTAAATTAACATTGTTTCTCCTGAACCTGTATTATTTTTCCGCCCAAACTTGCCCCGTTTTCACCCCCTAAACGCAGACGAAAAGTCTCACATGGGGGTATCAGATCGACCAGCTCGGTGAAAATTTTCATAAATTTAGCATCACGAAAATGTCCACTGCACTCCCACTCTACGGCGCCCCCTACAATTTCAATCCTATGGCAGAGGAGGTGGGTAAAATTAGGAATAGACACACAAAAGTCAGCACAGTGATAGAGCACAGTGAGACAAGCATAAAAGTGAATTGAAGCACTGCTCTATGACAAACGGGGAAGTCGGCCATATTTAATTGAAAATTCACCACATTTGACGCAACGCGTTTTCAAAAAATGATTCGACTCACACATATTTTCCCAAATGTGCTCAGATTTCACATGTCACACGTAGACACATAAGGTTTCATAAAACATCCACTTTTTTGCAACAATTTTGTGCCGTTTGTCCATACCTCACCGTCAAAAAAACACCTTTATTTCCTGTTTCCTTCATTCCCACTCACAGACACATGGATGTGTCTAAAGAGCTACAACTATCACCACTGATGTAAAATAAAACTTTGAATACAGCAGAGTAATGAGCACGTGACCAGTGGACTCTATAGCGCCCCCTATAATGCAATGAAAAAACACACAACTTTGTCTGATTGGCATGAAACTTGGGGAGATAAATGTAGACCTGAAACCAAAACCAAAAAGTCAATGAGACTATACATGTGTATTATGCACGAGTTTGAAGGTTCTAAGTCACAGACTCACCAGTTTAATGCAATGATCACACTGCACTATGGAAACAGTGTGAAGGGGGGGGGGGGGGGGGGGGGGGGGGGGGCGTGGTGGCCGGGGGGTGGCCGGGCAGGGGGAATGCTGCGTGGAGGCGGTGGCTGGCCCCCGGCGGTCGCGAGGGGAGGCGGTCGCGCCGTGGCGAGGGCCATCATCGCCGCTTGCGGCTTTAAATTAACATGTTTCTCCTCAACCTGTATTATTTTTCTCCCCAAACTCGCCCCGTTTTCACCCCCTAAACGCAGACGAAAAGTCTCACATGGGGGGTATCAGATCTACCAGCTCGTTGAAAATTTTCATAAATTTGGCATCACGAAAATGTCCCCTGCACCCCCACTCCACAGCGCCCCCTAAAATGTCACACCTATGGCAGAGGAGGGGGGTAAATTTAGGAATAGACAAACAAAAATCAGCACAGTGATAGAGCACAGTGAGACAAGCATAAAAGTGAATTGAAGCACTGCTCTATGACAAACAGGAAGTCGGCCATATTTAATAGAAAATTCACCACATTTTACGCATCACGTTTTCAAAATGATTCTACTCACACATATTTTGCCCAAATCTGCTCAGATTTCACATGTCACACGTACACACATAAGGTTTCATAAAACATCCACCTTTTGGCAACAATTTTGTGCCGTTTGTCCATACCTCACTGTCAAAAAACACCTTTATTTCCTGTTTCCTTCATTCCTGCTCACAGACACATGGATGTGTCTAAAAAGCTACAACTATCCCCACTGATGTAAAATAAAAATGTGAATACAGCAGAGTAATGAGGATGTGACCAGTGGACTCTATAGCGCCCCCTATAATGCAATTAAAACACACAACTTTGTCTGATTGGCATGAAACTTGGGGAAATAAATGTAGATCTGAAACCAAACAAAAAAGTCAATGAGACTATACCTGTATTATGCACGAGTTTGATGGATCTAAGTCACAGACTCCACCAGTTTAATGCAATGATCACTCTGCACTATGGAAACAGTGTGAAGGGGGGGGGCGAGGGGGGGCGTGCGGCCGGGAGGTGGCCGGGCAGGGGGAATGCTGCGTGGAGGCGGTGGCTGGCCCCCGGCGGTCGCGAGGGGAGGCGGTCGCACCGTGGCGAGGGCCATCATCGCCGCTTGCGGCTTTAAATTAACATTGTTTCTCCTGAACCTGTATTATTTTTCCGCCCAAACTCGCCCCGTTTTCACCCCCTGAACATGCACGAAAAGTCTCACATGGGGGTATCAGATCGACCAGCTCGCTGAAAATTTTCATAAATTTGGCATCACAAACACATGTCCCACTGCACCCCCACTCCACAGCGCCCCCTACAATGTCACACCTATGGCAGAGGAGGCGGGTAAATTTAGGAATAGACACACAAAAATCAGCACAGTGATAGAGCACAGTGAGACAAGCATAAAAGTGAATTGAAGCACTGCTCTATGACAAACAGGAAGTCGGCCATATTTAATAGAAAATTCACCACATTTTACGCATCACGTTTTCAAAATGATTCTACTCACACATATTTTGCCCAAATCTGCTCAGATTTCACATGTCACACGTACACACATAAGGTTTCATAAAACATCCACCTTTTGGCAACAATTTTGTGCCGTTTGTCCATACCTCACTGTCAAAAAACACCTTTATTTCCTGTTTCCTTCATTCCCGCTCACAGACACATGGATGTGTCTAAAGAGCTACAACTATCCCCACTTAGGTAAAATAAAAATGTGAATACAGCAGAGTACTGAGCACGTGACCAGTGGACTCTATAGCGCCCCCTATAATGCAATGAAAACACACAACTTTGTCTGATTGGCATGAAACTTGGGGGAGATAATTGTAGACCTGAAACCAAACCAAAAAGTCAATGAGACTATACCTGTATTATGCACGAGTTTGAAGGTTCTAAGTCACAGACTCCACCAGCATAATGCAATTATCAAACTGCACTATGGAAACAGTGTGTGAGGGGGGGGGGGGCGAGGGGGGCGGCGTGCGGCCCGGGGGGTGGCCGGGCAGGGGGAATGCTGCATGGAGGCGGTGGCTGGCCCCCGGCGGTCGCGAGGGGAGGCGGTCGCGCCGTGGCGAGGGCCATCATCGCCGCTTGCGGCTTTAATTGGCCCTCGCCGCTCACGAAGTGACGGCGAGGGGTATTGTTTTTGCTCGGTTTCTTTTTCTTATTATTATTATTTTTCCGCCCAAACTCGCCCCGTTTTCACCCCCTAAACGTGGACGAAAAGTCTCACATGGGGGTATCAAATCGACCGGCCTCGCGAAAATTTCGATAAAATATGCATCACCAAAATGTCCAACGCACACCAGCTCAACAGCGCCACCTTGAAATTTTGAGATTTTCAAACTAATAGGGAGCCCTGACTCAGAATTAGCTGAAATTCGCACCAGTGATAGAGCTCATGGAGACGAGCAAAAAACAATATTATAGTGATGCCGTGTGGCGGACAGGAAGTCGGCCATATTGGATCAAACCTTCGCCAGCGCTTTAACACGATGTTTTCAAAATGTAATCAGTCTCAGGTTTTCGATCCAAATGAGGTCAGATTTCACATGTCACATCTGGACACATGGGGTTTCATGAAACATGCTTTTTTTTTGGACAATTTCATGTCGTTCGCCCGCACGCCGCCATCGAAAAACGCCTTCGTTTCCTGTAATTTCGTTGTCCTCTCACGACCAGGGGCATTGTCCTACAGATCTCACATTCACATGACATATGTGTAATTATGGCATGTATGGAATGGACTATAAAGTATTATGAAAATGAAAACTCTAGCGCCCCTAGCATAGACGTGAAACGTCAACATTATCGGATTACGACCAAATTTGGGGAATAAATCTGGGATATAACGAGGACCACAAAAGTTATATTATGGGCATGGGTCATTTCTCACAACTGGCCAGTAGGGGCGCAAAGAGTCCAACAAAAAACATTTAAAAATATATTACTCACACGGGCTTTGCCCGACACATCTCAAAATTTAAGTCACATATGTTTCATTTGGCCCTGAATCAAATGCATTATAAAGTCTAATCAAAATGAACACTCTAGCGCCCCCTACCATAGACGTGACACATCAATATTATCGGATTCATACCAAATTTAGGGAATAAATTTTGGGGGCATAAAAAGGAGCAAAAAATTATATTACGGGTATAGGCTATTTCTTACAATTGGCCAGCAGGGGCGCAAATACTCAAACAAAAAACATTTAAAAATATATTACTCACACGGGCTTTGCCGCGACATCTCAAATTTCAGTCAAATATGTTTCATTTGACCATGAATCAAATGCAATATAAAGTGTAATCAAAAATGAACCCTCTAGCGCCCCCTACCATAGACAGTGACACATCAATTTTATCGGATTCATACCAAATTTGGGGGAGTACATTGGACACCTCAGAAGAAGCAAAAAATTATATTACAAGCATGGTTATTTCTCACGGTTGGCCAGCAGGGGCGCAATGACTCCAGAATAAATCATTGAAAAATCTCACTTTCGCTTACGTCTTTTGGAAACCTATCTACTCCTACGTTTTTCATCCCAATGAACTGAAACTCCACATGCCACATCTATACAGATTGATTATCAATAATCATCCATTTTTTTGGGGATATTCTTCACGGTTTATGTGTAGCTCGCTGTGAAAATATGACTTCATTTTTGGATGAAAAAAAAACCACTCCACTTTCACATTCTTTCATATAAAACCTTTCTAGTCTTAGGTTTTCCAACCAAACTACCTGAAACTCCACAGGCCACATCTACAGAGGTAGTTTATCAATAATCATCCATGTTTTTGGGGATATTCATTATAGTTTTTGTGTAGCTCACTGTCAAAATAGGACTGAATTATTAGTTTCACATTTTACACAACACGTTTTCAAAATGATTCTACTCACACATATTTTTCCCAAATGTGCTCAGATTTCACATGTCACACGTAGACACATAAGGTTTCATAAAACATCCACTTTTTTGCAACAATTTTGTGCCGTTTGTCCATACCTCACCGTCAAAAAACACCTTTATTTCCTGTTTCCTTCATTCCCGCTCACAGACACATGGATGTGTCTAAAGAGCTACAACTATCACCACTAATGTAAAATAAAAATGTGAATACAGCAGAGTAATGAACTTGTGACCAGTGGACTCTATAGCGCCCCCTATAATGCAATGAAAACACACAACTTTGTCTGATTGGCATGAAACTTGGGGAGATAAATGTAGACCTGAAACCAAACCAAAAAGTCAATGACACTATACCTGTATTATGCACGAGTTTGATGGTTCTAAGTCACAGACTCCACCAGTTTAATGCAATGATCACTCTGCACTATGGAAACAGTGTGAGGGGGGGGGCGAGGGGGGGGCGAGCGGCGGGGGGTGGCCGGGCAGGGGGAATGCTGCAGGGAGGCGGTGGCTGGCCCCCGGCGGTCGCGAGGGGGAGGCGGGTCGCGCCGAGGCGAGGGCCATCATTGCCGCTTGCGGCTTTAAATTAACATGTTTCTCCTGAACCTGTATTATTTTTCCGCCCAAACTCGCCCCGTTTTCACCCCCTGAACATGCACGAAAAAGTCTCACATGGGGGTATCAGATCGACCAGCTCGCTGAAAATTTTCATAAATTTGGCATCACAAACATGTCCACTGCACCCCCACTCCACAGCGCCCCCTACAATGTCACACCTATGGCAGAGGAGGCGGGGTAAATTTAGGAATAGACACACAAAAATCAGCACAGTGATAGAGCACAGTGAGACAAGCATAAAAGTGATTGAAGCACTGCTCTATGACAAACAGGAAGTCGGCCATATTTAATAGAAAATTCACCACATTTTACGCATCACGTTTTCAAAATGATTCTACTCACACATATTTTGCCCAAATCTGCTCAGATTTCACATGTCACACGTACACACATAAGGTTTCATAAAACATCCACCTTTTGGCAACAATTTTGTGCCGTTTGTCCATACCTCACTGTCAAAAAACACCTTTATTTCCTGTTTCCTTCATTCCCCGCTCACAGACACATGGATGTGTCTAAAGAGCTACAACTATCCCCACTTAGGTAAAATAAAAATGTGAATACAGCAGAGTACTGAGCACGTGACCAGTGGACTCTATAGCGCCCCCTATAATGCCAATGAAAAAACACACAACTTTGTCTGATTGGCATGAAACTTGGGGAGATAATTGTAGACCTGAAACCAAACCAAAAAGTCAATGAGACTATACCTGTATTATGCACGAGTTTGAAGGTTCTAAGTCACAGACTCCACCAGCATAATGCAATTATCAAAACTGCACTATGGAAACAGTGTGAGCGGGGGGGGGGGCGAGGGGCGGCGTGCGGGCGGGGGGGTGGCCGGGCAGGGGGGGAATGCTGCATGGAGGCGGTGGCTGGCCCCGGCGGTCGCGAGGGGAGGCGGTCGCGCCGTGGCGAGGGCCATCATCGCCGCTTGCGGCTTTAAATTAACATTGTTTCTCCTCAACCTGTATTATATTTTTTCTCCCCAAACTCGCCCCGTTTTCACCCCCTAAACGTATACGAAAAGTCTCACATGGGGGTATCAAATCGACCAGCTCGGTGAAAATTTTCATAAATTTGGCATCACAAACATGTCCACTTCACTCCCACTCCACAGCGCCCCCTACAATGTCACACCTATGGCAGAGGAGGCTGGTAAATGTAGGAATAGACACACAAAAATCAGCACAGTGACAGAGCACAGTGAGACAAGCATAAAAGTGAATTGAAGCACTGCTCTATGACAAACAGGAAGTCGGCCATATTTAATTGAAAATTCACCACATTTTACACAACGCGTTTTCAAAATGATTCTACTCACACATATTTTGCCCAAATGTGCTCCGATTTCACATGCCACACGTACACACATAAGGTTTCATAAAACATCCACTTTTTTGCAACAATTTTGTGTGCCGTTTGTCCATACCTCACCGTCAAAAAACACCTTTATTTCCTGTTTCCTTCATTCCCGCTCACAGACACATGGATGTGTCTAAAGAGCTACAACTATCCCCACTGATGTAAAATAAAAATGTGAATACAGCAGAGTAATGAGCACGTGACCAGTGGACTCTATAGCGTGCCCTATAATGCAATTAAAAACACACATCTTTGTCTGATTGGCATGAAACTTGGGGAGATAATTGTAGACCTGAAAACCAAACAAAAAAGTCAATGAGACTATACCTGTATTATGCAAGATTTTGATGGATCTAAGTCACAGACTCCACCAGTATAAATGCAATGATCACACTGCACTATGGAAACAGTGTGAGGGGAGGGGACGAGGGGGGGCGTGCGGCCGGGGGGTGGTCGGGCAGGGGGAATGCTGCGTGGAGGCGGTGGCTGGCCCCCGGCGGTTGCGAATGGGGGCGGGCGCACCGAGGCGAGGGCCATCATCGCCGCTTGCGGCTTTAAATTAACATTGTTTTTCCAGAGTCTGTATTATTTTTCGCCCCAAACTCGCCCCGTTTTCACCCCCTAAACGTCGACGAAAAGTCTCACATGGGGGTATCAGATCGACCAGCTCGGTGAAAATTTTCATAAATTTGGCATCACAAACATGTCCACTGCACTCCCACTCCACAGCGCCCCCTACAATGTCACACCTATGGCAGAGGAGGCGGGTAAATTTAGGAATAGACACACAAAAATCAGCACAGTGATAGAGCACAGTGAGACAAGCATAAAAGTGAATTGAAGCACTGCTCTAGGTCAAACAGGAAGTCGGCCATATTTAATTGAAAATTCATCACATTTTACACAACGCGTTTTCAAAATGGTTCTACTCTGCCCAAATTTGCTCAGATTTCACATGTCACATCTACATACATGTGGTTTCATAAAACATCCACTTTTTTGCAACAATTTTCTGCCGTTCACCCATACACTTCAGTCAAAAACACCATCATTTCCTGTTTCCTTCATTCCCACTCACAGACACATGGATCAGTCTAAAACACATAAAACTCTACCCACTGATGTAGAATAACACTTTGAATACAGCAGAGTAATGAGCACGTAACCAGTGGACTCTATAGCGCCCCCTATAATACAATTAAAACACACAACTTTGAGCGATTGGCATGAAACTTGGGGAGATAATTGTAGGCCTAAAACAAAACAAAAAAGTCAATGACACTATACCTGTATTATGCACGAGTTTGAAGGTTCTAAGTCACAGACTCCACCAGTTTAATGCAATGATCCCACTGCACTATGGAAACAGTGTGAAGGGGGGGGGCGAGGGGGGGGGCGAGCGGCGGGGGGTGGCCAGGCAGGGGGAACGCTGCGTGGAGGCGGTGGCTGGCCCCCGGCGGTCGCGAGGGGGGGGCGGTCGCGACGAGGCGAGGGCCATCATCGCCGCTTGCGGCTTTAATTGGCCCTCGCCGCTCACGAAAGTGACGGCGAGGGGTATTGTTCTTCGAAAGTTTCTTTTTCTTATTATTATTATTATTATTATTATTATTTTTCTCCCCTGGGATCGCGATTTTCACCCCTAAACGTCGACGGAAAGTCTCACATGGGGGTATCAAATCGATCGGCCTCGCGAAAAATTCGAGAAAATATGCATCACAAAAATGACCCAGACACGCAGGCTCGACAGCGCCACCTAGAAAATTGCAAATTTTCGAATGAATTGGGAGCCGACTCGCATATTTCGCCGTAGCAAAGCCAAATTCGCAACAGTGATAGAGCTCATGGAGACGAGCAAAAAAGCCAATCATAGTGCTGGCCCTAAGGCGGACAGGAAGTCGGTCATATTCGATCGAATATTCGCCACATTTCTCGCCGCCTGTTTTCAAAATGTAATCAGTCACAGGTTTTCGATCCAAATGAAGTCAGATTTCACATGTCACATCTGGACACATGGGGTTTCATGAAACATGCTTTTTTTGGGACAATTTCATGTCGTTCGCCCGCACGCCGCCATCGAAAAACGCCTTCGTTTCCTGTAATTTCGTTGTCCTCTCACGACCAGGGGCATTGTCCTACAGATCTCACATTCACATGACATATGTGTAATTATGGCATGTATGGAATGGACTATAAAGTGTAATGAAAATGAAAACTCTAGCGCCCCCTAGCATAGACGTGAAAACGTCAACATTATTGGATTACAACCAAATTTGGGGAATAAAATCTGGGATATGACGATGAACAAAAAATTATATTATGGGCATGGGTCATTTCACACAACTGGCCAGTAGGGGCGCAAAGACTCCAACAAAAAACATTTAAAAATATATTACCTCACACGGGCTTTGCCCGACACATCTCAAATTTAAGTCACTTATGTTTCATTTGGCCCTGAATCAAATGCGTTATAACGTCTAATCAAAATGAACACTTTAGCGCCCCCTACCATAGACGTGACACATCAATATTATCGGATTCATACCAAATTTAGGGAATAAATTTGGGGCCCGAAATGGAGCAAAAAATTATATTACGGGTATAGGCTATTTTTCTTACAATTGGCCAGCAGGGGCGCAAATACTCAAACAAAAAACATTTAAAAATCTATTACTCACACGGGCTTTGCCCGACACATCTCAAATTTCAGTCAAATATGTTTAATTTGGCCCTGAATCAAATGCAATATAAAGTGTAATCAAAATGAACCCTCTAGCGCCCCCTACCATAGACGTGACACATCAATTTTATCGGATTCATACCAAATTTGGGGAGTACATTGGACACCTCAGAAGAAGCAAAAAATTATATTACAAGCATGGGTTATTTCTCACGGTTGGCCAGCAGGGGCGCAATGACTCCAGAATAAATCATTGAAAAATCTCACTTTCGCATACGTCTTTTTGAAACCTATCTACTCCTACGTTTTTCATCCCAATGAACTGAAACTCCACATGCCACATCTATACAGATTGATTATCAATAATCATCCATTTTTTGGGGGATATTCATTATAGTTTTTGTGTAGCTCACTGTCAAAATAGGACTTGATTATTAGTTTAAAATTCCCACACCACTTTGACATATGTGTATATTAAAGCTATCTACTCTTAAATTATACATCCAAATGACTTCAAACTCCACAGGCCACATCTACAGAGGTTGATTATCAATAATCATCCATTTTTTTGGGGATATTCTTCACGGTTTATGTGTAGCTCGCCGTGAAAATATGACGTCATTTTTGGATTGAAAAAACCACTCCACTTTCACATTCGTTCATATAAAACCTTTCTAGTCTTAGGTTTTTCAACCAAACTACCTGAAACTCCTCATGCCACATCTATAGAGGTAGTTTCTCAATAATATCCATGTTTTTGGGGATATTCATTATAGTTTTGTGTAGCTCACTGTCAAAATAGGGACTGAATTATTGGTTTGAAATTCCCACACCACTTTCATATATGTGTATATTAAAGCTATCTACTCTTAAATTATACATCTAAATGAATTCAAACTCCTCATGCCACATCTATACAGGTTGATTATCAATAATCATCCATTTTTTGGGGGATAT
Source organism: Periophthalmus modestus (assembly GCA_019594935.1). Lineage (NCBI taxonomy): Eukaryota > Metazoa > Chordata > Actinopteri > Gobiiformes > Gobiidae > Periophthalmus > Periophthalmus modestus. Next base: position 14,695,573 of record JAIEZT010000107.1, read on the forward strand.
TCATTATAGTTTTTGTGTAGCTCACTGTCAAAATAGGACTGAATTATTGGTTTGAAATTCCCCACACCACTTTGATATATGTGTATATGGAATCTATCTACTCTTACATTTTTAATCTAAATGATTTAAACTCCTCATGCCACATCTATAGAGGTAGTTTCTCAATAATCATCCATTTTTTCGGGGATACTCATTATAGTTTTTGTGTAGCTCACTGTCAAAATAGGACTTAATTATTAGTTTCAAATTCCACACACACTTTGACATATGTGTATATTAAAGCTATCTACTCTTAAATTATACATCTAAATGAGTTATAACTCACATGCCACATCTATAGACGTAGCTTATCAATAATCATCCAGTTTTGTGCCGTTGTCCATACCTCACCGTCAAAAAACACCTTATTTCCTGTTTCCTTCATTCCCACTCACAGACACATGGATGTGTCTAAAGAGCTACAACTATCCCCACTGATGTAAAATAAAAATGTGAATACAGCAGAGTAATCAGCACGTGACCAGTGGACTCTATAGCGCCCCCTATAATACAATTAAAAACACACAACTTTGTCTGATTGGCATAAAACTTGGGGAGATAAATGTAGACCTAAAACCAAACCAAAAAGTCAATGACACTATACCTGTATTATGCACGAGTTTGATGGTTCTAAGTCACAGACTCCACCAGTTTAATGCAATGATCCCACTGCACTATGGAAACAGTGTGAAGGGCGGGGGCGAGGGGGGGCGTGCGGCCGGGGGGTGGCCGGGCAGGGGGAATGATGCGTGGAGGCGGTGGCTGGACCCGGCGGTCGCGAGGGGAGGCGGTCGCGCCGTGGCGAGGACCATCATCGCCGCTTGCGGCTTTAATTGGCCCTCGCCGCTCACGAAGTGACGGCGAGGGGTATTGTTTTCGCTCGGTTTCTTCTTATTATTTTTATTTTTCTCCCCCTGGGATCGCGATTTTCACCCCCTAAACGTCGACGAAAAGTCTCACATGGGGGTATCAGATCGATCGGCCTCGCGAAAAATTCGATAAAATATGCATCACAAAAATGACCCAGGCACGCAGGCTCGACAGCGCCACCTAGAAAATTGCAAATTTTCAAATGAATTGGGAGCCGACTCGCATATTTCGCCGTAGTAGCAAAGCCAAATTCACACCAGTGATAGAGCTCATGGAGACGAGCAAAAAAGCCAATCATAGTGCAGCCCTAAGGCGGACAGGAAGTCCACCATATTCGATCGAAGATTCGCCAATTTTTTCGCCGACTGTTTTCAAAATACTACAACTCTCATGTTTTTACTCCAAAAGACGTCAGATTTCACATGTCACATCTGGACACATGGGGTTTCATACCTTATCCGATCGTTTGCAATAATTCCGTGTCGTTCGCGCCGCCCGCCGCCATCGAAAAACGCCTTCATTTCCTGTAATTTCGTTGTCCTCTCACGACCAGAGGGCATTGTCCTACAGATCTCACATTCACATGACATATGTGTATTATGGCATGTATGGAATGGACTATAAAGTGTAATGAAAATGAAAACTCTAGCGCCCCCTACCATAGACGTGAAACGTCAACATTATTGGATTACAACCAAATTTGGGGAATAAATCTGGGATTTGACGAGGACCAAAAAATTATATTATGGGCATGGGTCATTTCTCACAACTGGCCAGTAGGGGCGCAAAGACTCCAACAAAAAACATTTAAAAATATATTACTCACTCGGGCTTTGCCCGACACATCTCAAATTTAAGTCACATATGTTTCATTGTCCCTGAATCAAATGCAATATAAAGTCTAATCAAAATGAACACTCTAGCGCCCCCTACTATAGACATGACACATCAATATTATCGGATTCAAACCAAATTTAGGGAATAAATTTGGCACACGAAAAGGAGCAAAAAAATTATATACGGGGTATAGGCTATTTCTTACAATTGGCCAGCAGGGGCGCAATACTCCAACAAAAAACATTTAAAAATCTATTACTCACACGGGCTTTGACCGACACATCTCAAATTTCAGTCACATATGTTTCATTTGGCCCTGAATCAAATGCAATATAAAGTGTAATCAAAAAAGAACCCTCTAGCGCCCCCTACCATAGACGTGACACATCAATTTTATCGGATTCATACCAATTTGGGGAGTACATTGGACACCTCAGAAGAAGCAAAAAAATATATTACAAGCATGGGTTATTTCTCACGGTTGGCCAGCAGGGGCGCACAGACTCCCCAAAAATAATCATTTAAAAATGTCTGACACAGGGACATTGCTCTGCATCGCTCCAATTAACATCAAACATGTGTCATTTGGCCATGAATGTCATGGATTATAAAACTCCTTGATAAAAACTTCAACAATGAATGGCCACGCTGTCTTTTGATTCATAAAAAGGCCGCCATATTGAATAAGAAATTAGCCATCTCTTTCGCCGCTTGTTTTCAAAATGATACAACTCCCAGATTTTTACTCCAAAACAGGTCAGATTTCACATGTCACATCTGGACACATGGGGTTTCATTTCTTATCCGATCGTTTGCAATAATTTCGTGTCGTTCGCCCGCACGGCGCCGTCGAAACACGCCTTCGTTTCCTGTTTTTTCGGTGTCCCTCTCACGACCAGGGCAAATGATACAACTCCCACGTTTTTGCTTCAAAACAGGTCAGATTTCACATGTCACATCTGGACACACGGGGTTTCATTTCTTATCCAATCGTTTGCAATAATTTCGTGTCATTCGCCCGCACGCCGCCATCGAAAAACGCCTTCGTTTCCTGTTTCTTTGATTCCCGCTCACAGACACATGGATCAGTCTAAAGACTAAAACTCTACCCACTGATGTAGAATCAAACTTTGAATACAGCAGAGTAATGAGCACGTGACCAGTGGACTCTATAGCGCCCCCTATAATATAATTACAACACTCAACTTTGTGCGATTGGTATGAAACTTGGGGAGATTAATTGTAGGCCCCACACCAAAACAAAAAGGTCAATGAGACTATACCTGTATTATGCACAATTTTGATGGTTCTAAGTCACAGACTCCACCAGTTTAATGCAATGATCACACTGCACTATGGAAACAGTGTGAGGGGGGGGGGGGGGGGCGAGGGGGGGGCGGTGCGGCCGGGGGGTGGCCGGGCAGGGGGAATGCTGCGTGGAGGCGGTGGCTGGCCCCCGGCGGTCGCGACGGGAGGCGGTCGCGACGGGAGCGGTCGCGACGGGAGACGGTCGCGCCGTGGCGAGGGCCATCATCGCCGCTTGCGGCTTTAAATTAACATTGTTTCTCCTGAACCTGTATTATTTTTTCCGCCCAAACTCGCCCCGTTTTCACCCCCCTGAACATGCACGAAAAGTCTCACATGGGGGTATCAATTGACCAGCTCGGTGAAAATTTTCATAAATTTGGCATCACAAACATGTCCACTGCACCCCCACTCCACAGCGCCCCCTAAAATGTCACACCTATGGCAGAGGAGGCAGGTCAATTTAGGAATAGACACACAAAAATCAGCACAGTGATAGAGCACAGTGAGACAAGCATAAAAGTGAATTGAAGCACTGCTCTATGACAAACAGGAAGTCGGCCATATTTAATTGAAAATTCACCACATTTTACGCATCACGTTTTCAAAATGATTCTACTCACACATATTTTGCCCAAATCTGCTCAGATTTCACATGTCACACGTAGACAACATAAGGTTTCATAAAAACATCCACTTTTTGGCAACAATTTTGTGCCGTTTGTCCATACCTCACTGTCAAAAAAACCACCTTTATTTCCTGTTTCCTTCATTCCCGCTCACAGACACATGGATGTGTCAAAAAGAGCTACAACTATCCCCACTTAGGTGAAATAAAAAAGTGAATACAGCAGAGTAATGAGCACGTGACCAGTGGACTCTATAGCGCCCCCTATAATACAATTAAAACACACAACTTTGTCTGATTGGCATGAAACTTGGGGGAGATAATTGTAGACCTGAAACCAAACCAAAAAGTCAATGAGACTATACCTGTATTATGCACGATTTTGAAGGTTCTAAGTCACAGACTCAACCAGTTTAATGCAATGATCCCACTGCACACTATGGAAAACAGTGTGAAGGGGGGGGGGGGGGGCGAGGGGGGCGAGGGGGGGGCGGCCGGGGGGTGGCCGGGCAGGGGGAATGCTGCGTGGAGGCGGTGGCTGGCCCCCGGCGGTCGCGAGGGGAGGCGGTCGCGCCGTGGCGAGGGCCATCATCGCCGCTTGCGGCTTTTTAAATTAACATTGTTTCTCCTGAACCTGTATTATTTTTCCGCCCAAACTCGCCCCCGTTTTCACCCCTGAACATGCACGAAAAGTCTCACATGGGGGTATCAGATCGACCAGCTCGGTGAAAATTTTCATAAATTTGGCATCACAAACATGTCCACTGCACTCCCACTCCACGGCGCCCCTACAATGTCACACCTATGGCAGAGGAGGCGGCTAAATTTAGGAATAGACACACAAAAATCAGCAAAGTGATAGAGCACAGTGAGACAAGCATAAAAGTGAATTGAAGCACTGCTCTATGACAAAACGGCAAGTCGGCCATATTTAATTGAAAAATTCACCACATTTTACACATCACGTTTTCAAAATTATTCTACTCACACTTATTTGCCCAAAATCTGCTCAGATTCACATGTCACACGTACACACATAGGTTTCATAAAACATCCACTTTTTTGCAACACCATTTTGTGCCGTTTGTCCATACCTCACCGTCAAAAAAACACCTTTATTTCCTGTTTCCGTCATTCCCCGCTCACAGACACATGGATGTGTCTAAAGAGCTACAACTATCCCCACTGATGTAAAATAAAAATGTGAATACAGCAGAGTAATGAGCATGTGACCAGTGGACTCTATAGCGCCCCCTACTAGTGCGATTGGCATGAAACTTGGGGAGATAATTGTAGGCCTAAATCAAAACAAAAAAGTCAATGACACTATACCTGTATTATGCACGAGTTTGAAGGTTCTAAGTCACACAGACTCCACCAGTATAATGCAATGATCACTCTGCACTATATAAACAGTGTGAAGGGGGGGGGGGGGGGGGCGTGCGGCCGGGAGGTGGCCGGGCAGGGGGAAATGCTGCGTGGAGGCGGTGGCTGGCCCCGGCGGTCGCGAGGGAGGCGGTCGCGCCGTGGCGAGGGCCATCATCGCCGCTTGCGGCTTTAAATTAACATTGTTTTTCCTGAACCCGTATTATTTTTCCGCCCAAACTCGCCCCGTTTTCACCCCCTAAACGTATACGAAAAGTCTCACATGGGGGTATCAGATCGACCAGCTCGGTGAAAATTTTCATAAATTTGGCATCACAACAAACATGTCCACTGCACTCCCACTCCACAGCGCCCCCTACAATGTCACACCTATGGCAGAGGAGGCTGGTAAATGTAGGAATAGACACACAAAAATCAGCACAGTGACAGAGCACAGTGAGACAAGCATAAAAGTGAATTGAAGCACTGCTCTATGACAAACAGGAAGTCGGCCATATTTAATTGAAAATTCACCACATTTTACACAACGCGTTTTCAAAATGATTCTACTCACACATATTTAGCCCAAATCTGCTCAGATTTCACATGTCACACGTAGGACACATAAGGTTCATAAAACACCCACTTTTTGCAAACAATTTTGTGCCGTTTGTCCATACCTCACCGTCAAAAAAACACCTTTATTTCCTGTTTCCTTCATTCCCGCTCACAGACACATGGATGTGTCTAAAGAGCTACAACTATCCCCACTGATGTAAAAATAAAATGTGAATACAGCAGAGTAATGAGCACGTGAGCAGTGGACTCTATAGCGTGCCCTATAATGCAATTAAAACACACAACTTTGTCTGATTGGCATGAAACTTGGGGAGATAATTGTAGACCTGAAACCAAACAAAAAAGTCAATGACACTATACCTGTATTATGCACAACTTTGATGGTTCTAAGTCACAGACTCCACCAGTTTAATGCAATGATCACTCTGCACTATGGAAACAGTGTGTGAAGGGCGGGGGCGGACGGGGGGGGCGTGCGGCCGGGGGGTGGCCGGGCAGGGGGAATGCTGCGTGGAGGCGGTGGCTGGCCCCCAGCGTCTCGCGAGGGGAGGGAGGTCGCGCCGTGGCGAGGGCCATCATCGCCGCTTGCGGCTTTAAATTAACATTGTTTTTCCTGAACCCGTATTATTTTTTCCGCCCCAAACTCGCCCCGTTTTCACCCCCTAAACGTAATACGAAAAAGTCTCACATGGGGGGTATCAAATCGACCAGCTCGGTGAAAATTTTCATAAAATTTGGCACTCACAAACATGTCCACTGCACTCCCACTCCACAGCGCCCCCTACAATGTCACACCTATGGCAGAGGAGGCTGGTAAATGTAGGAATAGACACACAAAAATCAGCACAGTGACAGAGCACAGTGAGACAAGCATAAAAGTGAATTGAAGCACACTGCTCTATGACAAAACAGGAAGTCGGCCATATTTAATTGAAAATTCACCACATTTTACACAACGCGTTTTCAAATGATTCTACTCACACATATTTTGACCCAAAATGTGCTCCGATTTCACATGCCACACGTACACACATAAGGTTTCATAAACATCCACTTTTTTGCAACAATTTTGTGCCGTTTTGTCCATACCTCACCGTCTAAAAAACACCTTTTATTCCTGTTTCCTTCATTCCCGCTCACAGACACATGGAGTGGTCTAAAGAGCTACAACTATCCCCACTGATGTAAAAATAAAAATGTGAATACAGCAGGAGTAATGAGCACGTGAGCAGTGGACTCTATAGCGTGCCCTAGAATGCAATTAAAACACAAACTTTGTCTGATTGGCATGAAACTTGGGGAGATAATTGTAGACCTGAAACCCAAACAAAAAAAGTCATGACACGATACCTGTATTATGCACGACTTTGATGGGTTCTAAGTCACAGACTCCACAGTTTAATGCAATGATCCACTACACTATGGAAACAGTGTGAGGGGAGGGGACGAGGGGGGGCGTGCGGCCGGGGGGTGGTCGGATAGCGGGGGAATGCTGCGTGGAGGCGGTGGCTGGCCCCGGCGGTTGCGAGTGGGGGCGGGCGCACCGAGGCGAGGGCCGCCATCATCGCCGCTTGCGGCTTTAATTGGCCCTCGCCGCCTCACGGAAGTGACGGCGAGGGGTATTGTTTTCGCTTGGTTTCTTCTTCTTATTATTTTTATTTTTCCCCCCTGGGATCGCGATTTTCACCCCCTAAAACGTCGACGAAAAGTCTCACATGGGGGTATCAGATCGATCGGCCTCCCCGCGAAAAATTCGATAAAATATGCATCACGAAAATGACCCACGCACGCAGGCTCGACAGCGCCACCTAGAAAACTGCAAATTTTCAATGAATTGGGACGCCGACTCGCATATTTCACCGTAGCAAAAGCCAAATTCACACCAGTGATAGAACTCATGGAGACGAGCAAAAAAGCCAATCATAGTGCAGCCCTAAGGCGGACAGGGAAGTCCACCATACAATTCGATCGAAAATCGCCAATTTTTTCGCCGCCTGCATTTTCAAAATACTACAACTCTCATGTTTTACTCCAAAAGACGTCAGATTTCCCTGTCACATCTGGACACATGGGGTTTTCATAACTTTATCCGATAGTTTGCAATAATTTTCGTGTCGTGTCGCTTCGCCGCACGCACGCCATCGACAAACGCTTCGTTTCCTGTAATTTCGTAGTCCTCTCAGCGACCAGGGGCATTGTCATACAGATCTCACTTCACATGACATATGTGTAATTATGGCATGTGTGGAATGGACTTAAACTGTAATGAAAATGAACACTCTCTAGCGCCCCCTAGCATTAGACGTGAAACGTCAACATTATCGGATTACCACAACAAATTTGGGGAATAAATCTGCGATCTGATGAGGACCAAAAATTATATTATGGGCTGGGGTCATTTCTCACAATTGGCCAGTAGTAGGGCGCAAAGAGTCCAGGTCCAACAAACAAATAAAAATATATTACTCACACGGGCTTTGCCCGACACATCTCAAATTTAAGTCACATATGTTTTCATTCGGCCTGAATCAAACTGCCTTATAAAGTCTAATCAAAATGAACACTCTAGCGCCCCCTAACCATAGACGTGACGCATAAAACATAATCGGCTTCAAAACCAATTTTGATAATAAATTTGTGGGCACGAATAGGAGCAAAAAAATTATATTACGGGATAGCTATTTTTTACAATTGGCCAGCAGGGGCGCAAATACTCCAACAAAAAAACATTTAAAAATCTATTACTCACACGGGCTTTGCCTGAGACATCTCAAATTTAAGTCAAATATGTTTTATTTGGCCCTGAATCAAATGCAATATAAAGTGTAATCAAAATGAAAACCCTCTAGCATCGCCCCCTACCATAGACGTGACACATAAATTTTATCGGATTCATCAAACCAATTTGGGTGAGTACATTGGACACCTCAGAAGAAGCAAAAAATTATATTACAAGCATGGGTTATTTCTCACGGTTGGCCAGCCGGGGCGCAAGAGCTCCCCCAAAAATAATCATTTACAATGTCTGACTCACAGGGACATTGGTCTGAAATCGCTCCAGAATTAACATCAAACATGGGTCATTTGGCCATGAATGTCATGGATTAATAAAGCTCCTGATAAAACTTCAACATGACCATGGCCACGCTGTCTTTTGATTCATAAAAAGGCCCGCCATATTGAATAGAATTTACCCATCTCTTTCGCGCTGCTTGTTTTTCAGTAAATGATATCAACTCCCAGAATTTTACTCCAAAACATGGTCAGATTTCACATGTCCATTGGACACCATGGGGTTTCATTTCCTTCTTATCCGATCGTTTGCAATTCATTTCGTGTCATTCGCCCCACGCCGCCGTCGATCATAACACGCCCCGTTTTCCTGATTTTTCCGATGTCCTTCACGCACCATCAGGGCAAAATGATACAACTCCCCCGTTTTTGCTTCCAAAACAGGTCAGATTTCACATGTCACATCTGGACACATGGGG
>JAIEZT010000107.1:14704786-14822286 GCA_019594935.1 Periophthalmus modestus
AAAATGAATGGCACGCTGTCTTTTGGATTTTTACTCCAAAACAGGTCAGATTTCACATGTCACATCTTGACACATGGGGTTTCATTTCTTATCCGATCGTTTGCAATAATTTAGTGTCATTCGCCGCCCGCACGCCGCCATCGAAAAAACGCCTTCGTTTCCTGTGTTTTCGATGTCCTCTCACGACCAGGGCAAATTGATACAACTCCCACGTTTTTGCTTCAAAACAGGTCAGATTTAACATGTCACACCTGGACAACACGGGGTTTCATTTCTTATCCGATCGTTTGCAATAATTTCGTGTCGTTTGCCCGTACGCCGCCATCGAAAAACGCCTTCGTTTCCTGTTTCTTTGATTCCCGCTCACAGGACACATGGATCAGTCTAAAGACATTAAACGCTCTACCCACTGATGTAGAATAACACTGTGAATACAGCAGAGAGAATGAGCACGTGACCAGTGGACTCTATAGCGCCCCCATATAATATAATTACAACACTCAACTTTGTCTGATTGGTATGAAACTTGAGGAGATAATTGGAGGCCCAAAACCAAACCAAAAAGTCAATGACACTATACCTGTATTATGCACGATTTTTTGATGGTTCTAAGTCACAGACTCCACCAGTTTAATGCAATGATCACACTGCACTATGGAAACAGTGTGAGGGGGGGGCGAGGGGGGGGCGTGCGGCCGGGGGGTGGCCCGGGCAGGGGGAATGCTGCGTGGAGGCGGTGGCTGGCCCCGGCGGTCGCGAGGGGAGGCGGTCGCGCCGAGGCGAGGGCCATCATCGCCGCTTGCGGCTTTAAATTAACATTGTTTCTCCTCAACCTGTATTATTTTTCTCCCCAAACTCGGCCCGTTTTCACCCCCTGAACATGCACGAAAAGTCTCACATGGGGGTATCAGATCGACCAGCTCGGTGAAAAAAAATTTCATAAATTGGCATCACGAAAAATGTCCCCTGCACTCCCACTCGATGGCGCCACCTAGAAGTTGACCACTATGTGAGAAGAGGCTGGTAAATTTTGGAATAGACACACAAAAATCAGCACAGTGACAGAGCACAGTGAGACAAGCATAAAAGTGAATTGAAGCACTGCTCTAGGACAAACGGGAAAAATCGCCATATTTAATTGAAATTTCATCACATTTTTATACAACGTGTTTTCAAAATGATTCTACTCACACATATTTTTCCCAAATTTGCTCAGATTTCACATGTCACATCTACATACATGTGGTTTCAGAAAACATCCACGTTTTTGCAACAATTTTGTGCCGTTTGTCCATACGCTGCCCCAGAAAACACCTTAATTTCCTGTTTCCTTTATTCCCGCTCACAGACACATGCATCAGCCTAAAGACATAAAACTCTACCCACTGATGTAAAATAACACTTTGAATACAGCAGAGTAATGAGCATGTGACCAGTGGACTCTATAGTGCCCCTATATAATACAATTAAAAGACGCAACTTTGTGCGATTGGAATGAAACTTTGGGGAGATAATTGTAGGCCTAAAACAAAACCAAAAAGTCAATGAGACTATACCTGTATTATGCACGAGTTTGATGGTTCTAAGTCACAGACTCCACCAGTTTAATGCAATGATCACACTGCACTATGGAAACAGTGTGAAGGGGGGGCGAGGGGAGAGGGGAGGCGTGCGGCCGGGGGGTGGCGGGGGGGGGAATGCTGCGTGGAGGCGGTGGCTGGCCCCCGGCGGTCGCGAGGGGAGGCGGTCGCGCGCCGTGGCGAGGGCCATCATCGCCGCTTGCGGCTTTAAATTAACATTGTTTTCTCCTCAACCTGTATTATTTTTCTCCCCAAACTCGCCCCGTTTTCACCCCCTAAACGCAGACGAAAAGTCTCACATGGGGGTATCAGATCGACCAGCTCGGTGAAAATTTTCATAAATTTGGCATCACGAAAATGTCCCCTGCACCCCCACCCCACGGCGCCCCCTACAATTTCACACCTATGGCAGAGGATGCGGGTAAATTTAGGAATAGACACACAAAAATCAGCACAGTGATAGTGCACAGTGAGACAAGCATAAAAGTGAATTGAAGTACTGCTCTATGACAAACAGGAAGTCGGCCATATTTAATTGAAAATTCACCACATTTTACACAACGCGTTTCCAAAATGATTCTACTCACACATATTTAGCCCAAATGTGCTCAGATTTCACATGTCACACGTACACACATAAGGTTTCATAAAACACCCACTTTTTTGCAACAATTTTGTGCCGTTTGTCTATACCTCACCGTCAAAAAACACCTTTATTTCCTGTTTCCTTCATTCCCGCTCACAGACACATGGATGTGTCTAAAGAGCTACAACTATCCCCACTGATGTAAAATAAAAATGTGAATACAGCAGAGTAATGAGCACGTGAGCAGTGGACTCTATAGCGCCCCCTATAATGCAATGAAAACACACAACTTTGTGCGATTGGCATGAAACCTGGGGAGATAATTGTAGGCCTAAAACAAAACAAAAAAGTCAATGATACTATACCTGTATTATGCACGAGTTTGATGGTTCTAAGTCACAGACTCCACCAGTTTAATGCAATGATCACACTGCACTATGGAAACAGTGTGAAGGGCAGGGGGCGAGGGAGGGCGTGCGGCCGGGGGGTGGCCGGGCAGGGGGAATGCTGCGTGGAGGCGGTGGCTGGCCCCCGGCGGACGCGAGGGGAGGCGGTCGCGCCGTGGCGAGGGCCATCATCGCCGCTTGCGGCTTTAAATTAACATTGTTTCTCCTCAACCTGTATTATTTTTTCTCCCCAAACTCGCCCCGTTTTCACCCCCTAAACGCAGACGAAAAGTCTCACATGGGGGTATCAGATCGACCAGCTCGGTGAAAATTTTCATGAATTTGGCATCACGAAAATGTCCCTGCACTCCCACTCCACAGCGCCCCCTACAATGTCACACCTATGGCAGAGGAGACGGGTAAATTTAGGAATAGACACACAAAAATCAGCACAGTGACAGAGCACAGTGAGACAAGCATAAAAGTGAATTGAAGCACTGCTCTATGACAACCAGGAAGTCGGCCATATTTAATTGAAAATTCACCACATTTGACGCATCACGTTTTCAAAATGATTCTACTCACACATATTTTGCCCAAATCTGCTCAGATTTCACATGTCACACGTAGACACATAAGGTTTCATAAAACATCCACTTTTTTTGCAACTATTTTGTGCCGTTTGTCCATACTTCACCCTCAAAAAAACACTTTATTTCCTTCCTGTTTCCTTCATTCCCGCTCACAGACACATGGATGTGTCTAAAGAGCTACAACTATCCCCACTGATGTAAAATAAAAATGTGAACGCAGCAGAGTAATGAGCATGTGACCAGTGGACTCTATAGCGCCCCCTATAATACAATTAAAAGACACAACTTTGTGCGATTGGCATGACACTTGGGGAGATCATTGTAGGCCTGAAACCAAACAAAAAAGTCAATGACACTATACCTGTATTATGCACGACTTTGATGGTTCTAAGTCACAGACTCCACAAGTATAATGCAATGATCACACTGCACTATGGAAACAGTGTGAAGGGGGGGGTGAGGGGGGGCGTGCGGCCGGGGGGTGGTCGGGCAGGGGGAATGCTGCGTGGAGGCGGTGGCTGGCCCCGGCGGTTGCGAGTGGGGGCGGGCGCACCGAGGCGAGGGCCATCATCGCCGCTTGCGGCTTTAATTGGCCCTCGCCGCTCACGAAGTGACGGCGAGGGGTATTGTTCTTCGAAAGTTTCTTTTTCTTATTATTGGCCCTCGCCGCTCACGAAGTGACGGCGAGGGGTATTGTTCTTCGAAAGTTTCTTCTTATTAGGCCCGAGCCGGAGACAACGTCCCGGCGAGGGACTCATTAAAAACCGCGTCCGAAACGGGGAAAATGGCAAAAATCAAGTGGTTAACACGCCCCGACATGCCAGTGAGTGGTGTCAAAAATTAGAACTCGCCAAGCTCTAATTGTCACCGAAGACCGCGAAAAAAAATAACGAAAGACGACTCGGTAGCGCCACCTCAAACTTTGATTTTCATTGGGCCTATGGGAGCCCGACTCGGAAAAAAGTCGACCGAAAAATCTGAAACTCGCATCAAAAAATAGAACATGTCGGGACATGACAAAAATGATATTATGGCCCAGCCCTAAAATGTACAGGAAGTCGGCCATATTGGATCAAACCCGATAATGACAAAAGCGCACACCCTCACATTCAGGACATCTCCTCGCACAGTTTTCATCACAAACACTTCAAATTTGGTCAAAACCCACTAAACCCATGTGAGATTAAAGATCATCAATTATATTTGAATATGACTTTGGGTGTGGTCATGGTGAATTTTATACAAAATCGCAATTTTTGGAATATTTCGATAAAATATTTCTCGTTCACACATTTTTTGTTGGGAAAACGCTAATACAGCGTTTATGCACATTTGTGACCTGAACGCAATGATATGCAAATCATGGCACTATCTTACAAATTGACTCTCTAGCGCCCTCTTCAAATTTCATTTTCAAAAATTCGTAGCAGACAAGTGATTTGTCGTGGACTTGTGAAAAAATTCACAGGGGCCTTATTTGTGATGGGGCACAATGTGAGAAAGTCACATGACTGTAGCTTTTGTGGTTTAGGAGAAAAAAAAAGGGGAAAAAATGAGTTTCCATTATTATTATTATTATTCTTATTATTTTGGTTGCCAAATTGAAGCAATTTTTGACCCCCCTGAACGTTAAAAAAAAGTCCATTTTATTGGACCCAAAATTCAAGGTTGGTGAAAAAATTTATTATTTTAATGTGCAAAAAAAATTCACATATCAAATTACCTCAATAGCGCCACCTCAAAAATCAAATACATTACGGCAATGAGAGACCCTTTTCATCGTAGACAATCGAAAATTTGGTAGAACCATAGAACATGTCAAGACAAGTAAAACAATTGTATTATGACCCCACCCTAAACCCTACAGGAAGTCCGCCATTGTGGGCGGAACCCCATTTTTTTGACATTTTAACTCTCACGTTTGGATTTTTTACGCAATGGATTTCTATTCTAGAAACTTGAAAATTGGTCAAAATGAACTACACCCATGTGGGATTAAAGTTCACAGTCTTGGATTTTTTTACGTCATTAAATGTGGGTGTGGCCAGCCTGCAAAGAAAAAAAGCATTTTTTTGACGTTTTAAATTGCGAATAACTGAGACATGCAGCGTCCTATTTCCCGGCATTAATATACGTTTTGTTGAAAATCTTGATCTGAATGCAATGACATACAATTTACATAAGTCAGACATTACATTGCTCCACAGCGCCCCTTGAACTTTTGAATGGGACTAAAAAAAATTACTTTGTCAAAAAAACATTGAAATTTGACATGGAAATCTGGCTTGACATACTGAACAAAAAAGCCAATGAGAACATACCTCTATTTGTAACTATGTTACCATGGTAACGTCATAAATGTGCCATTGAAATGAATGGGGTTCAGAGTACTGGACTTTGTTACAGACTAAATAGATGCTCTGCACTAATCCAACTATGACCCAAAATTCAAAGTTGGTGAAAAAATGTGTAATTTGATGTGCAAAAAAATTTATGTTTCAATATGACTCCATAGCGCCACCTCCAAGTTCAAAATACATTACGGCAATGACAGACCTTTTCCATCTTAGACAAATGAAATTTGGTAGAACCATAGAACATGTCAAGACAAGTAAAAAATTATATTATGACCCCACCCTAAACCCGACAGGAAGTCGGCCATTGTGGGCGGAACACAATTTTTTTGAAATTTTAACTCTCACGTTTGGATTTTTTACGCCATGGATTTTCATTCAACAAACTTGCAAATTGGTCTAAATAAACTAGACCCATGTGGGATGAAAGGCGACTCACTTGGATTTTTCTAAGTCATAAAATGTGGGCGTGGCCAACATGCGAAGAAAAACTGCGTTTTTTGAAGTATTGAATTGCACCTAACTCAAACATGCAGTGTCCTGTTGACCGGCATTAATATACATTTTGGTCACAATGTTCATCTGAATGTAATGATATACAGTTTACATAGCTGAGACAATCCATTGCTCCACAGCGCCCCCTTGAAATTTTGAATTGAACCCAAAAAATTTTACTTTTTCAAAAACATTTGAAATTTGGCATGGACATCCCTATTCCCATACTGAACAAAAACGCTAATGAGAACATACCTCTATTTGCAAGTGTGTTGCCACGGCAACGACCGACATTTCTCATTGAAATACATGGGTTTTGGTTAACTGGGATGAAAAAAAATCACTTTGTCATAGATCATCAAAATTTGCAACACATATTCCACTGATCATAATGAACAAAAAAGCCAATGAAGACATACCTCTATTTCCAACCGTGCAGGTGTGAAAATGTCATAAATGCTCTCATTGGAATGAATGGAGTAGTATTACTCAGTCGCTGTTTTTGGTGGGAGGGGCGACGTAAGCGGGAACGAGAAGCGCGAACTCCGCGGTGGCGTGTACCCCGCGGTCGCAAGGGTGGCGAGGGCCTTTATCACTGCTTGCAGTTTTAATTATTATTATTATTTTTATTTTTCTCCCCCTGGGATCGCGATTTTCACCCCCTAAACGTCGACGAAAAGTCTCACATGGGGGTATCAAATCGATCGGCCTCGCGAAAAATTCGAGAAAATATGCATCACAAAAATGACCCGGGCACGCAGGCTCGACAGCGCCACCTAGAAAATTGCAAATTTTCGAATGAATTGGGAGCCGACTCGCATATTTCGCCGTAGCAAAGCCAAATTCGCACCAGTGATAGAGCTCATGGAGACGAGCAAAAAAGCCAATCATAGTGCTGCCCTAAGGCGGACAGGAAGTCGGTCATATTCGATCGAAGATTCGCCAATTTTTTCGCCGCCTGTTTTCAAAATACTACAACTCTCATGTTTTTACTCCAAAAGACGTCAGATTTGACATGTCACATCTGGACACATGGGGTTTCATAACTTATCCGATCGTTTGCAATAATTTTGTGTCGTTCGCCCGCACGCCGCCATCGAAAAACGCCTTCGTTTCCTGTAATTTCGTTGTCCTCTCACGACCAGGGGCATTGTCCTACAGATCTCACATTCACATGACGTATGTGTAATTATGGCATGTATGGAATGGACTATAAAGTATTATGAAAATGAACACTCTAGCGCCCCCTAGCATAGACGTGAAACGTCAACATTATTGGATTACAACCAAATTTGGGGAATACATCTGAAATATGACGAGGACCAAAAAATTATATTATGGGCATGGGTCATTTCTCACAACTGGCCAGTAGGGGCGCAAAGAGTCCAACAAAAAACATTTAAAAATATATTACTCACACGGGCTTTGCCCGACACATCTCAAATTTAAGTCACATATGTTTCATTTGGCCCTGAATCAAATGCAATAAAAAGTCTAATCAAAATGAACACTCTAGCGCCCCCTACCATAGACGTGACACATCAATATGATCGGATTCATACCAAATTTAGGGAATAAATTTGGGACATGAAAAGGAGCAAAACATTATATTACCGATATAGGCTATTTCTTACAATTGGCCAGCAGGGGCGCAAATACTCCAACAAAAAACATTTAAAAATCTATTACTCACACGGGCTTTGCCCGAGACATCTGAAATTTTAGTCAAATATGTTTCACTTGGCCCTGAATCAAATGCAATATAAAGTGTAATCAAAATGAACCCTCTAGCGCCCCCTACCATAGACAGTGACACATCAATTTTATCGGATTCATACCAAATTTGGGGAGTACATTGGACACCTCAGAAGAAGCAAAAAATTATATTACAAGCATGGGTTATTTCTCACGGTTGGCCAGCAGGGGCGCAAAGACTCCCCAAAAATAATCATTTAAAAATGTCTGACTCACAGGGACATTGGTCTGAATCGCTCCAATTAACAACAAACATGTGTCATTTGGCCATGAATGTCATGGATTATAAAGCTCCTTGATAAAACTTCAGCAATGAATGGCCACGCTGTCTTTTGATTCATAAAAAGGCCGCCATATTGAATAAGAAATTCGCCATCTCTTTCTCCGCTTGTTTTCAAAATGATACAACTCCCAGATTTTTACTCCAAAACAGGTCAGATTTCACATGTCACATCTGGACACATGGGGTTTCATTTCTTATCCGATCGTTTGCAATAATTTCGTGTCATTCGCCCGCACGCCGCCGTCGTCGAAGCACGCCTTCTTTTCCTGTTTTTTTCTATGTCCTCTTGCGACCAGGGCAAATGATACAACTCCCACGTTTTTGCTCCAAATCAGGTCAGATTTCACATGTCACATCTGGACACACGGGGTTTCATTTGTATCCGATCGTTGCAATAATTTCGTGTCGTCCGCCCGCACGCCGCCATCGCAAAACGCCTTCGTTTCCTGTTTCTTTGATTCCCGCTCAGAGACACATGGATCAGTCTAAAGACATAAAAACTCTACCCACTGATGTAGAATAAAACTTTGAATACAGCAGAGTAATGAGCACGTGACCAGTGGACTCTATAGCGCCCCCTATAATATAATTACAACACTCAACTTGTGCGATTGGTATGAAACTGGGGAGATAATTGTAGGCCCAAAACCAAACCAAAAAGTCAATGAGACTATACCTGTATTATGCACGATTTTGAAGGTTCTAAGTCACAGACTCCACCAGTTTAATGCAATGATCACTCTGCCCTATGGAAACAGTGTGAGGGGGGGGGGGG
The DNA here is from genome assembly GCA_019594935.1 of Periophthalmus modestus. NCBI lineage: Eukaryota > Metazoa > Chordata > Actinopteri > Gobiiformes > Gobiidae > Periophthalmus > Periophthalmus modestus. The sequence continues at coordinate 14,713,594 of JAIEZT010000107.1, forward strand.
AGGGGGGGCGTGCGGCCGGGGGGTGGCCGGGCAGGGGGAATGCTGCGTGGAGGCGGTGGCTGGCCCCCGGCGGTCGCGAGGGGAGGCGGTCGCGCCGTGGCGAGGGCCATCATCGCCGCTTGCGGCTTTAAATTAACATTGTTTTTCCAGAGTCTGTATTATTTTTCCGCCCAAACTCGCCCCGTTTTCACCCCCTGAACATGCACGAAAAGTCTCACATGGGGGTATCAGATCGACCAGCTCGGTGAAAAATTTCATAAATTTGGCATCACGACAATGTCCCCTGCACCCCCACTCGATGGCGCCACCTACAAGTTGACCACTATGGGAGAAGAGGGCTGGTAAATTTTGGAATAGACACACAAAAATCAGCACAGTGATAGAGCACAGTGAGACAAGCATAAAAGTGAATTGAAGCACTGCTCTAGGTCACACAGGAAGTCGGCCATATTTAATTGAAAATTCACCACATTTTACACAACGCGTTTTCAAAATGATTCTACTCACACATATTTTGCCCAAATTTGCTCAGATTTCACATGTCACATCTACATACATGTGGTTTCATAAAATATCCACTTTTTTGCAACAATTTTGTGCCGTTTGCCCATACACTGCCCTCAAAAAAACACCTTTATTTCCTGTTTCCTTCATTCCTGCTCACAGACACATGGATGTGTCTAAAGAGCTACAACTATCCCCACTGATGTAAAATAAAACTTTGAATACAGCAGAGTAATGAGCACGTGACCAGTGGACTCTATAGCGCCCCCTATAATATAATTACAACACTCAACTTTGTACGATTGGCATGAAACTTGGGGAGATAATTGTAGGCCTAAACACAAAACCAAAAAGTCAATGACACTATACCTGTATTATGCACGAGTTTGAAGGTTCTCAGTCACAGACTCCACCAGTTTAATGCAATGATCCACTGCACTATGGAAAAAAGTGTGAAGGGGGGGGGCGACGGGGGGCGCGCGCGGCCCGGGGGGGGTGGCCGGGCAGGGGGAATGCTGCGTGGAGGCGGTGGCTGGCTGGCCCCCGGCGTTCGCGAGGGGAGGCGGTCGCGCCGTGGCGAGGGCCATCATCGCCGCTTGCGGCTTTAATTATTATTATTATTTTTATTTTTCTCCCCCTGGGATCGCGATTTTCACACCCCCCCCCTGTCGACGAAAAGTCTCACATGGGGGTATCAGATCGATCGGCCTCGCGAAAAATTCGAGAAAATATGCATCACAAAAATGACCCAGGCACGCAGGCTCGACAGCGCCACCTAGAAAATTGCAAATTTTCAAATGAATTGGGAGCCGACTCGCATATTTCGCCGTAGCAAAGCAAAATTCACACCAGTGATAGAGCTCATGGAGACGAGCAAAAAAGCCAATCATAGTGCTGCCCTAAGGCGGACAGGAAGTCGGTCATATTCGATCGAAGATTCGCCAATTTTTTCGCCGCCTGTTTTCAAAATACTACAACTCTCATGTTTTTACTCCAAAAGACGTCAGATTTCACATGTCACATCTGGACACATGGGGTTTCATACCTTATCCGATCGTTTGCAATAATTTCATGTCGTTCGCCCGCACGCCGCCATCGAAAAACGCCTTCGTTTCCTGTAATTTCGTTGTCCTCTCACGACCAGGGGCATTGTCCTACAGATCTCACATTCACATGACATATGTGTAATTATGGCATGTATGGAATGGACTATAAAGTGTAATGAAAATGAACACTCTAGCGCCCCCTAGCATAGACGTGAAACGTCAACTTTATCGGATTACAACCAAATTTGGGGAATAAATCTGGGATTTGACGAGGACCAAAAAATTATATTATGGGCATGGGTCATTTCTCACAACTGGCCAGTAGGGGCGCAAAGACTCCAACGAAAAACATTTAAAAATATATTACTCACACGGGCTTTGCCCGACACATCTCAAATTTAAGTCACATATGTTTCATTTGGCCCTGAATCAAATGCACTATAAATTCTAATCAAAATGAACACTCTAGCGCCCCCTACCATAGACATGACACATCAATATTATCGGATTCATACCAAATTTAGGGAATAAATTTGGGGGGCACAAAAAGGAGCAAAAAATTATATTACGGGTATAGGCTATTTCTTACAATTGGCCAGCAGGGGCGCAAATACTCCAACAAAAAACATTTAAAAATCTATATTACTCACACGGGCTTTGACCGACACACATCTCAAATTTCAGTCAAATATGTTTCATTTGGCCCTGAATCAAATGCAATATAAAGTGTAATCAAAATGAACCTCTAGCGCCCCCTACCATAGACAGTGACACATCAATTTTATCGGATTCATACCAAATTTGGGGAGTACATTGGACACCTCAGAAGAAGCAAAAAATTATATTACAAGCATGGGTTATTTCTCACGGTTGGCCAGCAGGGGCGCAAAGACTCCCCAAAAATAATCATTTAAAAATGTCTGACTCACAGGGACATTGGTCTGAATCGCTCCAATTAACATCAAACATGTGTCATTTTGCGATGAATGTCATGGATTATAAAGCTCCTTGATAAAACTTCAACAATGAATGGCCACGCTGTCTTTTGATTCATAAAAAGGCCGCCATATTGAATAAGAAATTCCCCATCTCTTTCGCCGCTTGTTTTCAAAATGATACAACTCCCAGATTTTTACTCCAAAACAGGTCAGATTTCACATGTCACATCTTGACACATGGGGTTTCATTTCTTATCCGATCGTTTGCAATAATTTAGTGTCATTCGCCCCCACGCCGCTGTCGAAACACGCCTTCGTTTCCTGTGTTTTCGATGTCCTCTCACGACCAGGGCAAATGATACAACTCCCACGTTTTTGCTTCAAAACAGGTCAGATTTCACATGTCACACCTGGACACACGGGGTTTCATTTCTTATCCGATCGTTTGCAATAATTTCGTGTCGTTTGCCCGTACGCCGCCATCAGAAAAAACGCCTTCGTTTCCTGTTTCTTTGATTCCCGCTCACAGACAACATGGATCAGTCTAAAGACATAAACTCTACCCACTGATGTAGAATAACACTGTGAATACAGCAGAGTAATGAGCACGTGACCAGTGGACTCTATAGCGCCCCCTATAATATAATTACAACACTCAACTTTGTCTGATTGGTATGAAACTTGAGGAGATAATTGGAGGCCCAAAACCAAACCAAAAAGTCAATGACACTATACCTGTATTATGCACGATTTTGATGGTTCTAAGTCACAGACTCCACCAGTTTAATGCAATGATCACACTGCACTATGGAACAGTGTGAGGGGGGGGGCGGGGGGGGGGCGTGCGGCCCGGGGGGTGGCCGGGCAGGGGGAATGCTGCGTGGAGGCGGTGGCTGGCCCCCGGCGGTCGCGAGGGGAGGCGGTCGCGCCGAGGCGAGGGCCATCATCGCCGCTTGCGGCTTTAAATTAACATTGTTTCTCCTCAACATGTATTATTTTTCTCCCCAAACTCGCCCCGTTTTCACCCCCTAAACGCAGACGAAAAGTCTCACATGGGGGTATCAGATCGACCAGCTCGGTGAAAATTTTCATAAATTTGGCATCACGAAAATGTCCCCTGCACTCCCACTCCACAGCGCCCCCTACAATGTCACACCTATGGCAGAGGAGACGGGTAAAATTAGGAATAGACACACAAAAATCAGCACAGTGACAGAGCACAGTGAGACAAGCATAAAAGTGAATTGAAGCACTGCTCTATGACAACCAGGAAGTCGGCCATATTTAATTGAAAATTCACCACATTTGACGCATCACGTTTTCAAAATGATTCTACTCACACATATTTTGCCCAAATCTGCTCAGATTTCACATGTCACACGTAGACACATAAGGTTTCATAAAACATCCACTTTTTTGCAACTATTTTGTGCCGTCTGTCCATACTTCACCCTCAAAAACACCTTTATTTCCTGTTTCCTTCATTCCCGCTCAGACACATGGATGTGTCTAAAGAGCTACAACTATCCCCACTGATGTAAAATAAAAATGTGAATACAGCAGAGTAATGAGCATGTGACCAGTGGACTCTATAGCGCCCCCTATAATACAATTAAAAGACACAACTTTGTGCGATTGGCATGACACTTGGGGAGATCATTGTAGGCCTAAAACAAAACAAAAAAGTCAATGACACTATACCTGTATTATGCACGATTTTGATGGTTCTAAGTCACAGACTCCACCAGTTTAATGCAATGATCACACTGCACTATGGAAACAGTGTGAAGGGCGGGGGCGAGGGGGGGGCGTGCGGCCGGGGGGTGGCCGGGCAGGGGGAATGCTGCGGCGTGGAGGCGGTGGCTGGGCCCCGGCGGTTGCGAGGGGGGAGGCGGTCGCGCCGAGGCGAGGGCCATCATCGCCGCTTGCGGCTTTAATTGGCCCTCGCCGCTCACGAAGTGACGGCGAGGGGTATTGTTTTCGCTCGGTTTCTTCTTATTATTATTATTATTTTTATTTTTCTCCCCCTGGGATCGCGATTTTCACCCCCTAAACGTCGACGAAAAGTCTCACATGGGGGTATCAGATCGATCGGCCTCGCGAAAAATTCGAGAAAATATGCATCACAAAAATGACCCAGGCACGCAGGCTCGACAGCGCCACCTAGAAAATTGCAAATTTTCAAATGAATTGGGAGCCGACTCGCATATTTCGCCGTAGCAAAGCAAAATTCACACCAGTGATAGAGCTCATGGAGACGAGCAAAAAAGCCAATCATAGTGCTGCCCTAAGGCGGACAGGAAGTCGGTCATATTCGATCGAAGATTCGCCAATTTTTTCGCCGCCTGTTTTCAAAATACTACAACTCTCATGTTTTTACTCCAAAAGACGTCAGATTTCACATGTCACATCTGGACACATGGGGTTTCATACCTTATCCGATCGTTTGCAATAATTTCATGTCGTTCGCCCGCACGCCGCCATCGAAAAAAAAAAAACGCCTTCGTTTCCTGTAATTTCGTTGTCCTCTCACGACCAGGGGCATTGTCCTACAGATCTCACATTCACATGACATATGTGTAATTATGGCATGTATGGAATGGACTATAAAGTGTAATGAAAATGAACACTCTAGCGCCCCCTAGCATAGACGTGAAACGTCAACTTTATCGGATTACAACCACATTTGGGGAATAAATCTGGGATTTGACGAGGACCAAAAAAATTATATTATGGGCATGGGTCATTTCTCACAACTGGCCAGTAGTAGGGGCGCAAAGACTCCCACGAAAAACATTTAAAAATATATTACTCACACGGGCTTTGCCCGACACATCTCAAATTTAAGTCACATATGTTTCATTTGGCCCTGAATCAAATGCACTATAAATTCTAATCAAAATGAACACTCTAGCGCCCCCTACCATAGACATGATGACACATCAATATTATCGGATTCATACCAAATTTAGGGAATAAATTTTGGGGCACGAATAGGAGCAAAAAAAATTATATTACGGGTATAGGCTATTTCTTACAATTGGCCAGCAGGGGCGCAAATACTCCAACAAAAAAACATTTAAAAATCTATTACTCACACGGGCTTTGACCGACACATCTCAAATTTCAGTCACATATGTTTCATTTGGCCCTGAAATCAAATGCAATATAAAGTGTAATCAAAATGAACCACTCTAGCGCCCCCTACCATAGACAGTGACACATCAATTTTATCGGATTCATACCAAATTTGGGGAGTACATTGGACACCTCAGAAGAAGCAAAAAAATTATATTACAAGCATGGGTTATTTCTCACGGTTGGCCAGCAGGGGCGCAAAGACTCCCCAAAAATAATCATTTAAAAATGTCTGACTCACAGGGACATTGGTCTGAATCGCTCCAATTAACATCATCAAACATGTGTCATTTTGGCGATGAATGTCATGGATTATAAAGCTCCTTGATAAAAAAACTTCACATGAATGGCCACGCTGTCTTTTGATTCATAAAAAGGCCGCCATATTGAATAAGAAATTCCCCATCTCTTTCGCCGCTTGTTTTCAAAATGATACAACTCCCAGATTTTTACTCCAAAAACAGTCAGATTTCACATGTCACATCTTGACACATGGGGTTTCATTTCTTATCCGATCGTTTGCAATAATTTAGTGTCATTCGCCCCCACGCCGCTGTCGAAACACGCCTTCGTTTCCTGTGTTTTCGATGTCCTCTCACGACCAGGGCAAATGATACAACTCCCACGTTTTTGCTTCAAAACAGGTCAGATTTCACATGTCACACTGGACACACGGGGTTTCATTTCTTATCCGATCGTTTGCAATAATTTCGTGTCGTTTGCCCGTACGCCGCCATCGAAAAACGCCTTCGTTTCCTGTTTCTTTGATTCCCGCTCACAGACACATGGATCAGTCTAAAGACATTAAAACTCTACCCACTGATGTAGAATAAACACTGTGAATACAGCAGAGTAATGAGCACGTGACCAGTGGACTCTATAGCGCCCCCTATAATATAATTACAACACTCAACTTTGTCTGATTGGTATGAAACTTGAGGAGATAATTGGAGGCCCAAAAACCAAACCAAAAAAGTCAATGACACTATACCTGTATTATGCACGATTTTGATGGTTCTAAGTCACAGACTCCACCAGTTTAATGCAATGATCACACTGCACTATGGAAACAGTGTGTGAGGGGCGGGGGGCGAGGGGGGGCGTGCGGCGGCGGGGGGGTGGCCGGGCAGGGGGAATGCTGCGTGGAGGCGGTGGCTGGCCCCCGGCGGTCGCGAGGGGAGGCGGTCGCGCGCCGAGGCGAGGGCCATCATCGCCGCTTGCGGCTTTAAATTAACATTGTTTCTCTCCTCAACCTGTATTATTTTTCTCCCCAAACTCGCCCCGTTTTCACCCCTAAACGCAGACGAAAAGTCTCACATGGGGGTATCAGATCGATCAGCTCGGTGAAAATTTTCATAAATTTGGCATCACGAAATGTCCCCTGCACCCCCACCCCACAGCGCCCCCTACATGTCACACCTATGGCAGAGGAGGCGGGGTAAATTTAGGAATAGACACACAAAAATCAGCACAGTGATAGAGCACAGTGAGACAAGCATAAAAGTGAATTGAAGCACTGCTCTAGGTCAAACAGGAAGTCGGCCATATTTAATTGAAAATTCACCACATTTTACACAACGCGTTTTCAAAATGATTCTACTCACACATATTTTGCCCAAATGTGCTCATATCTCACATGTCACATCTACATACATGTGGTTTCATAAAATATCCACTTTTTTGCAACAATTTGTGTGCCGTTTGTCCATACCCTCACCGTCAAAAAAAACACCTTTATTTCCTGTTTCCGTCATTCCTGCTCACAGACACATGGATGTGTCTAAAAAGCTACAACTATCCCCCACTGATGTAAAATAAAAATGTGAATACAGCAGAGTAATGAGCATGTGACCAGTGGACTCTATAGCGCCCCCTATAATGCAATGAAAACACACAACTTTGTCTGATTGGCATGAAACTTGGGGAGATAATTGTAGGCCCAAAACCAAACCAAAAAGTCAATGAGACTATACCTGTATTATGCACGATTTTGATGGTTCTAAGTCACAGACTCCACCAGTTTAATGCAATGATCACTCTGCACTATGGAAACAGTGTGAAGGGCGGGGACGAGGGGGGGCGTGCGGCCGGGGGGTGGCCGGGCAGGGGGAATGCTGCGTGGAGGCGGTGGCTGGCCCCCGGCGGTCGCGAGGGGAGGCGGTCGCGCCGTGGCGAGGGCCATCATCGCCGCTTGCGGCTTTAATTAATTTCTGTTCTTCTTTTCGGTCGCTGTGTAGAATATAAAACGTCACCTGCTTGTCTCCATTACAATGCTATTGCTTGGAATGTTCCACAGTATGACATTAAACTTCTCCATGAAGTCATACAGCACATGTCACTGGACCAAATTACAGGTCAGATCTGTGAAGAGGCGACCCAGCTCAGAGTAAAAAAAGTGTTTTTCAAGGTGTTTTTTTTTAGCAATGCAAACACCTTTAATTGAATAAATGCAACATAGAGCCATATTTAAAGCCATACTTTGGAACATTCTCACCCTCATATCTTTAGCTATAGTATTTGTAATGGTTTAATATTTTGCATTGTAAAGATCAAAAAGATGCATTCATTTCAAAACCCAATAAGACAATTTTTAAGTTTTTTTTTTTTTTTTTCAGAAATTCTAAGCTACTTTGGGTTGGATCAGCTGTTGCCTTAAGCTCGTGTCTCAATTTGAGCAAATTTATACAATGAATAAGTTATACGCTGACTATCTCTGCAGCTGTCTGGTTTTCTCAAGCCAAATGCATCCACTTTCACCAACCTTCTATGTGTATTTTTGTGACAATATTCAAATCCCTCAGCTCCATTTTTTTACACAATTTTGCACATTGTATTTCTGAAGTAGTCCAAACCCATGCAGTGCTAATATAATTCATATTTGTTCCAGAAGTTGCTCCGGGTGTTGCCATCGTCATTGGGGTTTTATTATTTTGCATGGCTCTGTTGATCTTGCAAATAAGTTATACACTGACTCCAGAACTGTTTTAAAGCCTCCCAGTGAACCGGAGAAGTGTTAACTTGTTTTTGCACATAAACAAAAAACATTTTACACAAATCAACCTACTTTATATCATATTTTAACGGCGAAACGTTTCTCAAATTCTCCATTGCAATGAATGGGATTCTTTCTTAACAAAGAAAGTGCAGTTTAGCAACATCGTGAGATAAAAGTGTTCAGGGCGGAATAAGATCAATAGGACTAAAAATGTTTCAAAGGTGTATGTACTACAATGAAGCAAAGCAAATGTTCCTAGCTGCTTTTTTGAACATGTTGCTATCTGTCTTAAAAACTAGCTAATTTTAAACGGTTTGCAGTTGTCAAAAGTTATTCCTCACTTACCTTGAGAATTTAGAACATCCTAATTATTCGCTGCGATGAATTTGTATGTGCTTTTCATAACTCTGAGGCCAGAGCACAGTCAAAGTAAAACTACCTAGCGCATTTCCTGATTCTCTAACAATAAAACGCATCATAATTAAATGCAGACAGTACACAGCAGACGTATTTTAATCTCAAGAGCTGCTTATATAATATTGCATAAATACTTTCAAACTTCAATGCAATATGGTGAGAGTTTGTCTTTTTCACAATTTCATTATGTTGTTTTTTAAGTTTTACAAATGAAAAATAACAACACACTGTAGTTCATGGGAGGTTACAGTCCATTTTGCGCTGACTTTGAGAGATGAGCAGCCAAATGTCAAACCTATTGAATTAGTTTGGGAGCATTAGCACGTGTGTCCATCTGTCTGTCTGTGTGAGTTTGTATTGAGCTAAACCCATTTGAGCTCTTCACAGCTGGTCAGGGCTCAGCGTTGCACCGCCCACATCTGTATTATTCAAAAGGACAAAAAGCAATTACAACAAGAGACATTTGAACAGATTGAGGGAAGATCTTTATTTGCAAGCACATGATGGAAAATAAATAGCACGACCCAAATAAATATATTGTTTTTGCAGCAGTTGGTCAGTGCTCATCCATTTATTCAAAGGGTGTTGGTTCGACTAGTGCATACTTTCATTGTGTCGTTGGGCAACACACTTCACCCATCTTGCCTTTGTGTGACTGTGGTGTGTATGAGTGTTGGTGGTGTTCGGAGGGGCCAATGACACAGATTTGCAGTCTCACTTTTGTCAGTAAACCCCAAGTCAGCTGTGGCTACGATATAAGCCTATAACCACCGCCAAGTATGGAGTGAATTCATAACACGCAGAATCAAAGCGTCTTTGAGCAACTTGAAAGGAGCAATATAAGACAAATGAAATATTAATATTATAATAAATAATGAAACTAAAAAATTCCACTCTGGCCCTAAGTGCTTTTATTTCCAGCACTGATAATAAGGCCGACCATAAAAAAATGTAAAAATAAAAACATTTTGGCCGTGGTCCAAGGAAAAATATTTCGCAAGCCACTTTTAGTATTCATGAGTTTCAGGGAAAGGATTACTTCATAATTTGAAGGATTTGACATGCCTACGGTCCTATGTTGTTATAACAATAATGGAATTCAAATCAAAATCATGCATGAATTATGATGAACTAATGCATTTACTTAATGTACCATTATTATGAAATTTTACTAAGTGTCATATATTTTGAAAGGGGAAAGGTCTTCTCTAAATGTTTCTAATCAGGAAGGAATCATTTGCCTGAAATCTACAAATAGGTTCTAGATTCTATTAGTATTAATTTTAATATCATACAGACCAATTCATTCGTCTTGTTTTTTTCTTGACTTTATAATCCCACCAGTCCAGCTTGCATCCCCACGCTGCTCCTATGTGTGCAGTGGAATGGGGTTGACATAACTGCAGTCTACTGTTACACTGGCTCCCCCTCGGACCACATGTTCTCCGTAATGTGATCTGACTCTCCCAAAGCTGCTGGCACTGGTCTGGACAGTAATTTAGGCAAATGTAATCACCAAAGCGAGCATTACACCATTATAATGCAGATTCAATGCAATGAAGAGACAATTTGGATGTGCTCCCGGGTGTCAGTGCTGCAGGTCCGATGGCTGTACATGACTTTCTGAAATGGAGAAGTTTGTAATTTGATGTGACTATTGAAGTGGGATTATACTATTGTGTGCTGTTACAAAGAGAATGAAGCAGCAATCCAGAAAAGTACAAACAACCTTTTATTAGTCATTATAAGAGGGACGTGCTTCATTTTTTCATAAATGAGAATTCTTTTGATTTTTGATCTTGATATTTGATACTGATCAATGAGTTTTGTATATTAATTATTTTTTATCTCTTTCTGTCTCTCTCTGTCTCTATCTCACAGTTCCAGTGAAAATGTGGCAGAAAAAGATCTTTCTTTTCTTCGTGATCATCAGTACTGTCAGTCTGCTGCTGCACCAGGGAGGGCACTGGAACTGGTGAGGACCATAGACTCTATATTAACAACAGTGTTTCTCAACCTGTGGTACTGAGACCTTGGTTTGCATGTTAAAAACACACTATGTAATGTGTAACTATGTTTGCCTTTACTCAGATGTCCCACAGTATGGTATAAACATATCTATCTTTCATTTATTGAAATTGGCTTGGAGGAATCATCTGCTTGTCTCCATGGAGAATGGTAAATTTGATGCCATTTTGTGGAACATTTCAAGCAAAACAATGACATCTCTGTCGAGAAAAGAAGATTTCAGACCTGAGTGCCCCTTTTAAGTTATTGGCCCTCCTGCTCACCATGGATACAGATCATTTTAATCCCAAAGTGTGGAACATTGTAGGCAAAGAGTAATATATCCATGGAGTCAAGAAGGTGGCAGCTCCTCTAAAAGTTACACAGTGTACCACTACTGTAGCTAAGTCTGTCTCAATAACAAATTTTGAAGCACAATATATTGCTACAGAAAAATATAAGGATAAACTAACAAAACGTATCTTCTTATTTCTCTTCTAGGAACATAAAATCGTTCCACTTCGGCTGCCGTGCTGTCTCCCGAGGACCGCGGTCCAAAGTCACCAGCGTAGTTTTCTTGAAGACCCATAAAACTGCCAGCTCCACCATGCAAAACCTGCTATTCCGATTTGCCGAACGCCACAACCTCACTGTAGCCTTACCTGTCCCCGCTTGTGGTCACCAATTCTGCTACCCTCGCACCTTTACCTCTCATTTTGTCCACCCGCACACCCTCCCCCCGAATATAATCACCAACCATATGCGATTCAACAAAGCAGAACTACAGCGGTTGATGCCTACCAACACAACCTATATCACCATTATGAGAGAGCCCAGTTCCATGTTTGAATCTTTGTTTGTCTACTATAGCCAATATTGTCAAAGCTTCAAAAGAGTGACCAATGTATCTCTAGAAGCTTTTCTTGATAATCCTTGGCGTTACTACCGAGCTGAAGAAAAGGATTCGATGTACGCGAGGAATACGTTGACATTTGATTTGGGGGGGGACAAGGACCGCCCCGTGACAGATGAGGCGTACGCAAAAAGCTTTACCGCACAAGTTGAGCAAACGTTTTCGCTAGTTATGATTTCCGAATACTTTGACGAATCGCTCATCTTGCTACGTCACCTCCTTAACTGGGACTTGGAGGATATTGTATATTTTAAGCTTAACATGAGGACGGAAAGCTCGAAGCAGAGTTTGAACCCGCAGCTTTCTGCTAAAATTCGTGCGTGGAATTCAGTAGATGCCCATCTTTTTGACCACTTCAATGCTTCACTATGGCGCCAGCTGTCTGCTCTAGGCTTGGACTGCGTTGCTAGAGAAGTACAACTTTTACGGCAAGCTCAAGAAAAACTCATGAAGACTTGTTTTGCAGGACAGACCCCCCTCCGTTCTGCTGCGCAAATCAAAAACAAAGATTTGCGACCATGGCAACCAAACGGCAAAGTCGATATAGTTGGCTATGAACTGCCTTCCAATATTAGCGTTGGGGCTTGGAGTCCACCCGATGTTTGTCTAAAACTGATCATGCCTGAAATTCAATACACAAAAGTCCTTTTACGTTCCCAGTCAATACGCTATCGGCGAACTTATCAGTATCGTGCGCATCTATCGCAAAAAGCAGTCCGCACAGTAGTGGTAAGACATCCCCAAATACATCGTATAGAGCCAAAACCTGCTGTTGTACCCGCGCCAGTAACCAAGACAACCTCAAGTCCCAAAACGTCAGGAACCAAAAGCCAGTCTGCAATGCAAGAGCCACATTGACTTGAAAAATAGCATTTAATAGCCTATGTTACAATGTCCAGCTGTGAGGCCCTGTGTTAGCCAATGTGGATAAAACCAGGGACAAAACGCCAAGTCAAGCAAGTGCAAGGAAAACGAAGAAAGAGGAGAGGACTGACGAACCTGATTTGAACTTTCTAAAATCTGTGAAACGTAGCAGACCTGGTGTGTTTCCAGGCAGTCCGATCGCTTACCTTTGCGACACTGAAAAGAATGGTGAATTTGAGAGAGAAAAAAAGTTCTCTTTGAAGAAAACCATTGTATAGGACTAAAACAGGGATATCTCGACTAATTGTTTGACACAAAATGGACTCTGTGTCTTGCCAGTCCCTGCGGTGGTCTCACATTACGTTGATTTCATTCATTATGGGGGCTCGCTGTCAGTCGCCTTATTACACCACTTTTCTCTAGCTTTCAGACATGTGCTGACATAAAAAGACATTCAAAGGGACATTACAATCGCATCTGTGCATTGTAACATCTACACAATCCAACCACTGTATTCAGTTTTGTTTAACTTCTTTTAAGATGCTAAACACTTGCTTTTCATTGGCAAAGTATACTGAATGAAGACATTATCGAGACATTATCAACAGGAAAAAGCCAGCATCTTCTATGTGTACCATAGCCATTGCACCTATAACCTCCTGGACAGCTTGCATTGAAGAAAGTGGGTGCAAATCATACGAAACACAATACAATCACTCCACTCCAAGTCAGTGAGAGAGACGGGGTTTGTACCAGCCAACAAGCAATCTAATCTGCTCATAATGGCACAAATAAAAAGGAAGAACAACTTACCAGGACAAAGACTAGAGTTTAAATATTTAATAGGGTCCATTCACTGCACCTTATGGGTCCACCTCTTGGGTTACGCTGTTGTGCATTCAGGTAGAAAAGGTTGAAGTGAGAGTCGGTGGGTGGTATATTGCAAGACAGTTCAAAACTACCAATACATTCACAAAAAAATAAATCAAATTGTTGACTTTATACAAATGTGTCATGCCATGTTTTTCCATTTAATTAATTTATGTTGATCCCAGTAATCTTGGGTATTTTAAGTTGAGGGTAGTTTAAACAGTACCTATCTAAATATTCAAATATGAATTTCTCAAGTTCAAAACAAATATTGATTGTAAGAGTAATGTTTATTTATTCACATTTTAGTTTTGGTTCTCAACTCATCTTATCCAATCAAAGCAGGATGAGATCCTAACTTTAGGTTGCCAGATCCTATGACAAAAAGGCTCTCTATGATGTTTTCTAGCCAATGGCAACGCAAGTTCATTGAATGTATTGTTAATTGAAAAAATATTTAAGTGGAAAATATGACACAACAATTTATTTCATCATATGAAATTGCAACAAAATAATCATATGTCTTATCTCTGTTTGTTCTCATGGCAAAACTAAAACAAAATCTACATTGGATGACTATTTTTCCCCTCCAAAAGTGTTTGCACCTTACTGTGTCTCAGCATTAAAGTGCATATGACAGGTTTTCATGTTTTTCTGATTATTACGTGGTTTGGTGGGATATTGCCTGTGGTAAATATTTATCATAGTTTTACATCATCCACACTGAAAATTCCATCCAATTTACGCATTTTTCTGGCAGTCTAAACCCTCATTTAAGTATATGTGGTTTTGTATTTGTCTAATCATACTATTTTAGATAAGTTTTGGGTTTTCATCCTTGTTCACATTATGGTCGCTAGGGAACAGCTATGTCCAACCAGGAAGTAAAATAATAAACTTAACTGGAATAAAAAAAAAAAAAATTAAAATAGACAAAGTAGATGTTTTAATAAAAAGTACTGTAACCTGTCATATTCACTTTAAAAATGAATGAAAGACATTGATATGACTATCTGCGACAAAGGATATTCTTCTGCTTTGCTGGCCAGCCAAGTTGGCATTACAGGCGTGTGAATGATTTATTAAACTATATATTATTTATTATATTTTCTTTTTTTTTTTGAGAAATCACTAGTTTTAAACGGTACCCCCGACTGTGTTCCTAGCAGAGCTCCGGGCACGGGTTGGCATGTGGTGAGCAGTATAAAATATTCATGGCTACACGTTCTGAAAACCGCACATCAAAACAAGTGTAGTTGCTTTAAGTGAATTTTTCATTGAGCTGTTGTTAAGTGCTCAACCACATACTGTTGTGTGGTCTCAGTCAATACAATAATGAAGAGATGCTTGTACTGTCTACTGAATAATGGTTTCAATCAACTGTGAAAATGCATGATTATGCTTTTAAAGGTGCACTATGTAACTTTTGCTGGTACCTGCTCGTCTCCATGGAAATTTTACTGCTTTGCCTGGGATTCTCTACAGTATGGCATTAAACTTAGCCATTTAGCATTTATTCAGTGTGTTCAATTCAAAGGTGTTTTTTTCTGACCTGTAACTTGGCCCAGCGCCGTCACATGCTTGCTTCATAGAGCTAGATATGTTTAATGTAATACTGTGGAACATTACAGGCAAGGCAATAGCATCTCCATGGCGAGAAGCAGGTGGCAGAACATCCGCAAGAAAAGTTACGTAGGGCACCTTTAAATATTCATGAACACAAATCAGGCAAGATATTATGACAAATAAAATGATTATCCTGGCACCTGTGTGAGTTGGGGACATTTGTAAGTGAAGTCAACATTTTGTTTTCAAACTGAATGTGTTAATAACGTGAAAATAGGTAAGATCTGAGTGAATTTGGTGTGACAGGTGTGAAGAATCAGATTGAATTTAGATTACTCACACCAGGCAAGTTTAAAATAGATAAGCATCATAATCTTTTGCCTGAAAAGTGCTGTTTTTGTCTTAAACTGGTTGAACTTGCTTTACGCGACAAAGCTGAGTATGTCTACCTTTACGCCAACAAGTCTTCATGGACAATAGACATGACCTCCCAATATGTGACTATAGCATTTCTGTCATCAGATGCTCACAGCTAAACTTCATGAACTTTGGGAGACTAGAAATTTGAGAAATCCATTCTGACAGAAAACTGCATTGTCGTTTTCTATAAGCAGACAATATGGGCTTATCTCTACATACAGTTCCATATACAGGTATTGTGCTAGATCTTTAGAATTTCTGGACATAAAATACCCCAGGGATTATCTGTGCATAAAAGTAGAAGAAAAGCAACATAAGAAGCATGGCCTGGAGGGTATAGGCAAGAGTTTTTTCCTATTTTTCTATACTTCCTGGGTTTCGGCTTTCTATTTACAACTTTTTGCAACTTTTTTCCATTCAAAAGATATAAGATATATTTTGTTTTAAATCATACATTTTTTTTTTCACTCTGAAATGGATGGTCAATTAGTGATCTTGATTCAAACTATGGGCCAATACTTACCTTTAAAAAAAAAAATTAAGTATAAATAAAGGTATCCCGTATTGACAATTCACGGTTTTGGACTTTCAGGTGCATTGACACATATACATAAAAATTGGGACTAAACCTGGACTAAACCACGTCTACATCCAGACTAAACCAATGTAAAGGCAGCCTGTGTAACTTGTTGACTTTAAACTGCACACGAAATCTCTGCTTTGTCCCAATGGGCTGTTACTACTGACAAAGCTGCACTTGGTTAAATGATGCTCAAACGCTGCTCACAAACTGCTGTTGTATGCTGTTTTCTTTGTGCACTATCGAATAGTCTACTATGTATTTCTTTCATTTTCATGTTTGTTCCATGTTTTATTGCTGCTTATGCTGTATCTATAAGCAAAAGGTACCTATTTATGACTATGTTATAATATTGTTGGAAATAATTCAGTTTTAGAAATGTTTTGTACCATCTCAATCGGTATAAGAAGGTGTGTTTGTTTATTTATTTTAATGTTATGAATGTCAGAGGTGGAAGAAGTCATTTACTTAAGTGAGAAAATGGTTACCTCAGAATAATTAAGTGTAAGACAACTACTACTACTACTACTACTACTACTAATACTACTGTTAACAGAAGAAAGAGGTACTGACACACAAACTACACAGTCCACTTCATGGTTTATTTTAAAGTATTCTTCCAAAACTGCCTCATGTAAGGTACTACAAACACTACTACTCCTTTTGCTGTTGATGTCTGCTAAAAAGTTCACTTAAAAGCACTGCCACGATATTTACTATTAAGACAAACAATACTGCTGTTACTACACCTCACCTCAACAACAGTACTGATACTAAACTATCACCTAATCTGAGTACAGAGGTGTTTCTAAGGTAACCCCAGTAAAAAAAAAAGCTTGCATATGCCCCCTGTATGTGTCGATTTTGAGGTTGAAAAATTGCTTCAAAAAAATTCCCTTGTCATTCTGCTTTCAGTGTTATCCAAAGTCACTGCCGGATTCAGTAGTTTTATAGTTATAGACAGTTGCTCCTGGGCACATAATAAATATTTCAAATGTTGCTTTTTTCATCTTCATTTGTAAAAGGCTTAAAAATATCCCAGTGCTTCAGATCTGATCAGTTTGCCCACAATGCACTTCTTTAAGTTCACCCACAACGCACTTCTTTAAGTGCTTTTAAATGGTCATACTGTATTTACTGTGGACTGTGATGAGTTTAACACACTGAACTTCAACTTGAGCAATATTATGAAGTAACAACACTATTGCTATTACTGCTGCTGATATGTGTCTTATTGTGACGTTTACTCAAAGTTCTGCCGCTACTTTGACTTCAATAAACAATTCTGCTCATGCATTTAGAAAAGCTCTGTACCACTTATTTTAAAGTAACAATATATTACAAAAAATAAATGTTGACTTTAAACGGTGCCCTATGTAACTTTTTCTGCTTGTGTCCATGGAGATCTTATTGCTTAGCCTAGAATTTTACACCAAATGGCATTAAATTAGTTTTGCATTTGTTTCAATTACAGGTGATTTAATCTCCCAAAACTACCTTAAAAGCATGCATTCTGACGCTATCCTGTCACCATGACGATATATATGTTTAATGCAATATGCTCTGTGTGCAGCAGCATACTAGCTACCTCACACTGTCTCAAAGCTAACAGTCACTTGTATTAAAATCAGAAAACATAAAATAAACAACTTATTAAAATAACTGAAGTAAAGACTACCCTATTATGTTTATAGTTATATTAAAGTTTGTGGCGTTGTTTTAAAATGTAACAGGATTAGCAGTGAGACACCAA
Organism: Periophthalmus modestus; assembly: GCA_019594935.1. NCBI lineage: Eukaryota > Metazoa > Chordata > Actinopteri > Gobiiformes > Gobiidae > Periophthalmus > Periophthalmus modestus. The sequence goes on from JAIEZT010000107.1 coordinate 14,731,605, forward strand.
CATCTCTGTCCACTGCCCTATCTTTAAATATTCATTCATTTTAGCATGAATCAGAAAAAAACTCATACAATTGAACAGGAAGTAATGACGCTAACAGTGAGGTTGCCAGACGCTGTTGTGCACAGAGCCAATAGGATGCCCTACCAGAAAAGTCATAGTGCACCATTAAGACTTTATAAACTTTAAAAACTGCATCAACATTCATTACATGCAGCAAAGATAATACGATGAAATAAATAAAACTTATTTTGGGTCAGTGTTGCGCTTTGAAATGTGTGGAGAAATGGATTTTGTCATTTGTGTTTGTTTGATCTACAAGTCATTTATTTTCAGTTTGGTAATTGGGTCTATGTGAACTGAACTGCCATACTGATCAAAGTGCAGAAGTATGTGTATGTGAGAAGGGGCTGGAGACAATCAGCTAGTGGCCCCAAAGCTTTTTAATGTGTGACCGTCAAATGTGAAGAATAAAGTTTGAATGAATTTGAACTTGGTGTGGCCTTTTTATTTCTTACTGGCTTTAAATTGGTTCAGTTAAGCAACATATTAGCATTCTTAAACCAATTTCTACACAACATGGAAGACCTAAATAGACCTTCCTCCTTTTGGGGAATGATATTGATATAAAGGGGGTTGACGTAAGTTTAATGCCATATTGTGGAACATTCCAGGCAAAGCATAGCAGGCATAGTGCACCTTTAAGTCAGGCTCAATTCATTTTTATGTTGGGTTTATTCGGGCTAATACCATGGGTTTATTTATCAATACCACTCCCACTTTATTTTTACTGATAGGTTTGCACAACATATCATATCATTATAAGTAATTGTAAACTTGCTACCCCTGTGTTTTAAACCTCTAGAACATGTTCTGAAATGTGTGTGATTTTGTACTTTAGCAGTTCATATTTCAGTCTTCTTTCAGTTGTCAAATCTCCTGCACAAGTTTAAAATGTGAACTCAATCTTGATATTAAAACTATATCTAAATATGATTATACATATGCAGATATTTCTTCTGCCTTTTCCAAACTGAGATCTTATTTTATTTATGTATTTTTCTTGACAGCCTCAGATATTATCCATGTTACCATGCGCCAATGCCATTTTGATTTACTTCTGTTTGATGTTCGACAACAAACACCAAATATTCAAATTGAGGCTTTTGATTTCAAACATTTCCACCACTCATTCATTTCAAATCAGCTGAACCACTCATGGCTGCCGGAACAAATGAACAAATAGCTCATTCTCAGATCCACAAAGCCCAAAAGCAGTGAGGCTGTGTTTGATCTGTGATTGGTCAGCTGTTGCCATGACTGCAGCCGCCTTGTCATTCACACATCCTTCAGTTTCCTCTTTGGCTTTTATAATAGGAGCATTAATGTGGTGGGTTTTGACACTTCATTACATGAGTCACTGGTGTAAATGGCATAACAATGTGATAACCATTTCACAGGTATTTAAAGGTGTATTATGTAACTTTTCTTGTAGAGGGTTTGCTATACCTGCAAGACTACTCAAATATGGTATTGCTTTACCTAGAATGTTTCACAATATGGAATTAAAGGTGGAATATAGGTTATTTTTTCTGGTGGGCAGGTTTGCTAAATGTTATTGCTATGCCTGGAATTTTCCACAATATGGCATTAAATGTATATGTCTTGCATTTTATTTTATACATTCTTACTGTGAGAAGGTCACCTCTCCACAGATCTGACCTGCAACTTGACCTGCTACTCTCCATGGAGATAGATAGGCTATATGTATTTTATTGGATTGTTGTTTTTTTTTTAAATACATGTTTGAAATGTACTTGTAAATATAAAGTAAGTAAAACAATAAAATGTTATTGATAATATATAATTATAAGCACTGATAAAAACCTAATTTAACTTGTAATAAGATCCTACAATACACAAACATAACAGCAAACCTAATTCCTCCATTAGTATTTTGAGCACTTGTTCCCTTTGATTTGAAAGGCAGTTTTTATGGAACGAGGGGAATTGTGGGTAATAATAATCTACTGGTGTGTACACTCCAGTCAAGAGCTTAGCCTGATTGCACTGTGATTGGGCCCAAATGTCAAACACACATTTATCATAACAAACAAACATGCAAAAAGTTCCTTAGTGTTAAATATGTTATTATGTGTGCAATAAAAAAATATAATAAAGCAACAAAGCTACAAAATACATATTACTAATACAATTGTCTATTTTCTGTTCTCAGCTCAGGATAAAAACTTTACTGCTACTGGTCAGACTTGCAAAACATCCATACAGATGTCTTAGCAGAAACAGTATAATAAAGTAAACAACAAGAACACGCTAGTTTCCCCCATCAACCTAAAACATGTACAATAGGTCAAATCCTCCAGCTAAGGTAGTCCTGACCTAGCTTAGTAACAAGACCTAGCGATGGGTCTCCAAGCACTGCAGTGCAGCGCTCACTGCTCCTGCAGGTTGCCCTAGCAACCTAGAAAGATGGGTCAAATGAGACAAATTTTCCTAAAGGGACAATAAAATATCCCTTAACCTTACTCCCTTCAACTCTTTAGTATCACAATATTTTGGTATGAATGCTAGCATTTACCAACTGATGAAATCTTCATTACCATTATAGGCTAAAATACATTCTATGACAGGGGTGGGCAAACTTTTTGATACACGTGCCACAATGGTTTCTAAAATTTGACCGAGGGGCCAGGCCGGGATATACAATTATATATATTAGGAGTATGTGTATATATATATATATATATATATATATATATATATATATATATATATATATATATATATATATATATATATATATATATATATATATATATATATATATATATATATATATATATCTCCTAATATAGTGCAGTCAAGAGTTCTGGCGTCAACTATGCTGAACTCTTCCCTGTACCCACCTATCGCCCCGCATCTTTCACCTGGTCCCTCACCCAAACTCCCCCTTGCTCCACCTTCTCGGGCCCTCACCTGGTCCCTCATCCAAACTCCCCCCTGCTCCACCTCCTCGGCCTTCTCGGCCCCCACCTGGTCCCTCACCCAAACTTCCTCCTGCTCACTGCTGTCACCACTCACTTGCATAGTTAATATGTCACTTCAATCTGGAACATTCCCAAGTGCTTTGAAAACTGCAGCCTCTCCTAAAGAAGAGCAGTCTTGATGCCACAATACTGAAGAATTACCGACCAATCTCAAATCTGCCGTTTTTAGGCAAAGTCCTGGAAAAAGTTACTTACCAACAGCTTATTAACTTCCTCCAAATTAACAACTCTTTCGATATTTTCCAGTCGGGTTTTAGACCCCACCACAGCACTGAGACTGCTCTTATCAAGGTGGCAAATGACATCCGCCTGAACACTGATGCAGGCAAAGTCTCAGTCTTGATCCTGTTAGAGCTGAGTGCTGCCTTTGACACTGTGGATCACGGGATCCTTTTACAGAGACTAGAGGACTGGGTGGGCATCTCTGATACGGCACTAAACTGGTTCAAGTCCTATCTAGAAAACAGGGAGTTCTTTGTTGAAATTGGAAAATGTGTCTCAGATAATATGTCCCTGAGCTATGGGGTGCCCCAGGGGTCAATTCTGGGACCCCTGCTGCTCAATCTGTACATGCTGCCGCTAGGTCAGTTACTACGCAGCAACAATGTGTCCTACCACAACTATGCAGATGACACTCAGATCTATGTCTCACTGACAGCAGGTGAATATGGACCAGTGGATTCACTCTGCCACTGCATCCAACAGATCAGTCTGTGGATGCAAAACAACCTTCTCCAGCTAAACTCAGACAAGACTGAAGTCATAGTCATAGAGAATAGAGAATAGAGAATAGAGAATAGACATAGAGAAAGTGTCAACAGTCACCTCCAGTGTCTCTCTAAAACCTTCAAATCAGGCTAGAAATTTAGGGGTAATAATGGACTCAGACTTGAACTTTAACAGCCACATCAAACCAATAACATCTGCAGCTTTTTACCATCTAAAAAACATTGCAAAAATCAAAGGTATACTGTCAAAGCCAGACTTAGAGAGACTTATCCATGGATTTGTCTCCAGTAGGTTAGACTACTGTAACGGCCTGCTCACTGGCCTCTCCAAACGGGCCTTAAGACAGCTGCAGTACATCCAGAACGCTGCTGCTCGGGTCCTGACCAGAACCAGGAAGTACGAGAAGAAGAATAGACTTTAAAGCAGCTCTGCTTGTATACAAGTCTATTCATGGCTTAGGTCCAAAGTACATCTCTGACATGTTAGTGCCATATGAACCATCTCGCGCTCTGAGGAATTCAGGGACCAGCCTCCTGCTGGTGGCCAGAGTCAGGACTAAACATAGAGAATCAGCATTTCAGTTTTATGCAGCTAAAACCTGGAACAGTCTTCCTGAAGATGTGAGACAGGCCTCTACTTTGACAATGTTTAAATCCAGGCTCAAAACGGTTCTGTTTATCTGTGCATATGACTGAAAGGTTTTTATTCTGTTTTAATGTCAATTTTATGGTGATTATTTATGTTTTGATTTGTGTGATTTTAATGTATTTCTTATTCTGTAAAGCACTTTGAATTACCTTGTGTATGAATTGTGCTATACTTGCCTTGCCTATATTTATATATTACATTAGAGATTTGGCCTGTAACATGTAGCAAACCATGAATGCTAGGCACACAATTTTTTTTCCAAATGCATTAATTAAATTAGTAATCCATTTAATAAATTTCAGTTAAATAAATACAGCAGAAAAACTTTGAACAAGGTTTACGCTTACCAATATAATTCGGTCATATTCAGCGGGTCGGATTAATAAAGGGCCGTGTGTGGCCTCTGTGCCGTAGTTTGCCCATGTCTATTCTATGATGTCTGATGGCACAATCCCACTGTTTTGTCAACTGTAGCTGTCATATTTTCTTGTTTTTTACTGTTTTTCACTGAAAACATGCTGTTTTTACTGTCAATTTGACAGTATTATTCTTTGAAAAATGAGTATTCTACTAAGCAATCCTAATCCTTTCATTGTTGTAACAAATCAAGCCAAACAGCAAATATCAGCCAGATTAAAGTATCACAAGCAAAATGATTATTCTCAGCTGGTCATTTCAGGTATGCGGATATCCCATCTTTTTACAGCGTTAATAATAATATATATAAAAAATACAAAAACCTTCACAATTTAACAGCTTTCTCTTGCTCGCCTCCCACCTTCTCCCAGCCCCAGTGTTAAACATGGCTGCAGCGTTGGCGGAGGATGTTTTTGTGAGTCAGAGATCAGAGCACTGTTGCATTGTGGGATTTCTCTGTGGGGTTTCTCTGTTCCTGTACCACCATGAGTCAGGTGGTACTGTGGAGGAGGAGGTCGGGCCGGTGGGCTGTTCAAGCGTCTTATACCGGCAGCTAATGGTCAGTGCTTTCATGTTATAGACTACAGCTGTAGAACTATATGTATATGTCGCTCAGTCTCACAATATGGGAACAGAAGCCAGTATTCCTCTCTTGATTATAGACAAATATTAAAAGGCACTCTACTGACTTTTACTGCCTTCAAAACATGAAAAAACGTGTTCATTTTAAGCAGTTTGCAAGGTATTCCTCACTTACTTTATGCATTCCAAGCATCTTAATTATTCACTGCGATGTCTTTATGAGTGCTTTTCTCAACTTTCAGAGACCAGTATGGAGTTTTGCTATGATGGTAAAGCTAACAACAACTACCATGCAAACACACACTTCCTGAAATGCTTTCCAATTAGATGCAGACAGCTCACAGTGGACATATTTGACTTCAGAAGCTGCAGTTTTGCCCCCATTTTAGATTTAGATTACAACTCCTAAACATAAGAGAACACAGGGTATATATGAACACAGAGGAACAAAACACAGGTGAAACACATTAGGGCGGGGCAAACAATGAACATGAAGGAAGTAAAACTCACACACACACACATTTATCAGGAAAAGTGAACACCTTGACACTGCTTGTTTTGATTTGGTACAGGTTATCCAATTGCTTTGTAGAGTTTGCCCAGATGTGAGATAATATTATATTAACACTCTGCTAAATTCAATTCAATTCAAGTATTTATTGTCATTGTCACATAAGAACAACGAAATTGCGTTCAAGTACAAACCCACTAAAAACCCCATTAAATACCCAAGTGTAAACATTCACACAGTATGACACCAGTATCAATTTTACAGCAGCATAAAGTAACGTCATTATCATTGATAAAGTGCAGAGACAAGCAGACAGATACCTGAGAATAGTGACAATAGTGCAACAATGCAAACCAGTTCAGTCCTTATGAATATTGTGTGTGTGGTTATTGTCCATGAGAGGGGGGCAGAGAGGGTAGAGGGGCAGAGTTCAGTAGCCTCACAGCCTGTGGATACAGACTGTTGGCCAGTCTGGATGTTCTGGCCTGTATGGACCTGTACCTTCTCCCTGACGGCAGCAGGTGGAAAAGGTGGTGAGCAGGGTGGTGCTGGTCCCTCAGGATATTGTGCACTCGCCTCAGACAGCGAGTGGAGAAGATGGTGCTGATCTCTGGAAAAGTCGTTCCAGTGATTCTCCCAGTTCCAGTGATTCTCCCGGCTCCACCCGCTGGAGCTTCTGCTGGTCGGCCTTAGTGCTGCTGGAGAACCACACTAAAAATCCATACGTCAGAACACTGCTGATGGCACAGTTGTAAAAATTCACCATCAGAGCTCTGGGGATGTGGGCGCTCCGTAGCTTTCTCAGGTAGTAAAGGCGCTGTTGAGCTTTACCCACAGCTGAGGCGATGTGAGTGCCCCAGGACAGGTCCTCAGTCACGGTCCCCAGGAATTTAAAACTGCTCACCCTCTCAACCACATCATTACCAATGGAGAGAGGTTGGTGGTTGTTGTGCGCTTTCTTTCGGAAATCCACAACAATCTCCTTGGTCTTTTTAGTGCTTAGACCCCAGTTGTTGCTGTGGCACCATGACACCAGATGCTGGACCTCACTCCTGTAGTCTGACTCATCATCGTTGGTAATAAGTCCGAGCACCGTGGTGTCATCAGCGAACTTGACAATGAGGTTGGACGTAGAAGAGGCATGGCAGTCATGAGTGTACAGAGTGTACAGCAGAGGGCTCAGAACACACCCTTGAGGCACCCCGGTGTTAATGGTAAGGGTGGAGGAGGTGTTCTTGCCCACTCTGACACACTGTGTGCGATTTGTCAAAAAGTCCACAATCCAATTGCACAGGGTGGTGTTGAGTCCTAGATGGTGGAGTTTGGACTGGAGTTTGTACGGCCGGATGGTATTAAAAGCCGAACTGTACTCCACAAAGAGGAGCCGTGCATAGGTGTTTTTATGCTCCAGGTGCTCCAGCAGTGTGTGCAACACTGTGGCAATAGCATCCTCGGTTGACCGGTTCTTCCTGCAAGCAAATTGGTGTGGATCCAGGGATGGCGGGATGGCAGCTGTGAACATGAACAGATACGATATCACAAAAAATTATTAACTTACTGATAGTCTTAATAAAATAATAATACTTCCGTCACTATAAATAAATAAAAAGTGACATAAGCTTCATTAATAGTTATGTTTCAGTGGTCACGTCGTAAAAACAATGAGCAGCATAACAGTATAAGTACAACAACAACTCATGAAATATTGCCCAAGTTTCCAAGTAAGAATTCCGAGATGGAAGGGCGTTCCAGTTTAAATTTACAAGTCAGAACTTGGAAAATTTGACCTCCGAGGATAACTGGATATAGGCTCTGTGCACAACAATGCCCGACAACCTCACTGTTTCCTGTCCAATTATATCTCTAAGAGGCTTTTGGTGATTCATGCTGAAATGAATCAATATTTACAGATAAGGCAGTGGACAGAGGCTACGGATGGATGTCACTGATAACATTAAAAACTACACAAATAAAATGAATACTTAACCAGAGGACACTTTTGTGTTTAGAAAGAGGCATGTCTGTTACTCAGTGCTAACACTAATCCTAATTTTAAATTATAATACATATTAAAACAACACCACAAATGTAACATTTGTAGAGGTGATTCCAAGCAACCATACTGCTAACAAGGGCTAAAAAATCAAGGCCATACAGTACAACCACTATAATGTTTTAAAGGTGCTCTCTCTTAAAAGGTTTTCTTTCAGTCGTCCAGGTCTGATCTATAGTAAAAGCAAAATGTAAAATCTGTCAATCTGTCAACTGGACAGAAAAACATTGTAGGAGTGAAGACGTTTCACTGCTCATCCAAGCCGCTTCTTCAGTTCTGGTCAGATTGCTGGTGGACACTGCCTTATATCTATCTGAAAGGGGGAGTTAACTACACTGAAACCGAAAACACCTATTGTTTACATTTTCTGTTTGTAGGCTAGGTCTATTGAGCTACACTAAGTGTGCACTGTGCCTGAGTTATACCCATAATGGGTGCTTTCACACCTTTTAGCATCCCGGCCAGTCCTATTGATTTCTTTTTTTTCTTTGTTTTGATTTGGGTCTGAGGATCGAGTTATAGATAGGGGATAGATGATTTCTAAGGCCCCCATTGCTGTTCAAAGATGTGTGGTTTTTCCTAGTAAAAATTGCTTCTTTATCTCCCCTCTCAAACACTTCAAAAAAGCTATTTTTAATTTGAACATGTCTACCTCATATCTGGGGACACAGGCTGTATAAAAATGTCCACATGATTATCTAGTTAGGGCACTATTTAGGTGTCACGCAATTTTTAGTCCGAATGTCCAGTTGGTGAAAAAGAAGTGCACTGAAAATTTCCCATAATGCACATTGAAAAGTAATGGGAATAAGTGGTCTCTAGACTATTCAATATCACCCACAATGCATTGCAAGAGTTGAAAAAACAACAGCACGGCGACAGGTCTTTAACTTTAACAACACGACTGAATGAAAGCAGAGAGAAGTGCTGGTTTATTACACTGTTGATCCCTAATTATGAATAAACTGTTAAGTTGCTACTGTCATCTGCTTGCCTTAGCTCAAACTGTAAAAGAAACAATAACTTCCACATCTCATATAAACAAATATAATAATCCAGTCCATTTATGTGAGATCCATCTTGACAAAAACATGGATGATTATTATCAGTCCATTATTACTTCTGTGCCATCTGATCATTATTTATTATAGAAAGTTTTATCAGACTTTAGCTGACTTTTTTTTCAACCAGTTGCCGTAGTCACGTAACCCGAATGTAGTGAGTTGAGCGTCCGCATCACTCTGTGAGTGAGGGCACTATATAATCCACTAAAGAGTGCAGGCCTATGTAGTGGGTGAGAGGTTAGGGACTAGGGTGGACATTCAGACACAGCCACAGAGAGGTCTTCAAAGTCTTACACATAGTTCAACTCTTTCTCTCTTTTCACTCTTTTCCCCAACTCTCGCTTGCTCTCTCACTCCGCTCTCTCACTCCGCTCTCTCATCTTTGTACTTCTCCCCTTCTTTCTCACTCACTTTTTTTCTCTAGAATCAAAATCAGAATCAGAATCAGAATCAGAGAAATTGCAGATTTTGCAGATAAAAACACATACAGAGAATAAATACAAATAAGGGCATGTACAAAGTTAAAAAAGATATGCTTAAAAATAAAATAAAATACTTAGAGATTAAAATATATATATATATATACAACGCACATACAACTATTTCTCCCCTTCTCTCTTTATCTATCTAGGAGGAAGATCCTTCTCACTCTATTTCACTTTGTCTCTTTTTCCCTCTCTCTCCTTCCTCCTTTCTTTCTCTATCTCTCTTTTTCTCTGCTGCCCCTATCAATCTCTCCTCCTTTCCTTGCTGTAGTACAAAGCATTTATTGTGTTATTTGATGAGGTGGTTGCAGTGGGCAGGGGTCACAGTGGGTTGCGGAGCACAGGGGAGGATACATAAACAACATGACCGTAGGTGGAGGTTGGTACATTCACTGCAGAATGAGAGGAGCAGAGTGAGAGGAGCAGATTGAGAGCAGCAGAGTCAGAGGAGAAGAGTCAGAGGAGCAGAGTGAGAGGAGCAGAATGAGAGGAGCAGAATGGGAGGAACAGAGTGAGAGGAGCAGAGTGGGAGGAGCAGAGTGGGAGGAGCAGAGTGAGAGGTGCAGAGTGAGAGGAGCACAGTGGGAGGAGCAGAGTCAGACGAGCAGAGTGGAAGGAGCAGAGTCAGACAAGCAGAATGGGAGGAGTATAGTGGGAGGAGCAGAGTGAGAGGAGCAGAGTGAGAGGAGCAGAGTGGAAGTAGAAGAGTGAGAGGAGCAGAATGGGAGGAGCAGAGTGAGAGGAGCAGAGTGGGAGGAGTATAGTGAGAGGAGCAGAATGGGAGGAGCAGAATGAGAGGAGCAGAGTGAGAGGAGCAGAGTGGGAGGAGCAGAGTGAGAGGAGCAGAGTGGGAGCAGCAGACTGAGAGGAGCAGAATGGGAGGAGCAGAGTGGGTGCAGCAGAGTGAGAGGAGCAGAGAGTAGCAGAATAGGAGGAGCAGAGTGAGAGGAGCAGAGTGGGAGGAGCAGAGTGACAGGGGCAGAGTGAGAGGAGCAGAGTGAGAGAAGCAGAATGGGAGGAGCAGAGTGAGAGGAACAGAGTGGGAGGAGCAGAGTGAGAGGAGCAGAATGGGAGGAGCAGAGTGAGAGGAGCAGAGTGGGAGGAGCAGAGTGGGAGGAGCAGAGTGAGAGGAGCAGAGTGGGAGGAGCAGAGTGAGAGGAGCAGAATGGGAGGAGCAGAGTGAGAGGAGCAGAGTGAGAGGAGCAGAGTGAGAGGAGCAGAATGGGAGGAGCAGAGTGAGAGGAGCAGAATGGGAGGAGCAGAGTGAGAGGAGCAGAACGGGAGGAGCAGAGTGAGAGGAGCAGAATGGGAGGAGCAGAGTGAGAGGAGCAGAGTGGGAGGAGCAGAGTGGGAGGAGCAGAGTGAGAGGAGCAGAATGGGAGGAGCAGAGTGGGAGGAGCAGAGTGGGAGGAGCAGAGTGGGAGGAGCAGAGTGAGAGGAGCAGAGTGGGAGGAACAGAGTGAGAGGAGCAGAGTGAGAGGAGCAGAGTGAGAGGAGCAGAATGGGAGGAGCAGAGTGAGAGGAGCAGAATGGGAGCAGTAGAGTGGGAGGAGCAGAGTGAGAGCTATATGGATATGCTGCATTCATATCCATACAGCTCCTGTGATGCATGAGCCAGTCCTGGTTTAGAATGAACTTTGTCCAGGGTTTAGTTCTGGATTAGTTTAGTCCTGTTTAATCTTCATTTAGGGTAGACTGGTTTATTCCATGGTTTTGTTCTAGTTCACTATATTCTTTAGCACAGCTTAAAGGTAAAGTATGTAACTTTTCTGCTTGTCTCCATAGAGAATTGCTTTGCCTGGAATGTTCCACAGTATCACTAAACTTAATTTTTTATTTATTTATTTATTTAATAGTTTATTTGACAGGGACAATGTGTAAAAAAACATTAAAGATGCTTTACACCAGATTATAGCTGACGCTAGTTCCCATCTGTAGTCCCTGAGCTATCTATCTCCATGGAGACAAGCAGGTGACACCAGCAGCCCAAGTTAGAGGTAAGATCTATGGAGACATGGTCCTGCTCACAGCAAGCATGTTTTTTCAAGGTATTTTTCTTAACAATAAAACACATTTACTAAATGAAAGATCAACAAGTTTAATTCCATACTGTGGAACATTCCAGGCAAATCATTAACATCTCCATGGAGACAAGCAAGTAAAAAGCTGGACTTTTTACTTCAGTCTTTTCTATCAACATAAAACAATACTATGTCAGATATTATTTTATTTTTCCCCATTCAAATTCCCTATTGATATATTTTGTATTGAAATGCTATATTATATCTGTTTTAAGCAATTTACAGTTTATTACTAGAAAAACATAGAGTAAAAACTGCAAACTTAAGCCCAGTTCACAAAATAAAACATGAACTGTCATCATTACGCTAGGTAACATGGACTCTGTCAGAGCAAACGTATGGCATTTGTTCTCATAACAGACGTATGAGGAAAAAACACTCTAAAGCTCAGTTGGTTGGGTGTTTGTCCACTGAACCGAAGGTTGGCGGTTCAAATCCTGCTCTCTACATAAACATCATTGGTTGAGTGGTTAGATCCACTGACTTGAAGGTTGGTGGTGCAATTCCAACCCTCACAGAAGAATGCTGTCATTGTGTCCTTGGGCAAGACACTTAACCCACTTTGCCCCCAGTGTCTGCGTACACTGGTGTGTGGATGGGTGACTAAAGCGCTTTGAGTGCCTTGAAGGTGGAAAAGCGCTATATAAAGATGTGACCATTTAAAAACAACATAGGTGGGACAAGAAATCTAACCATACTTTTGACTCAAACTTGTTGATTGATTTGTTTAAGAAAGAAAAACGTTGGTTTTCTTTGAACTGAACACAATGGGAGGAGCTGTGTATGTCATGTAACCAGGGAAACAATAGTTTCTACATACCCCTCTCAAACTCTTCTTTCTCGTATCAGTAACAAAAAGGCTTTCTGTTGACCACATTAAATGATTTGAACATTTGCATAGTGTTACGCCCAAACAGTTATTTAAATGTTAGTTAAAATTGTTGTTCAGTTTTCCCCAAATATCTTTTTAATTAGATTTGATAGGACCACTACTTTGTATTTCTATTTGAGTAATATTATTTTGAAGTAACTTTACTCTTACTACAGAACAGTGTTTTCCTACTCCACCCACCAGTTCAGATAATCACAATGAAATTTGAAGACTAAGTATTTGGGTATTTCTGTCTGTCGAAATCCATAGGTGTAGGTGGGGCTGTGTGCAAAAGGGAGGGTCTCAAACAACAAAACAACATGACTATTAGTGTCACTTAAAACGCCTCCCATTGAAACTATACGGGGTATTCACTGCTGGAGGCTACACAGAATATATAATTATTTATTTCAAATACTTTTTACTATTTAACTATTATTTCAATCCATCAATAGAGCACAGTACATGCACCTAATAACTACAGTCATTTGTTGATCTGACCTGTAACTCGGCCTGGTGGCATCACCTGCTTGTCTCCCTGGAGATATATAGGTTTAATGCCATTGTGGAAAATTCTAGGAAAAGCAAAATCAGAAAAGAGAAACAAGCAGGTGGCAGACCCTCCCTCAGAAACATAGGGCAATTTGAAGTGCGTGAAATATTCAAAAAAATATATAAAGATAGATTTTTGTCTGTGAAATGTATGAATTGTATTCATTTAAGAATATGAAAGCAAAACAGCCAATTCTTAATCTTAAAAGCTCATTAGAAATTGTGAAACTTGATCGTCATAAAACCCTATTGGCTTATTGAACAGAAGGAGACCCAGTGGTTTAAATGGTTGTTTTGTAAAAACAGGAGGGAGGGGCGGTGGAGTTGTGTGTGTGTGTGTGTGTGTGTGAGGGGGGGCGGGGTTAACGGTTCGGTGTCCATTCTTTGGGAAGATTTGAAAAACAAATGAGGACCAGCAGGGTGTAATCGACCCCTCCCTGTGGCCCTGACTTCACATTATAGAAGTACTTAGTGCTACTTGAAAACTCCCATCCCCCGACACAATGGCCAGCCTTCGTTCAATATTATATTTTGTAAAAGGACCTCACCCCAATTGAATGGTGGTTATATTTTATATTGCATTTTATATATTATCCATCTGTTTCAGAATGTTTAAAAAAGAGGACCATTGTCATAGCAATTAACAGTTTAAAACTAATCATTATATTTTTGGAATGTGAAAAAAATCCTCCAAATGTTGAATATAAATATATTATATTTATACATGTTCTTCTTTCATTTCTGTACTGTTTGCACTTTATGTTTAAGAATAGTTCTAATATTGTTTTAGTTATGTTTCCAAATATTTTTCCAATAAAACTAGTCTATCTCAATAGACCTACTCAAAAGTGAGTAGGTCCAGTGTTTGGACCTACAACATCTTCTGTGGGCACACACAGGATATTTATGATTGTTGTTGTTTAAAGACAGTCAGTTTAAACATTAATTTAAGAAAATAAAAGTGACAAATAATAATTTAGTGTGCATTATTTATTTGCTTTGGCTCTTGTTAATGATATGGTTACTAGGTAACATTCATGGAATTACCTCTGTGGTTACATTCGCTGCCCATGTCCAACCAGGACAAAAAACAATAACCTACCATAAAACCATAATTTTACAAGTTATTTGAATGATCAGACTGCAATATGTACTTTACATCTTTTTATGGAAACAAACAGGCGCACAGAACCAGTAACCAAGATATGAGGTCAATATTTAATGACTTTATAATGACAAACATCTTTGTATTTTATCAAGACTTTATCAATGAGTGCATTGTTCTGGTCACTTATTCCTATTTATTTTATTACAGTGTAAGTATGAAGTATGTTCTGCTAGCAACTTCATTGTATTTTTCTTTCTATAAAATAAAACTACTTTGAATGTTTGTAAACTTTTAATGAGCTGTTCTGCACAAAATAAACCATGAATTATAACTAATGTATATAATTGTTTTGTAGATTGCATGAAATTACTTTTGAAAAGAATAAAACAAACCCCTGATTTATTTTGGATCACTGACTCAATCTTTTCAACTTTTTCTGGATACAATTAGGGTTATTTAGTTCTAATACTACAACAAAGAATACTGCAATAATACCAGAATGTACTATATGTAACTTTTCTGGTATGGATCCGTCTCCAAGGTGAATTTTGTTTAAAATGCTCCACAGTATGGCATTAAACATATCTATTATGCATGTATTCAGTCACAGGTGTTTTGATTCCAACAAAAAGTACCTTATAAAACATGCATTCTGTGAGCGAACGCCTCTCCACTGATCTGACCTGCAATTTGACCTGGTAGCATCACTTTCTTGTCAATATCAATAGATATTGAGGTTTAATGCCATACTGTAGAACATTCCAGCCAAGGCAATGACATCTCCGTGGAGACAAGCAGGTGGCGAACTCTCCACCAGAAAAGTTAGATAGTGCACCTTTAAGGAGGCTTCAAATTTGGTTAATGGTACAATATGTTATTTTTTGGAGGTGGCACGTGGAAATAGAAATTTAAAACTTTCTCCGTAGATAAATTTGATGCCATACTGTGGAATAATATAGCCAAAGGACCAACATATCCATGGAAACAAGCAGAATGAGGCCCTTTTCTAGGCCAAGTAAGAGTCAGGTTTGTGGAGATGTAAGCCCGCTCACATTAAGGACACATTTAGTGTAATAAACACATCCAAAATGAAAAGAAAAGCTTTAATTTGAGCACATTTCTTGACTAAAAAGCTTCATATTGTGGCTTTAAAGCTGTAATGTTGTTATTTTCAAGATTCCTGACAGTTCATATCAACCCAAATTGACAAGAGGACATTATATTCAGATGAAAGATGGGATATCAGAAATTATCAGCGCATTTTCAGTTGTTTACAAAAAAATAAAGCTCTATTTCTTTTCCTCCTTAATTAGTCCTCCCCGCTTGCTCCTCTATGGGCTTTAGACAGGAGGCAAGCTTTGGGAGACAAAACAGAAGATAAATTGGTTTTGAATAAATATGAAATAAACTAATACTTGACATGCACTTGGGAAAATGGGGGCATTGGTGAAGCTCGTGTCTTGACTTACAATGGGACAAAGCCTTAATTAAAGAGCGCGAGAGGCAGGAGGTCTGGGGGGAGTGGATACCTCGAGAAGAACTGACACTTTATGCAAATACTAGACCAGAAATGAGGGAAAGTGAGGAGCAAGTTCACAGGAAGAAGACAAGTGTGGTAAATTATGCAAATTTTAACTTATAGAGAGAAGGCGCTGTACCTGATTTTTATTTTTTATAATAATAGCATAATGTGATCAGGTCTGCTTTTCCCCTGTATAGATAGATACTATAGATGTTTGGAGCTTTTTACGATGTTAGAACGGTGTTCCCTCATCAAAAGCATGCCTGAAGAGGTTTTATATGTCCCCCAGCATTGTTTGACTAATTAAGTGCTCTCTCCCTGGCTCTATTTGAACCCTTCTTATGCTTAGGAGCACTGAAACTATATAACTATAACTATTAACGAAGCTTACGTCACTGTTTTATTCATTTATAGTTATTATTTTATTAAGATCAATAAACTATAACAATTTTTTACTGACTGTGCAGATACAGTATCAGTTAATTTTTTATTATGTTAAGATGACATTTTGAGTTTTACTTCCTTCATATTCATTGTTTGTCCCGCCCTAGTGTCTTTCACCTGTGTCTCGTTCCTCTTTGTGTGCAAATATACTCTGTGCTCTCCTCCTGTCAGTGTCATGTCCTGTAAGCTTCCATTTTGGATTTTTGTGTTTAGTCTCTGTTAAAATTTTAAAAGAACATTTTAAATGCAGTCCTGCATTTTTAGGTTGTCTCTCTGTTTAAAACGTGACAGTCAGTATTAAGGAATCGAAGCTACATTAGTGTCACGATCACGTGACTCCTGCCCTGTTTTTGTCTCCTGTCTCGTCTTTCCCCTCCCCTGTCTGTCAAGAGCCGGCCTGGGCGGAGCGTCTTGCTCCTCCCACGCACACCTGGGACTCATCAGTGCAATTACCACCACCTGCTGGGGTATAAGAAGCCCAGAAGACAGACAGTCTGGGAGGAGACCTTCCACGTACCCACGTGAATGCGCCTTACCTTTTGTATTTTTGCCTAATGCTCGTTTACTTACCGTGATTCTCTGCCTTCGCCAGACCCAGCTTCCCGGACATCTCCTGCTCCTGCACTCTTGGCTCGATCCAGTTCTGCTCCTGTTCCCGGTATAGTGCACTCCACTGTATACTCACCTTGATCTCTGCACTCCACGCTGCACCTGGTCCTCGTCCTGGTTCCTCTCCTCGTCTTGCTCCTGTACCTGCACTCCTCATCCCCGGTCCTTGGCGTCGCAATCTAGCTCCAGTCCTGGCCTCCCCGCTCCCGCTCAGCCCCGCGCACCGCACCACTAGCTCCCGGTCCCCTCAGCTCCCCTGTTGCACATTTAACTCACTGTATTGTAAATAAACACTGTTAAACTTTCCCGAGTGCCGCATATTTTGGTCCAGCCTAGTTCTGACATTACGACAATTGGTCTAGACCATGGACACCACATTTTCAAACACATTTTCAGCAAGGGCCACATCAGCAAAATGGCCACCCTCAAAGGACCAGATGTAAATTAAATCAAAGTTCTTTTTTAACTTGTTAATTAACTGTTTCTGTATTTATTACTTATTCAAGCTACAAATATTGCATATTCATTTGCCTAGATGTAAAAATATGGCTGTGTAACTGCGTATCTCCAGATAAAATGACATTTTAAGACCATCGTACTTTTAATTTACCCCGTTGGGGGCCACATAAAATGATGTGGAGGGTCACATTTGGCCCGCAGGCCTTGAGTTTGACACATGTGGTCTAGCCTCTCACCTATACACTATAGCCTACTAAAAATACAAAAGTTTTGGCTAAATAAAACAGACAACCATAATCATAGCATTCATTTATTTATTTTATCTGTCAGTTGGGCTCATGAAAAAAAAAAAACTAGTGTATTGGTTTTAAATACTAAATAAATGTCTAGCAGGCAGGTTTAACTCGCATGGCAAAGAACTAGACTGTCAGAAGTGAGAGACTAGACATTTACAGACTTACTATTACATTATGTTTGTTTCATAAGTTTAGAAGTTGTAATCCAAATCTAAAACATGTCAGTTTTAACAGGTTTACACAGTCGAGGCACATTAACTTTGGGATGGGATTTCTTCCTAAATTAATTTGCCAGTCGGTTGGAAGGTAAATCATGACCCTGTTGTGTCATTTAGAGTCGTAACAAGATTAATAATTGGTTTTGAGATAATCCTTTAAAATTTGTGCCTGCGTAACTGTTGAGTCCTACTTCACTTTACTATTCACAGAGAAAATAGAACAAACTGCAAGTCCTGCAACTATTTCAAAAACCGTAACAACTATAATATGAAAATGCCACTGTCACTCTTGGTCTTCGCAGGCTAAACACTGCCCCTAGAGCTAATCCTTCTTATTCTTTTGAGCTAAATAGTTTAAAGTTCCCCACGAGCAGCAGTCAACTAGAGGAGTGCAACATGTTTGTAAATGTAATAATCCATGAGCATAGAAGTAAATCTCATTAGCAAACAGATACAGGTCGTAGTAAGTCTTTAGCCCAAGTTAAAGTCCCTAGTTAAAAGCACAACCCAACCCCTCTCTCCCTCTCTTTTCTATCTGTCTCTCCTTCTGTCTTAACGGTTCGGTGTCCATTCTTTGGGAGGATTTGAAAAACAAACGAGGGTCAGTGGGTGTAATCGTCCCCTCCCTGTGGCACTGACTTCACATTATAGAAGTACTTAGTGCTACTTAAAAACTCCCATCCCCCGACACAATGGCCAGCCTTTGTTCAATATTATATTTTGTAAAAAGGACTACACACCAATTGAATGGTGGTTATATTTTAAATTGCATTTGATATATGATTAACACAAGGGCCGTTATCATAGTGATTAACAATTTAAAACAAATGATTATATTTATTGAAAAAATACTCCAGATGTTGCATATAACAGGAAGCTGCAGCCCATATATTATATTTACACACCTGTACTTCCTATACTTTTTTATCTTTATCTTTAATAGCTCTAATATTGTTTTAGCAATGTTTCCAAATTGTTTTCCTTGTGGATGAATAAAGTTGGTATAGATCTTTAGATTATTAGGAGAAGTCCAGTGTAAGTCCGGTGTTTTGACATTATAACACCTTCTGTTGACACATAAGGGATATTTAAAGGCACAGTGTGTAACTTTTCTGGTGGAAGGAAGGTGGAAGAAGTTATTCAAACAATCATGGCTGCTATAATTGTTTACATTTAAAGTAGAATGAGGTATGAACTGCCAAAAATAACCATTTGTATGTTAGTAAGACCCAGAAAACTGTTTTATGTGATTTAAGTCAGGGTTTTAAAAAAAAAAAGGTGCACCAAAGCTGAAAGTATTGTGACAGATCGACCCAGCGTCCTCACCTTTATGTTTAACTTCCTGTATTGAGTACCTCACACACGCACCATGTTCAGCTGAAAGACAACTCTCTAAATGGGATTAGCGTTTCTGAATGGTTTGGTTCCCCTTCGTTGGTTCCCCTTCCCTTTTCAATACGCACCCACCAGGACACAGCCGTAATGAATGCAAACGGCCCCAAAAATATGCATGTGGAGCTTTTGTCTCATGCACTCTCTCAATGAGCTCACACTTAAATTCAAATGACAAGAATAGACAAGAAAGGCCAAAGGTTTTCAGCTTTGAAATACATGGGTTTTTTTTTAAAGGAAACATGTAGTATTTGCATGGTTTAATGGCATTTAAATAAGCTATGAGTACTTTGCTTTGGCATCTCATGTTTTAGATTTAACTTAAAGGCTCTGTAGCTGATTTTTCCAGCAAATGTGTCTTTTCCCAGTACATACATAAGCCTATTGTATAAGCAGCTCTTGAGGTCAAAATGTTAAAAATGAGCAATACGTTTGGACCATCACAAACCATTTAAAGGAAACTAGTTTTGTTTTTCATATTTTTGAGACAGTAAAAATCTGGCTATTTACATCCAGTAGACGGTTTGTTCCTACAGATGCACTCCCTATAGTGGATCTGGTGTTAGCACTCTATCTACTGGCAGCAGAACGAATTACCATTGAAAAACTAAATCAAGGGTTAGCTACCTGCCCCGACAATTAAATCAAGGCTGCTAACTCTCACACAGTCGCAGTGAGACTCGCCACACTGTAATGTCACGCTGGAAAAATAAATAATGGAAAAAAATCTGATCCATTTAGATTGAAAATATGCACACTAATGGCAGGATAATGCTCTCTCGTACGCATAATGTGTAGTTTTATTTCCTTAAAATCATTTCTTATTAGTTTAAAAGTCCAGCCTCTCGTTCTCTTCTCTTGGCGCAGTGTGTGTCTCCTCATACAGCCCTCCTTTTGCTCTCTGCTCATGTTCCTCTGCCTCTCCCCTCGCGGCACGCCCTTCTGTCTTAATAAAACCTAATTTAGGGAAAGTAAACAAGCCTTTTCTGACCATTTTTGAGTAAAACATCTGACTTAGTTAATATCACAAACATCAGGACGTGTCAGTGCTCGTAATTAGGCTTTATAGAATGAATCAACGGTCTGCCAAATTTAAAATAAGATTTCTCTGCAATTATAAAACCAATCAACATGAAATAAAATCTACAGGCAAGCTGATAATCTCCTCTTCTCTCAGTCCAAGATGTCCATGCATGCACAGCCCATGCCCAATAACATATTAATTTGCAGTTTAACTAAATCAATTTTTTTTGGACAGTTGGGCAGTATTGAGCAGCTGATTAAAAAAACAAACAAACAAACAAACAAACAAACTGCGAGAAGGTAGGCAAAAGGTAAGTCTATGCTGTTTTATGTATTAAAGCAACACAGACTTATAAGATTTTCCCAACAAGTGGAATTGTGAAATATTTACAAATTATGATTCTAAGATATCCAGGAAGAGGAAAATTGATGTTGATGGAAGGCAGTTTCAAGAAAGGTGGGAAAGCAAATACATGTTTGTGCTTCAAAGAGAAAAACCTGTATGCCTTTTGTGTTATGAGGCGGTGTTGGCTGTCAAAGAGTATAATCTACACCGGTATTTTGACACCAAACTCGGAGCTAAGTATGCATGTTAGCCTTCAAGAAAAACAACAAATTGTCAAAAAATTAAAAGGCAAACAGCGATCACAGCAGAAAATGTTCATAAAAGCCACAATGAAAAACCTTGCAGAAGTGAAACTGTATTGAGTCGTTTTCAGAGGGTGTGCTTTTGAAGCAATGCTGAAGGTCTGTGAGCAGGTGTGCCCAGACCAGATACAGACTTTTAAAAATGTCAGTTTGCTAAAGTGCACTAAACTGGACACTTTATAATACTTCTCACCTTAATAAGCCATGTTTGCACTGTTATTCTGATGCTGCTGTTGTATATATTTTCTACCTCTAAGTATTTTATTTAATTTTTAAGCATATCTTTTTTAACTTTGTGCATGCCCTTTGTATTTATTCAGTGTGTTTTTATGTTGCACTTTTATGTTGCACTTCACGCAATAAAAGTCTTCTGATTCAGGAGATACGCAGTTACATACACACATTTTTTACACTTACGCAAATGCGTACATATTTGAATAAGTAATATTATAACAATATAAGTGTTTAACAAGGTAAAAAGTAGTGACATTTATTTTACATTAGGTTACATTTAGTTACATCTGGCCCTCTGTGGGCAACTGTTTTTCTGATGTGGCCCTCAGTGAAATGAGTTTGACACCCCTGCTGTCGTCAATTACAGTGAAGCTCATTGTACTTGGGGACTCCAGATCTGTTTTTTATCATTGTATTTGGCTGATCCTGGCTAAGTAACATTTGCTGATCTGGACTAAACTGATCCCATCCAGGTGCCATGGACTTCCTCTGGGGAGACGCTTTAGTCAATCAGCTTGACAACCTGTTCAAATTAACCAAAATGCAGGAAATACATATGTATTTAAATAAAAATCTACATTTATCTCTCTCAGTAGGGTACATCAAATTGCAGACCGTTGCTTAAATGTTGCAGAACTTGGAGCCAAATAATATGGATCGCTGTGTAACCCTCATGAAAAAAGTACAGATCCACTAACAGTAACCATGGCCTAACTGGGCCCCGCTGAAATCTCACTCCAAGCTTTGGTGAAAAGTTGGCAGCCCAGCAACATGCTGACACAAGCGAGCAGATGTAATGAATGCAATTTGACAGTAAAAATGCTCAAAGCTTTTCAATGTGTACAAAAGTTTATTTTCAAGTGGCACAGTTCACTTGAAGCAGCTTTGCGACTCCTTCCAGCAGAGTTGCGTTTCCATGCCCTGAACAAGGTCTGGGTCCAGGGGCTGGGCTCTGCTCCGTGAGACACTGATGTCACACAAACACTACAAATGTTTTAGTAGTAATTATTTAGTAAATACAATCTAAATTGTATCTTAAAATTTTAAGCTAGCCATGGTGCTAGCTTTGTTTTGTGAAGCAAGGTGAGTTTATTTGTATAGTGCAATTTGTAAGTGTTTTACAGAATAAGAAAGACATTAAAATCACAATACAAACGACCCAAAATATAAAAAATAATCATAAAATTTACATTAAAAGACAATGGTGCAGAATAAAAACCTTTCAATCATCTGCATGGCTAAACAGAACCGATTTGAGCCTGGGTTTAAACATTGTCAAAGTAGAGGCCTGTCTCACATCTTCAGAAAGACTGGTCCATTTTTAGCTGCGTAAAACTGACATGCTGATGGTTGACATGCATATGGCTCTAACATGTCATACATGTACTTTAGTGCTAGGCTATGGAGAGATTTGCACACAAGCAGAGCTGCTTTAAAGTCTATTCTGTGAGCCACAGGAGCCAGTACAGAGATCTGAGCACAAGACTTATGTGCTTGTACTTCCTGGTTTGAGTCAGGGCCTGAGAAGCAGTGTTCTGGATGTACTGCAGCTGTCTTACCGGTTGGAAAGGTCAGTGAACAGTAGTCTAACCTACTGAAGACAAACGCATGGATAAGTCTCTGCAAAACTGTTTTAGACAGTATACTTTTTGCAATGTTTTTACATGGTAAAAAGCTGCACATGGTATTGATTTGATGTGGCTGTTAAACTTCAAGTCTGAGTCCGTTATTACCAATAGATTTCTAACCTGATCTGAAAGTTTTAGAGAGAGAGAAACTGGAGGTGCTGACTGCTGACACTTTCTCTATGTTTCTGTGGGCCAAAGACAATGACTTCGAACAGTTTCAGTCAGTTTAGCTTGTTGTTTTGCCTACACACTGATTTGTTGGATGCAGTGAAAGCAGTGACATGCGGTGAGGTTCATGGCTGGTGAGGCACTGACGTGAACACAATCAGATTAATAATAAAAAAATTAAAAAAAAATTTAAAAGTTTCAAAGTCCATATGAAATAGCTCTAATAATATGAAATAAAAAGCAAGCTGGTTTTGTATTGTTTTTTTTTTTTTTTTATCCTTATTCTGGTTCCCCAATTTTCAATGGATTGAAGTCATTAAATTTCCTACCATTTCGTACCACTCTGTTTGAAAAGAGCGAGTCTTTCATCCCGTCGTCTGGAGCAAACCATTTAGCTCCTTTAGCGTTGGTCTTTCTTTAATTATAACCTCCTGCTTCGACTGAAAGTCCAGTTTAGAAAACTGCTTGCGCTTTAATATGTATCCTCCTCCTTTTAAAAAGTAGGGCCAAAAACTAAAACTACTGCTAAACTTGACTTGCTAACTCTAAATTGTAGCTTGCTGTCACTATTTTGTGGCCCCTATTCTGCGGGAGTTGCAAGAATCCCTGGGCTCACGAGTGCCCCCTACCATGAGGCCAGTTAACTATGTGCCTCACCCGGTGCCTTTTCACAGCCGCTTAAAGCAGCAGCTGTCACTGCCTGAGCTAAAGCACAGTCAGTCCGTGTGAGGCACAAACGGCTGGTGCCTCTCCGCACGTCTCTTCTCAGTATTTCAGCTATAAGGTTTTTGTAGCAGTGCAGTACTACTCCAAACTGGTTTCTTGATTTACTAATGCTAGAGTAAATAACTCATGCCCAACAGTGGATATGGAATGCAGGGGGGATCACCAGGATGCTATGGAGACCAGCTGGAGACTACAAGGACTGGGGACAAGAAGATAACACCTATGATCTGGTCTTGGAACTTCTTATCTGTCGCCCCCTATTCACCAAGGACTGTGTGACCTCCACCCTGAGAGGGCCATAAAACAAGGACATTATTTGACTCTAAAACAAACACATTGTTTGATGTTAAAGCAATCACATTGTTTGATTTTGCCTAAAGGTTTCGTAAGGTTGTGACAACATGCTGACCTGAAGAAGACCTGCCTCTCTCACACACACACACACACACACATGGGAGAGACCCTATATAAGCTGTCAACACAAACATTCAGGACTCTCTTCCTATCCTTTTCCTGAGAGTCAGGTGCTTCATTGTTCACTTTACCTGCGTGGAACTCATTAAACCCTTCTCACTATGTTTCAGTCTTTTGTCCTCTTTGATGCTTGCACCAGAAACGAACAATTCTTATACAACGGTAAAAGTAAAAATTCAGCAATTTTGGATAAAAAAATTATTAAAATTGCAAAGTTAAATAGAAAATACCTTTATAGTACAAATCATTGAATAAATACAACCATTTCATTTATTTTTTCTGTGTTTTTTCTCTGTAATGGTAAGGCAAGTAAGGCATGGCCTCACCTGCCGCCCCTGACTGCACACACAGTGACAGAGTGAATCCACTGGCCCATATTCACCTGCTGCCAGTGAAACATAAATCTGAGTGTTGTTTGCATAGTTGTGGTATTAACTGGCCTAATGACAGCATATAGAGATAGAACAACAAGGATCCCAGAATTGACCCCTGGAGTACCTCAAAGGTCATGTGATCTGAGACACAGTTTCCAATTTCAACAAAGTACTCCCTGTCTTCTAGATAGGACTTGAACCAGTATAGTGCAGTAACAGAGATGCCCACCCAGTCCTCTAGTCGTATAAGACGATTCCATAATCGCCAGTGTCAAAAGCAGCACTCAGATCTAACAGGATCAAGACTCTGCCTGCATCAGTGTTCAGGTGGTTGTAATTTGTCACCTCAATAAGAGCGGTCTCAGTGCAGTGGTGGGGTATAAACCTTGACTGGAAAACAGCAAAGGAGTTGTTCATTTGGAGAAAGTTAATAAGCTGTTGGTAAACAACTTCACCAAGGACTTTGTCTAAAAAAGGCAGATTTGTGATGAGTTGATAACTGTTCACTACTGTGGCATCAAGACTGCTCTTCTTTAGGAGAGGCTTGATAGTTTTCAAAAGCTCTTGCGAATGTTCCAGACTGAAGTGACATGTTAACTATGCAAAGAAGTGGTGATAGCAAACTGTTGAGTGCAGACTTTAGAAATCTAGTAGGTAACACATCGAGGCAGCATGCAGATGAAATTAGACTGGTGACTATCTCTTGGACAGTCTTGTCAGTTACAGATGCAAAAGTGAGTAAGCTATAAGTGTCTAGGTGGCTGCATTTTACTTTGTGGAAAGTGTTTCATTTCCAAGTGAACATTTCCATGCACCAGTGTTATCATTTATGTGCCGCCTTCTAACAACTGCAGATCCAGCCGGTGCTTTGGGAATAACAACTGGTCAAAGAAGACATAGAAATGATCAATAGAGCAGCATCCACCACACTGGCATTCCAAATAGTTACTCCTTTTGTAATGAACAGGTCCAGACTGTGCTCTCTGTTGTGGGTGGCTTCGCTGACATGCTGAGTCTGACCAAAGGTTTCAATCGGTGCAACAAGTCATCACTAGATCATCTCGTGTAGCCATGCCTTAGCTAAAGTGGTCCAGAAGCCATACTGGGCTAGCACCGTCTGGGAGCTCCAGAGACAGCTTTGAACCTCTCAAATGGGGCACTACAGTTCACTTTAGACAGTGGAGGTACTTATAGCCTGTACCAATCCACTTCAAAGCGAACCAGTAGAAATGAGGCTTATGTTATCCCTCACTTACCTTATGCATTATGAGCATCCTAATTATACACCACAATGAGTTTATAAGGGCTGTTCACAACTTTTACAGGCTAGAGCTGAGTTTTTGCTAACAGAAATGAGCTGCTTATACAATATATCTGTACTGGGGCAAGACCATTTTCCCTAAAATATGTGGGGAAAAAATAGTACAGGCCCTTCAACAGAATGTAGTGGAGCAGTATCATTGTCAAAAACTTTACAATGCCAATAGGTCAGTAACTATTTGCCTTGAAAAGTCATAGCCCTACATTTGCCTGAACAATTCTTCATTCTACATGGAGAATTGAAAATTGTACCTAATCTTACCTTAACTTTCTGGTGGGGGTCAGCTATTGTCACCACTGAGATGATATTGCTTTGCCTGGAATGTTCCACAATATAGATTTAAATTCATTCATTTGTTCAATTACTTCTTTTTTTTCTTTCTCAAACTTATATAGAGTATATATACAGTGTATATACAGTATATATATATGTGCCTGTGTGTGTGTGTGTGTGTGTGTGTGTGTATACATTCATAATACAATACATTCACTGAGACAAGATTAGTCCAACAAAATACAAAACTAATTCACATGAATAATACCAGCACGGATAATATAAATGCAATAATAAAAATATTTTTTATGGCATCCATTGACATATTTTCAATTGTAATCTACTCTTCCAGATGATACGTAAATGTCTTAAACCCTTCAGAATCTCTCCTTTTCCTGTCAGTCTCTTATTTCACACATTTCTTTGCCTGAGGACGTGGGGTGTGATGGTCGCGCCTGTCAGATCCCACTTTACACTTCCATCTAACGCCTGGCTCTGTTCTCAACTAACATAAACGGGATCCAGGATATTCAAATCATCTGCCTATCTGCATTCACACTTTCACACTGGGTACATTTACATAGCCAGAAAAAACAGATCACTAGAATAATGAAATAATAAGATCTGAATTTTTGTGTTTACATGGAAAAAAAAAATCTACACCTGGTGACATGTGCCAGTTACTTAATGGAGTTTCAGAGTAACTGTGATTGTCTTTGCCACATTAATCCCTTTTTTGCATACTTTTCCTTGTCAAAATCTGCACAGCTGTGAAGAATTAGAATGTAATCAGATTACTCACATCAGATGTAAATGTTTACATTACATTTTAATAATCTGTCAGCCTTAGAAATCAGATCATGGGTGTAAACAGAGCAATTGTTCAATATAGACAGGCAGTCGTAATCTTTTGCCTGAAATGTGTTGTTTTTATCTTAAACTGGTTGAACTTGTT
Source organism: Periophthalmus modestus (assembly GCA_019594935.1). Lineage (NCBI taxonomy): Eukaryota > Metazoa > Chordata > Actinopteri > Gobiiformes > Gobiidae > Periophthalmus > Periophthalmus modestus. The sequence continues at coordinate 14,758,535 of JAIEZT010000107.1, forward strand.
CTATGAGACACAGTTGAGCTTGTCAGCAAGTCTTCATGGACAATAGACATAACCTCTCTCTATTTGTGACAATAGAGCATATATACTGTTTCAATATATTTCCAGAAATCCTATAATGAGATTTTTGATGTGCGTGCATTGTAAACATAACTATTACCTTTCCTCTACTGGTCTGCATTCTGTAGATATGGGTTTAATGGGGTCTTGGTTTCATTTTGTAGATTTAGATCTTCATTGCCATATTAAGTCAACACAAAATTCATAAATGTGCTTTGAGAGTTCAATGTAAAACAAACGATAATATGCATATAATAATATGCATATATAGGCTAGGCATTATATTTAATCCGTTTTGGAAATGTTTTGGATCTGTGTCGGACATGTGCTGTGCAGTGTGTGTTTTTAGCAGCAGGACTGGGCACAATTTGCAGGTGCCTTGGATTGGTAAGTGTTGATGAATTGGTTTAGAGAACTGTGTGTGTGTGTGTCGGATCTTGTCAGTTTTTTTGGCAGCAGGTGAATATAGACCAGTGAATTCACTCTACCACTGCATCCAACAGATTAGTGTGTCGATGCAAAACAAGTTTTGTCCAGCTGAGTTTAGCTGGACAAAACTTGTTTTGCATCGACACACAAGATTGAAGTCATAGTCTTTGGCCCACAGAAACAAAGAGCAGTCAGCAGTCACCTCCAGTCTCTCCCTTGCTTTCTAAAACCTTCAAATCATGCTAGAAATCTAGAGGTAATAATGGACTTGAACTTTAGCAGCCACTTCAGTGCAGCTTTTTACCATCTAAAAAGCATTGCAAAAATTAAAGGTATACTGTCAAAACCAGATTTGGAGAGACTTATCCATGCGTTTGTCTCCAGTAGGTTAGACTACTGTAACGGCCTGCTCACTGGCCTCTCCAAGACAGCTGCAGTACATCCAGAACACTACTGCTCGGGTCCTGAGTAGAGCTAGGAAGTACAAGCACATAAGTCCTGCACTCAGGTTTCTACACTGGCTTTCTGTGGCTCAGAGAACAGATTTTAAAGTAGCTCAGCTTGTGTAAGTCTTTTCCATGGCCTAGCATCAAAGTACATCTCCGACATGTTAGTGCCATATGAACCATCTCACACTCTGAAGACTTCAGGGACTGACCTCCTGCTGGTGCCCAGAGTCAGGACTAAACATGAGGAATCAAGTGTTGCAGTTTTATGCAGCTAAAACCTGTTTCCTGAAGATGTGAGACAGGCCTCTACTTTGACAATGTTTAAATCCAGACTCAAAACTGTTTAACTGTTCTGTTTAACTGTGCATATGACTGAAATGTTGGTTGTATTGTGATTTTAATGTCTTTCTTGTTCTGTAAAGGAGTGTCTGTCTTATTCTGTAAAGCACTTTGAATTACTTTGTGTACGAATTGTGCTATACAAATAAACTTGCCTTGTCTTACCTTTTTTCATAGTAACTGCCAATACTGGAATGATGGTGTCTGCTCTTAGTGTTGTGAATGTGGAGTGACTGCACTGTCTATTGTCTGTTGTCTTTTGTTGTTGTGCTTCATAAAGAGACAACAAAGGCTAATCTAATATAATGGAACCCATGCAATGTAGTCTACACTTGTTCCTTTCGTTAACTGACATTGATGACAATTATGATGAAACGTTGTAGTTGAAGAAAGTAACACAAGTCATAATCCATCCATAGTCCAATGATCTGGTCCAGAAATCCCTGTTAGGTCTTGCATGTTGTCTTTTACAGTATTTTGCCACAATCTTAGTACTGTTTATATGGCATTAGGAAACAGATGCATGCTTTTGTAACCTATAATTCCCTGTCATTAGTCATTAGATTGTAGTTCAGCTACATCTGTCCCCTGCCACTCACATGTGCTGTCAAAACATTTACTGTCTCGTTCAATTTAATCTCTGTCCTTCAAGGCTAACGACTCTAGTGATTGCAGTTTTATTTTTAAAGCACCACATTTAAAACACTACGCAAAGTTGACTCCTGTGAACTTTTAGCCATGCTATAATGCTGTTAGCTCCTCAAAAAATACCTGGAGTTGAGTTTTGTTTCACTGATATGTTCTCAACTTAACAGCTACCTTTTACATTTTGTTAGGCAGAAATTGGGAATTCCAGGGCTGAAAGTATCCAAATGATTCTAATGAAGATGTATAGAGTTTAAAAACACATTGGAGCACTTCTTGTATTACCATATGACATAAGGTGGAACATAGTGTTTTCCGTAGAAGAGGATGTGTAAATATGCAGGGTTTGAGTGTTAAACATGTGTGAATGAAACAAAACTCAACATCAGGCATGTTTGTGATGAGGAAAGAGCATTATAACAGATCAGAAAATAGCGTAATATGGTCCCATTAATGCTAGTTTTGCAGTGCACTTTCCAATATGTCTAGTACAATCATTAACATTTAACTTTAAAGGTGCAGTACGTAACTTTTCTGCAGGAGGGTTTGCCATGAGCTGCGCTCCATAAAGCTATTATTACTTTGGCTACAGTGTCCCACAATAGGAGATTAAACTATCTCCAAGCAGACGCCCCTAAGCCAAATTACAGGTCAGATCTGTGGAGAGGCAACCCAAAATACAGTAAGATGTTTTTCAGAGATTAATTGAGCAGTACAAACATCTGTAATTCAGTAAATGAAAAATAGACAAGTTTAATCCTATACTATGAAACACTGAAAAGCAATAACATCTCCCTGGAGAAAAGCACATCCAGAAAAGCTTACTTAATGCACTTTTAAGATATAAACCAACTACATTAGGACCCTATAAAGATGTGCTAGTTTGTTCTTTGACATGACAGTTACCTTGCAGCTTTATAAAGAGCAAAAGAGCAAATTGCGGTCTTTCAAAATGCGTTTTAGATTGTATTTCTCCTTCACATCTGTCGGTGAAACCATGGTTCCAGTTATTCCAGCAGCCTGTCGCCTTCACCTGGGATTTAATATTAAGTTTGAGTCATTCAGTTAAATGTCAATTTGGAACACAACAGGGACCCTCCATCTGGAAGAACATAACTCTCTCTCTCTACTTCCTCTTTCTCCTTCAGGCTGGTTTATGGTCCGGCGTCAAATCTACGGAGATGTGCTGCACACGTCCCAGATGCATATGAAAGCCAATCAGACAGACTGCGATGTTTGCCATGCCGTGTACGTGCTGTGTGCCATGTGCACCTAAAAGGCCTAATAGGTGTTAAATTTCCTCCAAATGCAAGAGGTGTGATTGATTGATCCACAAAGACTATATGGACAACTGATTTAAAAACATCTCAGAACACCTACAGTTTGGCATAGAAATGTATGCACATGAGCTTACTAATTAGTTTACATTAGCTCATTATTTGTTTTTTTATTTATTGTAACAATAAACAGTGAATAAAAAAACAAATAATGAATTCTAAATAGGAGGTGAGCATGGGCGCACTTCCACTTCCATTGACTCTTTTCTTTCTTTTTATTGAAAACTGCTGCCCCTCTCTCCATAACTTCTGCTATCAGGCTTGTTATTTTACTATTAAAATTTTTGTAATAATCCATTCTACATGATCTTGGTGTTTTTATTTGGCTATTTTGTCCATAAATCAAGATATGAACGTTAATAGCTAGCATTATCAACAGGTGTGACTGACAGTGTTGCTAAATGCCCGCACCCTACTAAACCCTGAATTGGCTCTTAGTTGCTATGATACTCACAATCTTTGTAATCCCTCACTCGTCCAGGTCTGATCCACAGCAAAAGAAAAATATCAAATCTGTCAACTGGACAAAATGTTAGGAGGAGTGAAGATGTTTCGCTGCTCATCCAAGTTCTTTCTTCTTTAGTTCTGGTCAGATTACTGGTGGACACTGCTTTTATCTATAGGGGGAGGTAGGGGGAACTGTAGCTTGGCCCACAAACAGAAATTGTAAACAATAGATGTTCTGAGAAACTGTAAACAATCAGTGTTTTAAGTTTCAGCTTAGCTAGCTCCTCCCTTCAAATAGATCTACGGCAGTGTCCACCAGTAATCTGACCAGAACTGAAGAAGCAGTGTGGATGAGCAGCAAAACATCTTCACTCCTACAACGTTTTGTACAGTTGACAGATTTAATATGTTTCTTTTGCTATGATACACACTGTTGGAATTCCAAATATGGAACGCTATGGGTGATGTTGTGCTCACTTAGTCCACTTCCAGGACTATAACACTGAAGAATATTACACTGCGTTCACACCAAGAGCGCCATGAGCTACTAGGTCCAATCAACCTGAGCGTGCCAGAGGAGCGGGATTTTTTTTAACCTTTTCCCAGGATTTCACTGGATTCTACCATACTATTCCTGTGTCGGCAGTGTTGGGTAGTAACTGGATTCATGTACCGAAAATACATATTCAGAATACACATTTTGAGTAACTGTATTCAAGTCTCTGTCTCTCCTTTCTCTATCTCATTTCTCTCATTTCTATCTATCGAATCATTTCTCTGTCCATCATCTTTCTCCTCTCTCATTTCTCTCTCCCTCCCTCTGTCCCTTTCTTTTCCCTCTTTCTTTTTCTATCTCTCCCCCCTCTCTTTCTCTCTTCTCACTCCCTGTCTCTTTCTTATTCCTCTCTCCTTCTCTACCGCCTCTATCTTCCTCACCTCAATCATTCCACCCCCCCACCCCCCATCTCTTTCTCTGCCTTATTTGCACCCTTCTCTCTAACTCCTCTCTCTCTCTCTCCATCCCCCATTCTTCACTCTCCTCCCTCTTACACTCCTTGTCTCTCTATCCCCATCCTTCTCCCTTTCTCTCTCTTCCCCCTCTCTCTCATTCTTGTGTGAAGTACATTAATTAATAACACTTAGTTAGAGTTGATTGTCTTCTAATGGGAGGTGACAGGCAAACACAATTCATTACAATCACTGTCTGTTAGCTGAAGGTAGACTGACTTCAATTAAGAAATCACACCGAGCTGTAATGAAGGTTTGCCTGTGGGGAATGGAGCAGTGTCATCTTGAAGACATTATTCACATGTCAAGAAATTCTACAGTCAAGTGTATGGTGTGGCTGTGTCCTTGGGCAATACATTTCACCTCATAGCCCACTCCAGTCACAGCTGAAGAGCCCCCACTGAAAAATAAAATAATAAATAAATAAATAAGACATGGGGGCTCTGACTAGAGACACTGCTCCTTCACATTAAGAAGAGTCAGTAGAAAACTCAACATTTTTCTCAAAGTGTAAATATTGATTCAGTTCCATACAAAAAATAAACTTTTTCACTCTGGGGAAATAGTTTTGAAAAATAGCTAATATAGAGTATATTAACTACAACATAATAAATGTACAATTGGATTATAATATGACCAATCTGATGCTTCTAATTACTATACTGGCATTGATACAGTAGCTCCCATCTAAAGGCACACTACGGAACTTTTCAGGTGGAGGGTTTATCATGTGCTTGTCTCCATAGAGATGTTAATGCTTTGTCTGAATTTTTTTTTTTTTTTTTTGCATAAAAAACAAATTTATCTCCAAAGAGACAAGAAGGTGATGGCACCATATGTTACTGCTATGTTACAAGTCATATCTGTGGAGAGGCAAGCCCATTCACAGTAAGAATGCATGTTTTTCAAGGCATTCCCAAGCAATAAAAAATGGAATTGAATAAATGAAAGCCATAGAAGTTTAATGTTATGCTTTAGAATATGGAGAAGGACCCCCCACCTGGAAAGTACAGAGGGCAGTTTTAAATATCTGTATCTGTATCTGAATTCTGTGTGTGCTTCCTGTTTGGTGGACAGTGACATTCATAAACATTGGCACAACTCTAGCTTCCTGGACTTTAGCAGAACCCATTCTTCACCACACTACACTACATCCTCTATTTCCTGTTTTTATTGTATTTTTTTTACTTACACTTAGCTGTCACATTGAGAGTCCTGGGGATGCGGACAAGGCGCCAACCCAATTTTAAGTGTCCCAAGATGAGATAGAGTTAGACCGACAGGCAGAGGGACCAAAATACCACAGAATAACACCAAACTTCAGATGTGTTCAGAACGAAGAGATGGATATGTGGCCTAGTCAGCTCTTCTGCCTGCTGTCATATGCCTCCTCGCCCCAGGGCATTGTGGGAAATGTGGAAGTCTTGGCATGTGTGTTGGAGCATATTGATGCAAACCCACTTTTGAGCCATGTGGGGAAAGTGCAGTTTTCTTATATTTAAAGAAGATATGCAAAATAGACTTTTATGAGCTTTTAAAGGGGCACTATGTAACTTTTCTGGTGATGGGGTCTGCCACGTGCTTGTCTCCATGGAGATGTTATCGCTTTATTTATTTATTTTTATTTATAACCTTTATTTTGCCAGGCAAAACATTAAGAACAAATTCTTATTTACAATGTTGGCCTGGTGTGCAAAAGCACCCAAGGGAAAGGGAGAGGGAGTGAAACAAAACACACACACACACAAAAACAAAAAAAAACAAAAAAAAACCCCAAGTAATAATAAAACAATCAGAAATATAAATACATAAAATGACCTTCAGTTACTAAAACATTTACATGAGTGTTTAAAAATGTCCTTCACTTTACATTTAAAAGCAGAAAGAGAAATTCTAAAGTCCAATTTAAGAGAATTCTGAGCCAAATTCCAATTATTAGCAGCAGCACAACGAAATGACATGAGGCCAAAAGAAGAGCTGGATTTGGGAGTTTTCAGTCTGATGAGCTGTGAGGAGCGAGTGTTGTATCTAGAGGAAGTCTCCTGTTGTAACAGCTGACTAAGATAAGTGGGTGTGAGTCCAAACATGGTTTTATATATGAACGTGAGCCAGTGTATTTGACGACGGGACTGCAGTGAGGGCCAGTTCACTTGAGAGTACAGTAGACAGTGGTGTGTCCTGTAGGAGGCATTTGTGACAAAACGAATAGCAGAATGATAAATCACATCCAGCTTTGCAAGGATACTTTTAGAGGCATGCCGATAAATGACGTCACCGTAATCAAACAATGGAAGGATGGACATTTCGACAATAGCCCGTTTAGCTGACATTGTGAAAGAGGAGCGGTTTCTGTATAAAAAACCCAATTTAGCCTTAACCTTTGCCTGTAAAACATTGATATGATGATGGAAAGATAACAAAGTGTCAAGCCAGATTCCCAGATATTTATATTGTGTGACTTGATCTAGAGTGGTTCCATCAGCTGTGCTGAGACAGAGCTTGGGAGAATTAGCAGTTCTTTTGCTAAACCAGATAGTCTTTGTTTATCAGGAATGGTCCACCGTATGGCATTAATATCTACTTCGTATTCCATTGCACAAACATACCTTGAAGAACATGCAATCTTACTGTGAGCAGGGTCGCCCCTTCACTGATATTTCCTGTAACTTAAAGCCATACTGTGTAACGTTATTGAGGCAAAGCCATTACATCACCATGGAGACAAACACATGGTGGATCCTACACCAGAAAAGTTACATAAAGCACCTTTAAGCTTAAAAAATACTATGCGTGTATTTCTTAAATGGGTAGGCCTAATCATACTAGATCAAGACTGAACCAGGACTTTATCAGAACTGAACCAGGACTGAACAAGAATGGAACCAGGATCGAACCAGACATTGCCCAAGTACAAAGAAGACCACATATTAGTTTAATCATCTGAAAGGATAATGCTCATTTTAGTAGTATACTGTATACCATTTCTAACCCTCACCTCATTTCCCTCTCACATAAGGATCGAACCAGGTTTGAACCAGGACCAAACCAAAACTGGACCAGGACTAAACCAGGACTGAACTAGGAATAAACCAGGACGAAACCAGAACTGAACCAGGACTAAACCAGGAATAAACTAGGAATGTACTAGGACTGAACCAGGACTAAACCAGGACTAAACCAGGACCAAACAAGGACCAAACCAGAACTTGCCCAAACTAGACTTCCAGAAAGAAGACTAGTTTGATCATTTGAAGAGCATAAGTTGTTTTAGTTACATATACAGTGCATATTTTTATCTCTACCCTGACCTCTTTTCCCCTCTCAGCTCTAATGTTGTTACAAAAGCCACTTCAGACAGACGGAGGCGGTGATTGTTCAATATGTGTCCATTTGTTCTGCTCGAAAACCAAAGCTCACTTATAGATCACGCCACTCTGGTGTCTAGTGTGTAAAGAGCTCAGATGAGAGGCAGTGGGCAGCTAAAGAGAGGGGGAGAGAATGAGAGAGAGAAGGAGAGGGAAAGAGAGACAGGATAGAGAGAGGGAGGTGGGTGCTAAATGAAGAGGGAGAGAGGAGGAGAAAGATGGGGGGGGGGGTGGAGGCTAGGGTGAGGTGGAGATGGGAGCAACAGGGAGAGAGAAGATGGAGAGAGGGAGAAAGACAAGGTGTATGTGAGACAGAGAGAGCGAAAGACAGAGAGATAAGAAGACCATAAGAGAGAGGAGGTGGTAGCTACATAGAGAGGGAGGGAGAGTCAGAGAGAGAGAAAGAAGGTGAGGGAGAGAAAGACAGAATGAAGGTGGGGGCTAGGAAGAGGGGGAGAAGGGAGCTACAGGGAGAGAGGAAGATGGAGAGAGAAAGGGAGAAAGAGAAGGTGAGAGAGAGGAAAGAGAGGGGGAGATGGGGCTGGAGAGAGAGGGGAGAGAGAAAGAGAGAAGAAGATAGAGGAAAAGAGAGACGCCCACCTGTCGGCCATCCATCACCCTCTTTCCCTCCCGGGAGCAGTGAAGAGCTGTACATGAGGAGGTCATGTGACAGTAGATCATATGGGAGGACATGGGGTCATGGGTGTAACAGGATATCACCACTGACACATTCTTATTTAGTCTGGCCACAACACCTCTGCTACTTCACATTCACTAAAAACACTGGAGCAAAACATTAAAGTAACAATAATAATCATACATATTTTGGTCGATGTTGCATTTTGAAAGTACATAAGTAAGTAAACTAAACTAAGAAGAAATGTGTGGATTAGTTACAACTGAAAGATTACCAAACAATCAGATGGTAGCACTCTTACTGTGGTTTGAACAAATAAGGTGAATTAGGTCTGGATATCAACTCACAATACAAGTTTACGCCTAAAAAGTTTCTTTAAAATGAACAATGATGAACTCACTTTTTAGGTCAGCCAGTCTAGTTGGTGTATTACCCAACAATGTGCATTAAAGGTCCTATATTACGCAAAATTGACTCTTGTGAGCTTTATGTCATGTTAGAATGCTGTTACCTGCTCAAAAACATACCTGGAGTTGTGTTTTGTTTCATTCACACATGTTTGACTAATCCTGCATTATTAGTATATCTACATCGCCGAACCTCAAAATGCTTTGTTCCACCTGTTACCTTTTACCTTTAGTTCAAGAAGAGGGAATTCCAGGGCTGAAATTATCCAAATGATTCTAGTGAAGATATATTAATTTTAAAATACAGTGGGGCACTTCCTGTATTACCTCATGACATCACAAGGTGGAACAGACTTTTTTTCTGTTTGAGAGAAGAACTTTGAGAGAACTATATGCAGGGTCTGTGTGTTAAACATGTGTGAATGAAACAAAACATAATTCCAGGCATATGAATATGAGCCCTTTAACATTGTTCAATTTTGTATACATTTCTGTAAACAGGGTCCAGTCTGACACTGTAATATCAGATGAATATGAGCATATCATAAAGACCAGGGGTGTCAAACTCAAATTCACTGAGGGCCAAAATTAAAAGCTGGGACTAAGCCGCAGGCCAAACTGAATATTCACTGAAAAATTTCAACAATATCTGCATGTTTTTCAGAAGGGGTGGATTAAATTTGAGTGAGGCGACAGGTAGCAGATGCTAATGAGTTTCAACAGAAGTGGTGAGGGCAAAGCATTTAGGGATTCGTAGTATTAGGGGTGCATGCACTATACTGGCATGGCAGCCGGCGGGCCAGCTCTGATAAATATTTGATATGATCTCGCGGGCAAAATATAATTATATCAAGGGCCAAATTTGGCCCATGGGTCTGAGTTTGACATGTCTGATATAGACTAATACTTTGGGTGTTTAGTGCATTGCCAGGTGCATGTATTCACAGTAAAAGAATGTGCTGCACTGTGACAGGAACTAACCATAAAATTGTATCTCATACTGCATGTTGGCCACCCTTCTGAGTGGTAGAAGTAATGGCCATCCAGCTAATGCCTGTGTCCTCATTAAGATACATTAGCGGTTGGCTTGTGATTGGACACAGTTAACTCTTCTCCTCATGTGTTAAATAGAACAGTGTATATTCAGTGAGTTCTTGTCCCCTGGAGACAGCCACAGAGCGGGGACATTCTGACCCTGACATGGCGAAGCAGTGCTGCAATGGTTCAATTAGATTAAACACAGAGAACAGGCTGTACTGTCAGTGTTCTGTCAATGAGGTGTAAGTGTACTGTGAATGTAAGGCATTCTTTACATAACTTATTAATGTTATACTAAAGCCACTGTAGGTAATAAATACTGAAAGGTGCAGAACTATATGCACCAAGGGCATCGGACGGGGAGAAAATGCCCATTACAAATTCTGTAATGGGCATTTTCATTACACAGCATGTAGTACAGGTAGGGCTGAATGATATGGGAAAAAAAAGAATCATAGAGACAGGTGGACTTCAGGCATAAACAGCAGGATATTGAGATCACTACAGTTTTTATTTCATGTTGGGGAACAATATTCCTGAGAACTCCACACACAAAGTTTGGAATTTGTTTGTACAATAGCCTAAACGCATACGAGCATTACCGGTAATGACAGAAATATGTGCACTGCCGCTACTGGCAAAACCATGTGCGGTCTCAGTGCGCTAAATTAGGTCTCAGGTCACTTAGTTTCCGTAACTGGGATTATAATGATAAGAAGCAAAAAAGAAGAGGAAAGAGAGGGAGGGGGAGCGATGGCAGGCGGTACCGCACACATAGAGGCAGATTGAAGGAAGCACTGGAATTTTAGTTTGATTATTTACATTCAAGTCAAAACTTTGAAAACACAAGGACACGTGAGGAGACAAAAAGAAGAGATGTGCTGTGGCCCTGACTCAGAGCTTCCGATTTTTGGCACAACTCTAAGTTTGGGCCCACCAAGATGATTTACACCCAGGGCCCAAAATTTGGAGCTACACCCCTGATATATACTATATATCGCAATCAAATCAAAATCACAATTATTACTGACTGTTGTACCTGTAGTTTAGTTTATCAGGTCAGATTCTTCTCTCAAATGTGATGAGTTGTTTACAAAGTGCACTTTGAACAGAATCCTTTTAAAACGTATGTATCACATATCTTATCGCAATAATTGTCAGATAAATCCCACTTAGATTTTTTTTTTTTTTTTACCAAAATTGTGAAGCCATACTGTCTATTCCAAATGCTGTGTGGGTCACTTTAAATTTACAATTACAATTAAATACTATTAAAACTAAACAGTATCAAGTACTATTATGCATGAAAAACAAAACATATTTAGATTTTAGGATTATGTCATAATGGACGCCAATGTTACTCCATAAGTATTCAAAAGTTTAACAATATAATTTTGTTTTTTACCATTTCACTTCCAAATTTTGAGAAGAGGATTTCCCCACTTTATCCATGCAGACAGAGTAGGCATTGAACTTTGTGGCAGTTTTAGTTTCATGTGGAAAGACCCAGTAATTCCAGAGATATTAAATATAAGCATCTGCTTTTTACAGTTTAAAGGCAAACTCTTCTTAAGAATTCTGACCTGTCCTCCCAGCTAAAAGTTAATCTACGTTTTTGACAGCAAACCAGTTTTACTAGAGAAAACTAGTTCTAGTTGTTTTAGTCATGCCTGAGAATTTCGCAGCTTCACTTCTTCAGCATCAGAAGAACAAAAGCTGCCATAAACTGATTCGTATCATAGACCATAACACAAGGGTATGACGTACAACTGGAAACTGATGAAGTATGTGGTACAGGAAGGATATACCTCTTTGGATAAACAATGGGTCAACTGACATTAATTTTGTTTAATGTAAGGAGGATGGAAAGCTGATAAAACTTCCTGCTATGATTTGAACAGTTGTGGTTTATTCTTTTTTGTGTGTTTTACATATCTTTCAACAGGATTTTGAAGGAACGAGTGATACGGTAGAGTAAGACCCAGACTGAAATAGTTGAGTTACATGTTCACAAGTTTAACAACAAAAATGGTCTCACAAAGTTTTAATGTTACAATAAGAAAAATCAAAAATCATATAGTAAAGTTATAGTTAAGTTGAATGAGTTGAATGTTGAATGTAAAAAACATTTACAGTGATGGATCCCTGTAATGAACAAAATAGCTAATGTCAAGGTTTATTCATGCTTATGTTTAAAGCTGCACTATGTAACTTTTCTGGTCTGTTGTTTATCTCCATGGAGATATTATTGCTTTGCCAGGAACTTTCCACAGTAGCACTAAACTTATCTTGCTTTTAAAATGTTTTAATTGCTCAAAATACCTCGAAAAACATGCATTTTAAAGCGGGGTTGCCACTTCACAGATGTAATTTGACCTGGTGATGTCACCTGTATGAGATAGATGTTTAATGCCACACTTTAAAACACTGAGCAATGACATTTGCATAAGACAAGCTGGTAGCAGACACTCCACCAGTGCACCTTGAAGTTCATTCAAGTGGTGTCGTTTTGCCAAAGAGGATACATGCGGCTTGTTTTAAATCTCTGGTGAAATGCAGGGGCGGCCCCAGACATTTTTTAATGGAGGAGCTAAGGGGGTGCTAAGGTAGTCAATGTGGGTGCTCACTTAAAATGTACATTTAGAGCCGTTTAACAATGGAGCATACCCCCCACCCCTAACCTCTTTGTTTCACTGCTTTAAACACATTTAAATGTAGTTATCTTTGGGGGAGCTATGGGGGTGCATTGGTCATTCTATAGGGAGGCTGGACAAAAAGTCAGGAGGAGGCACGATACAGGAAACATAAAGTACACTATTTACATTACTGTCTGTAATGTTTAGTCTGGATCAGGCCAAAGCCACATATTTTCTCTCAAACAAAAGACATTTTCTTTCCTTCAGCTGCTTTTCCCAAATACTATACTGCAAAAAGATAGAATATAATGTTCCACAGTATGGTATAAACATATTCATTTCCATAGAAACATACAGGTGATCTCACCAACCCAAGCTATAGGTCAAATCTGTCAACTCTCTCACACTAATGCATGTTTTGAAATAACAGAAACATATTGTAATTTGAGAAATATAACAGTTAGACATGGATACTGTTAATGGCTATTCTTTATACTTTTATAGGCACATTTTGTTGGAAAAGTGGCGCGCTACTGCCATCTTTTGGTTCACTCTGTTCACTGGTCACAAATCTCCTCTGCACTGCGCTACGCTTGGCTCGTGGCGCTCTCTGGTGGACATGCTGTAAACTACAAGTCCAACTCTGCGTGGAAAAAAATGCAAAATGATGTACGGCAGCACTGGGCCAGAAATAGCTTACAGTATTCAGCGTTGTGCGTCAATGGAGTGACGCCTCTAACAGCTTCCACGTGTGGTCAGTGTGGAAACGGCGATAATTGGATCATAACACTCAGCTTAGGAAGAAATTATGTTTTGATTTGTACGTTTTGCTCTTTTAGTGATTTATGAGGGATTGGATCAAAACAAGAAATGCTCCAAGACTGGATCTGAAAGTCCATTTGTAACCAAGAGCACTTTCTTTTTGGAGATAAGCCTACCTGCAAAGAATACACCTTACACTTACTTTCTTATAGTCCACAATGCTCCACTTACTGCAACATTTTGAGAACTTATTCCTACTAAAAAGATAAGATGCTATATTTTGTTTCAAATTGTTAATCGTCATGACAACAGTCCTAACTTCTTCTCCTTCTGAACCTCATGGATACACTTTATTTCCCATTCTACCACTGTAGGCTTGCTTCCACATGTTTTGCATCGGCCTACTGCTATTAGGCTTTATTGACCATCAGTATTTACTAGAATATTTATGCACATAATTAAAACAACCAAGTCAAAAGTTAGTAAATTACATGATATCAAATGCAGCAGACTATTTTAAAAGTAGCCCTACCAATAGCAACACAAAACACTGTAGGCTTAAATGTTTTGAGGATGGTTGAGCTTATAGTTTGCTTGTTTTGTTTTTTTATTTGTATGCTGCAATTGTAAAACAATAATTTAAAAAAAACAGTGATTACTTGACAATAAAAAAACATGTTTTATCTTTGACCTTAACAATAACTATAGCAGTAAGCCTACCTTACACCAAACGTTATCTACTTTGACAGAAATAAAGATATGATTGGTTAAATATTCCCTATTCCTTGGCTTCAGCTTCCTGTTGCAACATGTTTCATCAAAAGATACAGTCTAACATTTTCTTCTAAATTGTTAATCGCTACGGCAACCCCCTGAGCTAATTTTTCATCATTCTGCAACCCATGGATAGTAAACAGTGGTGGGATTCAAATAGGTCAAAGGGAAAAATCTATAACCCGATTAAAATCCAATTAAAATCCAAATCTATAAAGTGATGTCAGTTTAATTTTGGCACTTGGGTTAATAATCGTGCAGCCATCGGTAGTCTATTTCATCCAACTGAACATAAGCCCTTACTGCTGACATTTTCCCCGAGTTTAGCTGCATATTTTGAGTGAGTTGTTGGGAGTCTCTGGAGGAGGGTGGAGCGCTCTGTCTGCACTGTGTGACTGTGGGCTACATCACTCTAGTGTCTCTGCCTCGGCTCCAAAATGCGCTCTCCTCCGCCTTGTCACTACCAGCACCACCACCACCGTCTCCAGTCTAGTCTCAGTAGCACCGGGCTGCAGCGTCAGTAGACCATCGGCGGATAACATGCGCGCATTTCCCAAACCACCAACTCGTCACAGTATGGTCCTGTATTTAACAAGACGCTCCAAAACTCTCTCTCTTCGCTAATACGACAACACCACCTGTCCACACCTTCACAAACAAGGTAAGCGCTTTTCTTTTTTTTTTTCTTTTTTTTAACAAATCAATAGACGTGACGGTTTCTTGGCTTTGGGATGCGAGGTGTTACAAATTGGGGATAAAAAAATAAAAAAGGCACCACATACCCACATACACACACACACGAAGCGGGAGTTTCCTGGAGAGTTGGCAGCGCATGGAAGCGTGGATGGCTCAAGGCAACACATCATCACACAAGCTGGATGGATAGATGTGCAATACAGTAATTACTCCTCCCGATGCGCAAAAACGTATACATTTGTTGTCAAGTTCACAAAGCAAGGGTTGGCGTCAATGTTTCAATGCGTTTCCGGTCAACACTTTTGGGAATTACCTTTAGTTAAGCCATGACAGTGATGCGCGCGTATGTCCCAATTGGCATGGCAGGTCCTCTTTATCAATTAGGGTTAATTAACGAGTCAATTAAGTGCGTCTAGACGTTTGTTAAAAGGTAAATGTGTATGGGAGGTGTGTGTAGGTGGTTTGGCAGCACATTGCGCCAAGTTGGATGCTTTGGTCCTTATAAAAAACTGTGCGTAATGCTGATCCAAAAGACCTCTCCAAAGTTCAGCTCTTGGCACAGAGCACCTGGATGCCCCTCTCCATGTTCTTCCCACCACACCAAACTACTCCTAACCTCTTTTGGCGCCGCAAAGTGAACCTAATCTAGCGCCAATAGGGTCTGTTGTTGCGTAACTTTAAAACTCAAGTACCATCCTGAGCGCGTGGGCGGAGATGTGAAGTTCCCAGTCCCACTTCCTCGCTGTTGTTTTGCTCATTAAATCTGAGTGGCGCATTAGTGGCGTCTTTTCCACTTTATACTTTTGAGTGACGAGTTGGTTAATGAGTAATTTGGACGCAAGTTTTAGGCTTATGTGTGGACCATAACTTCATTAACTATGCATGAATAAATAAGTTATGCAAACAATTCCTTGGCTTTCTATTATAGGCAGTTTGAGGACATTTGCCCATTAAAGATATGATATTTTGTTTTAAATTGTTTATCACTATGGCAATGATCATCATTTTTCACCATTCTGAAACCGAAGGATAGGTTCTTTGATATTAACAGTGCAACAACTGAATTTATTTACTGTCATATTAAACACATAAAATGAACTAACCCATTTTGGAGTCAAAGAAATCCTAGACCCCTGTACATAGTTTATTCATATTTTAGATAGATTTGGGTAAGTTAAAAGTTATGCTGTTGTCAAGCCTGCATTAGCATTTCTTAAAATTAAAACTCTAATATCTTACATAACAATATTCCTAGAGTTATTTTATATTTATGCTATACATTTTAAGTTTCATAAGGTACAGTACCACCCAAAGTAATTCAACCTAAAAGAAATCTGACCTCTTCATGACCCACTTTTTGGTCCCTGTCCATCAGTTCGGAAACAGCTGACACTGCTGTTACCGTGGAAACAGTCATTTAAAGTAATTTGCATACACCTTTACTGTGTTTCTATGGTAACAGACTTTTTTTGGAGGCTGTAGTTTTGGCTTTTTTTTTTTTTTAAACAATGTTTTCATGGCAACAAGAGAGCAAGCACAGACAGGATTATATTCACATATATGAGATATAAATTAGATTTTCTTTCTGTGGAATTCAAGTTGATGCTATTGTTAGGCTATAACTCACAGTACTTCAAAACCTTCTACCAATAGGGTGATTAGTGAAGCAGGCTTTTTCTAATGGGGTGAGAGGTATTTGCATTTTTACTCTTATTAGTATGAGTATGACAAATGTACGATGGCATATGTTCCTTGCTATGACTAAATAGGCAAAATGAATACACTTTTTTTTTTCTTTTTTTATCATTACGCCATTTCATTTAATTAAAAAATAAGTTAGCAAAAGTGTATTTCCACTGGTTAATAAACAGGAACTGGACTATACTACATGTGTTATTATTATACTGTGGAGAAATAGACACTGATAGAAGTGTGAAGGGACTTTGAGAGGCTGAGGTGGCTGGTGGTTTTACTGCTTCAGTGGACATGGGGCAGAGGAAAGTAGTGGCAAGATGATGGAAGGGAAAGATAATGCATTTATATGAATATCTTTGCATTTATATGACTATCTTGAGGGGTGATTGCTAAAGAGAAAAATGTGACAGACTGAGTGGACAAAATGCAAAGAAAAGACTCTTCCTGGTTGAATTTATATTTTATTTAAAGGGGCGCTATGTAACTTTTCTGGTGTGGGGTCCGTCACCTGTTTGTCTCCTTGTCCTTAAAGATGTTATTACTTTGCCTAGAATGTTCCACCGTATGGCAATAAACATATCTATCTTTGATTTATTCCGTTAGAGGCATTTTTTTAGTGAGTGCGCACCTCTTCACAGATCTGACATGCAACTTGGCAGCATCGCTCCCTGGTCTCCATGGAGATAGATTTGTTTTATGCCATACTGTGAAATATTCACAGCCACAAAACAATAACATCTCTATACAGACAAGCAGGTGGGTGACCCTTCATCAGAAAAGTTACATAGTCCACCTTTAAATGCTAACATCACACAATAAATCGCACGAAACAAAACAAACTAAACGAACAGGCCGAAATCAAAAGAGCAGCTTTTCCCAGCTTGTAAAATGTCACAATCACTCATCTCAATGTGTTGCTTGGTTGCAGTATTGATGCATATTTGAGCTGGGTTAAATCTAGACTGGGCACTGATCACTTGTGCATGTTCTTCTTCTACCTACATGAAATCTGTGCTAAAGCAGAGACTATGTATGCCGAGGGTCTATATTTGAGACATGTGTGGGGGGCGCAGTCTGTCCCTCAGTGTGGGGGAGGTAGGGGTGAAAACACAGGGATCCAAATGTGATGCAAAGCCCGGGTTCAGAACTAGTCTTGGTCCAGAGCTAGTCCTGGTCTAAAGTTCAAACAGGATTCATATTCTCTGACTGGTGTTAAAAGTGCGCTATGTCACTTGGTGGTAGGAGGTTCAATAAAAGCTTGTGTGCAATAGCTTTGTTTGGAATGTTCCACACTGTGCATTAAACTGATATATCTCGCATTTATTGAATATTGAAATGAAATACCTACATGCGTTCTTGCAGTGAGTCGGGTCGCCTCTCCACAGATATGACTTGTTACCTGGCCTGGCGACGTCTCCTGTCTGTTGATTAATTGTTGATTTCTGTCAGTAAGATTTTGTTTGTTCTAGTTCCTTCCTGGAAAAAAAGTGCAAATTTCACATAATTTCGCTTTAGAGTTAACACAGTAATCGTCAATTGTTAGTAACAGTATATGTACGAGTAGCTAGTTTCCTGTAAAAAATGTATCATATGTTGAAGTCTACTGTTATGGTACTATGTTTATTATACAGTGTTTCTTAGGGCTGTAGTCGACTAAAGAAATCAGTGGAAAAAGCTTTTAAAACGAATAAATATCACATCCCTATCCCTGACCCAAACTGCCCTCACGAGACTGCACCTGCACAGGAGCAAAAATATTTATGCAGAAAAGTACTAGAAAACTAGGAAAGATTTATGTATATTGTGATTCATAAATTAAATCTTCCTTTTTACAGATAAATACCAAAAAATACCAAATCTTTAGCTTTAATTCACTCACTTCTCCTAATCTTCTCTGCTGTTGTCCCATATACATCCTTATGATCTGAATACAATAATATACATTTTGATCAACTAAAACACCACTGACGGATAAACTAAAAAACTAAAGCACTACAGCCCTCGTGTTTCCGAATGCAAAGAATGCTCTGTTATGATCCCTTTATTAGCCTTGATAAAACAGTTGAAAAGGTGAGTGGACTGCCTTTGTTCCTCCTCCTCTTCTGTGCTCAGTAATAATGCAGCCTCTGTCCTCTTGTGGTCACTGTAACACAATCTACGGCACCATCACACACATCAGTCACTCTCATCTTCAGAGCAGGGCCAACAGAGAGGAGAACACGTACACATCTGTAGAGTCATCGCAAGAATGAGCAATCCTTAAACGGGACATATCATGCAAAACGACTTTTAAGAGCTTGTGTTCCCTTCTCATTAACGTGACTGAAGCTGTATTTAGAGCGATAGCTGCATGTCAAGACGCCATTGCTCTGAAAATGGCCGTTTTCACCAACCCCTTATGCTTACTTCATTCTTTGGTTATGTGGTTTTAGATAAATATCATTAGGTGTCATAGATTATAACTATAGCTGTTCAGAGCGTAATATGTCTTTTTTTAAAACAGCTGCATTGTAGGGTTGTCAGAAGTAACGAAAATCAGATAGTAATCAATACTGAAACTAATATCAAAACTAATTTGTGCAAGTATCAATACTGCAAAAAATTACATTAACAGAACAATAATTTAGTATTTAGTATGACTGTGAGCTCTATCAGAACTTGTAAAAGCTAAAGTACTATTATTTTGCATATTCTACATTTTTATGTTCATTGTGGTATTGTAATCAGTATCGAGTATTGAGTGAATTCCTTAGAATTGAAATTGAGTTTGAAAGTTTACCATCGTGAACACTAATACACTATTGGAAGGTGTTTAAAAATGCTATAGCTTATAATTGCATTTTCCAAAACTCTAAATCTCATGAGGACTAGAAATGTTCAAATTTGTTATTATGACAGGTCTACTGAATACTGTTGAGTAATATCTGTATTTTAGGCAGTTCATTTTAAAATGTCTGTTTTTTGCATCATGGTGGCATCATTATTTAAATCTACATTATTCAACAGTACTTTATCGGGAAAAACACCTTGAATCAATGAAATACCCTTATGAATATTAGTCACACAATGAATCACGCAATGGGTTCAGAAGAAACAACCAGAAACTCCATGTTGTACTCAAACAAACTACTTTTCTATGCAACAATTCTTTCCATTTCTATTGCTAATAATCCTGTGTGCTTGTTTTTTTGGATGTACGTTGCCAGGTTGGATGGACAAAAGTGTGAAAAGAGGATGTGCTGCAGTTGTTTGGTGTTGGAGGAGTGACAGAAGCAGTGACAGGTGTGGACAAAAGTTGGGACTTACATAACAGCGGAGAGGAGGCAGTTTTTGGGACTCCTGGTTTGAACGTAGTTTCTGAGAGTGGACAAAACGAGTGACAGCGATGGAACATGCACCTAACGAGACAGGAGGGAGAGTAGTGGGGTTGGCATGGGTTGTTATGGGCAACCAGCTTTAGTTTGAACATGCACAGTAAATACTTATATGTTTAGTGCTGGGTTTCAGATAACATCATGACATTCTATAAGCCAATAATATTTAACACAGATGGGGGGGCAGTTAAAATTAATCATTATTAATGAACAGAATCCTACTAAAGAAAGATGAATCTGATCAATAATTTAGTTCAGGATGGCCCACTTCTTCTGACAAGTGGACCCACCAAAAAACACTGAAGGGAAAATGCAGAGAACACACATCTAACAGTAAAAAATATTCATATTTGTTGCTATATTGTATTTGGTTTATTTGTTTGAAACAGTTTAAATAAAATTTTAAAATAAAAGAAAAACAACATTATCAGTGGCTAAAATGTAAAACTGGACTTGTAAAGGTCCAAAGTCCAGTTGACTTAGATTCCGTCTCAAGTACTGATGGAGTCTGCCAAGAAAAGAAATGGTTTACCAAAAAAAAAAAATACCAGGCATCTGACTGAGTTTGACAGTAACAGTAGGGTGGTGAAATTTAGATGGTGTTGTTGCAATCAGAAACTGCAACATTACCCAAAAAAAGTGCTGAAATCTCACATTATAATCTATTCTAAAGATAAATCAGGCAAATCCGGTTTATTGTGTTTTTAAAGCCAATATACGTGATTGATACAAATTTGGCATACCTTCAAAACAACAATTGAGATATTAGAGTTTTTCGAAATATGCCTCTGCACAGATTACTATTTAGAAAGTATGACACTGCAGCTGTAGACCACTGGAGATGGTGGTTTGTATACAGAGGTGGGTAATAGTTACATTTACTCGAGTAACTTTTTGAAGAGGTTTTACTTTTCTAAGTTACCTACTAGATAGGTTACTTTTCTAGCAGCATATTTTTACTTCTACTTGAGTAATATTTTTACTGAAGTAACAGTACTCTTAGTTGAGTAAAAGTTTCAGTTACTCTTCCCGCTTTGAGTAAGTCTACAAGTAACAAAAGCTTTATGTTGACAATAGGAAGTGACTGAACATTTTTGTTTCTTGCACTGCTCCTTCGGATATGATTGAAAATAAACGATTTTGTACATTATTTAAGGTTTTATGCTAAATCAGATGTTATGTCCTGACAGTTATTTTTTAACTTACTCTTACTTAGTCTGAGGAGCACTTTTCTCAAATACTTTTTATTCTTCAGTAATTTCTTGGACCATTACTTTGTACTTCTATTTGAGAAATATTATTTTGAGTACAATTTTTGGCTGCTCTTCCCACCTCTGTTTGTGTGTTTACTGCTCTGCCCCTGACTCTGAATAACTGCACACTGACGATATGTTTCTGATTGGACCGATTCACAGTTATGTTCACAGTCCATCTCCGCTCTCACTGCAAGTGTGGCTATGACTAATGTTTTACTCATGATACTTCTCCATGTATACCAGCTACAATAGGTCACAACTTCTTCATAGACTTCTGGTGCAAAACGTTGTTATTACTACGGGTGTTTATATGAGATTAGGAATGTCAAAGTTTGTTTAATTGATAATTGTGTCAAGTCACAATGTATTCATGAGAACTATCATAGTAAGTAAAATTCCACTCAATCTACACTCCCAAAAAAGTCATGTAAAGTGCTTTTTTATCTGGCTGTTTCATAAAGCTTGATTTCACAAAACTGATTACATAGTGAAACATGCTAGATAATTAAAATTAAAGAAAATTAAGGATTTCACTGCTGCTTGGTCATGGGGTCAATAATTATGAATATTGTGGTGTTTTTTCTCACATTAAGTTAACACTAAAGTTCACCTTACTCCATTTTCATTCGGGTTGTGTTATTTTGCTTGGAGCTGTGGATCTTGACAGCAAATAAGTTCTCTATGGGCTACAGAGCTGTTGTAAAGCCTCCGAAAGAATCATATTTTGGCGGCAAAACAAATTCTTCCCAAGTTCTCCAATGAAACAAATGGGATGAACTAAAAATAAAGGGTAACTCAAACGTGTGAATGAAACAAAACACAACTCCAGGTATGTATTTGATAAGGTTACAGCATTCTAACATGGATTGAAGAGTTAATTTTGTGTAATATAGGACCTTTACGTTTTCCTGTCTCATAATGGTAAACAATCTACTCAAACTAATCCAAACTAATCAGCAAAGGTTAAGTGCTTTACTTGTCATGATGCATACAACTTGAACAAAATAGAAAGAGGGAAGGTTCATATTTTTTTCAAGTGGCTGTTACTGGCATTGCTTGAAATTTTCCAAAAATTAAACTGACTTAGATACCACCATGACTAAGATATAAAAATATTTCTTTTTAGACAGGCATAAACATGAACTCAAGTTACGACACTGCTGAAGCCTCACTGCAACATACAGATACTTATATTCCACTGTAATTATGTTGTTGCATCACTCTTTCATTCAAACTGATGGGCTGCTCTGGCTCAATGCTATGTCAACCACAAACTGAACCAACACACATTCAAAGTATTTAAACTTTAAATGTCAATAAAAAGTTCAACATATTCAGAATGCGCGGGTGAAACTTTTAATAATCTGTTCAACATGGCACCTGCAAGTGGGGGTGTGATGCTGAATTTTTGGGTAGTAACTGAGTTCATTTTCAAAGCTGATGTAACTTAGAAGCAGGCCAAAAGTTTAAGGACTTTAATACATTTGACGTAGGAGTTTTTGCAAGGGCTGGACAGCTGGGTTTGAGGATAGATCTAAACTACTAAACTACAGTTATTGTGGGGATCTAAAGAAGGAACAGTGGCAGAAATGTTCTAGCTATCACCTTTTTGTCTAGTTTGTTGCCTCTCTTGCTGTCTCTAAAAAATATTGTAGTATGGAAGTAGACTGTTCTCTCTCAGTCTAGTTTTACAGACTTTGAATACTGCTGCTGCCTCTTCCAAAAAGTGTTTAATAATGAGAAAATCTACTTATAAACTGATTGAAAAGAATTTAATAGAGGAGATGTAGGAAGTTTGTTCATAAGGTACAAGCTGTTATAACATTTTATTCTTTTACTTCATAATTTCTGCTATAAATGAGCCTTATACAGTAACCACAAAGTATCACCTTTGTCTCTATGGAGATGTTAGTACTGTGCCTGGACAGTCCAAAGTCTGGCATTAAATTCATCTCTACGAAGACAAGGACGGGATGGCACCAGGCCAAGTTATAGGTTACATCTGTGGAGAGGTGGAGAGCCCACTAATAGTAATAATGTGTGTTTTTCACTGTTCTTGAGCAATAAAAACAACTAAAAATCCAAGACACTGAATGCCATACCATCGAACATTCAAGACATGCAATAAGTCTATGCAACTTTAGCATTCATTAACAGTGATACTAATAGTGTTACTAAAACTTTTCTACAGCAGCATTTTGGCTAATTTAGTGTTAATGACATACCCTAATTAAGCAGGTTATTGTCAAAGACTGAAGTCAACCCGATATTTGGTTCCCCTGTAGACTGGTTAAACTCTACAGTATCCTGACTCCTACCTTTCCACCACATACCTTTAGAAACCTTGTCAATTCAGGCCAGTTTTAGTTCAGGGTTGCTCACTAGGGGGCACCACTGCCTTCGTGTTTCTCATTGGCTGGTGGTAGTGGGCAGACCAACTGTACTGTGGCGTATTCCATCTGACACTCAGCTGCTGTGACTGGTCTGTCCCACAACACCTCACTATTGTTTTTGAACATTCATTATTATTTCTTCTAAAATATCAACAGATGTATGACGTTAATGTGATGAGTGATAGTTGAGTGGATCAAAACAAATGGGTGCAGTTACACAGAGATCTGCCTTAATTCCTCCTCAGTTCAACATAGCCAACTGTTGATTAGGTCTGTTAGACATTGCCCATTGTGTTTCCTTCTTTAATAATACGGAAGAATATAATTTTCAACATTAAATCGTAGTACTTTATTTTATATTACCATGTGGCCTTAAATTTATCTAATTCCTCATTCGTCCAGGTAGGTTCCATAGTGGTCCATGGGTGTATGCTAGTCTGTCATCTCATACTTGTTCTGATACAGCTCAGGATCATTCAAACACTATTCAGGAAAAGTTAATTTCTGTCCTGTGAATGTGACATTTTTAGTATCTAGTTTTGATGCTAGTTTTAGTATCGATTCGTTTCTGAATTTTCATACTTTTGACAACACTAATTCAAACAGGTTAAATTCTTTTCACATTTACTCTTAAGGTGCAAAGTGTAACTTTTCCTTCTGCTACTCTTCATGTTCATGCTAGAATATTCCACAGTATGGCATTACAATTACATAGGTCCATTGGAGACAAGCAGGCGACACATCGAGGCCAAGTTACAGCTTTTGAAAGTATTTTGAGTTATAAAAGCACCCTTAATGAACTAAATCCAAAAGCCATAATGTGGAACATTCCAGCCAAAGCAATAACATAAATGGAAGCATGTGGCATACCAACCACCATAAAAGTTGCATAGTGCATTTTAGATAGGAAAGAGGAAAGAACTAACAATCCCTCTTTTAATTACCACATTGCTAGGTTTTAGTGAGTAAAAATGTCCCTCATATTAAAGCACTAGATCATTTTTCCCTATTTGCATCTCTGTGTTAGGCAGTGTCTTTCTCAGTGCTAGACCCGTAAACAGCAGGTGTGGAGTCCCCGCTGGTCCCTGGCTCCTAAACCATCAATGCTTTAGTCAGAACGATCCCCCTGAGTCCGTCTGTCTCCCACGACAACCACGACTCAGTAAATTTGGACTTTTGCTACAACTCCCCACAGACAGCTGCTGCGTCTTGTCATAACACTTTTAGACAAGACATAGCCCCAACTCTCTCTCTCTCTCTCAAGATACTTCCTGCACAGTGAAAAAGAAATGTCCAAAATAGTTAGAGTGACTAGAACAGAGCTTGAAAACATACATTTCCAACATCACCACAATGTCCATAGAAATGTATAGGCCAACTATACACTGTACTTACTACAGTAAAAACACTTGCTTTTGGTTTACTATTGCTATTGGTTTACTACTGAGGTTGTTGAAATGATGCCCCACATTCAAAATATTTTGATGAATATTATTAGTTTTCAGTGGTTACTGTAGTTAGTTGGTCTGTTAGTGGCCTGTGATGCTACAAGGCCATGTTACAGATCTGTGAAATGAAGACCTGAAAAAATGCAGGATAGATAAGTTTAATACCATACTTAATGCCATACTGTGGAACATTCCAAGCAAAGCAATAACAAATCCATGGAAACAAACAGGCAGCAGACCCCCCAGTAGAGAAGTTTCATAGTGTGGCTGTGTAAATGAAATAGTCAACAAATCAAAAGTCTATTGTCAAAATGACAAAATTCTGTCCTGAATTCCACTCATTTTACTGTAGATCCTCCCTTTTTGCAGTGTTGCCTTCAGGTGCTAAACACTTTGTCAGATATTTTGTTATTCTCATGTCTCATCTGTCTGACTGCTTCAACTGTAGAGCTCCAGGCCAACTTCTGATTTTTATACCAAAGTCTAATTTCCACTCTGGCTTTCATCGTGTTATCTTCTGTGTTCAGTGTTTCTATATTTGAGAGTTTCTGAGGGAATTATATAAGTGTGTGTGTGTGTGTGTGTGTGTGTGTGTGTGTGTGTGTGTGTGTGTGTGTGTGTGTGTGTGTGTGTGTGTGTGTGTGTGTGTGTGTGTGTGTGTGTGTGTGTGTGTGTGTGACTCAGCAAAACAGCACAGTAGTAGCTGAGTGTTAAGGTACACTTTACTGTCCAACGTGTCCTCTGCATTTGACCCTTCCTTCAGTGTTGCTGTGGTAACCTGTCCGGGGCAGTGAAGCCATCTCCAGATCTTAAGCAAGGCTTGGTGAGGACTACTACCTGACTCTGGGCACTGGGTTTGCACAATAGGTCAAATCAGGAGCAGATTGCCAAAGGGCCTTTGAAGGATAGGTCAAATACAGAGAAAATTTCTCCTTGTTTAGATTTACAGAGTGAGGTGTGTGAGAAGAAAGAGGAGAGAGAGGAAGAGATGAAAGTTAGCCAATGTTTTATCTTAAAGGCATTTTTTACATTGACAAAAATGCATATCCTGACTGGACTGTAAAATTAACCAGTAATTTGCAGAAATATCACCTTGTGCACATGTATAAATTCAATTCCATTGTCTAAAAGAGGTTTTTAAATAATAGTGATATTGAAATTGACTTTATTGAGTACCAAGAATTTAAGAATGATGACACTAAATGGATACCACACAAATCGGACAGTAGTAAATAGTCCATCTAAACCCCGTTAGTTAGTCCTCCAGATAATGAACACTGCACAGCTTGTATAAAGACATAAAATGACTGCAATTGGATTAAGGAGAAATACAGCAGTACCAAGAATAAATCCTGGACCTAAAAAAGTCCACTGTCGTCAGTCACAACTTCACTTGGTCTTTTCACTGCCAACAGCACTTTACATAACACCAAGAATGGTATGTCCTCCATTTCAATGCACTTAAATGCAGTTTACCGTTTACCACTAATGGTTCCACTGAGAGAGAGAGAGAGAGAGAGAGAGAGAGAGAGAGAGAGAGAGAGAGAGAGAGAGAGAGAGGGAAGGGGAGAAAGGGAAGAAGGGAGAAGAAGGGGAAAGAGCGAGGGTGTCAAAAGAGAATGAAAGGGAAAGGGCAAGAAGAGAGTGATAGGAGAGAGGGACTGAGGGATGGAGGGAGGAGGAGAGACGCATACAAGAAGAGAGACAGAAAAGAAAAGACAGAATTATGAACGAAAGAAAGAATGAGAGAGAGAATGGGGAGAGAGAAAGATGAGGAGCAGGAAAGGGAAGAAACAGGGAGAGCATCGAGAAGGAGACTGAGAGTGAGATAAAAGAGAAGAGACGGGGGCAACCAGCAGTTGGAGTGAAAGAGAGAGAGAAAGAAAGAGTGAGGTGGGTTTGGAGAGAGTGAGAGAAAGAGCAGAGGGGTGAGCAAAGAGAGTGGAGAGAAAGTGACTTACATAACACGTGTCAGGAGGTAAGGAGAGATGTAAAAAAAACTGACAGTATTATTGAATGAAACAATATAAAGTCCTATCTCTAATAGGCTACAGCACTGGATTTTTCCTGTTTTGGAAGGCAGCAAAATAATACAACTTTTTATCATGGTTAAGGTGCACTGCACTGGCACCTAAATTGGTCCTCTGCATTTGTCCGCGTACAGATACTAGGTCAACAGTTAGAAAGGCAAAAACGTATTACTTCACATCTGTGCTGATAGAGAGTCATGGAAATCTGGCAAAGTTCTAGAAGGCAGCAAGATCCCTCTCAGACCTAGTGTTCATACATTACCAACCCATATTTGTTTGGATTCAGTCATTGTAAATTCTTAAGAGGAAATATGTGATACTTTCAAGTCATTTTATCTCTGCATGTGATGTTTTGGATAATAATGGTGATCCTTCTGATCTGGATTATGTTGAATCTGAACCCCTGGCACATAGCAGTCAAATTTCCTCTTTAAGATCTTTCACTTACATGAGGTCTTAAATACCCTCCCCTACACAGCCCACCCAAAGAAGTCCACAGGAGCTGAAGACCTTGATCTAAAACTTCTATTACTAGCTGCCACATATTTAATTCAGCCTCTATTACATTTTTTTTTATCTGTCAATTCAAATGGCAGCTATACCAGAATTGTGTCAAACAGCACGTTTTGCCTTTACATAATGACATAAACATAAATTTAAAAATTCAATTTTTTAACTTTAAGTAAAGGAGCACCCCAAGGCTCAATTTTGGGGACACTGCATTTTACCATATGTATTAATTTGATTGATTGCAATTTAAGAAAAAGCCTCCTACATTTATATGAAAATGATGCTGTTTTCATGGAAGTGCTCCCACTGTATTTCAAGCAATTTTAAAACTGCTGCATAATTTTAATGGAATCAAACATTGTAAATTATCATTGAATGCAAATAAAACTAAGTATATGTTTTTTTTGGTTTTTTTTTTTTCTAAAAACAAAAACATGTCTTATGCAAGCTACAAATCTCTATACAGTAAATGGTACATTGATTGAAAGAGTCATCATCTATAAATATCGGGTTTTGAGGTGATGAATGAAAAAGTAGGTTGGCCATCGCGATCTGTCAGAAGAGAACAACACTGTATAAATGTATTTATAAGGAACTACTTGATCGACTGCCTGACTGCCTCACTTGTTTGTTGAACTTTGGTACAGGGACTGATGATTGTCTGTGCCTAAAAACTAGCAGCACTAGAACTGAAATTCGGTTATTTTGCTTCTCAAAAATGGAATACATTTCAAGGACATGCAAAATTGGATATGTTGGTGCCACTAATGCATTTTAATAATCTGGTGATAAACATTTATAATCACACCTGCATCTGTCTTTTACTGTTTTAAATACGGATACACAATCCAGCTTTTTCAGTTCCGATATCGGCAATATACTATGGTTTTAAGTGCCGATACACGATATCAACTGATACCAGTGAAGAGACTGAAAACAGCAATGATTTCCTTTAAAATAAAATACGACAAAGCTGATGCAAATGTGTCTTGTAGCTGTTATGCTGTTCTGTAGCTGTCTTATTCAACAGCTTTATTTAAATAAACTCCAACATTATTAGACTTTCTGGGCCAACTGTGCCCAGGAAATAGTGCTATTACATCGATTTATATGTCCAAGTAGAACTAATGCTTGGAAGCTGATATCCGGTCCAGCAAATTATTCAGTATCGGTGCCAGTATCCAATGTCAGTATCGGATCGGTGCATCTCTAGTTTTAAATGGACCTGTTATGCAGTTATTTATTTTGTTTCTTTTAGTTTGTATTGTACTCATTTTTAACAGGGCGCTCATGAAAAAGAGACTCTAGTACTCTCAATGGGCTCTCCTTGTATAAAGGTTTTATTGTTAGAGAATCACTAAATGCACAATAGCATGCTAGTTGTTGTTAGCTTTATCATGATGGCAAAACTCTGCTCTGGTCTCTGAAAGTTGTGAAAAACTCATCATGGTGAATACTTTGGCTGCTCAGAATGCTAAAGGTAAGTGAGGAATAATGATGGACAACTGCAAACCATATAACATGAACTAGTTCTGTTTTTCATATTTTTAAGACATGAAACACATTAAGAGAGTAAAAATCAGGTACAGCGTCTTTAAGGATGTTGCTCTAAAAAGAAGGGATATAACTTGGTCTCAAATGATACTTGAGATATGAATAGCAAACATTTTTGGCATGGCATAGCTCACTAGTGTGTTTATATCCACAATCTGTTAACTTTTTTAAAAATCCTCAAATGTTTGAAGCTGAATGAAATTTATCAAGTTAAAATTTGACTTATATTAATTCCCTCTTTATGGTAATAGTTTACACATTGTCAATGAAAATAATTAGCTAACTTTCTATTTACCCATCTATCTATCCATCTGTTGATAATGTGGACATGAATATTATCTATTAGAACTTAACATTTATGGGTTTAAGATTCCTATTACAGGTGCCATTTTGAGGACTTTAGACCTTTCAAAAGATATTGAATATTTTGTCCCAAATTTTCATCACTCCCTAACTCATGCATAAGCTATATTTTACTATACTCAACACACAGTAGACTAGTTATTGCATGAAATATTGTTGTATTGAATCAGCTAAGTATTGGTGTAGTTAAATGTTGATGATAAAATAATAAAAATGGGCATTAAAACCTCAGACCCAGGTTTGTGTGGAGCAGAGTGGGAAATGCCTGGTAGGACTTTTGTGTAGGCCCGTCGTCAAGGCAACCATCTGCTGCTCCGTTCGGTCCTCAACCCACACAGGGAGAGAGAGAGGGGGAGAGAGAGACAGGGGAAGGGAGAGGAGGGAAAGAGGGAGAGAAGAGAGACGGGGAAAGGAGGGAGAGAGGAGAACGGGGAAGATAAGCAGAGAGAGAAATAGGGAAGTGAAAGTGGGGCTGGGGGCAGAGAAAGAGATGGAGTGAGAGATAAAGAGGGGAGAGTGAGAGAGATAGTGCTAGATAGATAAAGAGAGTGAGTAGAGAGGAGAGGAGAGAGGGGACTAGCCGCAGAAAAAGAAGAGGGAGGGAGAAAAGAAAAAAGAGAGTGACAGAGAGGAGGGAGAAGCGGGAGGAGAGGTTGAATTTCCATGTTAAATTTTGCCATTCTGTATCATCAGTTCATCATGTTGCTCTTTCTAACATCATATAATAATTCAGTTTCAACAACAAGACCCAGACTTCTCTCTTCCTAGACACATTTCTATAGTTTGTCTGGCAGGTAATTTCCTGAATAAATGTTATTATACTTAAAGGTGTGTGCTACCTGCTTGTCTTTGTTACATAACTTCCATGTCTGGCAGTGATTGCCCTGAGCCCTGTGTCCATGGAGCTGTTAATGCTTTACCTGAAATGTAACACAATATGGCATTACTCAGTTTTACATTTAGGCAGTTACAGGTGTTTTTGCTAAAAAAAAAAATCCCTAGAAATACCTTTCTACCGATTTTTCCTGATAATATTACCTGTCTTCACGTAATTAGATATGTTGAATGAAACAACGAAATAACATCTCCATGGAAACAAGCAGCTGACGGACACAAAAGTTACATAGTGCACCTTTATTATACAATACAGTTGGTGAGCATTTGCATTATATGGTTGTGTTGAATGAGAGGAAGCTTTGAGGTAATGGAGAGCTTTAAACAGTGAAAGATTGTCACGATGTTCACTCCGAGGTCGGCTTCTCTTCTGTGACATTTTCAAATTTTCTCTTTGCTCTGGCTGACACACAGTCATTAACACACCCACCTCAGCCTATGTGCACAGACCACACACTGGACAGTACCTGCTGCACCACGGCTCAATCCTGCTACTTTGAGCTGCGCTGTAAAATTTGTTTGAGTAAAGAAAAAAGTGAATAAATAAGGTAAGGTATACCTATAAGGTCAATAGTAGTAATACAGTTCAGTGCCGCATCCAGGGATCCTCCTCCATGATCTTGAGCTAGGCTTGGTCCGGACTCCCTTAGCCTGAGGATATTTACTGTTGGTGCATGTTTTGGGTTGTAATAATAAATATAACAATAATAACTGGTTTTCCAAATACCACCTGGTTTAACCTAGATTGGCAATGGGCCTAAACCAAGGATAAGAAAGGTTTAAAGTGAGATAAAACTGAAGCACATGACTTTATCCTAGTCAATGAGTATATTTTCTTTCCCAAGAGAGAATCATGTAAGAGCCACTGGCCAATAGGGATGTATGATTTAGGAAAAATATTGAATTGCAATTTTTCTGACAAGCATTGTGATTTTGATTAGATTTGTGATTTAAGTTTTAATAACAGAATTCTGGTCAAAGATCACATCATCTGCATACATGTTTTTGGTGATCAGTAACTTTTCTCTGACAGTTTTTTGAGCTGAAAACAGCTAATGTCATGCTGTCAACAATAATATCATGCTATCCTGTGGTATCAGCCAATAGCACATCTGGAAATATTCTTGTGCCAGCTCAACTCAAGGTCCTGTGGAAATATTTATTTTTCTGCACATGATGAGAAAGGCAGCACATCTTTCACAGAAACTTTACAAACATAATCAACAATACTAAACAGTCCACAATTTTTTAAAGAAACTAACAGGAAAATGTACAGTCTATGTAAGGATGTATGTTGTGAGATACAATAGTGTTCTTTCCGGAAATCTTATTTAGGCTTGAAAAAGTGATAATTTTGAGAGGCAACAAAGCAGATCTCACTGCGAAAATATATTCAACATAAGAGAACATTTTTTTATCCCACAAGGGGGGAAACTTATAAGTTGAATTCTGTGTCCTCTCTCGATGTGAGATTATAGAATTCAACATATGGAGACCTACAATAACAGATAGACTTAAGCAGCACTTCGCACTACAATTTCAAACTCAATTTTGACACTAATGAAAAGACTCTGTATTCAATAATGATTCCGATACCACAATAGAATGTGATTTTCAACATTAAACCATGGTACTTTCTTTTATATTACCATGTGGTCTTATATCTATCTAATCCCAGTCATCCAGGTAGGTTCCATAGTGGTCTATGGGCGTATACTAGTCTATGTGGTCTCATACAGCCCAAGATCATTCTGAAGTTCTTCAGGAAAGGTCCATATCTGTCCTTTGAATGTGATTTTTTTGTTTTGATACAGCCTCCAATGAGCATCTAGTTTACTACTAGTTACTAGATACTAGTTTTAGTACTGATTTGATCCTTTTGATAACCTTACTTCTGATGGTATTAAACAGGTCAATAGTTCTCTCTAAACATTATGCAGTGTTGTCTTGGTTGTCACAGTAAATCTCTTTATAACAATGAGTATTTTGTGGCTGTGAAGAGGGAGCAGGTTGTACCACTCCGGACAGAGCATGTTGTTCTGCTCTGTGGTGTGTAATATCGCGTGAAATGGTCGAAAAACATTGTTAAAATGTGAACAAATCTTATCACTAGAAATCTGTGCTACAATTTGCACTGGTATTTTTGTGTCAAATTGTGTGTTGGTTTTGAAAAAAGGGACATTTTAATTCATTTGCTGACACTGAAAACTAAGACCAATTTTGAGTTTTGTAATTTTATGCTGCTGCAGTTTAAGATACATTTTTTTGTCAAGACATCCCCCTGAATGATGACACGTCATACTATAGGTAACTACAGGTAACACCACAGGGGCAAGTATTTTACCACAGGGCCAAGTAATTATAAACCTTTAACTGCTAATGCTAATGTGGCTATTATTCTGTTTGATAAGTTTAAGCAGAATTTGTATGTGGTGCTGCTATCCTAATTTGTTTTAAAAAATCCTTTTTGAAATCCTGTTATAATTTTAATGTTATGCAACAGAAAGTATCTAGAATCTAGAAAAGAAATATATATGGTGACATTTAAGCCCACAACTGATGACTGATGAAGGCAAATCATGCTTTGTCATTTATGAATTCAAACGCTTCCACAAAAATTTGAATACAAAATCAGATTCTAATTTCAAATCTGGTGAAAATCAGAGGCATGGGATCTCAGAGTCCATCTGTTTCATTGTTCACCCAAAAGAGCCTAAATGTGTTTCTGTATAAGTTATATTTCAACCAAGAAGACTCCCATAAGGCCAAGCTACATGTCAGATCTGTGGAAAGGCGAGTCTGCTCACTGTAATTGAAAAAATGCACGACTGCTCAATTGAATGCAATATCCCGTGCAAAGCAATAACATATCCATGAATACATGTGGGTGGTGGACCCTCCATCAGAAAAGTTATAGTAACAATAATAATTTGTTGAGGGTTTAAACACACAGTAAGCTCTATAGTTTCATTGTTCTTCTATTTCAATAGAAATTGGAAAAATCTGAAAAAATATCCCTTGTAGTCACTGAGAAAGTGACACTGTTACCCCACCTGCCTGCTGGGATCTATTTTTATCTATTCTTTAACTACTCCACTCTCTGTCTATTTAAACCTCCCCTGGTTTAAATAAAGGCTATGTGACGTGTATGTGTTTAATGACCTTGCTGTACGTTGTCTTGACAGATGCAGGAGGGGGTCAGTGCCAGGGTGTCCCACAGGGTCTTCAGTGTCCTGGACCGCCTGCTCCTCACTCACCCTGTGTGGCTGCAGCTCGCACTCAACCAAGAATCTGCTGTTTACATCCTGCTACGGGAGCCTGTGGGGGTCAGACCAAACACAGATTACCTATGCTGACTGCACCAATGTTTGATTTGAATGCAATCTGTGTATTTTACAAGCACTTCACAGAACATGACTAGATAGCAATCAGGCATTTTATTTGTAGATCTGAGCATCAACAGACAATCCAACAAGTAAATGTGTACTTCCAAAAAAAAAAAAGTAACTTTCCTGATTTTGTGGGTACACCTGCTTGTCTTTATGAAGAAGTTATTGCTTTGCTTGTTCTTTAATATGGCATTAAACATATTTATCTACATGGAGACAAGCAGGTAACACCAAGGTCCAATCTGTGAAGAGGCATGCCGCTCACAGTATGAATGCTTGCTTTTCAAGTATTTTTGAGAAATAAAAACACCTGTGATTGGATAAATGCAGGATGAATACAAATGCAAAGCAATTAAATCTCCATGGAGGCAAGAAGGTGACGGACCACCCACTAGAAAAGTTAGTTAAAACTGTGACGAATATAACTAACAATTAACGCAGCTACAGAATTACTCAGTTGTCTGTTAGAAATTTAATTTAAACTATGGCACTTAATTTTTTTAACACAAAAAACATTCTGTTGAATTGTAACTTTTGCCTGAGATAAACAATCTTGGCTTCATATTGTTGCCATAGCAGTATGAATCCATATTGTTGTCTCTGTACATATGAATTGATGGTCCATATGTTAAAGATAATATTTCACACTACAGTTCACACGTTATCGTCAGTGCTGCTAAATGGTTTGTTTAACATAATATGAATGCATCTGTTAACATGGGATTGTGTAATAATGGAATATACAATGACTGGGATAAAGGCAGTAACAAAACAACAATGGTAATCTGTTAGTTTATCTTTTATTATGTTATATTGTTGAATATAAATAATGGATTTAATTGTGACACTGGTTGAGACTCAAGCATCAGTTAATTGTGTAGTTTCAAGGGTTAGTTATAGTCTTAGAGCTGTGACTCAAATCTAAATTGCACTTGAATGGAAACAATTAGCAAATGGCAAAGCATGCAGTTATTTAATATTAGAAATTTCCAGAAAGATCTCTCATTACATATAATACCTGCTATCCTTATACTTTAGACCTCGACAGACATGAGAATCTTGTATTAGTTTATCTGTTTACACTACCAAAATCATCAAAAAGTCAAAGTTTTTTTCCCCTTTACTTTTATACTACTTTCTACCCTTTAGATACATACAAAAAAACATTGACTATATTTAGCTAGATATATGGAATTACTTTGGAAATTTTAAAAAAGTTAAATAACTGTACTAAATATTTTTCGACCAAGCAAAGGGTGGCTACTTTTAGTATTTGAATATAAAATAATTTAAAAAATGTAGAGTTATCTATCTAATTGCTACATAATTCCATATATCTTATTTCACATACTTTTACTAGTTCTGTTACATTAAAAATATATCACTTAAGTAGGAGTAGGATATGGTGTCTTAAGTAAAAAATACTAAGAGAAGTACAATTTTATTAAAATGTACTCTAGAATATTATAAGGAACATAACTTAGTAAATGCAAGTGAGTACTAACAACCTCATGGCTAATGGCACAGCATAGCTACCACACCACCAACAATCTGTCACATAGAGCTCACTACTAGCCTGACTGCAGTGAATGAACTATATGAATGAAGGACTGAAATGGACTTGTCAAGTATGATTATCAGACGAACGCATGTATGTAAAGTGAGAGTATTTTGCTCTTGTTTCAGACCTTTTTAGTTCGTAAGTGCAGTTCGAGTCAGAGGAAAGTGCTGTGTTTGAGAGTGACATCGGACAGAAGCGCCTCGTCAGTGAAAGAGTGCTTCATCTGTGAGGAGGACTCCAGTGAGTACCAAAGCTAGCACTCTATCAGTACTGCTTATGCTGTATGGTGGTACTACAAGGAATGTGACAACATCAAATTTCTTACCATTATTGTGAGTATAAGACTGGGCGACATGACAAAAAAGTAAAATAAATCATCCTTAGTTTTATTTCATTCACTGTGTATAATAGATCACCTTTCCTCTTGTATGTACGGATGCCAGGGGCCCATGCACACATCTTGAGACAGGCTTGGTCAGCACTATCTTAGTTGGTGGATTTTAACTATTGTGCATGATTTGGGTTGATGGGGGAAACCAGAGTGCCCAGAGGAAACCCACCCAGACATGGGAAGAACAGAGAAAGGAGTCAAACCCACATCTTTCTTGTTGGGAGTTTAGTGCTAGCCACTCAGCCACACCCCAATTATCAATTAACCTCTTGAGATCCCCAGGTGGCTCAGGGATTGAACTCTTACCTCTTAGGTTTGATTGCCTCCTCTTCCTTTTTCCCCAATCAACCTAAAACAGAAATAGCAGGCACATACTAGAGGCAAATCCTGGCACAAGATCTGAAGAAGGAATCCCAGATGCTGCACAGCATTCATTCACCTGTGTTTTTGGA
This sequence comes from Periophthalmus modestus, assembly GCA_019594935.1. Classification (NCBI taxonomy): domain Eukaryota; kingdom Metazoa; phylum Chordata; class Actinopteri; order Gobiiformes; family Gobiidae; genus Periophthalmus; species Periophthalmus modestus. Next base: position 14,794,871 of record JAIEZT010000107.1, read on the forward strand.
ACTGCATAAATGAGTCAAATGTACCTACTATTACCTGCTAAATCTACTATAGGCTACCCACTTTCTCTAACATGGTATGTATGTTTGCGTTTACAGCCTTTGCTTTGGAGAGCTCAGCACTCAGCTTCCCTGACCTGTGTCGCCTGGTGGCCTTCTACTGTATCAGCAGGTAAAACACAGGTGTAATCAAACTATTTAGATTAGGGTTCCTCTGTCAATTGTTATAGCAAATCTATCACAATGGCTTTTACATTGTTTTGTTAACATGTTCATTGGTATAAAGTGGTAAAAGAAAACCTGAAATGTGTACACACTAAATATTAACTTCTGAAAAGAAATGACAGTATGATTACCCAAAGATTACCCATGTGCACTGTTTATAAAGGGCTTTGGTAGTAGTACAAGTAGCCTTTATGCTAACGCACATTACAGGCTCTGACTTACCCTCAGTTTCAGTCTTACCTCATAATAAATGCGTCCTAACCCAGGGAAAATGCACACATCCAGAGGCAGGTCGATAAAACAGTAGTTGAAGGATGACTGACTGTATATATTGAAGGATAGCTGAATTACTGTGTTTTACAGAGATGTGCTCCCATTTCCACTGAAGCTCCCAGATGCTATCGCCAAAGCCACAACACACAGACAGCTGGAAGTCATCTCCCACATGGGACAAGGTACAGACTTTATCCACACTGTTGTCACGTTAATAATAAATGTAACACGCAGATTACATTTTATGGCATATTTGCAGCGTAGTTTGGTCATTGGTCATCCGATTTTTAGCTAACGTGTTATTAGCTAAATATCAAACCACTGCAATAAGTCCTCATATACGCTATACGCTGTAGTTAATCAGCGTTAAAACATGCATCTCCTCAAATGAAATGTACATTTTTCTGTTTTATAATAATCAGTATTTACTCATCAAACATTAGTTGTTCCCCACATCGTTGAGGCTGGAGGTGAGAGAGTTTTACTTCGAGCCGTGTAGCGCTCCCTGGTGGTCTAGTGGTTAGGATTCGGCGCTCTCACCGCCGCGGCCCGGGTTCGATTCCCGGTCAGGGAACTAAAGTTTTCCTACTTTCATTTTAGCAGCTGACAAATTAAGCTGATGTAAAACTTTAGGCGGTGGTGTAACATATGGTCTGAATGCTCTGAGGCAAAGCAATAGCGCATACCAGCTTAAGTACCTTGGCACAACTTCACAGCTTATTGACTATCTTCTAGGGAAAAAATAACAGGTACAAATTTAATCATAATCAGCTAAGGCTGCACGAATTTGGAAGAAACTAACTGTGATTTTTACTGACCAGTATTAGATATATAATTTATTAAAAAGTATGATTCCCTTGAGAGTACACTGTAAACAACTGCAAGAGCATTAGCATTTGAGAGAAGACAGAAATGTTGCAAACATGTTTGTGAAGGTCTAACTTGCAGGCAGGCTACAACAAGTAGCATCAAAATGCAGGATATTTTGTTCTTTGCAGAGAACATTCTGCTAGGTAATTGCAGCCTTTGTGATTTGATAATTGCGGCAACTCAAATCTTGATTCTATGCAATATATTGCTGCAGCCCTATAACACAATCATATTCCGAGCCTTTACCGCGCATTATTGCTGTCTGCAGATTTCTGGAGTTCCCCAAATGCCTCAGAGGTTCAGAACGGCCCGGTGGAGCAGGGCCCCTCCACCAGTAGCAGTCTGAAGAGCGTGAACCAGGACTGGAACCTGAACATGACCCGAGGCAGACAGGGCAAACTCTGCTTCATCAACCCACTCTTCCTACAGCTGGAGGTCTTAAAGGTTAGTAACTCAACTGCAAAATCTGTTATTCTTTTGTTCTATCTGTTTCAATAATAATCATGGGTTGAAATATGATAGCTTTGCACAGAATATAAGGATGCTGCAGCTCTCAAAGAGGTCAAATCCTGTATCCCTAGCCTTGTTGCTAGGATTTGATCTCATTGAGAACGGAAAAGAAAATTAATCCTGTCAGCTGGACAAAGAGTGTATATGTTTTGCCAGTCATCCAAATAGCTTCTTCAGTACTGATCTAAGACCCAATCATCCCAAAACACTGTTGTGTTTATTGCTCTCCCCATGCCACTCTGGTTACGGAAGTAAATTTTCCAATCTTTTTTCCCATAGGCATTTCACATATCCATAACGCGGTTATTTTAAGTACAAAAAGCACATTTAAAAAGGTTCTGCGAAATGCTTTAATCATTTAGCAGTTTGTAAAGTGTATATACATATATATATATATATATATATATATATATATATATATATATATATATATATATATATATATATATATATATGTATATATATATATATATATATATATATATATATATATATATATATATATATATATATATATATATATATATATATATATATATATATATATATATGTATATATGTATACTTGTGAGACAGATCATCAGAGATCCACATATATATATATATATATATGTGGATTTGTTTACACTAAATATTACACTTGCATTTGCAAGACTCCTTTGGCCTGGAGGAGGGCCTTCACCTGCTTTTTTCATGGAGATGTTGTTCCTTTGGCTATAATATTCCACAGTATGGCATAAAACATATATATCTCCATTGAGAATGTTCCATATAGTTTTAACTTTCTATTTCCATGGAATTATGCAGGTTACTATCCAACCCCAGAGAGTTACTATCATATCACTTTAAAGACAGATCTAAAATTTAATTTGTAACTTTGAGAAGTATTTTTAATTTTTATCCATGTAACTGTACTTTTACTTGAGTAAAAATGTTCAGTGCCCTTTCCATCACTAAGGGACTACAATTGGATATCGTAAATTATTATGATTATTTATGATTTTATTTGTATTGTGATTTTAATGTATTTATTTTTCTGTCAAACACTTTGAATAGTTTTGTGTACAAACTGTTGACCTGTTTTCATTTCTTTAGCAGCAGCAGCAACAGCAGCAGCTCGTAAACCACAGCGCATCCAACAAACGGCACAGGTTTAAACGCAGCATGAGACTGAGGCTATCCGAATCGTCCATGAACCTGTCTCTGGAGGGAGGGTCCTTCTCTCCGCCAGTGTCCGAGGATCAGGACGAAGCAGGGCGAATGCAGAAGCCTAACCCACAGAGGAGGCTCCACTCTGGGGCAGGTGTACTGAGAAGGACTCCCGCTGTGTCCCCTGGCTCTGCAGAGGAGGACGATATGATGGCTGTACATACAACACAAGTAAGAATATGTTTGCCGAGCTTCATTAGTCAAACATGAAAACAATGATAGATGTTTGAAGTTCCACTGTACAGACCCAGCACACAGGTTTAAGAAGTTTTTTGATGTGTGTCTTTTTTCCATAATATAGCCCATAATGTAATTTTTGACAGTTTTGTGCAAGTCCAAAGTCCTGAATAAATCCCATACAATTACATGTAATGTATACATATTTGAACGGTCACTTGTGAGACAGATCATCCGAGATCCCTTGCTTGTGCTCAACACACAGTATGAGCTCCTGCAGTCTGGGAGGAGATACAGGGTTGCTTTATGTAAGAATAACAAGTATAAAAACTTGTTCGTGCCCCAGTCCATAAAATTGATTAACAACATGGACTAATTGTGCTGATGAATCCTTAGTGATTGTATATTGTTCAGTGTTTTTTGTTTTTTGTTATGTCATGTCATGCCTGTATGCTAATTCTACTAACCACTGCTCCCAGTCAATCTGAAACCTGAATACAAACATGCCACTCTTTTTCAAATAATTTGCTATGACAGAATACAAAAGTAAAGAAAAAGTTGTTCTCTTATTGATTTAGCCACTGACTTTGGGTGCATCAATTGCCAGTCCTCTAAAAATTAGTAAAAGAGAGAAATAAAAAGCATGTCAACTCCATGATTAGAAATAGAACAGAAAATTAAAACCTTAAGAACATTCTCCATGAGTTGCTTTCATGTTCTGGCTTTACCCGGTGGAGCCTTAAATATGTTTTAAATATTATATACTAACTTTGATTGCTCGTGTTGAATGAAAATACTCCTATTCTCATTTTGATTATTCAAATTGGTGAAGGAAACTTTAATTAAGGAAGCTGCAACGATTTGCAACTATGACATCTTCTGTGGACAGACAACACCCTTGACAATGAGCAGTTTATCAATGGCCTTAAAGACACTCATTCTTTCACTTCACAATTTATCTAAAACATAAGGCATCTTAATTAAAGCTATTTTGGTAATGGAAGTATTTTCACTCTTTGTTCCAGGCAGGTAAAGCAGATGAGCCCCCCACACCCCCTCCTTCCGCTCCAGTGGGACAGTCCAGCACTGAGGTGTCGGCTCTGGCCTTGGAGAGACGCCCCGCCCCCTCTCTGGCCGAACTGGACAGCAGCAGCTCCTTCAGCAGCATGGACTCCGACTCAGACTCTGAAACCATGTCCCAAATGCAGCCACAGAGCTCACAGCGCCCCCCTCTGGTGCGCTCCAGGGGTCGCGGCGGGATGCATAGAATGAGTGAGGCGTTTGTGTGTTTTTTTGCTCCAGATAAGCGTTTGACCAGGCTGGTGGAGGAGTTGTCCAGGGATAGAAGGTCCACGTTTGGGGGCATGGTTCAGGACTTTCTGCTGACTCAAAGGGAGGCACTGAAGAGTCTGGTGTCGTCATCGTCGTCTGCTCCTCGTGTGACGTCAGTGCAGCTTCTTCAGGCCATGAGGATGTTTCTGTCCCAGGCCAAGTGCTGTCTGCTGGACAGTGGAGAGCTGGAGCCCCCCATAGAGACGCTGGTGCCCGAGAATGAAACAGGTAATTAGTAAGTACTTTTGTCCCATAAGACTACTAGACAAGGCAAAACCAGGCAAACTCTTAGACTAAATATTCAATCAGGAGAGTCTCAAACAGACAATTACTTGATTAATAGTTTAGTAGATAATCTTTTGGCACTTATAGGGAAGACATCTACCTTCTCTTTTGGATAGATGTAGTGTCATTTGAAGTTATATTTTATCAGAGGCGTCAAACTCAAATTCAGAGAGGGCCAAAATTAAAAAGTGGGACTAAGTTGCGGGCCAAACTAAATATTTATTGAAAAATTTCAACAACAACATCAACAGCATTTTTTCTCTTCTTTCGAGATATGTAATGTTAAACCTTTTTTTATTAAAATAAATGTTTTTTTCAATGTTTGCTTAAACATTGAATCCAGAACAAGTATTAATGAATGAGAAATACATTTTACAATAAATAATATGTCTCTATATATGTAGATTTTGAGCTCCTTTTAAAAGTTTTTTTTTTTCCTCTAATACGTATTTCATATGATCTCGTGGGCCAAATATAATTATACCAAGGGCCAAATTTGGCCCGTGGGCCTGAGTCTGACATGTCTGTATTATATGATTGAATATTTTTTAATACAATGTCTAGGTAATCCACACTCAATTGCCTACAAGCCAATGTATTCTTTGTGCGGAAACTATACAAGTAGTAGATATAAGTAGTACTCTTCAAGTTGTTCAAGTGTGTTTTATCAGTCAGTAATGGTTCTCACTGAAAGCGGTTGGGAAAAGGTGAAATATTCACATGTATACACTGAAACTTATTGGGTGGCAAGCGTCAAAACAGCAGAGCAAGCTGAGATATCAAACTTTTGTTAAATCCAGTTAAGAGAAAATCACAGACATCTTTCAAGTCCACAATTGCACTATACGATTCCCTTTCTATATCTGCGCTAAAATAGACCTAAGTTCGTCACTGCTGCCACAATACTGCCCTATGATTGGACATACACCCGCTTATGGTTTTTCATCAAATCAAGTTAAAAACATGTAGACTAAATACATTGGTTATTGCTGAAACAAACCAAAAACCAGACCAAAGCCGGAGTATTATGCAGCAGTGATTGAGTTGCGGTGGTGCCAGAGGAGACAGACAGCTTGAGTAAATGGTGGGCTGCGCTGAAAGGCACTGTCAACACAAAGTAGTTTTGCGTGGGGGGTGCGGCTCCATCGTTGCATTTAGAAAACAGCATTAGGGAAGCCCTCCAGTGCAGCGCAGCCAGCTCCATGTGAGGCTCAGCGGTTAGATGTGTGTGCGTGGGCTCAGCTTGGATGTTGTTTTTTCTGCAGGTGTGTGTGAATGTGTTGGATAGTTCATAATATGTGTGTATCTGTGTGCGTGTTTGTGTGCGAATGTGTTGAATAGTTCAGATTATGCTTCAGGGCTGAAAGAGAGAGAAAGGCTATGCAATGTTCACTTACTGTGATTCTATGTTTCCTTTTCTTTTTAGTGGTGGAGACCTAGCAATTTCCCTTTATGTATGCTTTATTGAAGTAGAAGCAGTATTAGTGGTAGTAGTAGTAGTAGTAGTAGTAGTAGTAGTAGTAGTGGTGGTGGTGGTGGTGGTGGTGGTGGTGGTAGTAGTAGCACCTTAAAACTAGTTACTTGATAGAAGAGATTGAAAGTAAAAAAATAAAAAATACATTACAAAATAAAACAGATTTGTATTCATTTTTGTATATCTATTTAGCTATTTAGTATATTTAAGAATTAAGTATCGAGTAGTTAGGTTGAAACATAGGTTTTCCTCAATTAATCTCAGTTTTTGATCTGATTAAAATTAAAAACTCTGAGCTCTGCCCCAAACCACAAGCTTTTACTGACAAAGGTTGTGGTTGTAGACAGCTCTATTAAAAGGACCCATGCTCATAATGACATCTGGATCTCAATTCAAATGTGGTCATCTGTGATCATTTCCAGAGTCCTAAAAGTAAAATGCATGTAAACATAATTGACCAGGTACAGTGCAGTGCTTTGATCTCCTTGTAATCCACCCATATTTCCTTCCTTGCCTTTGCATCCTTCTCTCTTCTCTTCCTAGTTCCTCGCCTCCTGTCCTCCCTGATTCAGATCTATCTCAGTTTTGCGTCGGTGGTTGAGGCATTTGCATTTATTCCTCTCCACCTCGTTTATCATAAAAAGATATCGCAGTCCTACGCTCACTCCAACCGCGGCACGATTCACGGCCAAGTGGGAGGGAGAGAGGGAGGAAAGCGCGATGAAAATAGTGCAAGCTACTTTGAAAATGTAATCAGATACACTTATGCGTCAAATGTCTGCCTGGTTACTGTAATTTTACGCAGTAAGTGAGTTATGGAGAAAGTCGTGAGCGGAGATGGTTTAGCGGATGTCGCAGAGGGCCCTATGTTATTGAGGGAGTGAAGAAGGGAGAGGATGGAGAGATAGAGGGGTGATTGGATGGGAGGATGCTGAAAACACTGAGCACTTGAGGACTGTTACGCACCAAAGGGAGACAGCCCACTGATGGTTTAAACAGAGCGGCACGTGTCTTTGTGCATGATAGTGGGTAGTTACCATAGTAGGGCTGAACGATCGATTATGATTATTTATTTATTTTTTTTAAGATAGGATTCTGTTCATTTTAAAGGTGCCCAGAACTGACAAAAATAGTAAAAACCGAACTGACAAACTAATAGAAGAATCACATTTCAGATGTTTGTACAGATCTAAACTACAGGGTTAATAAGACAATTTTGTTATTTGTTAAAGAAAATTATGGTACTTCAGAAATTGCAGATTTGATTGCGATTAATCCTGCAGCCCTATACCATAGTAGGGCTAACATTGATTATATTTAACAGAGGTCCAGGCAAAAGCATCGAGAAATATTTCAGGTGGAAAAAAAATTTAAAACTATAAAAAACATATTGAAGGCCTATAACAAATTTTGAAGTGTGATATATTGCTGAAGATAGACCATAAATGATCTTATTCAAACTAATGCCACTGACGCAATAACCCTAAAGCAAGATTATGCCAAAAACTATTCTAAACATACAATTTTGTTTAAAAAAACATGAGGTGGTATAAATAAATTATCAAATGAAATACTTTAGTGGTTAGTTTGCATTCATCCCTCTATAGCTCAAAACAAAAAAAGTTAGTTACACTATTACAAAGAATAAAGTTCCCATGATGAATATTGACCCCCAAAAATTATTGTTCCACCTCATTTATTGAACAATAGGTTGATATAGTAATAATAGTGACAGTAATAAATAAACACATAACAGTAGCACTCAGTGATTAGAATTGCAATTTATGTTTTAATGATAGGATTCTGTTCAAAGTTCACATTTTAAACCTGTCCAGAAGAATGGACAAAGAGACTGAAATATGAGTTGACAAACTAATAAAAGAGTCACGTATCAGAACATGTTCTAAACTAAATATAGCAGTTCTAATGCTAAATATTCTATAGTTAATGGATGAAATTGTGGTACTTCAAAATTGTAGCCTTTGTGATCTGCTAATTGGATCAATTCAAGTGTTTTATTTGATTGTAGTTAATCTTGCAGCTTTAACATACAATACAAAATAGTTGCCTCAAATACATGAAAGTAGTGTTGTTTTGTGTATATACACACATCTTAAACACAGTAATCAGTCCTGCTCTTTTTACATATTTTATCCCCCTCACTGATCTAGTGCAGTTTTTTAACCAGTGATTATACTCAATCCCACATACGGAAAAGTAGCATATACTGTGTGCAATAACAAAGATATTAAGCCAACACGAACAGCTGTCATACTGACTACTATGCATATGACTAACTACATCCCAGCATGATTTTGAAAAAAGAAACTGTGATTTTTCTGTCAAGTTTTGCTTTGATTAGATTTGTGATTTATGTTTTAAAAGCTGGGAGTACAAACAACTCCAGGACCCTTGACACTTGAGAGAAGACTGAAATATGAACTGCTAAATGAATAAAAGAATCCCATGATATTCAGAACATGATTGGCAGCTGGGATGGATCTCCACCCACTGAATAAATTGTTTTATGTATATTAACTGCTATCTTCATTACAGTACATTTTTGTTCTAACTAGTTTGAACTATTTTGTATACTTGTAAATTATAAATCTTAACTATCCTATTGATGATGTCTATTGCTTCTGAATGGCTATAGCTGTTACTGCTATAAGTAGGTAGGCAAGAAATTGTCTATAAGAAAATATCAAACATGTTTTAGCACATTTCTGATATATTGCAAAAATATCCTATGATTGTTATCAGGATTTCTGTCCACCCTTGTTATAAGCATTGTAATATGCCTGTCTCTGTTTTTATTGCTGCTCTAATCAAATAAAAGAGTTATTTAATGGGGTATTTGTGAACCCCAATACAACACATCTTGGCCAAGCCTTAACTGGCCATAAATTACATCTATTTTGTATAATCTCCAAACGGGTATAACAAAAGGATTATCCAAATCAATCAATCAATCAATCAATCAATCAATCAATCAATCAATCAATCAATCAATCATGTTTTTAAAAAGTGTTATTTTGTCATGTTTTTATATAACTATGCTCCTTGCCCCTCAGACCTTGCCCTGGAGCGTGCCATGTTTTCCTGTGTGCTCCGACCTCTTCGCTCTCACCTCAAAAAGGCCCTGCAGACCCTCCACGACCAGGATGGGTCCAGCCAGCGTGTCTCTCAGAACATGGTACATCTGAAGGGGGAGGGGGCCATGGCCAAGCTGGGGGTCCGCACTGGGGTCCCAGACAGCAGAGAGGTGGAGAGGGTCAAACAGAAGCTGACTGTAATGCACCGAACGCACTCGCCCATAGACAAAGTGCTGCTACTTCTGCAGATCTGCAAATGTGTGCACAAGGCTATGGGGGTTCCACATGGTGAGGCTCTTTTCTAACACTGTACAATGGATTGTTGTGTTTTATGGTTATTTAAGTTGTGAGATCCAACAACCCAAAATGAGAATGTTATTATGCTTTATAATTAGCGTAAATTCCGGACTACAGAGCGCACCTGATTAAAAGCCTCATGCTTTAATTTTAGGGGGGAAAAGATTCTATAAGCCGCACTGCACGATAAGCCGCAGGCATCCCACGTAGTAATATGAAAAATTAGCTCAAAAACATTCATTTGCGAGGGACCGCTCGTGCAGTTTTGAATGCTTTTTTTTTTTACAGTGTATGCAGGCGCGTGTTCTGCGTCCTGATTGGCTAAAGGAGGTGCCGTGTCTCCTGTACAGGACAGAATACGTTCACGAGCGCGCACACATCTGAAGCTCACATAGACTCACTTAAATTTCACTTTTGTTTTCTCTTCTGGGATTAATAACAAATGCAGCTCTGCGGAGCACGTGCTAGATTTAGATTTTCCTGTGAGGTCACCTGAGTGAAGGAGAAGGATTATGGAGCTTTACGCACGCGCTCCACATGGACACACCACATTTACCTGGAATTACACTTTTTTTTTTGCCGGAGTTTGGTTCATATTGTGTGTTTGGTTTCAACTTCATGCGCGGAGGCTGCAGTTTCTTCTGTTCCCGGTAAGAAAATACACTGCGCTTGGAACAAACATTAAACCCAGTGATAAAACGTGAATGGTGCGTTTGTTGGCGCAGGGACAGTTGTGTCTTGTGTTGTGACCTGAGCTGCTGTTCATTCAGGTGCAGTATTTGTTTTATCTCAGTCACACTGACTCTCCAGAAGCATCAGTTCAGATGTTGTTCGTATCAAGCGTAAACTCATCGTTTCCCTCTGGTTTTGTCTTCCTAAGTTTCTAAACCAAAACTTGTGACTTACGTGAGACGGAGTGTCGTTAAAGTTTTGTAAAGATCTGCTCCACCTTCCTTTTTATGGTCCCGTGCCTACGACATTAAGTTATATTTATTCACTCTTCAAAGTCTTTAACATTTGGCGACTCTGACCTAATCTCCTCTCTCCTTTTCTCTTTTTCTCCTTTTCTCCGTGTTTGGACATTACTGTGACACGTGACGTTTTACATAAAGTAACAAACTGAATTTCTGAATGATACAATGAGACTTTATTGGCATTAGCTAAACATTTTCGCCGATTTTCTGTCTCTTTGGTGCGAAAAATGACACAAATGTACAGCCCTGGCGCCCGCGTGCACGTCGCCGGAGGAAAGGACTAAACTAATGTGTAACAGGGAGAATGGACCGATTTTTTTTTTATTTTCAGACATGTTTAATGACAGTCAACTGTGTGGATACTGTATATATAATTAGGTTTTACTAAAATTTACCATTTGTCATAAAGCCTTACTGCAAGGGCAGGGGGGACAGTAAGAGGGGAGAGGGGGACACGAGTCAGCAAGGGGGGTGGGGGGGTCCGGACCGGACCGGACACTGACAGCGGGTGACAAGCAGACAGGCAAGGAGCAACATCCACTCTTTTCACTTTATGTTGCTGGGCAAAATGTTTTTAGCGCCACGGAAAAAGAAATATATATATAAGCCGCACTGCACCATAAGCTGCAGAGGTTAAAAACTGAAAAAAGTAGCGGCTTGTAGTCCAGAAAGTACGGTAGACTATTTGCATGAGAAAAAAGAAAAAAAGAAAAGAACTTAATCATTAACTGCAAGATCACATTTTTTTTTGTAAAAAAAATATTTCAGACAGACAGTAGACTATATTTGACTGTGTATAATAGGACACCTATTAGTCCACTAAAGTTGTCGAAAACATCTATTCCCAGATTCTAACTAATACTAAAATTACTTCACAATAAGGACAGATATTGACCTTGAATAGCTTTGGAAAGATCTTGATCTATAGCAGATCATCAAAATTGGTATTGCAGTCATTTGCTAATGATACAATTTTTTTTTTTTTATCACTTTATAATAAATACACCTTAGCTTAATAGGAATGATTCAAGCTTACTTGATTAAGGGGGATAGGATTAGAGGTTATGGTTGGATTGTTAATTAAGTATTAGGACCATTAAAGTCACATTTTGTTGTATTCCCTCTCAGGACAGGAAGTGAGCTGGGATGACTTCCTGCCATCTCTGTCGTATGTGATTGTTGAGTGTAACCGGCCTCAGCTCCTTATTGATGTGGAGTTCATGATGGAGCTGCTGGAGCCCTCGTGGCTCGGAGGAGAAGGTACCATGATCATCAAACACTTTTGTGCAAGATATGGATTTCTTAGTCTCTGGGTAGTTACATTTTTCTCCATTTGTTCTGCTATAGATTTTCTAGATCTATGATTACTTTGAAAGTTATTCCTTCCTTACTTTATGCATTCCGAGCATACTTATAATTCACAGCAGTTTATAAGCGGTATTTACAACTTTCAGAGACCTGAACGAAGTTTTGCCATCAAGCTACTAGCAACTGGAATGCTAATGTGCACTTGTTGATTATTGGACAATATGATGCTTTCAGATATTTTGACCTCAAGAGATGCTTATATAATATATCTATATAGGGGCTAGGGATGGGACGATATACGATAATATCGTAAATCGCGATAGAAACGGTCCACAATAAATCGTTTGTGGCATTTTTCAAAATCGCGATTGATTATAATAGTCTTTACGGCGCCAGACTGCCTCATGTTTCTGGTTTCAATACAACGTTTTGATGCTAGTTTTGGTGTTTGCTCACAAGGGGGCGCTCTGTCACCGCAATGACACTTGTTGCGTCTGTGCCTGTTCTGGTGGCAGAATCTGGTGCCGAAAAAAAGTTGCGGGTCCGATGGCAAAACACAAGCAACATACACGCGCATTTACGAAACAAACATCCTGCATTGTTTGACAAACTTGAGCCGAAAATATTCATTGTAAATGACAAACTATTGAATGTAGATTGTGTTGTGTGTAGTTAGCCAAACAGCATTTTACAGACACACACACGATATATATTTACCTACAATCATGTCAATAGCAGAATAAACCACACTTACTGATTGTTAACGGCATCCAATCCATCAAAAAATAAGCTCCTCTCCTCCCGAGTCCACAGCCGTCTTCACGCTTTGACACGAACCGCTCCGGGTCAGAGATGCCTCCAGTTTAACTTGTACAAACATCCACAGTGTCCTCGATCGCGTACTTCCTTTGTTTTGTCCGTTTCATAATGTTTAGAAGCAAAACAACAGCACCTAGAATGCGGCGCATTAACACGCTTCGTTTACTCGGTAAAGTCCGTCTGTTTATGGAAAATCTCGGCATGTCACACACGTGCTCCGCTGCTCATTAGCTGTAAGGAGAAAACGTCACTAAACATGTGTGATGTGATTGGTTGATTCTACACGGGGGAGAGTGGGGCGTAAACTTTCAGTCATCTGTAGCACTGATTCGCTGTTTGCGGCTCCAGTGACTCACAACCTCCACCTTATTGGACAACACTGGTGTCAATCAGAAGATAACACGTGTGTTTATCTCTGAAAAACAAAGGCCGTGTCCCAATTCGTCACATGCACCGTTCCATGTACTGTTAGAAGTGCAGGTCGAAGTACCGCTTGACTTAAATGCGCCTTAAGGGCACTTTGGTGAATTTTTGGTGAATTGAGACACGGCCAAAGTCGGCGCTGTCTTAAGTTTATTATGCCTGAAATCGACCAAAGAAATGCAAAAAAGTACGAATGAGACCAACTTTGTGGAATACGTTGATGTTTGACAGAATCAGAGTGTCGTAACGTGCAGACTGGCGGACCAAAATATGCAGTACCCAGGGAAGGTTTAACAGTGTTTATTGACAGATTGTGAATAATAGTGCAATACGGGGAGCAGGGGTAGCGGGATACGGTGCGTGGTGAGGACAGGGAAGGAGAGTTGAGTGCGACGCCGAGGTCCGGGAGCGAGAAGTGCAGGTACAGGAGCAGGACTGGAGCGGGACGAGGAGAGCCGGGACGAAGAGCCGGGTGCAGGGTGAAATCCAGAGACGAGGTGAGCAGAGTAATCAAGGTGCACTGTACCAGAGAGCAGGGTAAGCCACAGCAGAGCCAGGAGCGCAGGTGCAGGAGGATTCCAGGAGTCCGGGTCTGGTAACAGCAAACAAGGGTGAGTAAACATGCAACGAGCAAAAGGCAAAAAGGCAAAGAGCTAGGTAGTCACGTTGGTAACGTTGAAGGTCTGGCCTCGACTGTCTGTCTCCTGGGCTTCTTATACTGGAGCAGGTGTGGGTGATTGGCTGATGAGTCCCAGGTGCGCGTGGGAGGAGCAAGATGCTCCGCCCACGACCGGCAAGTGACAGACAGGGGAGGGGGAAGACGAGACAGGAGACAAAAACAGGGCAGGAGTCACGTGATCGTGACACAGAGCCTCAAAGGTGAGTGAAGTCCAAATCTGCATTTTTGGCTTTTTTGTAAAAAATGTCTTTCCTGTCAGTACTGTGGTGATTCTAGGTGAAAATTGTTTGCATATACGAAAAGCGTGGGTGACACAGAAGTACATGTACATTCCTGTAGAGTTGTAAAGTAGGCCCGGGCCGTCAGAACATTAACAAATTCATAATTTTCGTGATAGTATCGTGAATTACGATTTATTTTGGTCACAATAATCGTTAGTCTAAATTTTATATCGTCCCATCCCTAATAGGGGCATGACAGATTTTGCTCAAATACATGGTAAAATACCTGGTTCAGGGCCTTTACTAAAATTATATGATAATGGCCAAACAATTGCAAATATTGAGAATTCATTGGTACATTTTGTTGTTACTCCAGGGGGGTACTACCTGACTAGTGTGTACGCCAGCCTGTGTCTGATCCAGAGCTGGGACCGAGAGAAGCCTTTGGCGGGGTTCATGACGCCCCAAGCCCAGGAGGCTCTGCAGGAGTGGGGCAGTCGACGGAGCAGAGAGGCCCAGAGGCACAAGGACAACCAACACAACCAGGTACAGGGCAAAAGGTCAAATTCATAAGGTCCCGGAAACTCTGAAACTATCCACAGCAGCGACAATAACACAACATTTGCATACCGTAATTTCACAGCTATAAGGCGCACCGGATTATAAGGCGCAGTTTCAGTTATGGGTGCTTTTTCTGCATTTAACACATATAAAAGGCGCACCGGGCTTTAGGGCGCAGGCACGGTAAAACATGCATGTTAGTTTGTGCTCTAAAAAAGGCAAAGGAAGCAAAACTGTGTTCGGTTGTGCTTTAATAAAGTATTTAACAAAGTGCTCCCATAATTTTTCAAATTAATTCTCAAAACCATCAAAGTCTTCATCCTCTGTGTCTGAAATAAACAGCTGGGCTAGATCTCTATCAAAAACGCCAAGTTCCCTCTCGTCACCATCAGAGTCCGTGTTGCTGCCGTGCGGCTCCTTCTGAACGATGCCGGCTTTTGCGAAAGCACGAATAACAGTGCCAGCAGACACGTTAGCCCAAGCATTCACAATCCATTCACAAACTGTGGCGTAACTCGCCCAGCGCTGCCTCCCAGTTTTAGTAAAACTGCTCACCGTCTGTCATCCATCGCTCCCACGATGTTCGCAACCGTACTTTGAACACTCTGTTCACGGTGATGTCCAGCGGCTGGAGTTCCTTCGTCAAGCCTCCCGGAAAGATCAGCAAGCTCTGAGTTCATTTGGCGCACTTGTTTTTTCACAGCGGGTGTGAGATGGGCGCGCATGGAGTCACAGATCAACAGGGACGGTGACGCGTGGAAAAAAACATCTGGTCTCTTTACGTACACCTCACTCAGCCACTTCATTTTCACCTCATCCATCCAGCGTTTTTCATTGGCCTTAACGCTGACTCCGGTTGGAAACTTCCCTTTAAGCAGAGTCTTCCTCTTAAAAATCACCATAGGTGGAAGTTTCTGTCCATTAGCATGGCAGCCAAGAAAAACAGTAAAAGCCGACTTTTCGTTCCCCGTTGTGCGTATCGCTACCGTGCTGGCCCCCTTCTTCTCAACAGTGTGACCCACCGGGAAGTCAAAAGTGAGCGGCACCTCGTCCATGTTGGCGATGTGACAGGGCTGGATGCTTTTGTCGGCAATCTTCTTACTGCAGTAGGATCGGTAGTTGTCCAGCTTTTCACCGTAATCCGCTGGATGTTGCTGCGCCACAGTAGTCCTTGTCCGGATGGAAAGTTGGCGCCGTTTCATAAAATGAAAGCACCATGACGGACCACCTTGAAAATGTTCAATTTTAATTTCTTCAGCAAGCGTTACTGCCCTCAGTCAAATGGTGATTGTAGAGATGCTTCTCCCAGGTGTTCTTTGGTCATAAATCCATCGCTCCAGTCGGTCTTCCAACTCGGGCCACCTCACCTTTTGTCCACGTAAACTCCGCTGCGACTTCTTCACTTGTCGGAGATCGTTTTCCAGCTTCCTCCACTTGCGAACCATGGATTCATTAATGTTGAAGTGTCTCGCGGCTGCTCGATTGCCATGTTCCGCCGTGTAGCTGATAGCTTGCTTCATAAGAGTGTCTCTTAGGTGGTATTTAAAGGGTTGCCAAAACGATGTTGTTTTGCATAATATGCATACCTGCGCTTTTATACTATTCGGGTTGTGTCTTCTTTCACGCCCGCCATTCCCCCGTTACCGTTCTCAGGCTGTCCTCTCCTCAGTCCGCTCTCCAGAAGCGGACGTAGTAAAAGACTGCACATTAGGCGCACCTCACCATAGGGCACTCCATACATTTTTCAGAAAATTTCAGACTTTTAATTGCGCCTTATAGCCGTGAAATTATGGTAATTTTGACATGATTCATCAGAAAGATATGGTTGTGATAAGAGAATTATGTGAGGAGATGCGTTGTTTCTTGTTGGCAAATTGCTGATTATGAAATTATTTAAGATATTTAAGTTGTATTGCCGATAACTTCATTAATTATAGTAGCTATAGAAGCTAAATTTTGTAGAACTGCTTCCACACGAGTTGCCTTGTTAAAATTCTAACCTTCACTTGATTGTAGCAAGAGAAGGAGAAAACTAATAGAAAGGCAGGTCTAAAGGGAGCCTGAAAGACATTAAGGTGGATATTCTAAACGAATATTGATCAAGTTAAAATGTGTTGAACTAAAATGAAGTTTATATAAAAACAGGTAATAGTTGGTAGAAGCTATGTATTTGCAGGAAAACATTTTTACAAGCTTTTTATGAATTTTTGAACCATGAACCACGCTTTGTCTCCTTATGTAAAGCATCTTTGGATTTCTTGAAAAGCTCCTCCTATTGTGACTGAGGAACATGGTTAAATTTGAACTTGTAGCTCCACCCACTATTCACTGTATCTGGAATTACCCCCGGCAGTCACTTACACTTTGTTTACATCCATTCATGTGTTTAAATGCACAATATGGAGCGTTTTTCACTGATATAACATTAGTCCTCATGTCCTCATCCAATAATATTTTGGTTGGAATATAAAGGCATTAACATTTATCATTTTTTCTTGGTGCTTATGTCTATAAATTTGTTATTCCTTTTGCCTTGAAAGTTCTGCAGTATGGCATTTAATTCATTAAACTCCACCGAGACAAGTAGTTGACTCCACTAGATGTTCCAGAGGTTACAGGTCAAATTTGTGCAATAAACCCCCTGTAATTCAATACCTACAAGATAGATACATGTAATGCCATACTGTTGAACATTCCAGGTAAAAATAAAAACATCCCCATGAAAACACCCACCTCCTCCATCAGAAGTTACATAGTGCACCTTTAGTGCGTAAATCTCAAGTCAAATTGTATTAAGAACACAATTAGAAATTTCCCAAAATCTTCCAGCCCTATTGTCATCTGCTTGTGTGGTCACGTGGTGCTCCTCTCCTGGCTTCAAATAGCCGATGTAGCTCGCCCGGCAGCCAGATTTTTCCTCTGACACAAGCGAGGATCAGCCAGCCAAGTGCTATGAAGAAGTGGGCGGTCAGATAACATGAAATTTATTGAGCTGCAACTACTCACCGAAACAGGCAATCACAATATGCACACGGACAGCGCGGACCTTGGTGACTCTGTAAGTTTAAACCCTTATAATAGATGCCTGTTCATTATTTAACTTAGTCTATTTTACTACATATTTTAGTTGGAAAAGTGAATGAATTATTTATGTTTTTAAATTAACACCTTATTTCTCACCATTTGCTTATTCATGGTTTTCAGCGTCCTGTAATATGCAACATTTTGAGGACTTTTTCCCATTCAAAAAATATAATATTTAGTTTTAGATTGTTAATCGCTATGACAACAGTCTAATGTTTCATCATTCTGGACCTTCAAGGTCACATTATGGATACCTGTTGATCATTTTACTTTGTCTGTTTTCTTTGATATATTTTTTGTTGGTTGAATTAATGAATTATTAGCTTGTAATGTGTGTTTTCAAGTTGACACCTATTTTCACACAATTTGCATATAGAAATATTTATAGTGTTTATTTTTTCACTATGTTGATGTCTGTAGTTGGTTTATGATGTGGTTACATAATAGGTTGAATGCAATTATAGCCAAGTGTTTTCAAGAGTTCAGTTTGCGATTTTAGTAGAGATTATGTGTTCAAACTTTGCATTTGGTTGTATAGGCAAACTTTAGCTGCTACGTAAATGGGTTTAATGCATTATTTAAATAGGTTTTGTAGATTATCAAACACGAAATGAGCATTTCCAACAAGGTGATTCTGGTATCAGAGAGAGGGAGAGTGTGTGGGCAGTTAGAGCTTTGTTTTCCACTGGAAATCTTTGACATTACGAACGTCATTTATTGTTATTATGGTGAACCTTCTCTCTCCCTTTCTCTCTCTCTATCTCCCTTTCGCTCTCTCTCCACCCCCATCTTCTGCCCTCTCTTCAGTGCTGTGACCTGCGATACACATGAACATGTATATATCCACAGTTTTAGACAATTATGGGAGTAAGAAGTGTGTGTAATGGGTGTTGTACTCAGCAAATACATAACATCTACTTGTGTTTAATGAGTTCAATTCAAAATATTGAATTATTATACTACATTGAAATTTTTTATTAAAAAATGTAATTTCAGTTTTAATAGTTGCAGTTAGCAAATTGCAAAGACTGGTCAAATCTGTGGCGAGACAACAACTTACAAATATTGTCAGTGACAAAAACACCTGTAATTACAAGATAAATTTGATGCCAAACTTTGGAGCATCCCAGGCAAAACAATAATATCTCCATGGAGACAAGCAGATGGTAGAAGGTAGCGGTAAAGTTACATAGTGAATCTTTTCTCATGGTAATACACCTGGATGTGTTTTAAATGTGAACTCTGAATGGAATTCTCCCTCTCCCACAACATTAATCACAAATCTAATTGCAATACTGGTCAGAACACTCACCAAGTCTTCATTGTTGCTTAGTTTTAATCCTACTTTTGGTTAGTCCTCCTTGATAATAGTCTTGATAAACCTGGCTTAGATCTGGTGGTACTTGGAAAACCAAATATTTTCTTGGGGAACCATCAAGGTTATTTGTCTTGTTTCAAGGCAATTATGTCTTGTTTTAAGATATTATTTTTGCCAAATGCCAATGGCATAAGAAATTCTTCTTAATAAGCCTACTTAACAAGCTGGTGATACAGAATTATTCACTATTGCCAACTAGATATTGATTGTATCAGTTGGGTCAGTGTATTCTATGTGCTGGGGGAGGGTTGTTTTGGCATCTGGACTCTGCAGCGGTATCTACAATACCGATAAGATGATAAGATGATAATTGCAGATGATTTACTGTATCAACTTTAAAAATTGAAAAAAAACAAAATTTCACCAAAGATCCTATATCACCTTGTGATGGTTTTATTTATGCATGCCTGTGCAGATGTTTTAACATCATTTTAACTGCTTCCCTCCTCTGTGGCATTCTGTATCCTCAGAAATATTGACTGAAATACATTTTAGATCAGATATGTGGAAAGGCAAACCCACCCATTCAGTAAGAATGTATGTTTTTCAAGGTATTTTTATCTATTAAAACAACTGTAATTGCAAAGTAGACAGGTTTAATGCCATACTTTGTTACATTCTGGGCAAAGCAATAACATCAAGTAGAAGGCAGATGCAACACCTTAAAAGTTACTTTGTGCACCCCTAAAGCCTAATGGTAAAGTGACCAAAAGTATTTCAATTTAAATTAGGTATAATATTGAACACAGATTACTTAATAGATTGTAAATTCTGCTATTTTCTGTATCTTTGCAGAGGTGCGTTCGGATACTGTTCCAGGACGGGGATCGTAGTGCGGTGCGGACCTTGCAGTGGAGGGCGGGGGAGACGAGCCAGGCATTGGCCCAGCTGTGCGCCTCCACGTTTGGGGTGTCCGACCCTCAGCAGTATACCCTCTTCTGGAGGAGCGGGGGCGAGATGAGAGCCCTCCCACCCCAGGCCCAACCACAGGACCTGGCCAGCCATAGCGAAGGGGGTCCCTCTCTGTCCTACCTGCGCACGGACCACGACTTCAGCAAGATGCGGCGACTCACCAGAGGGGGCGCTGTGGACCTGAGCGAATCCGTGTGTGAGGAGTGAGCGGAAAGACAAGAAGACGACAATGTTTTCCTTCATTTTTCTGAATCCAATCTTGTGTCAAAACTTTTCAAACTACGCTCCAATGGGGCAGAGAAGACCGGATCCAGCAAATAGACTAATGCCAAAAGTTGTGGCTGCTTTTGTACAGGGCTGTATACACTATTTGTGACCTGGAAATGTGTTATAACTGTTTTTGGTTGTTGCTTGAACCCAAGAGGATACACTGACAGGATTACATCACTAAAAATGGACGAGGCTCCTGTCCAAAGACGGTTTCTGTGAGACTGTTGCCTGGAAACAGAATCTACTTCCTGTTCGCTTGGTGAAAAGGCTAACGGTGTGTGTGTGATGTAACCCTCTCACTGTATACCTCCTCTGGATCTTTTATTACTTTTATTACTTTTGTCCGTCAGAATATTTTTGGATGAAGTTGATCAGCAAACCCATGTGTGCCCTTTGGAGATATACATACAGTATTGTGCAAAAGTCTACACAAAATCTTAAGGAAATTGAAATATATAGTCAAACTTGAAAGATTTTAAGGACTAAATGCTTTTTCCATTTAGCCGCAGATATGTAACAATAGAAAAGAATCTAGTGAAACTAATAATTTGTTTTTTAGATAAGTGATAATTTTCTTAAAATATCTCTCTTGATTGTAACATTGATTACATTTTCCTTCCCTTTCTGTTAAAGTTAGTACAAGAATGGGTCCAAAAATGCAGACAGAGAGGAATAAATGCTTTAGGTTTTATTATAGGCAAGAATAACTAGCTAGGACAAATTGCTAAGTGTAATATAAATGCAAAAATTAACACATGGAAAAAAATCAGAGGCAGATGATCCTGAATTAAGCTTTACCACGCTGGCAGAGTTGCTCCTTAAATAGTGCTGGCACACAGGCGTGGTGGGCAGACCTTGAGGTGGAACTCCAGTCTGCAGGTGACCAGGGAAACATGGGACAGTAGAATGGACTCACACAGGCCAGCCATAACACTTTCTCTTCCTAAATCATCTTTGTCTATGAAATTTCACTGGTGCGCCAAAAAGTGTTTACACCATCTCTCACGCACCTGTCACCAAAACTGTAGTAATATGCACTGTGTAACTTTTATGGCCCACCACTTCCGTATGAATATGTTAGTGGATTGTCTGGAATATCACAGTATAATAATATCTATCTTGCATTTATTCAATTACAGCCATCAATTTTTCCTACCTGCTGGTTTCCATGGAGATAAAGAGATTTTATGCCATACTGTGGAACATTCCTGGCAAAACAAACAAAAAAACCCAAAACTCTTTACGGAGACAGGAATTTTTTGGACCCTCCGCTACAAAAGTTACACCTTTAAAAACAACTATTAGAACAAAAATCTTATCAAAGCCTCTTTGATCAACAACAGTTTTACCCTGCACCAAGAACTTTGCACAAAACTGTACAACTTTGAGTATTTTAATAATGAAGAAATTACCAAACCTCCAAAAACCAAAGTGATGGATGAAAAGTGGCCATTTTGTGACACAGCACCTGTTAACTCAGTGAGCAAGTTGGTTTTAATAGCTCAAAAAGAAGTTTATTTTTGAAATCGCCCACACAGATGAGTTTATTTTTACTTTTACCGAATACGAGCTGCGACCCTCCTCCCACCTGCGCGAGTATTAAGTGTTGTTGGCAGGTGCCTAATGGGAGAGTGGGCGGCGAGCGACCGAAATGCATCAGCCGCTTTTACTTCAAACCAAGAAAACCTGCATTTCTGAATGACTTGTGAATGTATTCTAATGTATTTTTCTGTGTCGAGAGTTTAATACTTACAAAATTGCAATCATTTTTATTTATGAACAAGTGTATGTACTGTGCAAAAGTCTTAGACAGATTAAAAATGCCAAACAAATATAACTTATTATGAAGATAAGATAAGATATGCCTTTATTAGTCCTACAGTGGAGAAATTCCAGTATTGCACCGCACAGTTAAAGACAGAAGGAAAATGGTACATGCAATAAAACAAGATAATAGATAAATAGCTTAAAATAATAAAAAAAAAAAAAATAGACTTAAAAATAAACTACAAATAGACTCTAATGTAACATCTACGTAAAGTGACTTGAGTAAAAAGAGAAAGAGAAAAAAAAGAAAAACTAGATAAGTAGATGCATTTAGATAGTATCTCTCAATACTAGAAGTTGTTGTTATTCAAATATAAATCTTTGAGCTGCTAAACCCTTATCTTCCCAGATGGTGAAAACTGTTGTCATATTTATTTTGGGGTACAACATTAGCTCATGGGTAATGGGTAATCCTATGACCTGGTAGGTTCAATCCCAGTTCAAACTAGTAAACAACCAGAACTCTTAAGCAAGGCATTTAAAAGTATGTATGTGGTGAGTCAATGATTGGTGGTAGTCGTAGAGACAGTAAACCCAAATTGATAACTACTTCTATGTCAGTGTGTAACTGTGGTGACAAAAGTAACTTGTGAATGAATACTGCAATGTAAAGTGATTTGGCCCAAAAGTGCTACACTAATCCATAGGGATGGTCTGACAGATATTCTCTGATTTTATCAAAATTTAAATTTTAGTCTAAGGCTGTAGTTAAGTTCACAAATATAACAAAATTAATGTTTTTATCATTTGTTTATGTACTTTTTTATGATTATTGTGTTAACACACACAGTTTCATAGTTCTTCTGTTTCTATAAGAAATAGAAATACATAGACACCAATATGTCACCAATATGTCAGTATGCCACCTTTCCCTATTAATCCAAAGTTATTCTATATTAGTTAAGTTTAACTTTGTCACTCCACTTATCGCATCTGTTTGTATATTACAAACTCTATTAAAACATCAATTGACTAAACATCAAAAGCAAAAAAAGTCTTTACACTTAATAGATAATAAGAAAAAACACATTGTTTTTTCTCCCCTTTCTAAGACTTTTGCACTGCACTGTAACTGTACAATTGGACCAACAAACCAGAGCCTATCTGCGTCTGGCTGAATGTACATGATAACACCACTTTTCTGGTGTCCTGCTGCAGCTCATCTGACTGTTTCTTGTTTCATCAATGACCACACTGCAAAAACTCTATATCCAGCATTGGTCAAAATTACTTGAATATTCTATAATGTCTATATTTTAACATTGGGCTCATGTTATAGAATTGGATGATGTCATAGTTTCACATGGAGGGCAGAGACTTATATAAATATATGGAAGATTAACTGTAGAAATTAAAGAAATGTCCAAACTTATGATCCACAAGTGCTGAAGTGCATCATTATTTGGAAGTTGTACCACTTTCTAAAGCTAATGTGGTGAAAAAATGTCCTTTGTTTATTTATACTGACAAAGAAGATGGTTAACTTTTTGCCAGTTTAAAGTAGGGATTTAAGAATATTGTTATTTCATGTGAATGCAGCCTCTTCTATAGTGAATTTGTCATTTAACTGTCCTGGTTTATAGCTAATATCTCTGTAATAACTGGGTCTATGCACGTGAAACAGAAACTGGCAAAAAGCTCAATGACTTCTGTGCATATAAGAACCATATTGAAAGTACTTATTTTAAACTGATACAAACAGTGGCGGAATTATTTAAAAAAAAAAACATAATTGTTGTAAATTTAAAGGACTTTAAACCATAACATTAATATCACAAATTTTTACACCATTTGTCATCTGTGTGTTTTAAGTTTCGATATTTCTTTCAGAAACAGTGAGTCTCCATTAGAGTTATTTAGGCCACTGCTCTCCGTCTGAAATTATGACATTACCAAATTCCAGAACACAAACGCAACCATGAATTTAAGTGATTTTAACTAATCTAGATATTTTTGGCAATGCATATAGTGTATTTAATCTACTTTAACTTGTTGCATTTGTTGGCTAGATATCAAATCAGAGTATGATTGCTGTTAAGGGGCTACAGTGTGTGGCCTGTTAATATGTTTTGAAGGAAATTGCATGCTTTCTCATTGATGTGAAGGTTCTGCGGATGTGGTGTGTGTGTATGAAGCATGTGTTACTTGTGAGAGCTCACTATTTTTCAGTGTAAAAACACATGACTGTATTTTGTCAGGTAATTCAGTATCGCAATAAAGAATATTGCTATATTTGTCCTGCAAACTGAAGCTGATCATTTGTGTGGAGTGATGGGATGTCAGAATTGTTTGGTTAATTGGCAATAGTGATAACAAAAAAAAAAGAAAAAGAAAATTGAATTTGTCCGCTGCTTTTAGAGTGAATACATTTTGCCACTCACCCAGGTAGCTTCTTCAGTTCTGACACAGATCTGGTAAAGAACTTGTTTAAATATATGTCTGATGAGAGGTGTGAACTACACTGAAACTGATACATCCTTGTTGTTTACAGCAGTATCTGTTATTATTAAAGTCTACTGAATTTTGGTGACTTTTCACACCTTAGAGTAGTAGTTCTTAATCAGAATTAAGAAGCTAGTGGGATGAGTGATGAAACGTATTCACTCTATAAACATTGTTCAGTTGACAGAATTCAGCTGAGGAATTACACAGAAATCATGACTGTGATCATTGTAATTATTCATTTCACAATATGGTCGTATATAAGAAAAAATATGACCAATTTATAAGCAGTAATTTTAATTAGTCTATACTTTTTTAAAAAGTGCTGTTCATCTGTTGACCTTACATTAATAACTTATTAATCATGAATAATTGTTGTGATGTTTCTTCTCTTAACAATCATAACACTGAAAGTTTATATTGTAACATCCCTAGGTGCATCTTCATATTGTTTTATTTTGTAGTATGATAACTGACCACTAGAGAGAGCTCTTTATTAAGAACATCAAGAAAACAGTCAGGCTGCAACTGTGCAGTTGGTATTTTATTTATTGCAATGACATTTTAGCAACTATGAAACATTCACGCACACATACAGGCTAAATGAATAGTCATTGTGCAATGCTATAATGTAAACAGAATGTAATTCAGTTTACATTTACTTATGGGTCGCTAAAGTATTGCTATTGACATAATTGCACTGAACTGTCCCTGTGGGCAGCCTTACATGAATAAAGGAGCATGCATATAATTAAGATAGATAGATAGATAGACCTTTATTGTCCCCGAGGGGAAATTTGTTTCCACAAACTCTGTACATACATGGAGAAAACATTACAACATTGATCATACATAAGACATTAGTTGTAGCTAATAATTAAGATATTAGCTGTAAATATAAGTTGTAGCTACCATTCCTATAGGTAACTTTAAAATATATTTTTTAAAAGGATATAATAGTGTAATTTTTTTTTTTTTTTGGGCAACAAATATTTATCAAAAGTTCTCCAAAAAACTTGTTACAAGCAATTAAAACTTAGGCTGCATACCCACTTGTCCAGTTCCAGTCCTGGTTTAGTCATGGTCTCATCCAGGTTTAGTTCTGCGTTTGGTTCCAGTACAGTCCCAAATTTGGATTTGAAATTTGAAGTACGATTTTTCTCACATAATGCTTAAAACGGTATTTGCATGCTGTGTAATTATCTAATGCTACTTCCAAGTTTCTGCAGCACTCCCAGGCCTTTCTCTTGGTATTCTTCTCTGGTCAGCCAGAAGGAGTCTTTGTCCTTCATGATGTTGGCCAGAACTGCTCCTCCCAGAAAAACCATGTGCTTTCTCCTCGGGGGATCTTCAATGCGGATCTTAAATTTCTACAAAAACAAAGGTGATGTTATTGAAAATGTAATGGTGGAATTTGACTAATTACTACTGCAGCTCATTTGTTAAGCAACATTTTGGGCCATTTGTTAATTGCTGTAACATTGTTAATTGCGATGGTAACAGTCTTCACCCACCTTATTCTTACTTCTAACATGTCACATTTTTATGGAGATAAGCTTGTGGCAAACCATCCACCAAAAAAGTTACAGAGTGCACCTTTAAAACTTACAGATAGTTTTTCGGTGTCTCCGTTCAGGACTCTCTCGAGGTAAAGCTGCTTGATCTCTCGCTCCAGCCGAGAGGGAAGTCCTGGGTACATGGTGGTCCCCCCAGACAAGACGATGTGCTTATAGAAGTCTGGCCTGCAACAAAGATATATTTATTTAAACACAAGTGGGATACAAAGAAAAAAAATTATAGTACAAAATAAGTAATGTGTGTAGATACAATTTAAAGATATAATTTAGACTCAATTGTTGAAGATATTTGTTACCTTAGATCAATATCTGCAGCCTGGATGGTGTTAAACAGTAGTTCTGCCACTCCTGCCCCCTCGATATTGATGAGATGAGGCTGAAACAGAGCTTCAGGAGCCCCAAAGCGCTCACCACCAACGCGCACCTGTCGCCCATCAGGAAGCTATAGACAGCGAAAAAGTGCATCATAATATGCAGAGAAAGGTAGTTACATTTACTTGAGCAACGTTTTGAGGAAACTGTACTTCTCAGAGTTGTTTTCTAATACAGTTGAAAGCAGACGTTTACATACACTATATAAAAAGACACATTTTCACATGCTTTTTTCTCACTGTTTGACATGAAACCAGACTACACTTTTCCTGTTTTAGGTCAGTTAGAACATTTGCATTTATTACACCTTACCTTCAAATATGATTTGATTTTCTATCTAGTCTTTGGAAATACCAGAATATGTACGTTATTGTTTTATCTGTCAGATTACATTATAAATACTAAATCAGTTTTTGAATAAGTTTCTCCAAAATACTTTTTACTCTTATTTTAGTCATTATTTACATTTATTAATAATACTTACCTACTAATATTTCAAAGTAATGTTACCCGTACTTGAGGACAAATTTTTGGTCATTGTTCCTTTGCTAACACTATAGAGTATAGATTAAAAGCTGTAAATTTAGTAGTAAAATACACATACCTCATAGGATTCGACCAGATAAGTGGTTTCATTGGCCAGCCTCTGCTCCTGTTCGATGTTGTATCCCACGTAACACAGTTTCTCCTTTAGCATTCTCACTGTCTCAAAGTCTGCTGTGTGGTTGAAGGCATAACCTCGAAGCAGCAGGAGCTAAAGAACAAGAGAGTCTTCAAAAAATTGTATTGTAAATTTGTGATGTATTTATCCCTTTCTTCAGGCTA